>CM031238.1:317360347-318560347 GCA_018340775.1 Taxus wallichiana var. yunnanensis
GGGAGGCTACTTATGCCTCCCAATGGGAAATGGGTGCCCACCTTAAAACCTCCAATACAAAACTCAAATCCCCTACATACTCTTATGCCTCCCACATAATATTATGCCCCCCTCATTCTCTTATGACTCCCTCATACAAGAACAAGTAAGAAATGAAAGCATTCCTTATCCAAGGTGGGGCACCCAACCCAAATTCCCTCCAAAACATGAAATAAATCTTATGCCTCCCTACATGAATTCTACCCATATTCCCTCTCCCACACCACACTCAGGCCATCTGCCCAAGTACCCAACAAACACAAAATAAAGGAATAACATAAACAAGTAAAGCTCCTACCTTTCCATAGTAGAGCTTGTTCCAAGAGTCAAACTCCAAGCTCCTTCAAACCCAAGAAATCACCAACAAGCTCCCATAAAGACCACAAGCTCTCCAAAATCCTCTAACTCCAAGAAATGCAAGAGCACAAAAGAATGAAGTAACCCCCAAACAAGAAAAAGAACTTGAATAAATAGAAAAGGGAGAGAGGAGGATGATGTGGCTCCAAGTAGGATGCCACCTCATTTCCTCTCCACTCCACATCACCCTAGTCAACCCCATACTCCAAAGCACAATTAATAAGTGGTTGAAGAAATGAAATTTTACTTACACACACAATCTAAGCCCACACCCCTTAAGGACTAAAATAAATACATGTAAGAAAGTGTAATAAAACTTACAATTTGTCTTCCCAAAACACATAATGGGGTCTAATTTTACCCCCAACCCATAGGTAGGGTTGGTATAGTAATTTAAGATGTGTCCCACAAGCCTCCAAAATTTTCCCTTAAGGAAAAATCCTAATTTCAAAGGGGAGGTGGAGTGTACAACACTCAAGATCTTAAGCACTCAACTTAAACACATAAACCAAGAGCTATCAAATCCAATAAATGAATTCTTTTGACCCATTCTTAATTAATTTAGTAAACTAATTAATTTACTAATCTAGACATAAATCAAGTGATTAACAAAAGGGGAATACATCACTATAATATCACATACAAAAATTAAATAAAGGAAGCTAAATGAAAGAAAACACATAACCCCTTGGTCACAATTTCCCCCTAACAACAATTCAAACACATACACATAACAAAATACATGTTGCCATGGTGACCCTTGTTGAATTCATCTAGAATTCCAATGTGGTTGGTCTCCAATCCCCCCGACGTTTGTTGTGACATGTTTACTTGCAAAACACATAACACCTCCTTCAGCCTCATGGCCGCATCAAAAACATCTAGGATAAAATATACAATATAAATCCACAATCATCTATATACAAATCAAATATCATCTAGGCAAATACGATATCATTTACAATTTCTAGCAACATTTCTATTCTACATTTCATCCATGTCAAAATGATCACAACATTAGTTCAATTATCAAAGCCTACTCAGTGTGACGAAAATATCACATGTCAATATATATATATATATATATATATATATATATATATATATATATATATATATATATATATATATAACCATGTCAATAACATATCATCCTCAATATCCAAATGTCTCTAGAAGTCCACACACATAATATATGAATCAAAATCAACAACAATCCAATATCTCTAACATCTAACATCATGCTAAATCAAAAGCTACAATAATATCCATAAGTATAGTCGATAGTATCGAAATCAATAACAAAAGGTGTTGAAGGGAAGTGGGCACTACAAGTCTTCTGTGAGGGATTTAGGATCAAATTATTCACAAACATTTATAAGTCTTAATTTTTTTAAATGCCACCCTAATTTTTTTATTATTGATCGTTTAAACTATGAAACCGAGAAAAAGTTATCCAAGGTTAATTCGAGGAGCATGCAATATAAACACAAAAATTAAACATCAAAATAGAATTTTAAAATAAAAAATAAGAAAATCTTATGTTACATTACGAACTTCCATTCATGCAATACAAAATATAATTTCCCCATTGAACTAATTATTGAACCATTAAACCGATCATTTCACATAATATCCAATTAAGATCGTAACCAATGGTTTCAAAGTGAATTTAGATCAAGCCTTCTATTATAAGATACTTTGATATAATTAGGACTATACATTTTTATTTTAAAAATAAAATAAAATAACATAAGGAATTTCAATCATAGAGTTACCATCACATGCAATTAAGTGTTTATAGCATATATCCCGATAAATGATCTTTTTCCAAATAACCACCACCAATATGTAGTATGAATATGAATATTCAAAATCCTATTATGTAAATAAAACCCATTTATATTAGCTATAAAATAAAAAACCAACTTCTCATTTATAGTACAAGAAATGAATTTTTGTTAAAGTTTTGTAGCTAGTCTCTCCCGCTTACTCCATTTCATGGTTTTTAATCATTGTACCAAGAGGAAGATTAATTTTGGTTAGGAATTTTGGAGCATTGTCCCTTCCACTTCAAATCGATAGATTTTTTTGGTTTTTCATGAGTCTTCTTTGTGAGATTAGTTGCATATATAACTGCAATTTTGGCTTGATACATGATGTTAAGGATATCTCTAAACTAGAGGTGCGTTAGATTTTTTTTTTTTTAATTATTGGAAAATAGGTTTTTGAAAGGGACTATACCCTTTTACAACAAGGATAAAAATCTAGATTACATCATATGAACATTATAAAAGTGATCGGAATAAAGATATAACCAATAAGCCCAATAATGACAAGACAATCTACTAAGAACAAAACTAATCAATAGTCCTACAACTCAAAAAAAAAAAAACCAATATACAACAACTTAACAAGAGCTGCCCAACAACAACACAATGTGCCAACAACCCAGATGTAGCAATAAGAGAAAACATTAGGAAAAGATTCTTGCCTTTTCCGAGATGATGGTGGATTTAGATTTGGTGTATCGTTTATTTTTCCTATCCACCACTGTCCATTCCTCATTTAATTCTTCCACTAAAATTGGAAGAACAAATTCAATTGACTTGACATGGATGTGACCCATAGGAGGGTGTCAAAGCACAATTTATCATTGAATCAACACCTGGCAAGAAGAAATAGGAGTTAGCTTCTCTGTATTTTTAGAGACCCTTCCATGGCTAGTGATTCAACTTGCGGTGGAGCACTAGATTCCATGACAAGGTATATATGAGGATTGATTGTTAGATGCTAGGGTAGAGAATCCTTCCACCATGCAGTTTGGTCTTTTGTTTGGAATTTTAACAATATTTTGTATTACGACCAGTTTGGAAGCAACGCCAACATCTAAAAGCAAGTCCCTCGTAATCTAACCTCTCGCACCTAAAGTCTCTCACCGATATACAAAATATTTTTACCGGTAACACTTGGAAGGTATCAATATCTACAAGGATTCGAGCATACTTAGTATGGGTTTGAATAAAGGTCTTATCATCAACCGCCACACATTAACCAAGAGTATCCCCTATAGCAATCAAATAAGCCCTGCTCCATAACTAAAGCGGGGACCTAAAGAAGTGAACCCAGATCGGATAGGTATCAAAGGAGTCTTTTAAAGGATCAAAAGATAGATACCAT
Organism: Taxus wallichiana var. yunnanensis; assembly: GCA_018340775.1. NCBI lineage: Eukaryota > Viridiplantae > Streptophyta > Pinopsida > Cupressales > Taxaceae > Taxus > Taxus wallichiana. Next base: position 317,363,924 of record CM031238.1, read on the forward strand.
GGCTTGAACATGAGCCCATGTTCACCCCAAATCCAATGTTGTTTAAAAATTAAATCCCTATCTTCAGGGGTTTCAAAGACAACAACAATGAAATATGCTTTGGCACAAGGATAAAGCTCAATCTTGCCTTGTATCTTTTCTCTCCATCTTTGAGCAATCCAGTCATGGAGCTGAGAGATTTTAGGCCAAATTTTGTGAAACCTGCATATGAGACCCAACTGGGAAAGATTTTCCTCCTCCTTGAAAATATTTTGAAGCAGATCCTCCTCTATTTTCACCATCGGGGTCTCCTGAGAGGGTTTCAAGAGCTTTTCGCAGTCCTTGCACTAATATTTGGCTACTTTGATATAACATCAACAAAGGAAGAACAACCAGTCTTTGATCCATGCGAGTAGGTTGCCTCCTGTTTTCATGCTGACCAGTAACATATGCCTCTTTCCCCGCCTTTCTGCAGCCATGGCTCTATGCTCGGTTAGGGTTAGGGATTCCCAACAGAGACATGAGTTATAGGAGTATTTACCAGTGAGTCTTTTCACCACTAAGAGCTCCATCCTAAGTGTTAGACGCCACGTATCCATTCATGACCTTTCTATCTCGACCGAAGTCCATGAGGATCTGTGCCTCCTCCAAGCTCCTCTCCATTGCGCCACCATGATTTGTAGGAAGTTTTTATTGTTCGCAAAAAGAACCATCGTAGATTATAAATTTGTGTATTTTCATTTTGAATTAAAAAAAACAAAAAACCATAACAACATGTGAATTTTTTATAATGATATGCAATTTCATACCACTTACACAATGATCAATCAAAAGCTTTATTATCTCGATAAATTCAAGAATTTAGGAGTAGAAAATTAAAATTAGTTAATTTTTTTTTGTTTGTCCAATATTGATTGGTGGAAAGTCTATCCAATAAATCTATAATAGAATCTAGGAGTGTAGCATGTTTGTGTATTATGTAATTTTCTAGTTCAAATCAACAATCAAATTTGAAGGGCATGCAATTTTATATGTAAAAACAATTTAAAAATGTGGTTTGTATTGGTAATGCCCAAAACCCCACCTTATATTTTCTTAATGGAAAAATGTTTCAAATTTTATATACATCCATGTAGCATAAATATCATTATGCTACAACCACAAACAAAACATGTGGTCTTAACATCAAAGATTTTATATATATATAAATGTACTTTTTATGGTATTTTAATTGGACGAAAATAATAAATTAAACAAAAAATATTTAAAGTAAAGATTGTAAAAAAGGGGAGAAAAGGATCAAAATAATGCATTATAGATTGTCTAATTAATAGAGGAAGAATAGTAGTAATATTTTTCAATAAGGTCTCTTTGAAGGGCATATAATAAAAATTCACATTAAAATTTACATTTCACATGAAAAAATATAATATACATGTGCAATTTTTTAAAAAAAAGAGTGGTTATATATTAGAACATGAAATATTATGACTAAAATATTATTGATATAACCAATTACAACCTACTTCAAACATTAATTTGAAACCCCTATGACATATCTCAAGTGTCTACTAATATAACAAATTATATTTCCTCTAATCAAGTTTGAAAAATCCATATGCATTTACACATTCAATTATGGGTGAAGCACCAATAAAATATTCAAAATTAGATTTTCCTCATTCATAATTTTCCCTATGGCAATATGGAATGGGTGTTCTACTTATATTCATTTCATTAATAATGTATAAATAAGGTCAAATGTACGACTAATGAATTGAGAATGACTAGTTATGATGATAGGATTCATTTCTCACAATCACCCGAAATGTGGAAAACATATCATGTACAAATTTTTATCATATTGGATAGAATATGAATACAAAAAATTGAACATTTAGATTTAAATATAGACTCAAATAGGCATGGCAATTATTCATTAATTATTTTGAATATAAATATTTTAATATGTAAAAACAATAAAAAACACGGTTTGTATTGGTAAGGCCCCGAACCTCACCATAAGTTTACTTAATGGAAAAAGTTATTAAATTTTTATATACGTCCATGCATCATAAATAGCAGTTCACTATAACCACAAACAAAACACGTGGTCTTAACATCATATGTGTATATATATAATGTTTCAAGAAGATAAAATAAATTTTTAAAAATGACTATTTGAATAGATTTCTTAGTAGCATCACTAAATGGTATGGGATCGATATTATCCACATCACTCAAAAAAACCAATTTTAAATAAATTGTTTGAACTCTTTTATGGTTGTTTAATTGGTAAAATAATAATTTAATAATTTTTTTTTAAATAACGATTTTCAAAAAAATAAGGGATAAAAGGATCAAAATAAGATATGATAGAGGGTCTAATTAGTAGAGGAAGAATTGAAAAAAAAAATCAAATAAGTTTTGAATAATACCATTCAAAAGTAAAATGAACATATGCAAATGATACCTTATCATAGACATATTTCATGAAAGTATTTGGAAGGAGAATCCTTCAAAATAGAGATAATGGGATAAAATAGACTTGATCCAAGATGTAAAATAAAACATCACACGTGCTTTGTGATATATATGCATCATAGGTAATAGTGCAAGAAACATTGGATATACTTGTTTTTGCTCCTGAAGGAGAAAATCTACATGAAAAGGGTTAGTAATAGAAGTGGTGGGAATGGTAGGGGTAAATTGAGAATCAATAAATGGAGATATTTCATTTCTTTCCCCCACTCAATCAAATTTGAAAATATTATTCATATACTTAATTCCTATGAATACAATTATCGTGAGTAGACATTTGATATTGGATTGTAGCACAAGGATGACAATATGAATCCAAGTCATAGATGATTTCACATTTGTTAGAAATACAAGCAAAATAATAAAAAAAAATGTCCAAAATAAATTACACTAACATAATCAATTATACATGTATTAGTATTAATATTTTTCTATTATTGTTATATTTGTTAGACTTGAAAATTGAAAATATGTTTTTTATTATTAAAGTGATTGGGAAAAAAATAACACCTTTTATAATTCAATTTTAATTTTTTATTTAGTTTTCGATAAATATACAATTAGTTTAGGGAAAAATAAAAACATTTTAGCAGACAATTGGTTTTTATATTAAAAGTGAAGACATTTGTTTTCTCATTATATTTCATAACTAACTTAAACTCAATAATTTACTATATGATGCATTACCACTAAACTACGTGAAATATAAATTTCACCTTCTATTCTAACTTGAATATGCTATATCATACAACTCATTCAATCTTGTGCATACACTTTAATAAATCCTTTTCGTATACTAAACATTCCCCCACACACATATAAAATAGGGACAATAAGGCCATATGTAGGTAGATATAGCTGCAACAACAACAAATATTCTAGAATTACCAAAGTGTTTTTACATATGATAATACAATGAACACCAATGAACTACGTGGGTGAGGATACTTATTATTAATAATATGAGTCTTAAGTCACCAATTTAATAGGTTCTCCTCAAGGTCATTCATGCACGAACTAAATTCCCGCCTTATTTTCCTGACTTTATTTCTGGTATCATTTTATGTATAATGCAACTCCCGTGGTTGTTACTAGCATACCTATATTATATACATATATGTAACATATGTCGAGAGGTATAATTTGAAAGGTGTTTATATCTCTCGGCATATTTTACACATGTTTTGATTTGTGTTTATATAAATCATCTATATAAAATATGCTTTGGGAGTTATAAATGCCTTTTGAATTATAACTCTCGGCATATGTTACATATACATATATAATATAGGTATGCTAGTAAGCATGCGAGTTACAATACACTAGAGCAATATAAGTTCTAAAATACAAAAAAAACATTAAAAACAATTCTAAAAATAACAACTAATTATCACTCCCAATCATGTTTTTTCAAATTAATTAAATTATAATCTTGAAGCAATTTAAAATCAATTGTTACAATAAAATAAAATAAAATCAATTGTTAAGTTAAAATGTTTTTAAGGTAGATGTATATAGCATGTTTTAATATAGTAATCGTATATTATTAATTCAATTACATATTGTTATATATATGTAAGAAATTAAAATAAATTAAAATTTAAAAATAACAATAGTTTTTAAATTTTATTATATTATTTTAATATCAAAATTTTGTTTATTTTATTATTATATTCTAGTTATATATAAAATCTATATTATTAAATAATAATTTAATTTTTTTCTTAAATATTGAATTTATTATACCAATCTATTTAATTTTATTATAAACATTGTATGTCAAAATTTCACTATATAAAAATATAAAGAAATTAATATCATAATAATATATTTTCAACATAAATCATTCTTATTACGCCAAGGCGTTACCCCTATGGGAAAAGGCTTTGTAGACATTCATGGGACTGTGTCAAATTTGATGGCTTAAATGACAGTTTTGCTATTTTTAACAATTTTGCTTTTGCTATTTTTAACAATTTTGTTTTTCTGATTTTGCATGTTGCTTTGGATTTACTATTTTTAAATTTTATTTTATAGCTTTTACATGCATTAACCTTTAAATACTAGTCACTAACACTATAATTTCATTCTTCAGGCTCTCCAAGTTCCACTAATCCTCGTGTTAAATTGAATTATGCAGTATGCATTTAAATTCATTAATACTTGTATGTAAAGTGTGGAACTATATTTCTTAGCCTCCTCTTATGACCATTTCCACAACTTTGGTTCTTGGTCAATGAGGTTCTATTTTGTGTTGTGTCTGTTTAGCTTTTGAGCTATATGAGGAGGTATTAACCATAGACTTTTCCAAATTATCATCTGCTGTCACAAAAACAAGGCTTCCAGAATTTCCAAAGGAAACTTGCTCATCCTTTAAAGGTCCATAGGATGCCACATTTTCCAGCAGCTTCATACCCCCGTCATCCTAGACAATACCGGTTACTTTAGGAAGGTGTGGACAATTCTTCACCGAGACTGCCACTCTCTCCTAAATTTTTTCACTGCTTTAATTATATCTTCATCAACCTAATCCTTTGTTGGATTACTCTCTTTACATGATGTTGATGATAGAGTTGTCTTGGATGTTTTCTCAATTTCCTCACCCATTCCATTGCGGTCTTCACTTGGAATACCAGTAGATGATCTGTCTCCATCCTCACCTTCTGTGAGACCATCTTTAACTTCATTGCTCTCAAGACTCAATATTTACCTCTACGACAGTAATACCACGAGAAACATTAATCTTCACTTTCTTTACTCATCATGTAGGATGTCCCATAGAATTCCATTTACCATGTAATCATAAAACAATAGGTTTCCAGGTGGAGAAAGTGAATATCCATGCAGACTCACAAGATTCCTATGCTTGATGCTTCCAACTGTTTCGAGCTCAGTTCTAACTTCATGCAAGCTTTGTGGGTAGTGACTATGCAGTCTCTTTATAGAAATTTGATTACAATTCTTTAGAACACATTTATAAACAGTGCTTGTAACACCATAGCCAATTATATATTTCTCATTTATATTTTCTCTGATTCTCATTATGTCATCATACATGTGAAGAGCCATGTACATAAATCATTCCGCCAATGGTACAAAGTTTAAGACCATAATTGTCTCATTATGTTTATTTTCTCTTGTGCATAATCATAAGCTTCTTTAGAATCACACCTAAAGACATCTTTTTCAGTCACACTATTCTAGAAGGCAAGTATGCTAGTGACTGCGGTGTATGGGTGCAATATATGTATAGAGTGTACACAAATAGATATTTAAGGACCTTCACCTATCAATCTTAGATACAAATTGATATCAAGTGTACACAAATTTGTCCAAATCTTATTACTTGGTCATTTTTTCATCATCCCCTGGCCCCCACCCCCACCACCTCTCTATTTTCCCTGTTCCAAAAACTTCATGGAGTTCATCTTCAGTGTATTAAATGTGCCCTTGTTTATGTTCTAAAAGTGTTTTGAATTGCATTGCATATATAATTCATTTAAAATATTGTAAAATTACCTCTATATTAATTTGTACCTTTGAAAATTGGTGCTCAACTATTCATTGATCAATTTATAATCTCATCGAAAATAGGGTTGTTTTTTATGTAACTAATTGAATAAGTATAGATATATTTAGTTTTATTAACTTATTTTTCACTTTTTTGTAGGGTATTTGTGATTCTCATTCTCCCGTAGTAAAGAAGAGAGTGTCATCTCTAAACGAACTTTAGGTGGGTTTCAATATTGATTGAAGTATTTATTCATTTGTTTTGTTTATTGCATGTTATGGATTTAAAATTATTGTAGAGTGCTTTCATGTTATTTGCTTTTGATTGTTAGATATATATTTATACTCCAATCCTTTTTCTGAAGTGACATGTGGGGGCATGCACCTTTGTCAATGATAGGATTCGTTATGTGATGAGGGGATTTCTCCCTAATGAGGCCATTTCGAAGCGTCCCAAGTTGGATGTTAGAATGATCATTGACAAGGATTTTTAAGTTGCCCGTCATACCTAAAAACATCTTCTAGAACTAACATACTTATTTTCCCTCTCTAGTTTAATATGATGCAGACTAGAAACACAATTCCCCTCCCTACAATAGGACTGACATTAACTACACATTTCTCTCGTAGGAAGAAGAGTTTAAACATCTTCAATGTGTTGTTAATGTTTTGCATTGCAGAGAAACTGAAACCATCTAAAACAATGATAGCCGAAATGATCAGAGATTGCCTCCACCTGATGCCAACATCCCCAATTTTTCTCTCCAAAATTTGAACGATTGGAGATCATTCACGAGGCTTCTACTTGATTTATGATTCTAACGAAGATGCATTGAAATATGAACCACCCAAAAATTGAGGAGAATGGGAATTCCAATCGAGGCATCTGCAACTGGACAAAAATACAAGAAACGTGCAAAGAAAATTACACAAGCAAAAAGTAAGAAATTTGATTTAAAAAAATAGCTTGTAGTGGTTAGTTTATAAGTGTTTGTCTATAAGTGTTTTTGAAACAAACTGTAACTCATTCCAAATAATTCCATGTATGTATTGTGGTAGTATATATCCGATAGAGAATCAAACTTATCAAACACATGATAATTTTTGTTTTCCAAAACTATGCATTCCTAATTTCTTTATCATTGTGTCTCCATACAAATACCTATAGTTTTCTCACTTCAAGTGTACGTATTGTTATTTTTTTCCATTCTATTTGTTTAACATAATAATTTGTAATTTGTTTCAAATAAATGCATGTATATATTGCAAGTGCGAACATATGGAACACAAAATCTAACTTTTCAACAAGCTTGCTCAGTTTTCCTTTATACAATCGCAAGCTTCTTTATGTAAACCAACAACAACAAATTTTTAATGTGTTCTTAATTATATCTTTCATTTATACAATTGATCATTTCTTTATGTAAACCAACCAAAACCATTTTCAATATGTTCCTCATTATATATTTGCACACAAATACATATAGTTTTAAAATGTCAAGAAAGAATAATGTAATTTTTAGTTATTTTCATGCAAAGATTTGTACATTATATCACTTTTTGCATATTGAATTGTTAAAGGGTTAGACCTCATGTTTTCACTTTTTACAAAATATAAATGAAAAAGGAAGAAAACTTTAAAGGTTCTTATTGCTTACAAATGCATGCTTTCCAACACATCCTTCATTTCATTTTTGACTACAATACAAGTTTACATTTTCCACCATACATTTATAGAACTCCAACTATCTCGAGCATCTTTTAGTTGCCATGGAAATAACTTTGACACACAAAGGATTTTGTCAATTGATTAAGGGTGACCTTCCATTGTTGACCCCACATTTCGAGATATCGTACTTATCCTCCCTAAGGTCCATTCTCAACATGGCTTCCCAACATCGTGTTGACCTTTCGATGATGAAACATCTTTAGACAACACTTCTATCCTCCGAATTTGCAAGCCGTGTAACCAACAAATCACTACAAGAAGGCTCCATTGCATGCTTACACAAATCCTGTGTTAGAATAATCAAAATTAAACCTTGTAAGATTCATCCCCTGCTTGATTACCAATGTATATAATATCCCTATATTAATTATAATTTCTTCATGTTTGTTTTTTTCATTCGTTTCTCAATTCTAATTCTATCATGATTTTCTTTTCCACAACAGGACTGTTCTTATCATTGAAATGAATGTTCTTGTTGAAAAACATTTGATAATCGGTGCTCCAATCCGACTACAAAAAAATTCTCTCCAAGACAATTAGTTTCCTCAAATAGATGTAAGTGCCAATCAAGTTAACAAATATTTTTGAGAACATCAACTAAAATAAGTGGATTGAATACATCTATGTGCATGTGTTCCATAGAGGGTCGTACTTAGCAAAAACAACCCTTTATGAATATCACAATGCAAGGGGAGATGGTTCTATGTTTTGGTTTTATTTTGTGGATCATGAAGGAGGGTAAATCCACGTCACCTATTTTAATGAGGCCGCCTAAGCATTCTATGAGAAGATTGAAAATCGAAGCTATATATGATGGTTCAAGACATGCTCTCGAATGAAATGATAGTCAATTTCAATATGTTTCATTCATTCATGAAATACTGGATTTTGCACGAGCTTCAACACACTTTGATTATCATAATAGAGAACAAGTGACTATTTTTCAGGAATTCCCATGTCATCCAAAATATGACGTAACCATATTGCTTTGCACACAACTCCTCGTGCGGCGTGATATTCTACCTCTGTGGATGAGATAGAAATAACATTTTGCTTCTTTCTTATCCACAAGATGGGTCCAAATCCAAGATGAAATATGTATCCTATAGTTGACTTCCTGTCATCAATAGATCCAAATGTGGTCTGAGTCGACGTATCCTTGTAAGAAGAATTGATCATTCTTCTTATATTCCATACCATAATCAAATGTTCCTCGAGACATATCTCAATACATGCTTTGTTGTTGTCCAGTGACATTGCTTTGGCTCCTGCATGAACCTAGAAAGATAGCTGACGACAAAGCATAGATCTGGTTTGGTATATGTCAAGTAGATGAGCCCTCCAATAAGTTACCTATAGAGTGTAGCATCTACTTGAGGTGAGTCCTGGAATCTTGAAAGTTGCAAGCCTTTTTCCATGGGAGTGGATATAGGTTTACAATTAGACATTCTGTACTTTTCCAGAGTGTCTTGGTGTACTTTATCTGGGAGACAAAAATGTGATGCTCCTTTTTCCATATTTCCAAGCCAAGACAATAATGTAGTAGCCCCAAATCTGTCATGTTGAAGGTTCTTTTGAGATCATTCTTCACAATATCAACTTGATCTTCTAAACTGCTAGTGATCACAAGATCATCTACATATACAACAAGAATGAAAATTTCTTTGCCTACCTTCTTTATATACAAATTTGAATATGAGGGGCTACGAGTGAACCCATGCTGCAAAAGGTGATCGTCGATCTTGATATACCATGCCCTTGGAGCTTGTTTCAGTCCATATAGTGATTTGATGAGACGACATACCTTCTTAGGATGCTCTTCATAAAAAAATCCTTCAGGTTGGGTCATGTACACTTCTTCTTTCAGATCACCATTTAGGAAAGAACTCTTGACATCCATCTATTGAAGTCTCCATCCTTTTGTGCTACTAGTGTGTAAACAACTCTGATGGTCTTGATCTTCGTAGTGGGTGCAAAGGTTTCTTCATAGTCGATGCCCTCTTTCTGAGCATATCCTTTTGCTATAAGATGTGCTTTATGTTTGTTGATGGATCCGTCTACCTTATATTTTGTCTTAAAAACCCATTTGCAACCTATGGGTTTCTTTCCTATAGGTAGATCGACAAGTTCCCATGTCTGATTTTTCATAAGTGAGTCATATTTTGTATCCATGGCTTCCTTCTACTAAGGTTGACTAAGTGCTTCATGATTATTTTTTGACTCGAGCTATTAATCAGTGAACTCATGAGTGTAAAGTTTACCTCATTTCTTGTTTGACTCCTTGTTTTGACTCGGATGATGTATCTAGGATTTGTTGCAAATGTGAGTCCTTGATGGTGCTTTGTACCCACTTCGAATGAGAACTTGGCTGATTTTGAGAAGAACTGTGTCATTTCTATGTGGATTGATGTGGAGTCACATTCTCTAGTTCTCTAAGGTCAAAAATAGCTCTCCTAGCAACATTTCTTTTCTCTGAGTAGTCTCCTCTGGCTGTTCATCTGATTTAGAGACTAGTCGGTGAGAGGTGGTTGGTAATGGTTCTTCTGATGTCACTACAGAGTCAAAGGATGACTTGTCACAAACCACGTCTCGAATCTCATATATTTTCTTTGTCTCAGGATCCATGAGACGATATACCTTTGAGGTAGTGCTATAGCCAAGTAGGATACATGGGAGTGTCTTTGGTTCAATCTTATTTCTCTTTTGAGCTGGGACATACATGTATGTTGTGCAGCCAAATACTCACAAAATGAGAAATTGATGGATTCATACCACTCTATACCTCTTTTGGAATTTTATTTTGTAGAATCTTTGTTGGTGCCTGTTGAGTGTTAGGAATATTTTAATATTGTGAACATTATTATTATTGTGCAAATAATGAGTTGGTGACAACTCGTAGAGATCTCTTAGAGAGATTCTAGGTTTGTTGAGTGAGAGTAGGTATTGGGAGAGATAAGTGGGATGCTGAGTGATCATGAGAGAGATATGAGGGATAGAAGTTGACTCCTTACTTTAAGGATGTCATTTACCTATATATGTATGTAATCCCTCCAGTGTAATATATCCCAGAAGTTTTCAATAACAAAACTCCATTATTCTATTTCCGGTGTATTTTTCTTATTAAATCTGGTTCAAGCTCTATATTTGGTATCAGAGCTATATTCGTTCCTTGCATATTATGGAGTTCTAATGATTTTCTAGGGGCAGATATATTCCTCCATTGCCCCTGCAGATGGTGGCATTCTTCTGCAGGTTGCAGTTGCAGTTAAATTAAATAGAGGGTATTTCATTCATATTGTCTGATTTGCTGTGCATAGTAATTATCCCTGTCAGATATTCTTTTAAGCGCAATTATTATGAAGATTCATTGATCCTGAAGGAAACTGTACTCTATTGCGAGAAATCTGATTGGAAGGTATTATACCGTGGACATCACGCTGATCTATTCATCAACAATCATCTGTTCATGCATGTGTGGCACTGATCTGATCCCAAAATAGACGTTCTGCTTGGGACTGCATGCAAAATAGCGGTGAAAAATTGTGATCTGATCCCATGAAGTCTTCCACATGTTCATAAAGATAAAAAGTCATTCGGTGGGTCCAATTACCATGCATAGGTGATCTCAATCAACATTTTGGATTGTCAAGCGGCAGCGGCATCTTCTAGATCCACAATAATCATTAGTTCTATACAGCTAGGACGTAACAGATCAAAAAGGATATCAATTTATTCGGATAGTGAGATTGAATCGCCATAATAGTGGGATTGAATCGCCATCATTCACGATAATAAGATAGAAGCGGATTTGGTGCCTGAACGTGACATATAATTTATCTCATGCTGATCTATCTCGCCAGATCGTGTGAACTCTGTGAATCCTATTCGGTGAACAAATTTCAATGCACATTCTGCAACCACGTGGAGGGAGTGTCTTCATCAGTTAAGTATTCGCCTGATTTCATCATTCAATGAAAGTCCCTCTAAAATAACTTCAAGGCATAGTCTATGATTTGGTTTTTGCATACGCATCAGAAATTCCTGAACGCAGCTCCACCTATCACGCCAACTCCTGCATCTATCAGTTGTTCCTGCTCAGTACGTAGAGTTCTGAAGATCTCTACTTTGAGAGCTTTGATCTAGTCGCTTAAACATATTATTGTAGTTGAGTGTGACTAAATTGTTTTAATGGTCAATTTGGAATTTGTAGATCAGTCACTTTAGAAAGTAATTAAATATTACTTTTTTAGCAATAGATTTTGATTTTATAGAGTCAAATAGTCTCTTGTTTAAAAATAATATTAAGTTGTTTTCAGTAAAAAGTGTCGTTATATTTGTAAGTGTTAAAAAGTCTAAAAAATTGAGTCTGTAGTCTTTATAAGGTCGATGCGAGTTTTAACTTATTTAGTCGATATACAATAGGTTTGATATTTTTGAAGTCTTGAGTTATTTTTAGTGTCTTTGAGAGTCATTAAAAATGTCAAAATAGGTGATTTTAGGGTATATGTTTGTTGTCATTCTATTGTCATCAAAATTGAGTCGAAAAGTTGTTAAAAAAAAAAAAAAGGACAAATGAGTGCATTTTCGGTGTAATCCGACACTCATTTTTAAGGAAAAATGCAAATGAAAACCGTTCTTGGCTTCGGGGGCTCCGCCCCTCGACCCCGCCCTGTATCGCGACAGGGAACGCGTATCGTCCTCGACTATACTTTCTGCTGAGTTAGCAGGGATATTCAGATGGAGGCCGGAGGCAACGGAGGCAGGAGGGCACATAGCGACCTCTCGTCAGGCACCATCGACGAGGCCGCGGTATTGATTTGGTGGCCAAGTATTTCAGTTGTGTGTTTGATTCCATTATTGTGTGTTTTTATAATAAGAACAGATGTCACATTCCTGTTCAGAATTGTATTTCCTTTTATAACCTCCTGATGTAAATATGTTATAGTAGAAAGAAGAAAACACAAGTACAAAGTCGGCATTATGATACTTGAAGAGGATGAACAGAGGTTCATGAGCAGGGGCTCGTACCTAGGACAGAGGTCCGTTATTGTCGAACAGGGGTTCGTATTGATGAACAGAGGTTCATGAACAGGGGTTCTTACCTTGGACTGAGGTCCATATGTGTACCAAGATCATGAGCAAACAGGGGTGTGCAAGCTGCAGAGAAAGTGTAACTATTCTTTTCTACATTGTTCACATTAGGGGAGTGTATGTGTGGAAATAATAATGTTAACAATAGGGGAGTGAATGTTAGGAATATTTTAATATTGTGAACATTATTATTATTGTGCAAATAATGAGTTGGTGACAACTCGTAGAGATCTCTTAGAGAGATTCTAGGTTTGTTGAGTGAGAATAGGTATTGGGAGAGATAAGTGGGATGCTGAGTGATCATGAGAGAGATATGAGGGATAGAAGTTGACTCCTTACTTTAAGGATGTCATTTACCTATATATGTATGTAATCCCTCCAGTGTAATATATCCCGGAAGTTTTCAATATCAAAACTCCATTATTCTATTTCCGGTGTATTTTTCTTATTAAATCTAGTTCAAGCTCTATATTGAGAAGATATATAGTTATTTGTCTTGATTCATCCCAATAGCGTTCCTCTAGATTTGCTGTTGTTAGCATGAAACAAGCCATCTCCATCACTTTACAATTACGTCGCTCAACAATGCTCTTTTCTTTGGTGTGTAGGGAGTAGTCAGGTTCTGCTTTATGCCTTATTGGTTAAGGAATGCCAAGAACTTGTTTGATGTGAATTCCCGCCCTTGATTTGAGCGAAGTAGAAGAATAGGTTATCCGGTCTCTTTCACAACATGATGATAGAAGTTTTGGAAGTGTTGAAGAGCCTCACTTTTCTTCTTTAGAAAAAACACCCACATTTTACGGGAGTCGTCATCCATAAATAGTTGAAAGTACTTGTATCCTGAAATGAAGTAGGTAGAGCGCTGTTCAGATCGGTATGAACTACCTCTAGACACTTCTTGGTATGGAAGGTGATTTCCTGAAAAGGATCCCTGTGTTGTTTTCCTGCAAGACAACCATGGCACAGAGGCAAGGAAATGGACAATTTGGGTAGTCCATGAACCATTTCTTTTGAACTCATCGATCGATGCAATGAACTAACCGAAAAGTGTCCATATCTAAAATGCCGAGTGCGATAGATTGTCTTGTTGATGCAGAGAAAGCTATTGCGAGAAGATGAAACACTATCTAAAGCAAATATCTTATATTTTAGAAATGATCTAGCAATAATCTTACCTTGTCGCAAGATCAAACATGATTTGATGCCATTTTGGATAAGAAATTCTACCTTCAGATGATGATTCAATAGCTGAGTAACTGACAGGAGGTTACTAGTCAATCCAGAACATATAGTACCTTTATAAGAATACATTTTCATGGTCCTAGAGGAATGGTGACTCTTCCTATTCCTTCTGTAACATACTACTTTTCATCATCTATCTAAACCCGATCACTAGTGGGTTGTTTGTCTAGTGAATCAAACAACACCTTGTCACCTGACATGTGCTTACTTGCACTGGAGTCTATCACCTGACTCTCTTCGTGGGTTGTGAAGTCTAAGAGACAAGTACAAGATTCTTACCAGAATGTGCTCCTTCTGATGTCTCCTCATCAGACTCATTATCTTGTTGGGCTGTGAGATGCCCCTTGTGCTTTCTCTAGCGGGGACGTCATTTGGACTTTTGAAAATCTTCGCGCCTTGATGTGCTTGTTTGACTTGAAGACCCTTGTTTCAAGCTATTGTACCAGCAGTGATCAGTGTTATGAGTGTTGGTTCTGCAAATGTGACACCACCTCTTTGACTTTTGATCTTTTTCTTTGTTGTTTTGGTTGCACTTGATTTGTCTTCTTTGGGGACCCTTTCGATTCTTCCCATGGTATGGCTTTGAGAATAGGGATTTATCCTGAGACTCCTCTTGGGATGAATTGATGGCCTCTTCCTGCTACAACAAATTCACAAGTTCTTTGAATGCCACTGTTTGTTTAGATACATTCAGTGTCATAACGAACACTCGGAATTGAGAAGGGAGTTCTCTCAAGGTGATCGATACGAGAATTTTGTTGTCCACTATTTCACCGAGCACTAATAACTTTGATCATAGCTCAACCACGCAATGTAAGAACTCCTCAACTTTCTCATCTGAACCCATAGAGAGGGTGTGCAACTTTGACTGAAGATGGAGGATCTTAGTCTGATTTTTGGCTTCATAAATTATTTCTAGCTTGTCCCAGGCCTCCTTTGGTTTCTCTACATTCCGAACATGTGTTTACACATCGTCACTAATATTGAGCATTATCAACATCAAGGCTTTGGCACTATCCATTTCATACTTTATTAATTCATTAGGGGTTGTGGGAGTGGTCACAGATCCGCCACAATGCCCCATAATCCTTCAAACTGAAGGATTGCCCTCATTTTTGTTTTCTAGGCCAAAAAATTGGGCCCTTTGAGAAACTGAGCATCGGACAGGAGCAGCTTCAGAGAAGACATTTTTTTATATAAAATAATAAAAAACTTATTTATTTATTTATTTAAAGAGAGATAACAACTTTGACTCACTCACGTGAAGCACTAGCTCGTAGATGCTCGATACTCGTGTTCCGAGAGACAACAATACTTGGTGGGGCATTCTTCTTTGCCTTCACGGTTGGCGTCATACCCAACTTCTAATTCCCGTCGAACTCACTTTGATTGGTAGTGACGTCGAAAAGAAAATAGTCCAAGAGTCCTTTATGAACCAGCCATCAAAGACAAGGTTCTTTGCTGTGTGTGAAGCTCGTTGAGCGGTCAAAGTAAAACCCAAAGCTCTCGGAGCTTCTTTATGGTGTTTTATAGCTTGCGAATTGATGTTGTAGCTTTCAGTAGTCTCGATTGTTTCGTTTACGCTTGACATTCAGCGTCACTTTGAGAGACTCCAAGTTTCTTCTCCGGGCACTTTTTTAATTATATTAAGAGACTTTCAGGCTTTCATGAAGCCAAATTTTCCTCTCCTCATGCCACTCTACCTTTTCATGCAGTTCTCCTCTTTTTGAGCTTCCTCCACGTAGCCACAAAGAATAAGTTAAATTCTTCACGTAGGAACTAGAGTCTATACTCAGGTAGACAAATTACATGCATTAAAGATCTTCCACGCAGGCTTGGGAATTCTTTCCCATGAATTATCTCATAGCTTTTGATTTGTTCCTCCTTCATGTAGGGAAGAAAATGTTCACGCACTAGTATCAAACACCATGTAGCTTGTGCACATGTTTTCTGCCTCTCCATGTAGGTCTTTTATTAGTTTCGATGCTTTTGAATAATATAAAACTCCACTCTTCCATGTAGAAGGAGGAATTTGTCTCTTGTCAACAAATTCCTTCACGCAGAGGTCTCCACACAACCTTATTCTACACAAAGGTTTTTGAGGAGCTCCATGTAGCCTCTGTCCTCTCCCATGTCCAGATATTCTATAGACCATGCAATAGATTGAAGATCAACATGCAGGTTTCAGAATGCTCCTTTTGAATTCTACCATGCAGCAGCAAGAGAAAACAACTTAGGGGAAAGACGTTACACTACTTCACGTCCTCCCAGATCTCTGCCATGCCAATTCAAGAGATTGGTTTGTCTTTGAATGGACATATCTCATACTTCTCAGGACTCACAGCTGCTACCTCTCTTTTCCACATGCCGAGGGACTTCATAGTTAGTGCTTTGATACTGCATCATGAGACATAAATAAAGGAGAGAGATTAGATATTTTCTATCTCTTCTTATTCTATTAAACAAAGGAACCACGTACAATATTTATAGGTACGTGAATAAACAAGAACCCCCTAAATGGATGGAGAAGTTACAAACAAGAAGGAGAGAATAATGGAATAGATAGGAACTAGTCTAATAATAAATAATAATAAAAATTAAGTACGTAGACTATTCTAACAACCGTAACTCATTCCAAATAATTCCATGTATATATTGTGGCAAAGATATATCCGACAGAGAATCAAACTTATCAAACACATGATAATTTTTTTATCCAACAACTATGCATTCCTAATTTCTTTATCGTTGTGTCTCCATACAAATACCCATAGTTTTCTCACTTCAAGTGTACATATTGTTCTTATTGTTTTCCATTCTATTTGTTTAACATAATAATTTGTAATTTGTTTCAAATAAATGCATGTATATATTACGGTGGAACACATGGAACACAAAATCTAACTTTTCAACAAGCTTTCTCAGTTTTCCTTTATACAATTGTAAGCTTCTTTATGTAAACCAACAACAACACATTTTTAATGTGTTCTTCATTATATCTTTCCTTTATACAATTGATCGCTTCTTTATGTAAACCAGCCATAGCCATTTTTAATATGTTCCTCATTATATATTTGCACACAAATACATATAGTTTTAAAATGCCGAGAAAGAATCATGTAATTTTTAGTTATTTTCATGCAAAGATTTGTACATTATATCACTTTTTTGCATATTGAATTGTTAAAGGGTTAGACCTCATGTTTGCACTTTTTAGAAAATATAAATGAAAAAGGAAGAAAACTTTAAAGGTTCTCATTGCTTACAAATGCATGCTTTCTAGAACACATCCTTCATTTCATCTTTGATTACACTACAAGTTTACATTTTCCACCATACATTTGTAGAACTCCGACTATCTCAAGCATCTTTTAGTTGCCATGGAAATAAATTTGACACACGAAGGCATTTCTCAATTGATTGAGGGTGATTCCATTATTGACCCCACATTTCGATACTGTACTTATCCTCCCTAAGGTCCATTCTCAACATGGCTTCCCAACATCGTGTTGACCTTTTAGATGGGAAACATTTTCAAAAACACTTCTACCCTCCAAATTTGCAAGCCGTGTAACCGAAAAATCAATACAAGAAGGCTCCATTGTGTGCTTACACAAATCCTGTGTTAGAATAATCAAAATTAAACCGTAAGCTTCATCCCCGCCCGATTACCAATGTATATAATCTCCTATATTAATTATAATTTCTTCATGTTTGTTTTTTTCATCTGTTTCTCAATTCTAATTCTATCATGATTTTATTTTCCACTACAGGACTATTCTTATCATTGAAATGGATGTTCTTGTCGAAAAACATTTGATAATCGGTGCTCCAATCCGACTACAAACAAATTCTCTTCAAGACAGTCACTTTCCTCAAACACATGTAAGTGCCAATCAAGTTAACAAATATTTTTGATAACACCAACTAAAATAAGTGGATTGAATACATCTATGCGCACGTGTTCCATAGAGGGTCGTGCCCAAGAAAAAATAACCCTTCGTGAATATCACAATGCAAGGGGAGATGGTTCTATGTTTTGGTTTTATTTTGTGGATCGGGAAGGAGGGTAAATCCACATAACTGTTTTAATGAGGCCACGAAATCATTCTATGAGAATATTGAAAATTAGAAGCTATATACAATTTCCAATAGGAGGATTGCGAGGATTGCTGATGGTAAACTATGTTACAACCATTTGAACAATGCTTTGGAGGTTTTCCCGCAACCTTCCTCAACCATATCTCCACTCATAGAAAATGAGGGTATAATACCTTCCCATCACTTTCATTTCACAAAAATTAAGGACATACCTGCAAGCGTTGAAGGTTCTATAGTTGATTTGATTGGCATTGTTCTTACGATGTCACCATGCTAAAAATTTGTTGGCATGAAAATTCTGAAACAAAGATAAGAATACTACAATTAAAGGACATGTCGATTCAATGTAAGTGTCGATTTTGGGACAACACTTAGATGAGATAAGCAACGAAATTGAAGACATGATTTTTATACTTGCCTCTTCCAGGTCCTTGCCTTGAAATATTCTCGCGCTCTAGTTTCAATGGAAGCTCGGTTGATACTATTTCAAGAACCAAATGTTACGTCAACCCTCTAATTTGAAAACAAATACACTTCATCACCGTGTTGATTCTCGATAACTACTGCGTTTCGGTACCCTCTATCACAAGCCAATTTATGGGCCCTCCAAAAAGCTTGACCTCTCAGAATAACGATTTCGGAGGTACTACATATGGGGAACACAGAGAAAATGAATGGGCCATGGTTACTTGTAGAAAACACAAATATCAACATGTAAAACTTTTTTACAAGGCATGTGCTCTTCAAAAAGGTGAGAGAAAATGGTAATGGTTCATGGTTATGTTTGAGTTTCATTGTACAAGTTCGAACTATGATTATAGATATGCACTTAGGATCAATCTAAAGGACCCAATAGGAGAACTCGATCGATTCTTTGCTTTTGATGAGGCAATTTGAGTCAATCATGGGTGTTAAATCTAGCGATCTCCACCTCTTGTCTATAAATGAAGATGCGACCGGTGAAATTACAAGCAATGTCATTGGCAATGAATACTTTGCTTCACACTTTCACTGAAAAAAGAGACATCTTGCAAAAACAATAGATTGAAATGTGTCATCCTTCGTTATAAGAAAGTGGATAACAAAGTGTAACTCCTCCATAACCTTCTTTACACAAATACTTCTAATGTATCCATCCCTACAAAATTTACACCCTCACTCATCCCATTCTATACTTTGAACTATCACCGCTATGTTACTTATTTCATATCTATGTTTCGCCCTTTTCCCCTGTTTCAAAAGAAAACTTCCATAGTTCCTTATAAAGTGACATACTATTTTCATCTACTACTATGTGGGTCAATTTTAAGAAAATCAATGCATTTAACTTGCACTTTTATTATGTACATATTTTCATCCTTGTATAGTATTAGAACGTATTGTATATTTCCATATAACAAAAAACTCTTTTCCTTAGGCAACACATAATTTTTTTATCCTCAAATTGTTACCTCTTATGATTAGTTCCCATTAAAACTCCACATGCATTTCAAATGTATATAGTTTATTGATTTTGACATACTATTACCTCCTACTACTATGTGGATTGAAAGATCTTTTAAGAAAATAAATGATAATTACTTGCACTTATATTATGTACGTATTTACATCATTGTATACTATTGGAACATATTGTATCTTTCCATATAACTAATATTATTTTCCTTAAGCAACAAATGCATATTTTTAATCCTCGAAATGGTACCTCTTACACATAGTTCCAATTGGAACTCCACATCCATTACAATTGTATATAGTTATCGTATAATTTTTTTGTATGTCAAAAAAATGCATCGTTCTCATTACCGATCGACACATTGTTTTCCCAACGGGTGATACTCCATAGGTGTGTAACTTCAAAATCATGTAAACTCTTGCAAAACGAGCACGACGAAGACAGAAATATGTAGAAAATAAAGTTCACATAAATTCGACAAGAGACGCGTCATCACCTAGAGTGTAGAACAATGGAAATCTCAAATATATGTCAATTTACATTGACCAATAGCCTACCATTCCCTGTCATTCCAAACTTGCCTAAAAATACAACTACTCAAAGGATTTCTAACCAACATTCTCGCAAGTAAATTTTATGTAAACAAATTTGCATGACCATACCAATTCCTTCCATACGAACCCATATTTTCTAACTACTGCCACACCTCACCATTTTCTTGTGCTCCACTAGAAACTGTCTCAAGTACCAACTTTTCTTTGGTTCCTCGCACATGTACAACCAATTACTTATCTCCTTCTATTTTTTTCTACCTTGCAATCCACAATCGACCCAAACAAAACACCCCACCCCTTGATCCATAGGGGTCCGAGAAAAACACACCACTTCATCTGGTTCCATCAAAGACCAAGAAGGGGAAACAAGAAAAGTGAATAAAATGAGGTAAACAGAGAGGTTGGAAGGAACCGCTGCTTTATGCAGAGTGGCGGTTTCATAAGCACCACCTTGAAAGGGTGGCAATCCTGAAATCACTCGCCCATCTAGGGTGGCGAGTCCCGAGACTACCACTTTGCTTAGGGAGGTGATCCTGACACTTTCAAACGAAAGAAGAATTGAACATGAATGGACACAAATTTGAAGCGCACAAGCGTGTCTCTTCCCCTTCCATGCCATTTCACATACTTCGGCACAGGGAGGACATGAGAAGGCCTATAAATACATTAAGGGATCAAGAGAATGATTCATTAGAAGATCCAGAGAGATCGAGAAGCGAGTATAATGAGAGCAAGGTGAGTAAGATCTTCAGGTGTTGGAATGGAATTGTAGGAGTAAGGTGTAGAAACAGAGAAACTAAGTAATTGGAAAGAAGGTTTACATTATTTCTTATTTCAATACTTATTGTAATATGTAATTGTCTATATTAAACCAATAAAAAGAAGGAAGAAAGAGAAGTTGCCCTTCCCGATTGGTTTTTTTCCTTAGAGGTTTCAGGGATAAAATTGTTGGTGTTGAAGTTTGAATGATTTCCTTCTTTGAAATTTCCTTTCTATAGCACTAGATAATCAGTCATGGAGCTCTAATTTTCAAGCAAATATGTCATTTTCCAAAGTTGAAAGTAGAACAACATAGTTGTGTGATTCGTAGAGTTCCAAAGTAGAAGTTTACAGATCATTTTGTTATCAGAGTTGATTATATATCCAGGACTATGGTATTCGAATCTTTCTTGTGATTTTGTATGACAGGTGACAAGTTTCAAAAGCAAAGAAGTTTTACCTTATGACCCAGGATATTTCTACAAAGAAGTGGAAACAGAGAATTGGAGCTCAAATGGAGGAAGAGAACTTGGTCCAAAGAGTCGAGATGCTAAAGACCATGATGGATAGATTGCATAGAAAACAAGAAGAGCTTTCAGATCTGTAAAAGATGGCTTTGGTTAAGCAAGATTCCATGGACTTGATGGTTCAAGCATTGGCAAAAAAATTTGGTATTGGAAAGAGCCATGAAGAGGAAGGATGGGAAGAGCATGACGATATGCTAATTGTAAGTGAGAAGGTAAAATCTTCACATACACCTTTTAAAGTTGAAACAAAAGTGGAAATAAAGAATTTTGAAGGACAAGTAGATGCAGAATTACTGGATAAATGGCTAAAATAGTTGGAAGTCTA
The DNA here is from genome assembly GCA_018340775.1 of Taxus wallichiana var. yunnanensis. Classification (NCBI taxonomy): domain Eukaryota; kingdom Viridiplantae; phylum Streptophyta; class Pinopsida; order Cupressales; family Taxaceae; genus Taxus; species Taxus wallichiana. Next base: position 317,385,738 of record CM031238.1, read on the forward strand.
ATTTAGTGTGCATAATGTCACTGAGGCACAAAGGGTCACCTTTGCATGTCTCAAAATGGAAGGTCATGCTCTGGTTTGGTGGGAAACCCATCTAGCCACTTATGAGAAGAAGAAATGTCCTATTATCAATACTTGGAAAGGTTTTAAAGAATTGATAAGAGCTAAATTCTATCCTATTGGCCATAAGACTGACATGATGATTAAGTGGTAGTACTTTAGATAGGGCAACGATCAAAGTGTGCAAGACTACACTATGGAATTTCGGAGACAAGCCATGTTGCTTAATATGGACTTGGAGGATGAGGACATTCTGACCAAGTATTTAGGAGGACTTCACAATCACCTTCAAGGAAGGTAATCTCCACAAAGCATAAGGATCTCAATGAAGCTTGTGTACAAGCATACTAAATTGATGATGATAAGAAGAAAGGAGAAATAGAGCCAAAGGGAGACCAGTCAGCAGGTTAAACAAGACAAAGAACAAGGGAAGACAAGTAGCGGCTCGGTAAATGGAAAGGTAAACATCTTTGCTACTTCTTTGCATAATTGTAAAGATCCTAAGAATTTTTGTAATAATTGTGATGTAAATGGACATGACTGACACCACATATTGGAAGTTACATCCAAAATTGAATCCAAAGCACCGAACCAAGGATTCCAAGAAATCCATGGCCATTGTGAAGATAGAAAGAGAGGTGGAGATTGAGGATAATTCGAATGTAGATGAGAGGTTGGGATGCATGGCCACTAACATGTACAGGGAAGCAAAAGAAGAAGAGATGAGTAAGCTATTTCAAATCAAAATCCAAATCAAGAAGACTAAGGTAAACACTTTAGTAGATTCTAGTTCTTAGTCAAATTTGATTTTTGATGCGGTTGTAGGAAAACTTGGTCCAGAGACTTATGCGCATCCACATCCATACCCACTGGGATGGGTCAAAAAGGGTGTAGTAATACAATCTACAAGGAAGTGTAAGTTTTAGTTTGGGATACGGACATAATACATGGATGTATTAGATGCTGATATTATTCCCCTTGATGCATTTGACGTTGTCTTCGAAAGTCCTTACTTGTATGCCAGGGATGTTGTGTTCACAAGAAGGGAGAAATGGTATAGATGGGTCAAGGATGGAGTTAGTTTTAACATCGGGGCACATGAGAGCAAATCAAAGAAGGATATGGTAAGTACCAACCAAACACCAAGAATTATTCAGAAAATCATCATTTTTTTACTTTCATTGGAAGAAAAAGAAAATGGACGTGAGAGCATGCATGGTTATTTTTGACCAAAGGATGGAGAATTTGGATAGCACTTGTCAGTTTTGTAGAAGAAGCCACCACAGAACTTCTCATTCAAGGAGTAAAAACAAACTTCCGCTATGCAATCCTTTGTATCTACCTACGAATTCACTTGGACTGACCGTGGGACAACAAGAAGAAGAGGAGATACAAGAAATGATGGTGACTACAAAGAAGCAATGCACTGGAGAGGATTCAGCCAATCCATCTCAAGAAACAAAGACAGGAAAGGACCAAACCACTACAATATGGGACCTTCACCATACTTGAGCAGGTTGGAGAAGAAACCTTTAGGCCATACTTCATGCAGATGCACATGATAGTAAGTTGCAAGATCTCACATCCACTAATGCCATCTATGCATGACAAAGAAGGAAAGATACAAAAGTTACCTTCCAAAGAGGATTATACTTGAGGCAACTCGGAGGAGGATGTAGCACTGGAACAACAAACCAGAGATCCACAAGAGTCTTGGCAGGTTGGACGAGAGAAGACACCAAGGCAGACCCAACGGTACTTGAATGAGCACGAGAGGGAGTTGATTCCTCTACCACTCCCCCACTAAGATTTTGTGGGACAAAAATCCTCCTAAGTAGGGGAGGTATGATCCATAGGGATCCATAAAAACACACCACTTCATCAGTTCCATCAGCACCAAGAAGGAGAAACAAGAAAAGTGAATAAAATGAGGTAAATAGAGGTTCTGGAAGGAACCGCCACTCTATGCAGAGTGGTAGTTTTAGAACCACCACCCTAAAAGGGCGGTGGCCAAACTGCCACCACCTGGGCGGCGGTCCCGAGACTCCGCCAATCTTCTTAGGGTGGCGGTCCTGACACTTTCAAATAGAAAAGAAGAATGGAACATGAATGGACGTGAATTTGAAGTGCCTAGCCATGTCTCTTCCCCTTCCATGCCCTTTCACATCCTCCAGTGCATGGGAGGACATGGGAAGGCCTATAAATGCATGAAGGGAGCAAGAGAATGATTCATTCGAAGATCTAAAGAGATCGAGAAGCAGAGTTTAATGAGAGCAGTGAGCAAGATCTTTAGTGCTGGAATGGAATTATAGGAGCAAGGTGTAGAAACAGAGCAAACAAGTAATTGGAGAGAAGGTTTACATTGTTGCTTCTTTTCATACTTATTGTAATATGTAATTATCTATATTATACCAATAAAAAGAAGGAAGAAAGAGCATTACCCTTCTCGACTGGTTTTCCTCCTTGGAGGTTTCCAGGATAAAATTGTTGGTGTTGAAGTTTGAATTATTTCCTTCTTTGTAATTTCCTTTCTATAACACTAGATAATCAGTCATGAAGCTCTAATTTTCAAGCAAATCTGTCATTTTCCAAAGTTGAAAGTAGAACACCATAGTTGTGTGATTCGTAGAGTTCTAAAGTAGAAGTTTACGGATCACCCCTCCCCATACACAAAGACTTCTCATATTGCCACCCTTGTCGCAGATTATTGAAGCCCAATGTTGGTTTCACAAAATAATATATTTGATGGAAAAAATCCAAACTTTCTCAATCTATTTGGAAAATTACCCTATAGTTAAAACAATTTCCTTTGAAGTATTTTCCTCCCAGTAGCAGATGCAAATCTGAAAAACATGCCCATTGTTTCTCTTTATGGAACAATATGGATCCTAAAAAGCAGCCTACCATTCTTGTGTCTTTAACCCAAATAGAGGAGATGCTTATCACACGAGTCAATCCATTATTACAGGTCACCCAAGTACATGGAGGAAAATACAAATACTTAAGACACACCATAAGTTTCCCACAAAACATTACTTTAATAGAAAAATACCTACCACACCGCCTTGGAGGTTTGGACATAGTACTCATATAGAGGGAAGGATATAATTTACAAAAGTATGATTTCTACGTCAGTAGATCTCGTGTTTGGGAATCCTTGCAATATAAAATCCAACACGATCCCTATTACAAAGATGTCTTAATCGACCATGACACCCTTTCCTCCCTACCATCTAAGTTGTTAAATGCTTCCACGTCTCTTAACACATCAACAATGGAATTTCCCCAAATATAAACTGCCTCTATAGCTCATTGTATTGATCCTTCCAATGAATCGATGAAACACATGAACACTCGTTGTCTTTCATGCCAACACCCCACACATTCAGAACTCAAGAAAAGGAAATTGAACAGTTCTTGCTTAACCACAATGGTAACACCCCATTGACCATGCCATGGCCAAAGCTTAGCCTCTCACCTATAAATGGATACAATACAGAGGGCTTGTTCTCAATGGCTTACTAACTTTGTTTCGGGCAGAAAGTAATGTGGCGAAAACCCCACATAAAATAAATTCTAATGCATGAATATGGTCTTCATTTGATGCACTACCATGATGGTCACTTCAGTTCACACCCAATATTTTAGTACTTCCTTCTAAACCTCATAATGCGGCACAAAAGCCAGTCCACAGCTACAAATTTTCATGAAACAAAACATCAAATCTAGAATCCCTACAACAATTGGAGATCTACAAAGAAAACTATTGGAATTCCCCAAAGATAACCTCTCAGACAGTTTAATGTAGTTTGGATCGAGCCTTCGAGGGATACGTTCATTCTAGTCAAAAAGTAAAAGTGACTTTCAGATATGGTGGAAAAAATGGGGACACCAACCTTATTCTTCACTCTAAGTGCTACAGACACTAAATGGCCAGATCTCCATAGTATTATGTATGGTGAATGTCATACTAATCCTCAAGCCACACAACATTGGAGAACACTTAACATTGTCTCAAACCTATTGACAATTTTTGCACTTGTAAAAAAATGGACAACTCAAAAATTCGTTACGATGGATAGCATTGGTGAAGTATACCTAAGCTAGGGAGTTTATTTCTAGAGAATATTGTTACTGTTGAATTAATTAATGATTGCATGGAATTTGCAGCTATGTGTGCTTTGTCACAAAATATAACAAATCACATAGTCTACAATTTCATGACTATCTTCAAAAAAGAACACAAAGCCCTAAAGGACAGTTGTGTTGTCTTGATGAAGACATCCAATTGTAGAATAGATGAAACACTAAGTTTTGGAACAACAAACATAATTATAGATTGCAAAGAAATCAGAGTTCATTCTTGGATGTTACAGTGCAGTTGCGAAAGAAAGAAGGAAAGTAAATAATATTTTATAGCCTTCACTGTTAGATAAAGGTTGTAGTTCTCAAATGATTGCCATCCTATGGTACATGAAGTAGATAATTCATAAGTATATGTTCCCAATTGCAACTAAAGAAGAAGGGACTCTGAGGAAATTTTGACAGGGATTCACCATGTGAAATGGAACTTTTAAAACTTTCTAACATATACATAAAAGTCAGTAGTAAAAGAAAATGCAATATTAAATAGGTTGCAAAATCAAGAAGAAATTAATAAGTCCAATGCCATATAAAAGGAGGGATACCTAAATGCGGGTTGATATCACGTAGAAGAGAAACATCGGTAAATAATAGAGCTTCATGTTTTCATCAATGGCTAAAGATAGAAATTTTGTAGAGCTGGAGGCGAGACAAATGGAGCTACTGATATGGAATACCCGAAATGGAAATTATCTAGCAAACCCTCCACAGCTTGGTTCAAGAAAGTTAACGATAATAACCATGGAAAATTTGATGATATACACTTATAAACATCAAACAAAGCAACATATTCATATTACTGAGCCATTCAGAGAAGGATGAATCCAAAGTTACCTCCACGAGTTAGGAAATGAAGTTACAATGGTAATAACCTAGTCATCAAATTGAAGGAGCCATCAGAAAACTCCCACCTCAAAAGAAGGTTCATCAAGAATAGTGATTTAACAGGCTAACACAGAAATAATGACGGCCAACTTGCACAACTCGGTAAATATAAATCTAGACCAACCTCAAGAGCAAAGCTTTAGGACTCCAACAATGGCGTCAAATAAATTTTTTCCAGAGCTTCACCCGCAAACCAGAGGTGAAATAAAAAATGAATGGGGTTTACTTTGTTTAAACTCACCCATCTCAGCCGTGGTTTAACCTAACTCACTTGGACTTAGTGATCAAACGATCCAAAATCAAAAGTACAGAGATCAATGCTCAAAATCAAATCACCAAAATTGATGCAAACCTTAACTTGACTCATGAAAATGGTGGGTCTTTTAGCTGACTTAACACTTTTTATTGTTGTAAAAAAGTGTTAAATTAATCCATGAGCTTGACGAAATCTGATTGGATATAGAGGGGGGCCCTTTTTTTTTGTTTTGAGACATTCTAGCAAAAGGTGTAAATTCATAAAATGACCCACAACCCTGCTCATGTCAAAAGGAAAAAGTCAAAATTTGAGCTCGCATTAAAAATTCAAAGCGGAGAAGTAGACAGTCGGAATGTTTTTGCCTTTAAAACTTTTGAAAAGGGAGTAAAGTTTAAAAATGCTCCATGCCCATTGAAACATGAAAAGTCAATTATATTAAAGTAAGTCAAAGGCGGAGCATCGGGTCAATTTGAGATTTTGAGTCTTTCTTGAAAAAGGGAAAAAGTGTTTAAGTGACCCACGGCCCCGTTGAAGCATCAAAAGTTAAAATCGGGAAGTGAGCCGTTGGGGCATTTTAAATTTTTAAGCCTTTTTTCGAAAAAGGTAGCGAAGTATCAAAAGTAAGCCGTAATCCCACTTTGACCATATTCAGACATGTGTAAGGCCCAGATTAAAATCAAATGGGTGGCCCGAATATTCAAAAATGTAATTTCTATCAGAAACATGAAAAGAAGGATTTTTGGGCCTGTTTTGGATCAATTTTGTCCTACGTGGACGATATTTTTGAGGTAATAAAAGATAGAGTTCTTTAGAGAACCTTCAGTCAAGCTCAAAGTTTGCATCAATGGCAGAATTTTAAAAAAACTCACACAGAAATCTTGAAGTTATTAATGGCGGCCACAATAACTTTTTTGAGGAGCTTTGCTAGCATTGAATGGAGATTAATAATTTAATTACCAAAAAATGATTAAGTCTGTAATATGTTGCATCTTAATTCGAGTCCCAAGTTTACCCGATTCAACCATGGTCAAAAAGTAATTAATTTTTCTCACCCACAGAGAGTAAAGTTATATGCCTTCGCAAAATTCAGAAAAGGATAGATCAACAAGAAGACCAATCTACATGCACAGGAAAGAAATCTTTCTCATCAAGCAAAGATTATTTTTAGCAAATCATCTACTCATGCTTTTCTTAAAAATAGACATGCTTTTCTTAAAAATAAAACAGTCGACTGCAGTTGACTAAAGTGTAACCGATGGCTATTAATGCCTCTTTGTATTTGCATGTTCTTTTTTTATTCCTTTATTTATTAATAGATGAAGGATAAAAATAGGATGCATGGGCGAGTACAATTTTAGCCTATTTTAGGAAGGGTGGGAAATATTTTGCTATATATTGTGTGCCTTAGCAAAGCACGAGGAGGACTTTTAGATACATGAGTGCTGAAGCAATATTTTTGCCAGTTTTTCCCTTTGAATGTGAAGTATTTTCTACCTTTCCAATTATTTGCAGTCTTGTGTATGTTTCCATTAATCTTGTGAGTTTGAATTCCTTGATTAATTATCTTACCCTGTTGCAAATTCAGTAATTTCTACATAATATTAATGTGTATGTGTAACTTAGTAGTATTGTTGTGATTTTATCCTCAATACATCCAAGTGTTTACCCTTAATTATCTTCAAAAAATGTTGGCTTGTGCATAAAAAATTTCCTTTCCATATCAATTGTGCATATACTCAGTCAAAGACCTCATACAAATTTGGTGTATCACCTCAGTTTAAATCTTTTTATAGTCTTCTTTTACCCTTAAACCCCAGAAAATCAGTTTAGGATACATCAATAAGGAACCGGCCTTGATACTGAGACTCACCTCAAAATAGGTATACCCATAGACCTGAGGTGTTTCCATTGTATCTACAAAAGAGAGAGATCCATTTTGCAAGCTTAGAACACCTACAACCATCTCTCTACATGGTGCACTTTCGAGAGATAACAGTTTTTGGCATGCCCAGTGGGACTAGGACTAGAAATTACTATTGATGCATTCTTAAGATTTAAGATCCAAGTAGAACTCATCTAGCGACTCTGTGAATCTGATTTCGATCAGCACAAATGACATTTTTGGCATGCCCAATGGGACAAGGACTAGAAATTACTATTAATGCATTCTAAAGATTTAAGATCCAAGCGAGAACTCATCTAGTGGCTCTGTGAATCTGATTTCGAGATCGCATATAGATAAATTTTTTTGGCATGCCCGGTGGGACAAGGACTAGAAATTACTATTGATGCATTATGAAGATTTAAGATCCAAGTAGAACTCATCCGGCTACTTTGTGCATCTAATTTCGATCAAGATAACACTTTAACAACATCATCAAATCTTCAGCTGTAGTTTTTAGGTATTACTCAAGGAAAACAGATATGTTATTTTGTCGTTATTAGCTATTTTTGTAAGCAGCAGACCTGTTTTCATAGTTTCAATATTTTATGAGGTCCTACAGCCATGAACCCTCATTTTCAGCAGTGTTTTCCTCCAAACCAACAACCCTTTTATCCACCTTCTCCTTCGATTGGTTTTATAACCCCTATCGAATGAATATCCTTATAACCCAAACCCCGTCCATCAATATGATTATCAATATGAGGGTTATGTTGTTCAAGATCAAGGATATACAGAGGGTTATGTTGATTATGCACAACAAGAAGATCTTAGAATCGAGTTTAATAGTTTGAAGCAACAATATTTAGCTATCAAGGAACAAATTGAGAAATCAAAAGCAATGAAGAATGATAGGTGTCAGGATAGGGAACCCTATCAATGGGATGTTCCTGCTTACCTTCCCTATCAAAATCCAGTGCCCATATATGCTCCTTACCAGCCAATGCAACCTATTCCCCAGTTTCCTAATTATCAAGCTGTTATAATTCCTACTTTTTCTACCCCAGAATCATATACTGAAGTCAAAATCAATTGTCCAAGTTGGCGTTCAGATGTTGTTCTAGAAGAAAATCCTATACCCCAACCTCTTGTCCAAAATTTTCTAGTTGAAACTGAAATCAAGCCCACTCCTACTCCTTTACCCGTACTTCTAGTCCAGAAAGAGAGAATCAATAGATCAAGCAGGAGGGGAAGCCAATGGAAGACAATAATAGGCTGGAATTTTTGTAGAATTTGCATGGATGGGTGTCAAAGTTTCAATTTGATTTTATTCCAGAGTTGGAAAAAGAAATCATGCAAAAGGTACAACCTATTTTTCCATCAGATCAAGAGCAGTTGGAAGATGATCAACAATCTACATATTCTAAGTGTAGTGTGCATGAGGGCACCATACTCACGAAGCTTACAACCATATCAGAAGAGGATAGATCAATTTTGAATAAAAAGAGGTTGAAATTTAAGGAAACTATGTTTCAAATTTACAGCTTGAAGAAGCTGATTTCTTGTCAGATTTGGAAAATTGCATGGGTGAAGAACAACCTAGAGAACTCACTTGATTTTTAGTTTCAGCATTCAAATAACCTCTGGTTACTAAGGTTCCTCTTGTACTTGAAAAAGAGAAAGAAATGCTATCAGGTGAAGATCTTTATTATCCCCTCCTGGAAGAACCATTTTGGGAGAAGAATGTCTCAGAACAACATGTTGTTCAAATCAGATCTTGTGCAAAAAAATGAGACAATTTTGATCTTATAGATTTTATGTCAAATCAAAATGAGCAAGATGAAAGATCAGTTGTGATACAACAGTTAGAGAGAACAGAGACATGTTCGATTCAGTTTCAGAATGTCCAAAAGGCTAATACAGAACAACAACTTCATATAAGTACCTATGAAAATGAAGAAGATGATCTTCAGTTTTTTGACTATACCATGTATTTGGATAGTGCCTATGAAGAAGAAGAGGATGAACTCAAGTTTTTAGACTACATAGAGGATCTGAACAATGCAGAAGCATTTGACAAAAGTGTTGGAAGATCACTTACAATCATAGAACAAAAGTAGATCTCAAAATAGTTTCAAGATGAGTTACAAGTAGTTGGAAGACACAAAATAGCCTCCAGGACAACTTCAGAAAGAGCTCATTATTGAAAATGATGTTCATGACTCAGACCAGATCAAAACAACCAACACATCCACTACTAGAAGGCCTTGTCCTATTTGGTATTTGGCTGATTCTCACTCAGCTACAATATTACCAGATTTCATGCTTGTCTTGGAGCACAAAAGTGAGTTATCTGTTCTTAACAACAAGCCCCAAATCATGCCAAAATAGATTACAGATCAGATAGAGGTGTTTCTCAGCTCTTGGACTGATCTGATTAACGAAATAAAGGTACATATCTTGTTTTCAGCTATGTCACTTTGCTTTAGTTTCTAGAGCTGAATTCATGGCCTCGGTTTTGGAGGAAGGGGATCTAATTTTCACTGCCTATTTCGGGTTTTGTTTAGCTTCAGTTACTACTAGTTAGAGTAGGGTAGATTAGGATTTCCCTTTCAATAAGTGCAGTTCCTACACATTGCAATGTTTTTCAATTCAATAAGTGCATTTATGCACATGATCTAGTTTACTAGATCCTTTCCCGATTTTAGTTCATTTTGGAAGGGTTGGACCTTCAGGAGGTAGATTTTTGTTACATGCTTTAGACTCCATGCCCAATGGACAAGAGCAAGGCATTGGTTTATAAGCTAGCAGGTAGCTTTCCCCGTAGGATCGCTAGAAATGTTGACAATTTTTACACTTGTACAAAAATGGGCAACTCGAAACTTCGTTACGATGGATAACATTGGTGAAGTATACCTAAGCTAGGGAGTTTATTTCAGAGAATATTTTTACTTGTTGAATTAATTAATGATTGCATGGAATTTGTAGCTATGTGTGCTGTCACAAAATATAACAGATCACATAGTCTATAATTTCATGACTATCTTCAACAAAAGAACACAAAGCCCCGAAGGACAATTGTGTTGTCTTGATGAAGACATCCAATTGCAGAATAGATGAAATGCTAAGTTCTGGAACAATAAACATAATTGTAGATTGCAAAGAAATCAGAGTTCATTACTAGATGTTACAGTGTAGGTTGCGAATAAAGAAGGAAAGTAAATTATATTTTACAACCTTCAAATTATTTCTATCCTATGGTACATGAAGTAGATAATTCATAATTATATGTTCCCGATTACAACTAAAGAAGAAGGGATTATGAGGAAATTTTGACAAGGCTTTGCCATGTGAAATGGACCTTTTAAAACTTTCCAACGCATATATATCAAAGTTGTAATAAAAGGAAATGCAGTATTAAATAGATTGCAGAATCAAGAAGAAATTAATAAGTCTGAATGCCATATCAAAGGAGGGATACCCAAATCTGGGTTGAGATCACGTAGAAGAGAAACAACTGGTAAAGAATAGAGCTTCATGTTTTCATCAATGGCCGAAGATAGAAATTTTGTAGAGCCTGGCTGAGACAAATGGAGCTATAATATGGAATACCCAGAATGGAAATTATCTAGCAAACCCTCCATAGTTGGTTTAAAGAAAGTTAACAGTAATAACCATGAAAAATATGACGATATAAGCTTATCAACATCAAACAAAGTAAAATATTCATATTACTGAGCCATTCAGAGAAGGATGAATCTAGAGTTACCTCCACGAGTTAGGAAATGAAGTTCCAATGGTAATAGCCGAGTCATCGAATTGAAGGAGCCATCACAAAATTCCCACCTCAAAAGAAGGTTCATCAAGAACAAGTGATTTAACAGCCAACACAAAAATCATGGCAGCCAACTCATAGAACTTGGTAAATATACAACCAGACCAACCTCAAGAGCCAAGCTTCAGGACTCCAACAATGGCATCAAAGAAAATTTTTCCAAAGCTTCACCTGTGAACTAGAGGTGAAATAAAAAATGAATGGGGTTTAGTTTGTTTTAACTCACCCATCTCACCATGGTTTAACCTAACTCACTTGGAGTTAGTGATCAAATGATCCAAAATCAAAAGTGTAGATATCAATTTTCAAAATCAAATGATCAAAAATTGATGCAAACCTTAGCTTGACTCATGAAAATGGCAGGTCTTTTGGCTGACTTAGCACTTTTTATTGTTTTAAAAAAAGTGTCAAATTGGTCCGCAGGCCCGACGAAATCTGATTGGATGCGAAGGGGCGGGCCCTTTTTGTGTTTTGAGACATTTTGGAAAAAGTGTAAAGTCGTAAAATGACCCACGACCCTGCTCATGTCAAAAGGAAAAAGTCAAAAGTTGAGCCCACCTTAAAAATTCAAAGCGGAGAAGCGGACCATCGGAATGTTTTTGCCTTTAAAACTTTTGAAAAGGGAGTAAAGTTTAAAAATGCTCCGCGGCCCCACTGAATCATCAAAAGTCAATTATATTAAAGTAATTCAAAGGTGGAGCGTCAGGTCAATTTGAGATTTTGAGCCTTTTTTTATAAAGGAAAAAAGTGTTTAAGTGACCCACGGCCCCGCTAAAGCATCAAAAGTAAAAATCGGGGAAGTGGGTCGCCGGGGCATTTTAAAATTTTAAGCCTTTCTTGAAAAAAGGCAGTGAAGTATCAAAAGTAAGCCGCAATCCCACTGTGACCAGATTTAGACACATGTAAGGCCCAGATTAAAAGTAAATCGGCGGTCCGAATATTCAAAAATGTAATTTCTATCAAAAACAAAAAAGAAGGATTTTTCGAGCCCGTTTTGAATCAATTTTGTCCTATGTGGACAATCTTTTGAGGTAATAAAAGATAGAGTTCTTCGAGAGAACCTCCGGTCTAGCTCAAGTCTGCATCAATGGAGGAATTTAAAAAAATCACACAGAAAGCTTGAAGTTATTAATGGTGGCCATAGGAAAATTTTTGCAAAGCTTTGCTAGCATCGAATGGAGCTTAATAATTTAATTACCAAAAATGATTAAGTCTGCAATATTTTGCATCTTAATTCGAGTCCTAAGTTCACCAGATTCAACCATGGTTAGAAAGTAATTAATTTTGCTCACCCATAGAGAGTAAAGTTGTACGCCTTCATAAAATTTAGAAAAGGATAGATCAACAAGAAGACTAATCTGCATGCACAGAAAGAAAACTTGCTCATCAAGCAAAGCTTATTTTTAGCAAATCATCCACTCATGTTTTTATTAAAAATAGACATTCTTTTCTTAAAAATAGAACAATCGACTGCAGTTGACTAAAGTGTAACCGATGGCTATTAATGCCTCTTTGTATTTGCATGTTATGTTTTTATTCCTTTATTTATTAATAGATGAAGGATAAAAATAGGATGCATGGGCGAGTACAATTTTAGCCTATTTTAGGAAGGGTGGGAAATATTTTGCTATATATTGTGTGCTTAGCAAAACACATAGAGGAGGAATTTTAGATACAGGAGTGTTGAAGCAATATTTTTGCAGTTTTTCCCTTTGAATGTGAAGTATTTTCTACCTTTCCAATTATTTGCAGTCTTGTGTATGTTTCCATTAATCTTGTGAGTTTGAATTCCTTGATTAATTATCTTACCCTGTTGCAAATTCAGTAATTTCTGCATGATATTAATGTGTATGTGTAACTTAGTAGTATTGTTGTGATTTTATCCCTCAATACATCAAAGTGTTTACCCTTAATTATCTTCAAAAATTGTTGGCTTGTGCATAAAAAATCCTTTCCATATCAATTGTGCATATAATTAGTCAAAGACCTCATACAAATTTGGTGTATCACCTCAATTTGAATCTTTTTTTACAGTCTTTTTTTACCCTTAAACCCCAAAAAATTAGTTTAGGATACATCAATAAGGAGCCAGCCTTAATACTAGAGACTCACCTCAAAATAGGTACACCCACAGACATGAGGTGTTTCCATTATATCTACGAAAGGGAGAGATCCATTTTGCAAGCTTAGAAAACCTGCAGCCATCTCTCTATAGGGTGCACTTTCGAGAGATAACAAAACCCTCATTGAGTATCAACATACCTACATCACACATTCACAATATTTTATGAAGAAATATTGCGATGGAACTTAGAGCAAGAGAGACTATTGAGTACAGTACTAAAATATACTATTTAATAATTTTTCTCTAGACTACATAGATAATATTTATACTCTCTCGTCTCGCAGGTATGAATGGCAACATAGAGGCTCCGCACATGTCCACGGCTTATCAGGCTCAGGAACACACCTAATTTTGACGCAACGGACTCGGGAGGATACAATAATTATTAAGGCAAAAAAATAATACTTTGATAACTTCGTGTCTTCCTGAAACCTCCGCTTGCTTGCAATCGCTTGGATTTTGTTTGCAAGTCACTTCTGAAACGACCATTGTTTTCTAAATACAACACAAATACTATCCTCATCCCCACATGTAGACCTTGAATAATGGTTAATCATGTTCAACACCACACTAAATGTTTAGAACAAACATTGCAGCATACCAAGTAATCACAACTACTGGTGCGGTATAACGCACCATGGGCCACGCAACCTACTTCATCCTGTTCATTGAAAGTGATGGGAAAATTAAGTACCTCCCTTCGAGAAACGATGATAGATTGAACATACACAATCAAACTATGATATCCATATGGAGAGAAAATGTCGATTTCCAACCAGTTACTTTCCCACCATGCAGTTCTTAAGTATATTGCAAAATATGCTTTAAAAGCGAGCAACATTCAAAACCTATCACCAAATGCTATCCAGATTTTCAAGAGATGCTGACGCAAATTCACCAGCACACATTACAATTTGAAAAATGCTCACAAAGAGCGTTGTTGAACATGACATAAGCGCACAGGAAACATGCCACATGTTGCAAAAATTGCCACTTGTTATGTGCAACCGTTCATTTATATCATCAAATGTTGGCAAAAATCTTGAGATGTTTCATTGAAAGTGATGCCAATGTACAAGAAACAACCACTTTCTTAGATGCATATAGAGTTCACCCTGCAACCATGGAACACCTACCACTTATTCAGGTTTCTCGAGATTGGAGCTACAATAGGAACTGTAAAGGAGATAAATGGAAACTATGGTTGACTAAAGTAATTTTTCGGGTCCACCCAAGATTTGTGGATGTCCCAACTCAGGATTCAATGTCATATGACCTTTTCTATTGGTCAGAACTCCTTTTATACAAGCCTTTCAGAAATATTGCCTCCAAATTTGGCTCAAGCCCACATGACATCAACGACACTTGGGACATGTTCAAACACAACTACAGACCATGGCATGTTTTACACACTACCGCAAACACAAGACATGAAATAGATGTTAGTTCTGACTCTGAGGTCGAATGCAGTATTCAACATGAACCATTGCAAGAATGGTAGGTCTTCGCACAACTTCATCTGGGAAACAACATGGGTCTTGTAGTCTTGAAATGTTGGGGAAACAAGATTTTGACATACATAATAATTGGAACATACATGGCGTTCCGCATGATTTATAGATAACTAGTTCATCATTCATCAAGAGAGAAAAGGCAAACACAAATAACACCAACATGCAAGCCACACCACCATCTACCACACTACCTTTGTCTTTAGAACAACAACTAGCTCTTGATACCATACTACACCATTCAACAAACAAAACACTTCTACCTCCATTAAGATTGATAATTCAAGGAAAAAATGGCACAGGAAAATCATTTCTGATAAATAAAATCTAGAATTCATTTACAGCAGCATCAACCACATCTCCCTCGCCTCTCCTTCTGCTCACCCCTACTGGTGTTTCAACATTCAACATCTTCGCACCCACAATCCATGCAGCCCTTCGTATTCCAATCAAAGAATTAAAACCCCTTGAAGGCCAAGCATTATCGTCTTTTCAAGAGTCATTGAAACATATAGAATATGTTCTTATTGATGAAATGAGTTTCATCGACCAAAGTTGCTAGGAAAATTGATAGCAGAGGCTACGCAAGGCTTTCCCACACTTAAAAACATCCGAATTAGGAAACATATTAGTCATCCTCCTTGGTGACCTCGGAAATTACCACTAGTTATGGAAAATCCTCTTTATGTAAGTAAATCTTATGGATCCACCCTTTGGAAGGGATTCCATTCTTCCATTACATTACAAAATATATTTCGACAACAAGGAACAACAGGTGCACAAGTTTCATTTCGTAATTTACTTCTCAACATGTGAGATTCAACCCCTCTTATTGAGGACTGGGAATTCTTAATGTCTTGCATAGACACACCTAACTCAGCAAGAGCTCAAAATTTTTAAGGTCGCACCACATTTGTTTTCAAAAATGACTTCGTGGAATCCCACAACCTTCAAATGCTGAAGGCATTGAATGTTACGATCGCCTAATCTATTAACAAAGTAAAAGGCAAAGTTGGACTAAGAAATCCCGATGATGATCGGTTGGAGCACAAATTTTTACCGTGTTGTGCAACAACAAAAATCATGCTTATAGAAAATTTATGGGTTGATGCAAGCCTCGTAAATGGTGCTTTCAGAACAATCACTAACATCGCCTACTCGATCATTTCCACCACCAAGATTACCTTTATTTATTGTTGTCAAATTTGATAGATTCAACGGCCCATGTTGGGATCCCTCCAACCCGTTACATATTTTGATACCCCCTTTTTCGAGAGGGAGTCAAAGACAATTTCGCTTAAAATGGCCTAGGCTCTTGACAATGAATACTTGAAAACAATATTTGACATAGAAGCTTTGCATAGAAACAAGATAGTGCTTGTGTATTTTATTAATATCAAAATCAAGCATTACAAACAAATGAGAGAGCTGCAATATTTATAGATATTGGACAACTTCTATCTCATCCACAATATATGGAAGCAAATCAACTAATTTGAGAAAATATGTAAAAATAACATATTGCCCCTAACTGCCCCTATTTCCCCTCATGGAAATCATCCGAGAACAAAATATGCAAGATAGAACATGATCCCACAAACATTGGGATGATAACACTATCACTTAGTTAACTAATAACTAAGGATAACTAATACCTATTGACATAAGTTTAAAGTATTTAAATTAAATACTTTAACTTATTACATTTATTCAAATATCAAATAATGATGAATTAAGCTAAGTTTTATTCCTAACATTCCTCCCCTTAATTCAACATGGTCTCAAGTGAACAGGAGATAAATTCTCCAAAACCCTTAAATTTACCTCGAGCAACCGACTTTTGGAATACATTTGCACGTTGCATATAGATGTTGGGAAATATTGGAGCTAGATGTTGTTTTTCTGAACATGTTCACAAATGAAATGTACCTGCACCTCAATGTGTTTGGTGTGCTCATGAAAAACTAGATTCTGAACAAGTTTTACTACTCCTTCGTTATCAACATGTAGGATAGTTGGATCTTTCTGTGGTATTCCCAATCCTTCAAGTATACGTCAAAGCCATATCACTTCATAGATAACTCCACCTGCTACATGATATTTTGATTCTGTGGAGGATCTTGAAACACAAGTCTACTTCTTACTCCCCCATGATATCAGTCCAGATCCCAAAATAATACAAATCATGAAGTGGATTTCCTATCATCTATGTTTCTTGCATGATCTGAATCTGAATATCTTGTCAAGAAGAAGTCATTATTCCTCTTGTATTCTACGCCATAGTCCATAGTTCCTCTTATGTACCTTAGTATCCGCTTTACTACTTTCTAGTGAGAAATCCTTGGTTCTTGCATGAACCGTGAAATATAGCTGACTGCATAGCTGATATCCGACCTAGTGTAATTCAAGTAGATGAGACTCTCGATCAACTACCGATAGAGAGTTGCATTTACTTGTGGTGATGGATCTGTTTGAGAAAGTTGAAGTCGTGTCTCCACAGGTGTGGAAAATGGATTATAATCCATCATATTGAATTTCTTGAGTGTTGTTAAGTGGCGTATTTAAATTGTGACACAAAGATATGATTTTCTCTTTGCCAAACTGAAGTCCAAGACAATAATGCAAAATCCCAAGATCAGTCCACGTCGAATGATCATGTTAGATATTTCTTTGTTGACTCAATCATCCTCATTGACCCCAAAGTGATGACTAGATCATCGACATATAATATAACGATCACTATCTCCCCTTTGTTTTTAAGATAGAGATTAGGATCGTATGGACTCTGCTTTGAATCCATGTTGAGTGAGATGCTCATCAATTTTTATGTACCATGCTCGGGAGACTACTTTAGACCATATAGTGATTTTATGAGTTTATATACCTTTTCCTCTTTACTTGGTATGAAAAAACCTTCTAGTTGAGTCATGTAAACTTCTTCCTGTAAATCACCATTAAGAAAGGCACTTTTCACATCCATTTGGTGTATTTTCAACCCAATTATACAAATTAGAGCAAATATTAACTTGAAAGTTTTTATTTTAGCTGTGGGAGCAAAAGTCTTCTCATAATCAATGCCTTCTTTTTGAGCATATCCCTTAGCAACTAGTTTAGCCTTGTGTTTATCAATTTTTTCGAAAAAATCATTGAACTCATTGCTAGTGTATTCTTCCCCTAGATCTGAGTGGAGTGTTTTTTATTTTCCTACTAGACCCTGTTTCAACAAGGGCTTTAAAATTCTTGAAAGTTTCAAAATCTTGGTCTTTTGTAGAAACACAATATATCCACATTTTTCTTGAAAAATCATCAACAAAGAGCATGAAATATTGAAACCCAGAGTGGCTAGGTCTCATTGGTCTACATAGATTGGTATGTACCAAGTCAAGTCTTACCTTAGCTCGAAATGTACTATGTTTGAATGGTACTCTATGTTGTTTTCTGCCAAACAATGCTTGACATTTATCTCAGTACCCTTTTTAGAGGTAGAAAACCCTAACCATGTCGTATCGACGAAGTGTGTCAAGATAGCCAAAACTCACATGTCTAAGTATTTGATGCCATAGTTGAGCTGATGATGTATCCTTGGCATTCTTGATCATTTCATTGAAAAAATCCAACTCAAACATTCTTCCCACATTTGAAGATTTTGCAAAAAAATTGGAGCTTCGTGACTTATCTAGAATTAGGCACATCTTTTTACCGCCTTTACAATCAAAGTCAATTTTGAGATTGTGATCTAATAATTGACTCACGGATCATAAAATTTTTTTGTTAAACTAGGGACATAAAGAACATCTGTAATTTTACAATTATGATGCCCAAGTGGTAGTGAAATGGAACCAATGCCTATAACATTGTATGATGTATCATCACCCGAAGAGACATAACTTTCAACTGGTACCTCGGATTGAGGTACCGTTTTTTTAAAGTGTGTGTTTTTGTGAGCTCTATGTCTTGGTCCAAATTTTAATAAGATTTATTTTGTAAAAATTGCACAAATTAGAGATTGTTTGTATTTGAAAAGAGGCCAAAGAGCCCCAAAAATTTAAATATATATTTTCAATCGGCCAAGAGAGCCATTTTATTTTTGAAAATATTTTAAGTTATGATTTCAATATCTTTTTGGACCCCTTTCCAAAAATGAATTTGTTTTTGTTTTTATTCTATTTTTTCACGACGTCCAAAAATAGAAATTGCTTTAGAAGCAATTTTAAAACCGAATGCAGATAAATACTTATGAGCATGTGTAGTGCATTTTAGGGCACAACTGTAATTCAATCACTTTTCCTAAGCATAATAATAACCCTTGGCCATAGTTCTGTTATTACTTCTCTTTTTATCGCATATATTTTTTTCTTGACGCCTTGAGATATTTTTTTCTTGGACGTAACTTTTTCTTCCTTTTTTCTTGCAGGTTGCAAATCTTCTCCACATTGAATTTGTATTCTTTTTTTGTATGCAAGCACGTTGGAGATCATTGAAATATCCTATCTTCTTCTCCTCTGGTAGGTGTAGGTTCTCGAGAAGCTTCCACGTTGGATTGGATCTCCCTTGTTTGTGGCTTAAACTTCTTCTGACAAAGCTTGGAAGGAGAAGACAAAGTACAAAGAAGAGGAAGAAGAAGTAATGTGGGGAGCTTGAAAAGCTTGGGTCCCCATAGATCAAAAATATTGTATATATATTTTTAAAATGCTTCCAATTTTTTTAAATTGCAGTACGGGTAATTTTTATTATTTTAAATACTAGAGAATGAAACAATGTCACCTTTTGCAAGATATTTACATTCAGGTCTACAAGGGTCTATGATTGCACTCCAGGTGTTCTTCAACTATAAATCAATAGTGAACCGAGGTGTGGATTCGGGTAGGGGCTGTGAAATAGCTGGGGGCATCTATGGCTCCTCTTAGCTTTGTAATCTCTCCGATCTCCCTAAACCTCCCTAAAACTTCATACACTCCTCTTTGGATCAAAACACTACTCTGATACCAAATCTTGATAATGAATACTTGAAAACAATATTTGACACAGAAGCTTTGCATAGAAACAAGATGGTGCTTGTGTATTTTATTAATATCAAAATCAAGCATTACAAACAAATGAGAGAGCTGCAATATTTATAGATATTGGACAACTTCTATCTCATCCACAATATATGGAAACAAATCATCTAATTTGAGAAAATATGCGAAACAACGTATTGCCCCTAACGCCCCTATTGTCACTCATGGAAATCATCTGGGAACAAAATATGTAAGATAAAATATGAACCCACAAACATTGGGATGATAACATTATCACTTAGTTAACTAATAACTAAGGATAACTAATACCTATTGACATAAGTTTAAAGTATTTAAATTAAATACTTTAACTTATTACATTTATTCAAATATCAACTAATGATGAATTAAGCTAAGTTTCATTCCTAACATGGGTGTTAACTATCCACAAGTCCCATGGACTTACTATGCATAGAGCAATTATTGACATTGGAACCAATGAAAGGTAGGGTCTGACATTCATAGCTTTATCCAGAGTTGCCTCGCTTGCAAATCTGCGCATTTCACCTCCTTTTTCATTTAAAAGGTACTAAAAATGGTGCACGTAGCAACACTTGGAGCAAGAAGAAAGGAGGAAGCAAGAATACTATCACTCAACCCTTCATAAATACTACACTCTACTTTGATAGCACCTCCGCTACTACTTTACTCAACACTTTTTCTATCCTAGATGCCATTTCTATTCAAGGGGTATCAAATGTACTCATGTTTACCGGAAATAAAATTACCCTCAAAAGGCTACCATTCATGATATAATTCTTCTCATGTTAAGTTCAAATAAAACAGTCCATGCAAAACGATATGACTCATGATATGAGATTTGTAAATGTATATGTACGAATTTGTAACAACTTTGAAATGAAGAGATGAAACCTTTAAATGAAGTGGTTCGTCTATATATCTACAATTACAAAATTACACGTTTCAACATACATGTTCGATTTTTCCTTTTTATTGTTGCCCGTTTCTTTATGTTAACCAACAAAAACACATTTTTAATGTCTTCA
The DNA here is from genome assembly GCA_018340775.1 of Taxus wallichiana var. yunnanensis. NCBI lineage: Eukaryota > Viridiplantae > Streptophyta > Pinopsida > Cupressales > Taxaceae > Taxus > Taxus wallichiana. Next base: position 317,406,499 of record CM031238.1, read on the forward strand.
TCTACACACAAATACCTAGAAATTTAAAATGCCGAGAAAGGACAACGCAAATTATAGTTGTTTTCATCCAAAGCTTTGTACATTATATCACTTTTTTGCATTTTGAATAGTTTAAATGGTAAGACCTCATGTTTGCGCTTTTTAAATGAAGTGACTCATCTATATTTCTACACATACAAAATCAATCACCCATAGTTTAAACAAACACAACTACAAAATGAAAAACTATCCCTATAACACAAATAACATATAACGTTTTTTGTTTGCAAAATGCCTCAAAGAAACGTGGTCTCATGGAATGCAATGATTGTAAGGTATGCACAAAATAGCTCTAACAATGATGCTCTCAAACTCGTTGAGGTAGTAAAGAAATTTGGAATGTACCATAACCATTTCAAATTTGTTTATATATAATTGCATTTTCTGTCTCATTTTAGTTTCATGGAGAGATAATATGTTAAAGCACTTAGTCATTCTTCCAATCTACTTTTACGTCAACACTTCACATTCACTACATTCTTGAGAGTGAGTATTAGCAAACTTACACGTCTCACTTGCATTTGTATTCAATTATTACACAACTAACTTTTATCTAACATCCCTTCGATGTATTTCACAACATTTGTTCTGGGTTTAATAGAAAATCAATATTGTCAATCACACCCCTTATCAACATCAACTACAAAAATAATAAGTGTCTTTCTAAATCGAATAACATATACCATTTTCGCGTTCACATTACATTGTACACATGAGATTTCTAGTATAAAAATACTTTAACAATTACCCAAAAAAAAAAAAAAAAAAATTATAAAACATTTATTTGACAATTGCTAATATTGCATCCACTAAAAACAATTAAACAGATTTAATCTCAACAACCATATCGCTTGATTTCCACGTATTTCCTCCTCAGTTCAACCGGAAAGAAAATGCAATCTTCCGTTAATATACAGAAGAAAAAGACGAATTGGAGATTTGGAACAAGTTTATTTGCATCAGAAGCATTAAGAAAGAGTCGATGGAATCCATGAGAATATACCACACGCACAGTCACTGCCAAGTGGAGTCTACATGGCAAAGCCAGTGCAGACACCTGGACCTTTCATATGCAGTGTGATCATAATTACAATAATTCAAAAAGAACAAATCTTAAATATAAAGATGACCTGAAACCCTAGCTATGGCCTTGATACACAGTCTGCAAAATATTGGAATGCACAGACGAAGCTCCTGCACAGTTTAATGCTTCTTGGCCTTCTTTCCTGCGAGGGGAAGTCCGCCTTCATTCCATCCGCCCTTGTTGGAAATTGACAAGTAAACATAAATAAGTTACAGAGAAAAAATAATGTAAAGCAGGCATATTACTCACCGAGAATGGAAGAGGTTCTTGGCAAAAAGATATTGCACGCCAAGCCGATACAGAACGTTGTGGCTTGCAACCAGATTCTGGGCCTGAGACGAAGCTAAACTGGTTGGATTATCTGCTAAATTCACCCTCGGCCCTTTCTCCATTCTTTGAAATTGCATTAAGGAAGAAACAAATTAATAAAATGAGGGTGCAGTACATTAAAGCTATGTACAGAATATAAAAAGAAGGAATACTACTCACTTTCCGGTGGGTAGATTAATGGCGGAATGATTCAGGCTTTGCCGAGGGCCAGAAATGATGGGGAAGGGATGACGGGCGCTGGAGGATCAGAAGGGTTCCTTCTGTCAAAGGAAGAAAGAAAATCCACAGCCCGCGTCTCCCACTTCACCTGGTCCGCAGTTCTTGAAAAGAAAGAACAAATAAGGAAAATATCAGAGCATGGTAGCTGGTATAAAATATATAATACTTACGGAAGAAAGAGCTTTGTTGTAGGCATGCTGGTTTCCAACCAGGCTAAAAGATTCAGGCATTGCGCCCCTGCCTTATCATTCTTCGCCACTCTGCAAATGGAGAAAATATAGGCGAAACATATTTTCTGAATAAAATCACAGCATGGTAGCAGACAATATCACTGCAGCATGGTAGCTGGTATAAAATCTATAATACTTACGGAAATAAGAGTCTTGCGGTAGGCCTGCCGGTTTCCAACCGAGCTAAAAGATTCAGGCATTGCGCCCCTGTGTTATCATCCTCCGCCACTCTGCAAATGGGGAAAATATAGGTGAAATATGTGAAACATATTTCTGGAATAAGATTGCAGTCGAAAGTGAAAGTAATTGAAATATTACTACTCACGGAATTCCCGAAGCCACAGCATTCTGTAAACCTGTACCATACTTTGCCTTGCTCGGTTTATCCATTTTTTCTGTTAAGATCACAACATGTGGAAATTGGAAATGTAATTAGTCTCACAATTCAAATGGCTGAGATTTTCCCGCAGCCAGTTTGAAATTTGTGATAGCGTCAGAGCATTCAGATCATATGTAGAAATCCTCACAATTGGGGAGACATTTAAAGAAGAAGACAACGCAATGCGTAACGAAAATGGAAAATGGAAAATGCACGAGTAATGCTTGCCTGCAGGTGAGGTAGGATTGGAATGCGTTATGATCGTGTGAAGATGAAGATCATCCCAATTTAACAAATCTCGCTCAAAATCTTTCTGATTGCCATTCTCCACCACAATCCCCAAACAGAGGCACTAAAACAATGACTACAATCAAGAGCCGTCCCAAATTTCAAGGAAAACCAGTTCCCTTTCCCCTTAACTCCAACCTTGCTCCATTTAACCAATCGACATGGAGATTAATTGATTTTTTCCACAGTCAATAATTTTTTTGAATCTTAAAAACTTGCAATAAATTTATCATTACTGGTTTGCCGCAAATGGGTAGAAATTGAAAACAGAACTGAAACTGAATACAAGAAAATAATATAATTCAAACACGACTGATAAAATAATATAATGCTCTGTTATATAAAATTCGTAGCACTTAGCTTTATTTCCATTTACATTGCATTTACAACTAGTACATTTACAGTGCCCTAAAAATAATAATACCGGCGCTATCAAAATCTTCAGGTTTCTTGTTTACAAAAAGAAAACCCAGAATTTCCTTGTCCAACAAAATAACTACATGTCAATCAAATCTTTAAACTCTCGGTAGATAACATCATAAGCAGTCCCAGCTTGAGTTAGCTTGTCGTGGTCATCAATATCAATGAAAAGAATTTCTAGCAAGTTCTCCATCTGGTGGGAGGATTCATGAGAATTTGAGGATGATCCAATACAAGAAAAGCTTTCTTCCTCCATTTGGAATGAAGGATAGTTCCAGCTCTGTTCTGGAGAAAACATTTCATTGGATCTTGACACTGGAACCAGGCCGGCTTCATGATGATCTGATGCTTGGACGGATGTTGGAACGCCAAGATGAAGACCATCTCCTGATGCTCGGACTGATGATGGAACGCTAACATGAAGATCATCCCCTGTAAATTGAAATATAGCACCATTTTCAGATTCAATTTTAATAGATATTTTACAAGCACAGAGTACACAAAGCTCAGAAGCTTTCTTGAATAAACCCCCTTTCCAGGTTTGAAACGTCTTTAGTCGTTGGGATTTGTGAGGTCTGTAGCATAGGTCCAATTTTCTTTTGCCCATGTTTTAAAACAGCAGTCAGGAACCCTAAAAAACAATTGAAGAAACAGTCCAGCCTAAAAAAACTCGCAGAGGAAGTCCAATCTAAAAAATGGTTTCAGAGGAATATTGATTGGTTTCGCTGTGTAACAATTCGAGTCTCTCCGTTTTATGCATATGACCATAAAAGCAATTATCTGGCCGTTGTTTCTTTCCAACGGTAATAACATTACTTATTTTTAATAAAGTTAACTTAACAAAAAGCGGTCAACCATCTGTTGTTATTCTAAACGCCGTTTGTAGGTATTCATTTGCTTTTGTTCACCTTCTTTGCAGTGAACGAAAAACAAAACTACTGAAAAATATTTCCGTTTCAAAGTATCCGTTGGTAAGGCAGATTCCTCCTAAAAGATCTGATCAAACATTGCACTTTCGATCTGAATTTGCACATAAAATTTTCAAGATTAATTTTTGCACACAAAAACAATATCAAAATAGGCATATATTAAAAGTGCAACTTAACAAATCGAAAATGAATTTGTCTGCAATTGGAAAAAATGAACTGATCAAACATTTTTTTCACATTCTTTGACGTACAAAAATCTACTTCAATGTGTGTGCCGTTTTTTTTAATGAATCTAATCTTTGCCTTCCGCTTTCTCAAGCTCAATTTATTTTATTAATAAAATAAATATAAAAATATATAATTATAATAGACGAAGATAGCAGCTTTGCAGAAATAACAATTAATTTTAAAAATTAAAATAATATTTAATATCTTCTTAAATTTTTGTTTCTTTACTATGAAATAACATTTGGGCTTTTAAATCTACTCAATTAAATTTCTTTTGAATCTTAGGTCAATAATGAAAGGTAATATTGAATTATCTCCTTCCACTTTAAGCATCACCACATCCGAAGTTAGTTACTTTAAATTTTCTACCTTACCCGAGGGAAGGCCTTAACTTTACTAAATCCATGAGGAAACCCATTCACCAAGTCTGGAAAAAGGAGGGCTCACTTTGTTGTGAGTTTTAATATTGAAAGGCCAAAGGTGAGAATTTACATCAATCCCACCTAATGCACCAAGATATCTAGTATCACAATCATCATCTATGGGGATAGGGAAATTTAGGTTCAGATAGCTTTAGTCCACTAGGCCTCTCTTGCTACTGAGAGGGGCCTCCTTAGTGATTGAAACAATACTACTAGTATCCGAATTTCTTGTATTGTACAATGACATCTTTTGTGAACACCCAGAAACATGCCATGAAGCAAAAGTCATTTGGCAAATTAAACATTCATGGACCACGTTCTTAACAATAAAAGCAACATCAATTTGAACTATTGTTTTGAACCACTTTCTTTTGTTGCTTCATCATAGAAGCTTTGGTTTGTCCCTTGTGAAAAGGATTTTTGGCAATTGTTGTGTTACTAATAATCGGTGATCTCGGTAATAATCTCCTCATCAATAATCTCTTCTTCTATGCTTTCATTCTCATCTAGCGCATCAATCCTTGAAAAACATCCCTTGATCTTCTTGTGGTTACCCCGTGGCCTCCTAGTGCTTGATAGAAATGAAAAGTTCTATTGCATGTGATACACTCATACCTAGTTTTCTTGTCATTAGAGAGATCCACATTAGCATCCACTACCTTAGTTTTAGGCCTCTTATTGATGAATTTTGGAAGCTCCAAATCATTGTTATTATTGGGCATCTTGAGGTCACTTGAGAAGCCATAAGGTTGGTGCCCACCACCATGGAATTGTAGCTTTTGGGTGGTAGTGTTTACTCATTGGAAAGCATTACAAGGCATATTCACATGTCCTCTTCCTTAGTCTCGAATGGAAATGATCTTGATGATGAGACTCATTTTGGATTGCATATCCATGTCTCTCGGATCTATTTCCCTTCATCAATCTATCAAAGCTCCTTGATTTTCCATTTGGGTAGTCCTCGAAGCAAGGTGGTGGTCAATCTCGGTGTCAAGTTATCACTATCTATAGACTCGCCTTCTTCTTATAAGGATTAGGCCGATCATGAAGATGTAATCCTAATATGTAAACTGCTAGTTGCGCTTGGGATTTCTTTGTAGAGTACATATATTTTAATCACCATACAATTCTTCTTCTTCTTCCTCCCCCTCTATTGATTTACGAAGATTCCTCTTTTCTCACTATACTTTGCCATGGCCATAGGACCGCGCGTTGTCATATGACCACCCAAGGCTCCACTAGACACAAATACCCTGCCAAAATCTTGCACAAGTAGCTGAAATTATTATGTGTGTATTGGTACACATTTAACACTTCATCTTCATCTTGTTATATCTTTCTCGCCTCCATGGAAGTTAACTTAAATATAATCACTATAAAGTTTAATAATTTAAGTTAGAGCCAATGATCTTTTAAAATTAAATGCACTTGGTAACAACTTTCCTTGCTAAAACTTTGACTGTATCATGTCACAAAATTGTGATCTCCAAGTTTGAAACCTTGCCTAAATTCTTCAACTATAATTCCTCCTTCAAATTCTATCTTATTTTTTTGTTTTTGGTATTTCAAATCTATCTACCATGGGTAAGAGACTCTCAATGACTTCCCCATTGATCTCTACCACAAGATAAACAATTATGGTATTTACCTACGATTGGTGAAGTCTGAAATATTGTCTTCGTCATTAATAAAAATTACTTCTTCATAAGAATGTGTGTAGCAATGTTTGTAAATATAATGAGGATTTGTTTCTTCACTACCACTTTCTATTTTAGCAACAAATAAAGTTCCCAATTTTACTGAAAGAGGCATCTTTTCTTGAGGCATGTTAGATATAACTGTTATATTTAATTCTCTTTTTGTTTTCTTACCTTGTATATTCATATATTTAATTACAATTTTTAATTCTAAACTAAAATGTGTTAATATATTTGTTTATTCCTAAAGGCAGCCGCAAATGCTGGAAAGGAAATGATCAATGTGGAGAATTGAACTGAGGCGGACGGGAGTTGTGTGGAGGTGAAGGGGATGGCCGGTGGTGTTAACCTGGAGGACTGGCTATTTGGGCGGGGTGAAAAGGAGTTTGAATTTTATACGGACAAGGCTGAATTTATTGACAACGGACGATGGACAATTTCCCTCTTGTGGGCGGTGGTTTGGCCGACCTGTTGAACGGTAATATTGAAGTGATCCTTGGGTCCATTAATGATCATCCCGTTGCTTCTTCATCCTTGGGGTTTGATGACTTTTGTTGGACAAAAGCTCATCACAAAAACATTATGTAATGATAAGTAGCGTTAGAGCTACTTCGGGTGGCGAGTCTTAATGTTTTGTGATGAGCTCCTTGACTCATTTTATTGAATGGATTACATTTGCTCGGCTATTTTTCTCTTTCGACTAATGGTAGAGGTCTCTTTTTCTGGTCCTCATTGTTATATCTTTTCTCTCTAGTGTGTCTCTCATGTTGTATCTTTTTTGTACGATTTCTAGGGACCTTAAACCCCGCTTATTACCTAATCTAATAAAAAAATGTAAATATCTTTTTTCTTGCTCGCTTTGTAGATAGGGTCTAGTTGGAAGTATTTTTATCTCTTCCTATGCTTAATACCCCACCCGAGAGTTATCTTTTAAGGAACTAGATTGGAGCGAGGTGGAGTATAAATTGTCAAGTGAGAAATATATTGTTGCATGGATACATAGAGATTGCATAAACGATTTCCTAAGAGGTGAATGTAAGATATTGTGGTATCCCACCACATTTTACATCCGAGGATAGTACATACTTTCATGAACCATGTGTTGGTGCTCAAATTAGTCTCGCCCCATTTGCCATTAAAATCCCTCGGTTTGTGGCCTGTCACGTTTTTATCTCCCGTGTTGGTGCTTGAAGACTCTGTCCTCCATTTGGTTGCCATGATTAGTCCCTTCCTTGGTCGAAGATCACTTAAAAATCCAAAATTTGTTTTTGTTTCTCTATCCATCTGAAGGTGTCTGTAAATTGGGCGTAAAACTCGGGTTGTTCCTTCCCTTTTGTTTTCATTTGTCGTTTGTTGTTGTCACCGCCATTTTTATCCTAGGTACCTAAGGAAACGTGATTGAATGTAGCTCGGAGGATCATGTTTGAAACTTACAACATTTCTAAATTCTCTGTCCTTGAAGAAAATTTCATCTCCGGGCTCAAACGGTGGTTTCCCTGCATTTTTACGACTTGACGGTGTGTTTCTCCCGTCAAATTTACATCTCTACATTAGTGGCAACATGGCCCTTTTTGGTTAGATGCGGTTCAACGGGGCACTCTAAAAATTTGTGGATCGTTTTAACCCAAAACATGTACACGTCGAAGAACGACGCTCGTTTGAAGACTTGCCTTTGGTTTGGCCTTGGAGTTGCGCTGGGGGGACGCATGGAGGATTCCGTTGCTTTTCCGGACTTAGACAAATTTTTCATGCAGCTAGAACAATTTTGGCGGGTCGTGGACACGTGGTGGGCTAGCGCTCATTTGAAGATCTGCCTTAGGGTCCCACCTTAACAAATGTGATAGAGGGACAGGTAGAGGCTTCCGCCGGCTCCTCTCTGTACTTAAAATTTTTAAAGAATTTTTCTAAGGCCTGGGACACATGGTGAGGCCACACTCATTCAGGTTCTTTGCTCTTGGGGACCAACTTGAAGTTGTGTTATAAAGACACATAGAGGTTTCACTGGGCCTTCCTTTACTTAGACTTTTCAAGAAACTTCCTAAGAGGACCGTGCATGTTTGGGGACCACCCCCTGAGTTTTATTTTGAAGAAGTGCCAGGAGGACACTTGGAGGCTTCCGCTCACTCTGATTTTTACTTGGACTTTTCAATGACCAAAGAAGATTGTCTCGGACCTTGGACATATGGCGCCTTCCGCTGAACTCTCAAACATTTTAACAGATCTGCTGACCGAGACATGTGTTAAGCCCACACTTGTTTGGGATCTCGCTTTTGGGACCATATCAAAATGCGCCATTGAGACGTGTGGCGGTTTGAAAAGGCAAAAGGCGGGAGGTGGGCCATCGGAGGCAACTTGGATTTTTGCCACTTGTTGTCAAAAGATTAAAGTCATCAAAATGGCCCACAAGATCGACAACAAATATTCAAAATTTGCTTCACTCGATAATGCGGAGTCATGACTCTCGGGAAATTTGGAAAATTTTCCTTTTGTGAAAAAGGGGGTTAAAGTGTAAGAGGAAGCGTGGATACGTTGGGACCCACATTAGAAACTAAAGGTGGAAGGGCAGAGTAGTGGGAAAAGTTGGAAAATTTTCCTTTTTCCAAAAATAGGTAAAATAGCAGAATTGAGTCGTGTTTCTCTGGGACCCACATTGGGACACGTGTCAAGCCCATTTTTCAAAGGCGGAGGGGTGGAGCAAATTGAGAATTTTTACATTTTTTCCAAAAGGTTTAAAAGGTAAAAAGGAACCCCTAGGCCCGTCTTAACTCAAATCTCCCACGTGGACGGTCCAAATTCAAAAAGGAAATCAACGACAATTGTGCATCTGTATATGATTTTCTGCCATTTCTACTCCAAAGCTCCTGGGATGCGAATTTTTATGGTTTTTTAATCATTTCTTGGTGTCTCCTACACGCCAAATGAAGAGGAAAATTAATTTGATATCCTAGTTTGGTGGGGAAGATCTGAAAACGTCTTTTACCATTAAGATGTAATATGATTGTCGATTCGATCTGATCTTTCTTTCCTTGGCACGTAAGAAACCAATTGATATCTTGATTTAGTGGGGAAGATCTGAAAATGTCTTGTACCATTAAAATGTGATCTGACTATCGGATCTGATCTGATTTTCCAATCTTTCTTTCCTTGGCACGCAAGAAACCAGATTTGACAGATTAGAGGAGGAAGTAGTTGGCACGAGAGATGAAGAGTGATTTACTAGATGAAAGAATTGAATGCTGGAAATATTTGGAGAGATTTTCCCTCTGAGCACTTGACAATTTTTTTGCAAATATGATTCTGGGAATCACGATCAAAATCGTAACAGAAATGGTGCTTTAAATGTTTTTATTTTTGGGGAAAACTCTGTTGTAGAAAAAATGTTATAAATTGCATGAATTCATCATGCAAATGGTTGGAGTGTTAGAGGCCAAGAGTTAATTCCTAAGTGAAAAGTTTGACAAATCCCATCTTTCTGAGAAACTATCTGAGGAACCTATTTATTTCTTGTGTTAAATTTGGTCATGTCAAGGTGGTTGCAAGTGTACAACCATTAACAAGCTTTGCGATTATTCTGGAAAATTTCCCCTGCTGATGAATTTAATCAAATTTGAGTAAATCTGTGTTTGATTTTGAGCAAAATTGTGTTTGCTTCATTTCTAAATGTCTCAAATAGTTTTTCTTGTTCCCATTGCAATCTTACATTGAAATATTTGTGAATCACACAAGATATTATCCTTGTGATAGTTTGGTGGCATTTGCAATTTCATTTATCGAAAGATATTTCAATTTGATATTGAAATAAATAAAAATTTAAAATCACTTTACTCCTAGCATGATGATAAGATTGTTTGTTATCCTTTGAGGGTATCTTAGGTGTGATAAAACAAAGGTTGACAATGTTCAATTAAGTTTTTCAATTTGAGCCTTCATTTTGGATTCTTAAAGTTTGTGTGAAAATGTGTTGATCTAGGCCTCCACTGAAGCACACTTTCTGGTTAAAGGAACATTTTAGCTGTTCAAGCATTATGTTGATCAAGCCTTCCATTTTTTTAAAACTCTCAAAGATATAGCGAATCAAAGTCCACTCTACCTCATGCGAAGCAATCAGGTTTTCATTTTCTTTAGTACCATGAACCTTGCTTAGAAAATATCTCCATTATCTAGGGTGACAACTCGTGAGAGTTATATTTTTGTTGTATTGATCATATTTTCTTCAAGGTCTTCTTAATAACTTTGCAAAGAAGGACATCTCCATCTCCTCCACAAACAACAAGCTACAAAAGGGTCCTCTCACCTGGTTGAAAGGCACAACCATAAAGTAGTGAGGATAGATCAAATCCTCTTAAGGGTGCTACCCATTTCTCCACATTTGAGTGACAAAGAGCAAGATGCATTTCTTCCCTGGCTACAAAACAACACACAACATGATCTACTTGCCTCTAAGCTTCCTGTCAAAACCGTGATACTGCTCAGCTTCTGAGGGAGAATCATTTTGGGTACCAACACCATGCAACCTCCAAAAATTTAGGATTAATAGATCTCTTCCATACGTAATGTATGTACATTGTCTTATAATAGATGTTTTTAAATATATGAATTGGAATATTTTTTATAACTTGATTTATGTATGCGTAATATAGTTACTAGTGTACATATGGTCTTGAGGATTATAGGCCTCAAGATGAGGCACTTTATGACATTTCTAAGGTTCCAAATATTGTTCATAGTACTCGAGCTGACCATAAGCATTTTTGTCATGGATGCCCATGTCATATTCCCATAAGTGTGTTGATTAGGCTACAAGATCAAGTTTTGATTTCAGATAAAAATATGGACCATAGATACCATGTGAGGGAAGTATTTTCCATGAGGAAGAGACCAATGAATTCTGGGGTATTCGTTGTTTTTGGATCCATGCATAATTGGTTCATTTAAGGACTGGGTAGAGATATTGTTATTATTGGGCTTGACCCCTGAACTTGTTCACAAAAAGCATCGTCACATGGTCCATACTCACCTTGTTTAATGGTCAAACAAAGTGGGATGATTTCTTGAGAAATTATGATATCCACAATATTGAGGGTAAGATGAAAGAAGAATACAAATTTGAACTCAATGATGTATATACTATGAGAACATCTCCACCAAAAATCCTAAAAAGGTGTTTGTGTATGAAGAATTTATAAAAATAGGAATGTAAGAGAAGTCATTTGTGTTAGTGATGTAGCTAGGATATACATTTTATCTTGCTTTCATTTAATGAATAGGATTCAATCTTCAACTTATTCAAAACGATGGAAAATGAGGACCATTCCAAACCCAAAACAATTCAATTCTTACTATATTTGTTCACACCTTTACCTTTACTAGCATAATAACACCTTACATGGTTTAGAATCACTATATACTTCTTTCAACACTCCTCACAACATCATTCCATTTATGAAATAGCTCATTCATCAATCAAAATGCCTTTGCACTTACTTATCCTCATTTGTCCTTGTCTTTGCTTCACTAGCTCTTAGACCCAAATATGCACTTTTTACTTCCTTAGTCTACTTCACTCCCTTCACCTGTCTTTACTCTATACACACATTTGAAACAAACCTATACCCACCACAAACTTGACTCAAAAGCTTAAACCATTCAACTTCTCTTCTTTGGTAATATAATCCATCTGTCGACCTTGAGACAATGAGTTTTGAACATCAATGGAGAATAGCTTCTAAGAATACCCTGAAGGAGTTGTAAATTACATTTTCATTCTTATATAGCCTCTAATGTTTATACAAAAACTTACTTCAACTCCCTTTGTAACCCTTTATCACACTTTTTGCAATATTGCTCCCGGAAGCCTTATTAGGTCTTCTAGAGCCTCTCATCAAGCACAAATTCCTTTCTAGGAAATTTCAATGAACTTAATCATGGTTTTTAGACACCCAATTTTGCATTTATCATCTCTCTAAATATTCAAGCCCTAAATCAGAAGAAAAGGTGACTTCCTTTGTAAAGGGGTTCTTCAAACTAGGTCTTTCTAATCACGTACACAAAGTCCCTGAAGGAACTGGTAAGAAAATGGTAAAATTCCACCAATGAAATTCAAATATTCTTCTAGCAAAAGTTCAAGGACTCCATCACCATAGTTTCTTTAAAATTTCAGAGTTAAATTCCTTGGTTAAGGGTTTTTGACACACAATTACTTACCAAACCCTAACTGGGTCTATATACAAGCCCGAGAGGCTTTAAAAATTGATATATTTCCTTATATGTAACTTCAAATTTCTAAAATTGATCCACATGCATGTATTAATTCCACAAACAAATCTATTTTACTAGGGAAGAAAAATAATCATGTTTTCTTCATAAAGGTTATAGGGTGGTTTCTCTTTAAAACATTTATCCAATAATGCATGATCTACTAAATAACCTTATCAAATAAGTTTAAATTCCTCAAAACATAATACTCACCCTACTTTTCTAGATAGTTGTTACTCATCTTTTGCAAAGCTCAAACATTTTCTTCATTCTTGATATATCTAAGTCACGGTTCCTTGGCGCGGGGTATCTAGCATGTAAAAATAATTATTAAAGATTAAACACTTTCCAATCATATGAACTTCATTATACAATCACTCTCCATTGGAATCAATTAAAACATCTTTCCAAAAGTTTTCAAAGTCTTTCATAGTCATCATATTAGCTAAACTATAGTTCTCATATTTATACTATGTGGACATAGTCTCATCCAAGTTTCTATCTCAATGAAAATCCATGCAAGAATAATTAGACAAGATATAATCACTAGCCAATGCTTCCAATTTAATCTTAGAGCATCAACAAAGTTTTCAAATATAAAGCTATATATACTGACTCACAAGGAAGGTATATAAACAATCTTTTATGAGGGATTATAACAATTATTTCCAATGTAAATAAGTAATTATTCCTGTAACTTAGACTCCACAACATTTTTATGGGATTAGTAAGATATTACAGGGAGGTTTGTACAAGATTTTTCACACATTGTTCATTTCATCACTTCCCTACAGTGGAAAGGGAAGAAGTTTGTATGATAAGACAAATTTGAGCAGGCCTTTAGGACCCTAAAGGAATGCCTTACTATAACACATATCCTAGTAGTACCAAATCCTCAGAGATAATTTTTTGTTTGTATAGATGCTTCATTAGCAGGATAGGAGGAGTATTGATGCAGGATGGCCGAGTTGTCACATTTGAGTCTTGCAAACTCAAGGATTATGAGCTCAATTACTCGACTCATGACCTTGAGCTTGCAGTAGTGTTACATGCTTTAGTTTGATGGCATAATTTTCTATTGGGTAGGAGATTCACACTCAGGACAGATCATTTGAGCCTATGACATCTCTTCACACAACGCAATATCAATGCCAATCAATGGAATTTGATGGAGCTCCTGTGCAAGTATGATATGGAGATTGAGCATGTGAAGGGAAAGGAGAATGTGGTAGAAGATTCCTTGAGTTGACAAAGACACCTTGTCATGGCTACATCAGTGGGTACATACTTGCGGAGCAGGATCTTGCAACAGCTTCCACACGGCGGTGTTCTATCTTTCGGCTAGGGCATAGATTGAGTCACACAGACCCCTTAAGGGGAAGTTTGAGGGGCTATCATTGGAGTTAGATGGGATTATTATACACGGGGTTGGATATATGTTCCTAGAGATGGAGGTTTATGACAAGACATTTTAGCAGAGGCTCATCGTGCACCTTATTTAGCCCATCCAGAGGTGAAGAAGATGCATGCTTCTTTGAGGCGCTTATTTCATTGGAGAATAATTGGGAGGGATATAACTCAGTTTGTGTCTTAGTTTTTGGAGTGCTAGAAGTTGAAGGTTGAGCATCAACATCCAACTGGCCTTCTTTATCCTCATGTTATACCAGAGTGGAAATGGGAAACCATTTCCATGGACTTCATTTTTGGGCCACCTAGGTTGAGATATCACCATGACACGATCATGGTCACAAGAGATGAATTGACAAAAATGGCTCATTTTTCTCTAGTTAAGACTACCTACACAGCCAGTGCAGTTGCATGTGTTTATTTAAATGAGATAGTGAGATTACATGGGATTCCCCAGAAGATCATCTGTGATAGTGACCCCTTATATTCTTCACACTTTTGGACGACTATACAGTTTGCACTTGGGGCAAAGATCAATTTCCCTACAACTTATCACCCCAAGACAAATGGTTAGACTGAGCGGGTAAACTAGGCACTAGAGGATATGTTCCAGATGTATGTTATGGATCATCAGTCACGATGGGAGGAGTATTTATATCCAAAGAAATTTTGCATACAATAGCAGCTTTTGAGTTCCATTGGCATGGCACCCTTCCAGAATTATATGGAAGAGAGTGCAGGACTCCATTGAGTTGGGACAGATTAGAGGACATGGTTACTATTGGGCCAGCTATGTTACAGGATATGGAGCAAGAGGTCACTTTGATCGGCGCAGAGATTACATGAGACATAGGATAGGCGGAAGTGTATGCGGACTAGAGGAGGATAGACCATAGTTATGAGGTTGGCTCAAAGGTGTTCCTGAGATTCATACCTCATAAGAGCCCCATCCATTATGGAAAATTCTCTAAGCTAGCTCCAAGATTTGTGGGTCCATTTGAGATCTTGGAGCAGATCGGTCTCGTGGCCTACCACTTATCTTTGTCACCTAGCTTGTTTTGTATCCATGATGTTTTCCATGTTTATGTTTTGAGATATATATACTAGATCCATCTCATATCTTGAATTGGACCACTTTACAGATGCAAGAGAAAGGACATGTGATTGTGGAGCCCATGTAACTCCTAGAGCACATGACCCTAGGCCTTCGAGGGCGTGAGATTGACCAGGTGTACGTCCAATGGGATTAATATGATGAGTCATTAGCTACATGGGAGGACGCCACACTACAATGAGAATAGTTCCCACATTTGTTCCAGTGACTTCCAAGAGGAATTCAAGTCTAAGGGGAGGGGATGTAGTTCCCACTCCTCTTCGACACCTATTTTTGCTATGATCATGATTATTAGTTGCTTAGTGACATGGACATTGTTATGATATTTTGGATAGCCTATTGTTAGACATTATGGACATTATGATTATTATTGTGTTTGGGATCTTATTATGGATTGTATGGGTACATAGAGGACATTGATAGATATTACAATACATGATGATGATTTAGTGTTATTTTACTTATATATCGACAACTTGATTCTCGACGTGGCGATCATGTTTAGATGATTGGACTAACATTTTGTGCACATTGATGCTATGATTTATTAATAATGTGATGATAATAGGTGATCAATAGTATGTTGTCGAATGCATCTAAGTAGGTATAAATTATAATAAGTGTGTGAATTGCATGGTTATTGTAAAATATGAATTTGGATAGATGGTTATGCATAGGCGTAGGGTGATAGTAAATGTTAATGGATATGGTAGAATTGTGATGATTAGTAATTATAAATAATTGATTTAGAATAGAATTGATTAACCATGATAATGATGTAGCTATGTTGTATGATGATGTTATATGATAAATGATATATGTGTTTTGATTTCTTGACGTATTGATATGGCCTTAAGTCCTCGTTAGTGATAAAAATAGTCTCGCCCCATTTTTCCATTGAAAATCTATCAATTTACGGCCTCTGCCATAAATTGTCTCCCCATGTTGTGCCTAAAAAGTATCTGCCTTCCTTTTTTTGCCGTAATCAATCCATTCCTGGGTCGAGGATCACGTAGGGATCTATGGTTGTTTCCTTGTTTCTCTGTTTATTTGGAAAGGGTCTATAATTTGGGTCTCCCATTATCTAGTTCATCTAAAAACTCGCGCTCTCCTGTTCTTTCCACTTTCCACAGTCGGGATTTTTGTCCTTGTCATTTTTTCCCTAAATAATTAAGGAAAAATGAATGGATGTAGCTCGAGGAATGTATTTGAGCCTTGTAACATTTCTAAATTCTTTGTCCTTGGAGAAAATTTCATCTCTAGGCTCAAATGGTCATTTTTCTACATTTTATGGTTTGACGGGCGTTTCTCCCGGTCAAATTTACATCCTTGCATCAATAGGAAACATGGCCTCTTTTGGTTGGACGTGGCTCGGTGGGGTACTTCAAAATTTTATGAATCACCTAAACTTGAAAACCTGTCTACGTGGAAGAACGATGCTCATTTGAAGATTTACTTTTTGGTTGGCCTTAGAGTTGTGCTTTGAGAAGACACGTGGAGGTTTTCACCGCTTCCTTTTCCCGCAATTAAATAATTTTTTATGTAGCCGCATTGACTATTTGGTAGGACAAGGACACGTGGTGATCCCATGCTCGTTCAGGGTCTCCGCTTTGGGCACCATTTTGAAATTGCGCCATGAAGACACGTGGAGGCTTCCACTAGGTCTTCCCATACTTAGTCTTTTTTCAAAAGATTTTGAGAGGCCTGGGACACGTGGAGGGACTGCGCATGTTTGAGGACCGCCCATGAGTTTTTTTTTAAAGAAGCACCAGGAGGACACTTGGAGGCCTCCGCTCACTTTACATTTTGCTTGGAATTTTCAACGGCCAAAGGAGATTTCCTCAGACCCTGACACATGGCGCTTTCCACTGAGATTTAAGCCTTTAAACAAATTTTTTCGGGCCAGGACACGTGGTGAGCCCACACTCATTCAAGGTCTCAACTTTTGGGGACCATCTCAAGATGTGCCATTATGACACGTGGCAGTTTGAAAAGTCAAAGGGGCGGGGAAGCGGACCATCGGAGGTAACTTGGATTTTTTCTCTTGTCACCAAAAGGATTAAAGCATCAAAATGGCACACAGACTTGACAGAGAATAGTCAAAATTCTCCCCGGTCCAATGGTGGAGGTGTGGATTTTTGGGGGAAATTTGGAAAATTTTCCTTTTCTGGAGAAAATAGTTAAAAGTGTAAAATGAAGTGTGGTTCCGTTACAACCTACCTTAGGACACGTGTCGAGGATCATTTCTCAAGGGCGAGAGGTCTCTTTTGCTCGGCTATTTTTCTCTTTCGACTAATGGTAGAGGTCACTTTTTCTAGTCCTCATTGTTATATCTTTTCTCTCTAGTGTGTCTCTCATGTTGTATCATTTTTGTACGATTTCTAGGGACCTTAAACCCCGCTTATTACCTAATCTAATAAAAAAATGTAAATATCTTTTTTCTTGCTCGTTTAGTAGATGGGGTCTAGTTGGAAGTATTTTTATCTCTTCCTATGTTTAATACCCCACCTGGAGAGTTATCTTTTAAGGAACTAGATTGGAGCGAGGTGGAGTATAAATTGTCAAGTGAGAAATATATTGTTGCATGGATACATAGAGATTGCATAAACGATTTCCTAAGAGGTGAATGTAAGATATTGTGGTATCCCACCACATTTTACATCCAGGATAGTACATACTTTCATGAACCATGTGTTGGTGCTCAAATTAGTCTCACCCCATTTGCCATTAAAATCCCTCAGTTTGTGGCCTCTGTCACGTTTTTTATCTCCCCGTGTTGGTGCTTGAAGACTCTGTCCTCCATTGGTTGCCATGATTAGTCCCTTCCTTGGTCGAAGATCACTTAAAAACCTAGAATTTATTTTTCGTTTCTCTATCCATCTGAAGGTGTCTATAAATTGGGCGTAAAACTCAAGTTGTTCCTTCCCTTTTATTTTCCGCTCTCGTTTGTTGTTGTCATTGCCATTTTTATCCTAGGTACCTAAGGAAACGTGATTGAATGTAGCTCGGAGGATCATGTTTGAAACTTACAACATTTCTAAATTCTCTGTCCTTGAAGAAAATTTCATCTCTGGGCTCAAACAATGGTTTCCCTGCATTTTTACGACTTGACGGGTGTGTTTCTCCCGTCAAAATTTACATCTCTACATTAGTGGCAACATGGCCCTTTTTGGTTAGATGCGGTTCAGCGGGGCACTCTAAAAATTTGTGGATTGTTTCAACCCAAAACATGTCCACGTGGAGGAATGACGCTCGTTTGAAGACTTGCCTTTGGTTTGGCCTTGGAGTTGCGCTGGGGGGACGCGTGGAGGATTCCGTTGCTTTTCCCGGACTTAGACAAATTTTTCATGTAGTTAGAACAATTTTGGCGGGTCGTGGACACCACCTTAAAAAATGTGACAGAGGGACAGGTAGAGGCTTCCGCCGGCTCCTCTCTCGTACTTAAAATTTTTAAAGAATGTTTCTAAGGCACTGTGACACATGGTGAGGCCACACTCATTCAGTTCTTCGCTCTTGGGGACCAACTTGAAGTTGTGTCATAAAGACACATAGAGGTTTCCGCTGGGCCTTTCTTTACTTAGACTTTTCAAGAAACTTCCTAAGAGGACCACGCATGTTTGGGGACCACCCCTTGAGTTTTATTTTGAAGAAGCGCCAGGAGGAAACTTGGAGGCTTCCGCCACTCTGACTTTTTACTTGGACTTTTCAACGACCAAAGAAGATTGTCTCGGACCTTGGACACATGGCGCCTTCCGCTGAACTCTCAAACATTTTAACAGACTCTACCGGACTGAGACACGTGTTAAGCCCGCACTTGTTTGGGGTCTCTGCTTTTTGGGACCATATCAAAATGCGCCATTGAGACGTGTGGCGGTTTGAAAAGGCAAAGGCGGGAGCTGGGCCATTGGAGGCAACTTGGATTTTTACCACTTGTTACAAAAAGATTAAAGTCATCAAAATGGCCCACAAGACTAACAACGAATAGTCAAAATTTGCTTCAGTCAATAGCGGAGGTGTGGACTCTCGAGGGAAATTTGGAAAATTTTCCTTTTGTGAAAAAGGGGGGTAAAGTGTAAGAGGGAAGCATGGATCCGTTGGGACCCACATCAGAAACTAAAGGTGGAAGGGTAGAGTAGTGGGAAAAGTTGGAAAATTTTCCTTTTTCCAAAAATAGGTAAAATAGCGAGAATTGAGTCGTGTTTTGTAACGACCCAAAAATCCACACACGAACAACACAGTGAAATACAGGATAACTTTTTTTTTTGACTTGCTTGACACATAACATGACGCAACATGTCGTCACCAAGGATACAACTAACACTGTGAACAACTTGATACAAGGATGGCCATAAAGGCAGCACGGAAACATTCACACCTATCAAGGACAATTTAC
This sequence comes from Taxus wallichiana var. yunnanensis, assembly GCA_018340775.1. Taxonomy (NCBI): domain Eukaryota; kingdom Viridiplantae; phylum Streptophyta; class Pinopsida; order Cupressales; family Taxaceae; genus Taxus; species Taxus wallichiana. The sequence continues at coordinate 317,425,933 of CM031238.1, forward strand.
TTTTCTTTTGTGAAAGGACATGGCAAAAGACCAACCACATTACATAGTTATAGCTGAAGACATCCCACTGTGAAAATCTTCTTAAGATTACTGATTTACTAGAGACATCTTACAATTCTTAGCTTACGTTCTAGAAGGTTCATGATATGTTTCATACCATTCTTCTTATAGGATTAAGTTTCTTTTCTTTTATATAACTTGAGGACTATCCTAGGATCACCTATAATATGAACATTCCTTGATTAATTTGTTTACAAAACCAGGTGGTATACAATTCCACAAGGCTATCTATCTAAACCCCCTCTACTGAAACTCGTTTCATACCCACATTGCATAAGGAGGCAAGCGTAAGATCAAAAGGAGAGGAGTATCGTTAAGGTTCAGAACCCTAATCATCTTTGATCAAGAATTAAAAATTTATCATAGCTTAGACAAGGACTACAAGGTACCATGGTAATGGTTAGAGAGAGAAGATAAATTTATTTTATTATGATCTATTTAGTTATTAACCGGTCTTTTAATGAGTCTTAAGAGTTCAATTGAATTTTGGTAAAAGCTTCATTTAGAAATCATCTTGATTAAGTTCGTCGGGGGATACACAGGGGTTCCCAACATGGAAGCATTATACTTAATGTGTTTTTATTCAAACTCCTGTACTAGATAAGATCTACCGATATCCCCAAAAGCCAACAGTGATATTACTTTTAAAATTAATTAACGTTTCCCAACAAGAGGACAATATTTAATCCATAGCTTAAGGTTAGCAATGGTAGGTATTTTTTTTTTTTTACATCGTTAGATAAACACTTTCTTTCCAATTAAAGACTCTTAATTTTATCAACCAAATACAACTTCATTATTATCTTCTTTATTTATTCATCTATGTATTCCTCTTCTTTTATCTTTGATTATCTTTAGAAAAAGGGGTTTCAACCCACTAAAATATGCCTAGAATAACATTGATACTAGTACCATGGAGGGTTACTAAACCAATAAGCATTATGACCTGAAAGAAGAAATTATCGTTATTTAACAAGAACGCAAACCACGGTTATAACATTTCCATTCAACATGGCACATGAACCAAAGGAGTCAAGAGATTGGATTTCACTTGGGTCAAGAACAAGAAGGTAACAAAATAAGCCAAGCCATGCTACAAAATTTCCATGACTGTAAATGATATCACCAAAAGAATACTCATAACAAGGTCAAGATTGAACATTATTTCTCACAAAGGTAATTTACCAGTTAACCTACAGAAGGACAAGACAACATCATCACGAAATTTCAGAACAACCCAAGGCAAGAGGTCTTCTAAACTCCTTTGCAAGCACTATTACAAAATTTACCTCACATTGGACATTTTTACAAGGAACTTCATAAATTGCACTGATGAAACCTTTACAACTCTTTCCTTTAATCTACTCGCATAATCCATCTGCACAAATACTAGCTGGAATCAGTTCGCGAGAACTGAGCATGTTAAGGCTACTCATTGCAACAGTAAGCTAACATTTAACAATATCAAGAAAGGAAAGTTCTAATTCAAAAATGGATTAAAACACAACCCACAACTCCAAAATTATTCGCATGAGAAAGAAATCTAAACCATCCAGCAAGGAGAAAGTCAAAATACCAGTAAGAACAAAATCACATAAATCAAGGCAAGACCTTATGGGTTAGGAACAAGAAGGTCAAGAGTGTTGATATCTCCTTCATGTAATCCTATGGATTACGTGATTGGAATCCAAAACTTACTCCATCCAACTAAAGGGGTCGAAGAGAAGACAACACATACTAATTATGATCGTAGGCGTGAAATGGAACGACGTTATCCAAATCTCCCAGGGGGAGGCTTCATAGCGATAATTAGGGTTCGACGCCCTTAAAAGAAAAAACAACTATAGTTTCAGTTTTAACCAAGGAGTTTTACCACTACCTTCTTATAGGATTTCTTAAACGTAGTACTAGTTAACAACAAATCCACTCTTCCAAAAGCATACAAATGAGACACAAAAGGGGCCATTATTCTACCAACAAACCTTATCCTAATCGTAAACTTCTCTACATAATATAAGGGAAGACTAAACCCAAAAGTCGTTAATAATTTTTATATATTTCAGACAATGTCAATAAGCATTAAAATAAAAATTGATTTCCTTAACAAGGCCACAAAATGGGACCTTTTAGTAACCAAGTTTGAAGTATAAGATATTCGAGTTCGAAAACAAAGGGATTCGCTACGCAGAGGGTAAAACACCAACGATGCCCCAGACTCAAAGGACCCTACCACGAGTGCAAGCACAAAAATAAGAACCAACACACATATCCATCAGGAAGGTTACGCAGTGCAGTCAGGCCTAGAAGTTCTATGAGCTCCTGGCCAATGGTATAGAAGATGGAAATTTTACCCGATCCATGTGGGCTTATCAAGGACATGTCTAGCAAAAATCAAACAGATGAACATAATAACCACCTATTATATTATCACTGTAATCAGCTGTCATCTAACAGGAAACGAGTTCACGAGTCCAATACCATGGATTCACCTACAACTTTTGTTTCATCCGGTATTAATAGCTTTCTCGATCCTTAATGAAATTGAAGAGATTTCCTTCAATTAAACCTACAATGTCTCCCCCTTACTTTAATCAAACAAGAGTTTGAACCAGGTAGTAGGTATAGTAATTTTCTCAACACGTAGAGGCCAAAATAGATGTCGGGTTATTCATCCCTAGAACTGGGTACAAAAGTCAACCATGTACAGTTCTAAAACAAAACCCTAATGCCATTTTCTAATTAAACAAAAGTAAGAAATGTCCACAGGCTTAAACAAGTTTCAGAACACAATGTCACTATTAATGTACCTTTAGCAAAACAGGAGAGCCCTAAACAGGAAATACGTATTCATTCAAGCAAATAGAGATATGAAGGCTTAACCTTCCATATAGTAAGCCTTCAATTACAAAATACCATCACAAAATTCTTTTAAAAGAGAGTCATATAAGCAAACGAAACTCTATAATGTTTCCTTCCCTACGAACTAGACTGCATCACTCAATATTGCAGTAGCCCATTTAGACAATTATGAAATAGAGTAAGCTATAAGAGAGGAAAAGAACATTCCAAGCAAAACCAGCGAACTAGGAACGAGATTTAAAGGAACAACCAACACAATCAGCAGCGATATAAACAACCATGAAAACATTTAGTCTAGGTGCCATTCAAGAGGAAAGAAAATTCATTTCAAGATACTGAAAGAAGGTAGAAAAATACTACAAAGAGTATAGTTAACATGCCTGATTAGAATTCTTCCAATCCAACAAGCACATCGACCAGGGCTCGGGCAACAGCAACACAACCTACGTGAATTCTCTTCCTTAGCCTGCTGAAGGTCCAACTCTGTTAACGACCATGCTTGGCATAGGAAAGGGGGTGATTGAAACATGCCTTCTTGGAATCCTCGGGAGCAACTCCGGGAAGATAGAAGCACTCTGTTCTGAAGAGCATCACAACCACCATAGAAAACCCACACAACCAAAGCACTAAACTTAATACAGCCATACCCACATCCCTCAGAAATACTCCACACAGTGTAGAATTAGAACTAGAATCATATATAGCCAAGTTTCCATCTGGCTGAAGGCGTAGAAAACACAGCTGGTCTACATCTCCTGCGGTGATCTTGTGCCACAACATTGATTGCATCTTGTGTATCAGTCAATACAAGATTACAACCTCTTTCCATTTCCAGCCTTATTCTCTTGTCCGGAGATGTGAGATACTCACCTGGTGCAAGACCATTCCAAACACCATTGTCATGACTGAGCAGAAGAAATGGCCACAGTGGGCAATCCACAAACCCGGTTTTCTCCATTGGGGTTTCAAAATTAGAATGAGAACACCACTTCCTGGTCTCAATCAGTCCATGATCCGAAGCCATCACATCAAGAAAATCAACATGAGAAGAATTGTTATAATTATCCGTGACATAGCAATCAAGAAAAGCATAGGCGTTGGATACAGAAGCCCATGAATAGCCCTGCAGAGCATATGGTCTGAGATAGGGGATTGTGGCTTTGAAATCACGGAGGCAGCCATTGTCCTGGCACAGATTCATATGTTCCCACTGTGCAATACTCTGTCTAGCAGACATATCTGGTGATGACCACATTGGGTGTGGTTAATTTGTGAACTTCTGCAAATGCTAGGCCGCTGTAATAGCGTTTGGAGGTGCTGATTTTGTTAGGTGTCATCAGATTGCTGAGTGTAACTGCAATGGCAGCCCCATCTTGTGGACTCAGAGCTCCCTCGCCTCCTCCCGATCTTGTGAACAATGCAGTGCATAAATTAGCATTCAACAGTGACCGTATAAATGTAAGGAGTAATGGGATGATTTGCATACGAGAAGGATTATTAGGCATCGCCATTATCACAGCAAAGCAAACATGCTTCAAGAATATTCTGATCTGAAACAGATCCGCCTCCAAGAGACCCTCTTCCATGAGCTACATCGTAAAATAGTAAGGTCTCAGTAGAGAATCTTGTAAATAAATTTCATCACCTGGACGGAAGCGACTTTCCAAAAATGAAAAGGCAAGACAGCTCAACTAAAACTTTATCTCGTTCTTCCACTTCAGCTGCAAGATTTTGCAACAACTGATCACGACTGTGGTCACGTGCAACCAGAACATCAGGATCCACACCAACGGTTCCTTGGGATCGCCCTACAGCAGCTGTCGCACTTAACTCTCTCTGGAGGCCACTGATTTTCTGGGATAAGTTTACCTCTCTACCCTGTAGCTACTGCATACAGCCAAATACCTCCTCACGGCACTCTCCTAGGAGAATTTCAGTTCTACGCTCCACTGATACTACCTATGCACGATTTTTTTGAGAAAAATATCTTGAAGGAGGAACCCGAATCTGAGGATGCAGTCGATACTGAACAGACAACAACAAAGTTGGACAACCTGCTTGTTGGAGCGCTCAAACAGGCTTCTACCAACTGTAACCTGCCTGCCGCCTAGCTAATCCTACTGTTGCAGGCTGTTGCCATTGTGGATTCCTGACCCGAACACACCTCGAGGCACCCAAAGAAAAGTGGAGGTACGCGCTGCGACTGTAGCTTCATCTAAAACCGCCATATCAAACCCACGCGGCCAAAGGGGGGGAAAGCCAGGAAGAAGAACAAAAACGCCATGACAGAGATTTTGCTGGCCTCTCTGCCCACGCGACCAGGAAGAACACCTCTCACACGCCACACGCAGTCCAAGAAAAATGCCCAACACTCCACCTCAACGCATTCAAGAAGGAAATCAACAAAAAAGATCATGGTGAAGAAAAACGACTCCACCGACTCCTCACGCAAGGACAGACATGACAGTCTTAAAAATTGGCAGGTTGGGTGGTTGGGAGGAGGCCAAGGTGGCAGTGGAGGCAGGTAGAAAAAGAATCCGATGCCCAGCGGGGCATTACATTCTCCTCCCCTTAAGAAAGCATCGTCCTCGATGCGACATAACACAACAGAAAAGAAATGGTTCGCAACCAAGAACAGGTACAGGAGAAAGTACACTTTATGGTTTAAAATTTTAGTTGATTAAAGCACGGCCACAGGGTAGCCTTAGGAACATTTGGTAGAAATTTTAACTTTCAAGGTTCTGTGAAGATTGGCAGTTCTTTCTTGTTCATCATTTCATTAGTCTCTTTCCATTATCATTATTTATAGTTTTAGTTTCTTTTAAAAATATCATCATTGAAAGTTTTGATTTATTCCTTATTGTGGGTGCCCAACATGAACTGCTAACACAACACCCTATCAGGTTCACAAGACCCTTCAGATTCACAAGCACACAAGTATATACTTCAAGATTGTATTACACCACAAAAGGTTACTCAAATACGGAATGGAATAGGCACAGTCCACATAACATAGTACTCGACACACATCAATGACTGACATACCAAAATACTTAACCAAAACAGTACTACAATCCACCAGACATTTCCTCAATTTGCATCGATGAAAGAATTCACATAACACCAAACCATGCTACAGGTACATAGTGTCCACAAGGGAATCAATGACATATCCACCACATCACAACACATATCCATCTGACATGAGTAACACATACATCAAAAGACCACTACCAAACATCACAATGACTCAACATATATCCCAGAACATCAACCATACACACAAATATCATATGCCTCCCTCAAACTCTTATGCCTCCCTCAAGTCTCTTATGCCTCCCTCAAACTCTTATGCCTCCCTCAAGTCTCTTATGCCTCCCTCAAACTCTTATGCCTCCCTCAAGTCTCTTATGCCTCCCTCAAACTCTTATGCCTCCCTCAAGTCTCTTATGCCTCCCTCAAGGAGGCCGGTTGACCCTATGGTCCAAGACACATAGAGTTCAAACACTCCTAACCCAAGTGACATAATAATGCATGGTTCAACAACCCGCTAGTTATATGTACTCCTTGGGGCGTACCCCCATACAATGAAGCGGGTCCATAGGTCCAACCAATCCATGGTGCATCCTATGACCCTATTCCACACATCATGACAATAGAACCAACACAACAATCCAATCCAAAGTGCCAAGTGGCAAAGTACAAGCCTTGGGCAAGGTGGTAAAAATTCCAAATTTAAAAGAAAACCCAAAATCAAGCAAAATAAATGGCCAAATAGCCATAGTTAGTATCAAAATCCCCATGTTAGTGCCATAAACCAAGGAAATGCCCAAAATTGTAAAGCATTGCAATCAAGAAAAGTTGTTGGTCCTTACAAAATAAAGTAAAAAGCTCAATTTACGAATAAAATCAACTTATAATAATGTCACATTACGATAACTGTGTGGCCTTATCTAGCCACCAAGGGTACTCAACGAACGAGTTCTTGCACTTTCGGAACATCGAGCCTCAGCTCGTAAAATACATATCAATAATACAACTGTCATCACCTCCATCTGAATCATCCCGCCACCACTTCGACAAGGCTAAACATAGTCATAGTTGCACTTAGGTTGCATACATGCAACCACATAGGGAGAGAGGAAAGAATCACATGTTATCTACTAAACCGAGTTTTGACTCGAGTTATTGACCCATGGTACACCATTCCTCACTCTCAACATACACTTCTACCGATTTCCCTCAGGGTCGGTTAGCGTAAGGTTCACAACATAACATGTAACTACATCACTAACACAATGGTGGTACATATACAAGGTACATCACATATCATCACATCATCATTCTTTGAGTGTAACACATCACTTTACCACATTCTGCACCCAAAGCGCAGTCACCATACGATAGGGTTCATACACTCACCGTATGACCCCAAATCACAACATGAAGCATTACATATTTGCACAAATCATACATACGATGAACATAGTACATCACAACATAACATCCATTGCTACATAACAAGGTGGTACACACGTTTCTTCAACACATGGTAAAAACATCACGATACCACTCATTTCTTTTAACATCAATCTAGTCATACAACACATTGATACACTTACATACCACAATATGTCACAATGTTCCAACACTCCGTCATCCACATTAGAATTCTTTTCACACACCACAAACAGTAATTCACACGTGAACTCTTCATAGAATCCACAAGAAGGAGAGAGAATACTCCCATCCCCAATGTATCAACATGATCACAAACACGCACAATGTGACATACACATCATGTGCATTCACAAAAACAAAATTACGACAATAATCACATCACGTTTAAAGCACATTACTCTTCCAATATCTACCACCATCATGCAACATCATCATCATCATCAGTATCATCATGTAACACCACCACCACCATGTAACATCATCATATAACACCAATCCGGCCCATAGGCTCGAGAGCATGAACCTATGCTCTGATACCAAGTGTAACGACCCAAAAATCCACACACGAACAACACAGTGAAATACAGGATAACTTTTTTTTTTTTTGACTTGCTTGACACATAACATGACGCAACATGTCGTCACCAAGGATACAACTAACACTGTGAACAACTTGATACAAGGATGGCCATAAAGGCAGCACGGAAACGTTCACACCTATCAAGGACAATTTACTTTTCTTTTGTGAAAGGACATGGCAAAAGACCAACCACATTACATAGTTATAGCTGAAGACATCCCACTGTGAAAATCTTCTTAAGATTACTGATTTACTAGAGACATCTTACAATTCTTAGCTTACGTTCTAGAAGGTTCATGATATGTTTCATACCATTCTTCTTATAGGATTAAGTTTCTTTTCTTTTATATAACTTGAGGACTATCCTAGGATCACCTATAATATGAAAATTCCTTGATTAATTTGTTTACAAAACCAGGAGGTAAGCAATTCCACAAGGCTATCTATCTAAACCCCCACTACTGAAACTCGTTTCATACCCACATTGCATAAGGAGGCAAGCGTAAGATCAAAAGGAGAGGAGTATCGTTAAGGTTCAGAACCCTAATCATCTTTGATCAAGAATTAAAAATTTATCATAGCTTAGACAAGGACTACAAGGTACCATGGTAATGGTTAGAGAGAGAAGATAAATTTATTTTATTATGATCTATTTAGTTATTAACCGGTCTTTTAATGAGTCTTAAGAGTTCAATTGAATTTTGGTAAAAGCTTCATTTAGAAATCATCTTGATTAAGTTCGTCGGGGATACACAGGGGTTCCCAACATGGAAGCATTATACTTAATGTGTTTTTATTCAAACTCCTGTACTAGATAAGATCTACCGATATCCCCAAAAGCCAACAGTGATATTACTTTTAAAATTAATTAACATTTCCCAACAAGAGGACAATATTTAATCCATAGCTTAAGGTTAGCAATGGTAGGTTTTTTTTTTTTTTTACATCGTTAGATAAACACTTTCTTTCCAATTAAAGACTCTTAATTTTATCAACCAAATATAACTTCATTATTATCTTCTTTATTTATTCATCTATGTATTCCTCTTCTTTTATCTTTGATTATCTTTAGAAAAAGGGGTTTCAACCCACTAAAATAAGCCTGGAATAACATTGATACTAGTACCATGGAGGGTTACTAAACCAATAAGCATTATGACCTGAAAGAAGAAATTATCGTTATTTAACAAGAACGCAAACCACGGTTATAACATTTCCATTCAACATGGCACATGAACCAAAGGAGTCAAGAGATTGGATTTCACTTGGGTCAAGAACAAGAAGGTAACAAAATAAGCCAAGCCATGCTACAAAATTTCCATGACTGTAAATGATATCACCAAAAGAATACTCATAACAAGGTCAAGATTGAACATTATTTCTCACAAAGGTAATTTACCAGTTAACCTACAGAAGGACAAGACAACATCATCACAAAATTTCAGAACAACCCAAGGCAAGAGGTCTTCTAAACTCCTTTGCAAGCACTATTACAAAATTTACCTCACATTGGACATTTTTACAAGGAACTTCATAAATTGCACTGATGAAACCTTTACAACTCTTTCCTTTAATCTACTCGCATAATCCATCTGCACAAATACTAGCTGGAATCAGTTCGCGAGAACTGAGCATGTTAAGGCTACTCATTGCAACAGTAAGCTAACATTTAACAATATCAAGAAAGGAAAGTTCTAATTCAAAAATGGATTAAAACACAACCCACAACTCCAAAATTATTCGCATGAGAAAGAAATCTAAACCATCCAGCAAGGAGAAAGTCAAAATACCAGTAAGAACAAAATCACATAAATCAAGGCAAGACCTTATGGGTTAGGAACAAGAAGGTCAAGAGTGTTGATATCTCCTTCATGTAATCCTATGGATTACGTGATTGGAATCCAAAACTTACTCCATCCAACTAAAGGGGTCCAAGAGAAGACAAAACATACTAATTATGATCGTAGGCGCGAAACAAAACGACGTTATCCAAATCTCCCAGGGGGAGGCTTCATAGCAATAATTAGGGTTCGACGCCCTTAAAAGAAAAACAACTATAGTTTCAGTTTTAACCAAGGAGTTTTACCACTACCTTCTTATAGGATTTCTTAAACGTAGTACTAGTTAACAACAAATCCACTCTTCCAAAAGCATACAAATGAGACACAAAAGGGGCCATTATTCTACCAACAAACCTTATCCTAATCGTAAACTTCTCTACATAATATAAGGGAAGACTAAACCCAAAAGTCGTTAATAATTTTTATATATTTCAGACAATGTCAATAAGCATTAAAATAAAAATTGATTTCCTTAACAAGGCCACAAAATGGGACCTTTTAGTAACCAAGTTTGAAGTATAAGATATTCGAGTTCGAAAACAAAGGGATTCGCTACGCAGAGGGTAAAACACCAACGATGCCCCAGACTCAAAGGACCCTACCACGAGTGCAAGCACAAAAATAAGAACCAACACACATATCCATTAGGAAGGTTACGCAGTGCAGTCAGGCCTAGAAGTTCTATGAGCTCTTGGCCAATGGTATAGAAGATGGAAATTTTACCCGATCCATGTGGGCTTATCAAGGACATGTCTAGCAAAAATCAAATAGATGAACATAATAACCACCTATTATATTATCACTGTAATCAGCTGTCATCTAACAGGAAACGAGTTCACGAGTCCAATACCATGGATTCACCTACAACTTTTGTTTCAGTCCAGCTATTAATAGCTTGCTCGCGACCCTTAATGAAATTGAAGAGATTTCCTTCAATTAAACCTACAATGTCTCCCCCTTACTTTAATCAAACAAGAGTTTGAACCAGGTAGTAGGTATAGTAATTTTCTCAACACGTAGAGGCCAAAATAGATGTCAGGTTATTCATCCCCTAGAACTGGGTACAAAAGTCAACCATGTACAGTTCTAAAACAAAACCCTAATGCCATTTTCTAATTAAACAAAAGTAAGAAATGTCCACAGGCTTAAACAAGTTTCAGAACACAATGTCACTATTAATGTACCTTTAGCAAAACAGGAGAGCCCTAAACAGGAAATACGTATTCATTCAAGCAAATAGAGATATGAAGGCTTAACCTTCCATATAGTAAGCCTTCAATTACAAAATACCATCATAGAATTCTTTTAAAAGAGAGTCATATAAGCAAACGAAACTCTATAATGTTTCCTTCCCTATGAACTAGACTGCATCACTCAATATTGCAGTAGCCCATTTAGACAATTATGAAATAGAGTAAGCTATAAGAGAGGAAAAGAACATTCCAAGCAAAACCAACGAACTAGGAACGAGATTTAAAGGAACAACCAACACAATCAGGCAGCGATATAAACAACCACGAAAACATTTAGTCTAGGTGCCATTCAAGAGGAAAGAAAATTCATTTCAAGATACTGAAAGAAGGTAGAAAACTACTACAAAGAGTATAGTTAACATGCCTGATTAGAATTCTTCCAATCCAACAAGCACGTCGACCAGGGCTCGGGCAACAGCAACACAACCTGCGCAACTTCTCTTCCTTAGCCTGCTGAAGGTCCAACTCTGTTAACGGCCATGCTTGGCATAGGAAAGGGGGTGATTGAAACATGCCTTCTTGGAATCCTCGGGAGCAACTCCGGGAAGATAGAAGCACTCTGCTCTGAAGAGCATCACAACCACCATAGAAAACCCACACAACCAAAGCACTAAACTTAATACAGCCATACCCACATCCCTCAGAAATACTCCACACAGGTGTAGAATTAGAACTAGAATCATATATAGCCAAGTTTCCATCTGACTGAAGGCGCAGAAAACACAGCTGGTCTACATCTCCTGTAGTATTACTGTGCCACAACATTCGGCTGTACTGTGTATCAGTCAATGCAAGATTACAACCTCTTTCCATTTCCAGCCTTATTCTCTTGTCTCGGAGATGTGAGATACTCACCTGGTGCAAGACCATTCCAAACACCATTGTCATGACTGAGCAGAAGAAATGGCCACAGTGGGCAATCCACAAACCTGGTTTTCTCCATTGGGGTTTCAAAATTAGAAAGAGAACACCGCTTCCTGGTCTCAATCAGTCCATGATCCGAAGCCATCACATCAAGAAAATCAACATGAGAAGAATTGTTATAATTATCCGTGACAAAGAATCAAGAAAAGCATAGGCGTTGGATACAGAAGCCCATGAATAGCCCTGCAGAGCATATGGTCTGAGATAGGGGATTGTGGCTTTGAAATCATAGAGCAGCCATTGTCCTGGCACAGATTCATATGTTCCCACTGTGCAATACTCTGTCCAGCGGACATATCTGGTGATGACCACATTGGGTGTGGTTAATTTGTGAACTTCTGCAAATGCTAGGCCGCTGTAATAGCGTTTGGAGGTGCTGATTTTGTTAGGTGTCATCAGATTGCTGAGTGCAACTGCAATGGCAGCCCCATCTTGTGGACTCAGAGCTCCCTCGCCTCCTCCCGATCTTGTGAACAATGCAGTGCATAAATTAGCATTCAACAGTGACCGTATAAATGCAAGGAGTAATGGGATGATTTGCATATGAGAAGGATTATTAGGCATCGCCATTATTACAGCAAAGCAAACGTGCTTCAAGAATATTCTGATCTGAAACAGATCCACCTCCAAGAGACCCTCTTCCATGAGCTACATCATAAAACAGTAAGGTCTCAGTAGAGAATCTTGTAAATAAATTTCATCACCTGGACGGAAGTGACTTTCCAAAAATGAAAAGGAAAGACAACTCAACTAAAACTTTATCTCATTCTTCCACTTCAGCTGCAAGATTTTGCAACAAATGATCACGATTGTGGTCACGTGCAACCATAACATCGGGATCCACACCAACGGTTCCTTGGGATCGGCCTGCGAGCCAATTGTGTCGCACTTAACTCTCTCTGGAGGCCACTGATTTTATGGGATAAGTTTACCTATCTACCTTGTAGCTGCTGCATACAGCCAAATACCTCCTCACGGCACTCTCCTAGGAGAATTTCAGTTCTACGCTCCACCGATACTTTTTGCTGCAGGCAAAGACGATTTTGAGAAAAATATCTTGAAGGAGGAACTCGAATCTTAGGATGCAGTCGATACTGAATAGACAACAACAAAGTTGGATAACCTGCTTGTTGGAGCGCTCAAACAGGCTTCTACTAACTGTAACCTGCATGCCGCCTAGCTAATCCTCTCTTGTTGCAGTCATTGCCGTGGATTACTAGATGAAGAGTGATTTACTAGATGAAAGAATTGAATGCTGGAAATATTTGGAGTGATTTTCCCTCTGAGAACTTGACAAATTTTTTGCAAATATGATTATGGGAATCACGATCAAAATCGTAACAGGCAATGGTGCTTTAAATGTTTTTATTTTTTGGGGGAAAACTTTGTTGTAGAAAAATCTTATAAATTGCATGAATTCGTCATGCAAATGGTTGGAGTGTTAGAGGTCGGGAGTTAATTCCTAAGTGAAAAGTTTGACAAAGCCCATCTTTCTGAGGAACCTATTTATTTCTTTTGTGTTAAATTTGGTCATGTCAAGGTGGTTGCAAGTGTACAACCATTAACAAGCTTTGAGATTATTCTAGAAACTTTCCCTCTTGATGCATTTAATCAAATTTGAGTAAATCTATGTTTGATTTTGAGCAAAATTGTGTCTGCTTCATTTCTAAATGTCTGCAAATAGTTTTTCTTGTTCCCATTGCAATCTTACATTGAAATATTTGTGAATCACACAAAATATTATCCTTGTGATAGTTTGGTGGCATTTGCAATTTCATTTATCAGAAGATCTTTCATTTGATAGTGAAATAAACAAATTTAAAATCACTTTACTCCTAGCATGATGATAAGATTGTTTGTTATCCTTTGAGGGTATCTTAGGCGTGATAAAACAAAGGTTGACAATGTTCAATTAAGTTTTTCAATTTGAGCCTTCATTTTGGATTCTTAAAGTTTGTGTGAAAATGTGTTGATCTAGGCCTCCATTGAAGCACACTTTCTGGTTAAAGGAACATTTTAGCTGTTCTGAAGCATTATGTTGATCAAGCCTTCCATTTTTTTAAAAGCTCTCAAAGATCTAGCGAATCAAAGTCCACTCTACCTCATGCAGAAGCAATCAGGTTTTCATTTTCTTTAGTAGCCTGAACCTTGCTTAGAAAATATCTCCATTATCTAGGGTGACAACTCGTGAGAGTTAGATTTTTGTTGTATTGATCATATTTTCTTCAAGGTCTTCTTAATAACTTTGCAAAGAAGGATATCTCCATCTCCTCCACAAACAACAGGCTACAAAAGGGTCCTCTCACCCTGGTTGAAAGGCACAACCATAAAGTAGTGAGGATAGATCAAATCCTCTTAAGGGTGCTACCCATTTCTCCACATCTGAGTGACAAAGAGCAAGCTGCATTTCTTCCCAGCTACAAAACAACACACAACATGATCTACTTGCCTCTAAGCTTCCTGTCAAAACCGTGATGCTGCTCCTTCTGAGGGAGAATCAATTTAGGTACCAACACCATAGAACCTCCAAAATTTAGGATTAATAGATCTCTTCCATACGTAATGTAAGTACATTGTCTTGTAATAGATGTTTTTAAATATTTGAATTGGAATATTTTTATAACTTGATTTATGTATGTGTAATATAGTTACTAGTGTACATATGGCCTTGAGGATTATAGGCCTCAAGATGAGGCACATTATGACATTTCTAAGGTTCCAAATATTGTTCATAGTACTCGAAGTGACCATAAGCATTTTTGTCATGGATGCCAATGTCATTTTTCCATCCGTGTGTTGATTAGGCTACAAGATCAAGTTTTGATTTCAGATAAAAATATGGACCATAGAGACCATGTGAGGGAATTATTTTCCATGAGGAAGAGACCAATGAATTATGGGGTATTCGTTGTTTTTCGATCCATGCATAATTGGTTCATTTAAGGACTGGTAGAGATATTGTTATTATTGGGCTTGACCCTTGAAATTATTCACAAAAAGCATCGTCACATGGTCCATACTCACCTTGTTTAATGGTCAAACAAAGTGGGATGATTTCTTGAGAAATTATGATATCCACAATATTGAGGGTAAGATGAAAGAAGAATACAAATTTGAACTCAATGATGTATATACTATAAGAAGATCTCCACCAAAAATCCTAAAAAGGTGTTTGTGTATGAAGAATTTATAAAAATAGGAATGTAAGAGAAGTCATTTGTGTTAGTGATGTAGCTAGGATATACATTTTATCATGCTTTCATTCAATGAAGAGGATTCAATCTTCAACTTATTCAAAACGATGGAAAATGAGGACCATTCCAAACCCAAAACAATTCAATTCTTACTATATTTGTTCACACCTTACCTTTACTAGCATAATAACACCTTACATGGTTTAGATTCACTATACACTTCTTTCAACACTCCTCACAACATCATTCCACTTATGGAATAGCTCATTCATCAATCAAAATGCCTTTGCACTTAATTATCCTCATTTGTCTTTTTCTTAGCTTCACTAGCTCTTAGACCCAAATATGCACTTTTTACTTCCTTAGTCTACTTCACTCCCTTCCCTTGTCTTTACTCTATACACACATTTGAAATAGACCTATACTCACCACAAAATTGACTCAAAAGATTAAACCATTCAACTTCTCTTCTTTCGTAATATAATCCATTTGTCAACCTTGAGACAATGAGTTTTGAACATCAATGGAGAATAGCTTCTAAGAATACCCTAAAGGAGTTGTAAATTACATTATCATTCTTATATAGCCTCTAATGTTTATACAAAAACTTACTTCAACTCCCTTTGTAACCCTTTTATCACACTTTTTGCAATCTTGCTCCTAGAAGCCTTATTAGGTCTTCTGAGAGCCTCTTCATCAACACAAATTCCTTTTTAGAAAATTTCAATGAACTTAATCATGGTTTTTAGACACCCAAATTTTGCATTTATCATCTCTCTAAATATTCAAGCCCTAAATCAAAAGAAAAGGTGACTTCCTTTGTAAAGGGGTTCTTCAAACTAGGTCTTTCTAATCAGTGCACACGTGTCCTGAAGGAACTGGTAAGAAAATGGTAAAATTCCACCAATGAAATTCAAATATTCTTCTAGCAAAAGTTCAAGGACTCCATCACCATAGTTTCTTTAAAATTTCAGAGTTAAATTCCTTGGTTAAGGGTTTTGACACACAATTACTTACCAAACCCTAATCTGGTCTATATCAAGCCCGAGAGGCTTTAAAAATTGATATATTTCCTTATATGTAACTTCAAATTTCTAAAATTGATCCACATGCATGTCTTAATTCCCCAAACAAATCTATTTTACCAGGGAAGAAAAATAATCATGTTTTCTTCATAACTAACTCTTTTTTCCTAATTCAAATTGTAGGTTATAGGGTGGTTTCATGCGAAGCTATCTTTATGGAAACATTTATCCAATAATGCATGTATCTACTAAATAACCCTATCAACTAAGTTTAAATTCCTCAAAACATAATACTCACCCTACTTTTCTAGATAGTTGTTACTCATCTTTTGCAAAGCTCAAACATTTTCTTCATTCTTGATATATCTAAGTCACAATTGGTTCCTTGCTCCTGGGGTATCTAAGCATGTAAAAATAATTATTAAAGATTAAACACTTTCCAATCATATGAACTTTATTATAAAATCACTCTCCATTGGAATCAATTAAAACATCTTTCCAAAAGTTTTCACAGTCATGCCCACAATCTTTACACAGTCATCATATTAGCCAAACAGGGTATAGTTCTCGAATTAACCTATTTATACTATGCGGACATAGTCTCATCCAAGTTTCTATCTCAATGAAAATCCATGCAAGAATAATTAGACAAGATATAATTACTAGCACAATGCTTCCAATTTAATCTTAGAGCATCAATTCCTTTTCAAAACAAAGTTTTCAAATATAAAGCTATATACTTGACTCATCGAGGAAGGTATGGTTTTTCCACAATTGAACTATCTTTTATGAGGGATTATAACAATTATTTCCAATGTAAATAAGTAATTATTCCCGTAACTTAGACTCCACAACATTTTTATGGGATTAGTAAGATATTACAGGAGGTTTGTACAAGATTTTTCACAAATTGTTCATTCCATCACTTCCTGCAGTGGAAAGGGAAGAAGTTTGTATGGTCAGACAAATGTGAGCAGGCCTTTAGGACTCTAAAGGAATGCCTTACTATAACACCTATCCTAGTAGTACCAAATCCTCGAGATAATTTTTTATTTGTATAGATGCTTCATTAGCAGGGATAGGAGGAGTACTGATGCAGGATGGCCGAGTTGTCACATTTGAGTCTTGCAAACTCAAGGATTATGAGCTCAATTACCCGACTCATGACCTTGAGCTTGCAGTAGTGGTACATGCTTTAGTTTGATGGCATCATTTTCTATTGGGCAGGAGATTCACACTCAGGATAGATCATTTGAGCCTATGACATCTCTTCACACAACCCAATATCAATGCCCATCAATGGAATTTGATGGAGCTCCTGTGTGCAAGTATGATATGGAGATTGAGCATGTGAAGGGAAAGGAGAATGAGGTATAAGATTCCTTGAGTTGAGGAAGACACCTTATCATGGCTACATCGGTGGGTACATACTTGCGAAGCGTGGATCTTTCAACAACTTCCACACGACGTGGTTCTATCTTTCGGCTAGGGCATAGATTGAGTCACACGGGCCCCTTAAGAGGAAGTTTAAGGGCTAATATCATTGGAGTTAGATGGGATTATTATACACAGGGGTTGGATATATGTTCCTAGAGATGGAGGTTTATGACTAGAAATTTTAGCAGAGGCTCATCGTGCACCTTATTTAGCCCATCCAGAGGTGAAGAAGATGCATGCTTCTTTGAGGCGCTTATTTCATTGGAGAATACTTCGAGGGATATATCTCAATATGTGTCTTGGTGTTTGGAGTGCTAGAAGGTGAAGGTTGAGCATCAACATCCAACTGGCCTTCTTTATCCTCATGTTATACCGGAGTGGAAATGGGACACCATTTCCATGGACTTCATTTTTGGGCTACCTATGTTGAGATATCACCATGACACGATCATGGTCACAATAGATAAATTGACAAAAGTGGCTCATTTTTCTCTAGTTAAGACCACCTACATAGCCAGTGCAGTTGCATGTGTTTATTTAAATGAGATAGTGAGATTACATGGGATTCCCCAGAAGATCATCTGTGATAGTGACCCCTTATATTCTTCACACTTTTGGACGACTATACGGTTTACTTGGGGTCAAAGATCAATTTCCCTACAACTTATCACCCCAAGACAAATGGTTAGACTGAGCGGGTAAACTAGGAAATAGAGGATATGTTCCGGATGTATGTTATGGATCATCAATCACGATGGGAGGAGTATTTATATCTAGTAAATTTTGTATACAATAGCAGTTTTCAGAGTTCCATTGGCATGGCACCCTTCCAGGAATTATATGGCAGAGAGTGCAAGACTTCATTGAGTTGGGACATATTAGAGGACATGATTACTATTAGGCCAGCTACGTTACGGGATATGGAGCGGTAGGTCACTTTGATCACACAAAGATTACATGAGACATAGGATAGGCGAAGTAGTATTCAAACTAGAGGAGGATAGACCATAGTTATGAGGATGGCTCAAAGGTATTCCTGAGATTCATACCTCATAAGAGCCCCATCCACTATGGAAAATTCTCTACTCTAGCTCCGAGATTTTTCGGTCCATTTGAGATCTTGGAGCAGATCGGTCTTGTGGCCTACCACTTATCTTTGCCACCTAGCTTGTCTTGCATCCATGATGTTTTCCATGTTTATGTTTTACGATATATATACTAGATCCATCTCATATCTTGGATTGGACCACTTTACAGATGCAAGAGCAAGGACATGTGATTGTGGAGCCCATGCACATCTTAGAGCGCATGACCCTAGGCCTTGGAGGGCGTGAGATTGACCAGTGAACGTCCAATGGGATCAATATGATGAGTCATCAGCTACATGGGAGGATGCCACACTACTATGAGCATAGTTCCCACATTTGTTCCAAAGTGACTTCCAAGAGGAATTCAAGTCTAAGGGGAGGGGATGTAGTTCCCACTCCTCTTCGACACCTATTTTTGCTATGATCATGATTATTAGTTTCTTAGTGACATGGACATTGTTATGATATTTTGGATAGCCTATTGTTAGACATTATGGACATTGTGATTATCATTGTGTTTTGGCTCTTATTATGGATTGTATGGGTACATAGAGGACATTGATAGATATTGCAGTACATGATGGTGATTTAGTGTTATTTTACTTATATACTGACATCTCGATTCTTGACAAAGTGGTGATTATGTTTAGATGATTGGACTAACCTTGTGTGCACATTGATGTTATGATTTATTAATAATGTGATGATAATAGGTGATCAATAGTATGTTGTCGAATGCATCTAAGTAGGTATAAATTATAATAAGTGTGTGAATTGCATGGTTATTGTAAAATATGAATTGTGATAGATGGTTATGCATAGGTGTAGGGTGATAGTAAATATTAATGGATATGGTAGAATTGTGATGATTAGTAATTGTAAATAATTGATTTAGAATAGAATTGCTTAACCATGATAATGATGTAGCTATGTTGTATGATGATGTTATATGATAAATGATATATGTGTTTTGATTTCTTGACGTATTGATATGTCCTTAAGTCCTGTTAGTGATAAAAATAGTCTCACCCCATTTTTCCATTGAAAATCTATCAATTTACGGATCATCTGCCATAAATTGTCTCCCATGTTGTGCCTAAAAAGTATCTCGCCTTCCTTTTATTTCCGTAATCAATCCATTCCTAGGTCGAGGATCACGTATGGATCCATGGTTGTTTCCTTGTTTCTTTGTTTATTTGGAAAGGGTCTATAATTTGGGTCTCCCATTATCTCATGTTCATCTAAAAACTCGGGCTCTCCTCTCGTTCTTTCCACTTTCCACAGTTGGGATTTGTTGTCCTTGTCATTTTTTCCCTAAATAATTGAGGAAAAATGAATGGATGTAGCTCGAGAGGAATGTATTTGAGCCTTGTAACATTTTTAAATTCTTTGTCCTTGGAGAAAATTTCATCTCTAGGCTCAAATGGTCATTTTTCTACATTTTATGGTTTGACGGGTGTTTCTCCGGTCAAATTTACATCCTTGCATCAATAGGAAACGTGGCCTCTTTTGGTTGGACGTGGCTCGGTGGGGTACTTCAAAATTTTATGAATCACCTCAACTTGAAAACCTGTCTACGTGGAAGAACGACGCTCATTTGAAGATTTTATTTTTGGTTGGCCTTAGAGTTGTGCCGAGAAGACATGTGGAGGTTTTAGCTGCTTTTCCCAAACTTAAATAATTTTTTTATGTAGCTAGTACTATTTGGCGGACAAGGACACATGGTGATCCCATGCTCGTTCAGGATCTCCGCTTTGGGCACCATTTTGAAATTGCGCCATGAAGACACGTGGAGGCTTCCACCGGTCTTCCCATACTTAGTCTTTTTTTCAAAAGATTTTGAGAGGCCTGGGACACGTGGAGGGACTGCGCATGTTTGAGGACCGGCCCTTGAGTTTTGTTTTAAAGAAGCACCAAGAGGACACTTGGAGGCCTCCGCTCACTTTGCATTTTGCTTGGAATTTTCAACGGCCAAAGGAGATTGTCTCGACCCTGACACATGGCACCTTCCACTAATATTTAAGCCTTCAAATAAATTTTGTTGGGCTAGGACACGTGGTGAGCCCGTGCTCATTCAAGGTCTCAACTTTTGGGGACCATCTCAAGATGCACCATTATGACACGTGGCAGTTTGAAAAGTCAAAGGGCCGGGAATGGACCATCGAGGCACTTGGATTTTCACCTCTTGTCACCAAAAGGATTAAAGCATCAAAATGGCCCACACGGACTGACAGAGAATAGTCAAAATTTTGCCTTGGTCAATGGTGGAGGTGCGGACTTTCAAGGGAAATTTGGAAAATTTTCCTTTTGTGGAGAAAAGAGTTAAAATTGTAAAATGAAGCGTGGTTCTGCTAGGACCCACATCAGAGGCTAGAAGCGAAAGGGCGGAGTTGTGGGGAAAACTTGGAAAATTTTCCTTTTTCCAAAAAAGAGATGAAATAGCAGAATTTGGCCGTGGTTCCTCTGGGACCCACCTTAGGACACGTGTCAGGCTCATTTCTCAAGGGCGGAGGTGTGGAGCAAAATGTGATTTTTTTTTCCAAAACTTGAAAAAGGAAAAAGGGAACCCATAGGCCCATTTTAAAATAGATCTCCCACGTGGATGGTCCAAATTCAAAATAGAAATCAACGGTAGCTGTGCATCTGTATCTAATTTTTCTACCATTTTCACTCTAGAGCTCCTGGGATGCATATTTTTTTGGTTTTTTAATCATTTCTTGGAGTCTCCTACATGCCAAATGAAGAGGAACATTAATCTAGTAGCCTGGTTTGGTGGGGAAGGTCTCGTAAACATATCTCACCATTAAATATGCAATCTGACTGTTGGATTCGACCTAATTTTTTTCCTTGGCATGTGAAAGACCTGTTGATATCTTAGTTTGGTGAGGAAAATTTGGGGACATATTTTACCATTAAGATTAGATATGACCTTTGGGCTCAATATGATCTTCCATTTTTCCTTCTCGGGCACGCAAAGAACCAAATTGGATAGATTAGGGGTGGAAGTGGTTGGCGAGTAAAAGGAAGAGTGATCTACTAGAGGAAGGAGTTGAATGTGAGAGATGTTCGAAGAGATCTACCCCCTGAGCACCTGAAAACTTTTACATATTTGATTCTGGGAATTGTGATCGGGATCATGGTGAGCACTGGTGCACTCAATGTTTGGGTTTTTGGGGAAAAATTTGTTGCAAAATGTTATAAATGGCATGATTTTTTCCGTGGAAGGGGTTGGAGGTTAGAAGGTTGGAGTGTTAGAGGTCAGAACTGATTTTCTAAGAAAAATCTTGATAGAACCCATCTTTCTGAGAAACTATATGAAGAAACCTGTTTATCTCCTTTGTGTTAAATTTGATCATGTCAAGGTGGTTGCGAGTGTACAACCATTGACAAGCTTTGAGATTGTTCAAGAAACTTTCCCGATGATAAATTTAATCAAACTTGAGTTAATTTATGTTATTTTTGGGAAAAATTTGTGTTTGCTTCATCTCTGAATGTGTACAAGTAGTTTTTCTTGTTCCCATTGCATTCTTACATTGAAATATGTGTGAATCACACAAGATATTATCATTTTGATAGTTTGGTGGCATTTACAATTTCATTTATCATAAGAGCTTTCATTTGATAGTGAAATAAACAAATTTAAAATCACTGTGACTCCTAGCATGACTATAAGATTGTTTTTTAGCCTTTGAGGGTATCTTAGGCGTGATGAAATAGAGATTGATAATGTTCAGTTAAGTTTTCCAATTTGAGCCTTCATTTTGGATCCTTGAAGTTTGTGTGAAAAGTGCTGATCTGGGCCTCCATTGAAGCACATATTCTGGTTAAAGGAACATCCTAGCTACTCTGAAGCATTCTATTGTTCGAGCTCTCCATTTTTGTAAAATTTCTCAAATATTTGGTATAATCAACTTTATCCTGCTTCACCTCCCACCCAAAATCATTCAAAAATAATTTATCCTACCCATACTACCCTTGTTTGTCCTGTGTGTATACAAATGCACAATTTCTATTACTAAAACATGTGGAAACACTCATGTTTTCATTGTCTTTAATGGCCCGAAACTTTCTTAGAAAATATCTCCATTATTTAGAGTGAAAACTCATGAGAGTTAGGTTTTATTGTATTGATCATATTTTCTTCAAGGCCTCCTTAAACACTTCACAAGGAAGGAATTCCCCATCTCCTCCATAAACAAGAGGGATACAAATTCCCTCACCACCCCGGTTTGAAAGGCACAACCATAAAGTAGTGAGGATAGATCAAATCCTCTTGAGGGTGCTATCCATTTCTCCACATCCGAGTGATAGAGGGCTGTTAGATCTCATCTTGAGCTAAAAATGACTCACTATGATCTATCCGTCTCTAAGCTTCTTGCCAAACCTGTGATGCTACTTAGACTTTGAAGGAGAATAAATTTGGGCACCAACACCTTACCGCGCATTGCTACCAGGGACATAGTGATTGCAGTTCATATTCGGACTCACCAGTAAACACTTCTTATATGCTCAAAGTACTAATACATCTTTTCAAAGATCATCATGTGTTGTAATGTAAGAAGTGTTCAAAGTTACAAGTGCTATGTGCAATATTTCCATTTTCTACGCTTATTGCACTAAGTTTCATTGATAAATACGGATAAAGAAGAGTTAGGTCTTTCCATTTCCATTCTAGTATTAACAAACATTTGATAGATCCTATTTTAGTGCATTTGCACAATAGAGAGCAAAATGGAGCCATTTTGGAGGTAAAAGGGAGTGTGTGAGGTTTTTTGGAGGGAGTGTGGGAAGGGTAAACCACCTATGTGGAGTTATAAGAAAATTATACTATTATGTTATCTTTCAAATGGAGAGATAAGGGGCTTGTGTGTGTGTGTGTGTGTGTGTGTGTGTGTGTGTGTGTGTGTGTGTGTGTGTGTGTGTGTGTGAATAGTGCACTTGGAGGCTTGGGTGGATCCCTATCCCACTTGGGAGGCATAATGAGATGGTTGTCATGTTTCCCTTCTCCTTTGGATTAACTTTTTGAGCCTATGTGTTAGTTGTATGTGCAGGTTTTTCTATTGCTTTGTTCTTGTGTGTGTTGCAGATTTATTGTGTGTATGTATGTGTTGTTGAAGCCATTATTGTGAGGGTTGTCATGGTTGTGAACACCCCTCATTCTTTCTTGGTTGGGGCTTGGGGGCCAATGAGAAGGTATGCTTCACCTTCTCATTGGATTAAGGTTGGGAGGTGAGTGTTGCCTAGCTCCCTACCCTTTGTTGATGTGTTGGAGATGGAGAAAATATGGATTGCAGACTTAGCTTGGTGAATTGGAGCTGTAAGATGAAGTTAGGGAAAATTTTAAAATTTGGCATGTTGTCTCCACCTTTAGGTGGAGGGCTTGTAAACTTGTATTTTATTTTCAATCTTCCTTGTGAAGGAATTTAATTAAGTCTGTTATGTATTTTTGACTTATGAATTATAGATAGTGAAGGAGGATTTTGAAAGGTTGCATTTTATTTTTTGTAGAATTTTCTTCATAATGTAAATATGCAACTTAATTGGAAAAGTATGTATTGTATTTTGAAATCTACATCATGCTACAGGTTAAAATCTGAATTTGTACTTCCTTGATTTACAAATATATTGAAGTTTATATTTTGTTTCCCTTTAGAATGTTGTTTAAAGAAAATGGAAATTTGTTTTGGGGCTGTAAGTTCTCTCTTCAATTAAATATGAAATCCTTGTTATGAATGGTGATTTATTGTGATTGTAATATAGTTCTGTAAATCTGATTTTTATAGTAAATTCTGGAATAAATCATCAGTGTTTAGCCTTGTACAATATCATTGATATTACATTGAATATTTCCTCTTTCCTAGATAAAAGAAATATGTTTTCATTTCTGAATCATCTTCTCAAAATATGAACCAACAAGCTCATATATATATATATATATATATATATATATATATATATATATAGATTTAGAAATATGTTTTTTCTTGTTATCTATGTATCTTCTTATGAAAATATGAACCAAGATGCACACACGCACACACACACACACACACACACACAGAGAGAGAGAGAGAGAGAGAGAGAGAGAGAGAGAGAGATCTATTTTTTCTTGTTATCTCGCGTCTTCTTCGAAAATAAGAACCCGATGAAGCGCGCGCACACACACACACGCACACATTTATATATACATTTAACTATAGTATCATATAAGATTAAAAAATTATATTATTAAAGGAAGATGGAATCGATTTGCATGGAGTTGTTTATTTTTTTGAAGAAAATTATAATTTAAAAAAGGCTTGGGGAGGGGCTTTGTGGCCTCCTCCCCACAACCCTACTAATTTGTGTGGTGGTGGTGTGGCATTACCACACCCCGTGCATGGTGTGGAAATTCCACATCATCACACCACCCTCTCAAATGGTCGTGGCTAGGCCCTTTGTCGTCTGCGAACTTCACCTATGCACATCCCTTTCGGGCCACCCAACACTACTAAAAAAGTTTACACACACACACACACGTATATATACATGCATATAAATACATGCAGATATAAATGTGTGTGTGTGTGTGTGTGTGTGTAATATTCCTAAGAAAATTGAATTCATCCCTATGAAATTACGTAATAAGGGTAAACAAATACCCATAACCGAAGCTTTGGTAAAACCTTATTAAGAAAAAAATAATAATACAGAAACTACAAACCCTAGGGATAAGCAAACTAGAACAATGAATGAAAAGGAGGAAGAAATTTCCCCTTCATTGCAGATCTAGAACTAAGAAAACCACCATAGACCTCCACAAGTTTCCATGGTCTCCATCTTCTCCTTCCTGCAAACATACATGTCCAAATGGAGGCACATTAGGGAAAACACAAGATAAAAAGGAAAACACAAGAGAGATATAGGGTTTTTAGGAATACATGGAATCTAGGGTGAGGATTAAATCTATCCAATGGCCTAGATTTAATCCTCACAACTTTAAGTTGATGAGAGATAATTGTTTTATTAAAGTATGGGTATTTTGTTCACGGGAATGGTGAGTTTTGCTATCATAAGACTTAATTAATTAGATGGTGGATTTAATTTGTTAAGTGGAATTTCCATCATGGGTTAAATAAATTAATGTTGTGCATGGGTGCTTTAATTAAATTATTTAAGGGGATTAAAATAAATAAAGTTAAATGTGTAGCTAAATAATTAAATGAGTGGCATGGGTATTATTTACTTAGGGAAATAAAATTAAATTTAACTTAGTAGTTTAATTTTAATAAATTTAATATGAGCTTAAGTGGACAAAAACAAGTGATAAAAATAAATTAAATTAAATTAAGAACTAATTAAATAAATTTAATGTGAACATAAGGAGAAGACTTAAACCGTAATAATATTGGATAGTAAAATAATATTAACTAAGGAAGGGATGTATTAAATAAATGAGAAAGTATTTCAATAATCGTAGTTAATGTATTAAAAAACATTTAATTAATATATTTATTTTAATTTAAAAAAATCGTGCCAAAATTTTCTAATTAGGTGATCTAGTTTGTGTTAGGGTTTGTCGTAGCAAAAAGTGGGCGTCACACTTTGTATATTCCTATATTTAATTATAATTTTTAATTCTAAACTAATATGTGTTATTATATTTTTTCTTGCTCACTTTCTAGGTGAGGTCTAATTAGAAGTATTTTTATCTCTTCCCGTGCTTAATACCCCACCCGGAGAGTTATTTTCCAAAGAACTAGATTGGAGCGAGGTCAAGTATAACTTGTCAGTGAGAAATAGATTGTTGCATGGATACGAGAGAGATCAAATTGATGATTTCCTAAGAGGTTAATGTAAGATACTCGGTATCCCACCACATTTGCATCCAAGATAATACATACTTTGTCATGAACAATGCACCTCAAAAAATTTACGATTAATAGATCTCTTTAATACGTAATGTATGTGCATTGTCTTGTAATAGATGTTTTTAAATATATGAATTGGAATATTTTTGATAGCCTTATTTATGTATGTGTAATATAATTACTAGTGTACGTATGGTCTTGAGGATTATAGGCCTCAAGATGAGACACTTTATGAAATTTCTAAGGTTCCAAAGGTCGTCATAAGCACTCGACTTGACCATAAGAATTTGTGTCATGGATGTCAATTTCATTTCCTTGTCTATGTGTTAATGAAGCTAACAGATTGAGTTTTTATTTCATATAAAAATATGGACCATAAAGACCACAAGGGAAGGATTTTCCATGATCAAGAAACCGATGACTTCGGGGTATTCATTATTTTTTGGATCCACACATAAGTGGTGCATTGAAGGACTAGGTAGAGATTTTGTTATTTTTGGGCTTGACCATCGAACTTATTCACAAAAAGCATCGTCACATGGTCCATGAGAAACTCACCTTATTCAATGGTCAAACGCAGTAGGATGATTTCTTGAGCAAAGATGATATCCACAATATTGAGGGAAAGATGAAAGAAGCAGAATACAAATTTGAGCTCAATGATGCAGACAGTGTTAGAACATTTTCCACCAAAAATCTTGAAAAGGTATTTGTGTATGAAGAATTTATAAAAATAGGAATGGAAGAGCAACCATTTGTGTTAGGCCTCCAACTTCCATTCTAGTGTGAGTGGATGTTGAAGTATGCACACAATAGTATACTTTCAATGGATTCCACATATGGGAAAAATGCACAAAAGGTACTTGTAGATAAGAAAGTTCAAAACTTCATAGTAGTTAGTGTATAACACTTAACATTTTTATTATTTTATGCAATTCATGTTGTACACAACTCTTGCATTTGATAATATGCATAATGGGCTTCCTGTTGTGTGGGTATTGATGTCGAGGGCTATTATTCTTGACTTGACATTGTGGATGTAAAAGTTGGTGGTTAGTGCACATTGTCACATGTTGGAATGGAAACCAAATGATTTCATGGTGGATGATGCTCGTGCTAAAATTGTTGTTATTAGGTAAGTGAGACTCGTGTATATCATAAATATTACTTATTGTCATTGAAAACAATGTTTTACCTGCTAAATTTTATCTTCCCTATTATATTGGCATTGTGAGTGCGGGAAGTGTTTCAATGTGAAGGTATACCTCTATAGTTGGCATGTGAGGAGAGCATGGCTCAAAAACTTGATTGCAAAGGTGAAGGATGTTGAAACAAGGAAAGCAATGTTTACAAGCCTAGGTGAAATTATGCACACATCTTCTCTGCGGAGGAAATAACTCATGATGAATATGTTCATGGAAAAATATGCAACTCAAGAATCATTTGTCTCTTATTGGAAAGATCATTGAGCTCACGTTATTAAAATGCGGGAAAAGTCTTTGTATAAGATACAAATGTTTCTATAGAAGTATATCACTCTCATTTCAAGAACATGTTTATAAATGAAATATGAATTTACACCCAACAAAGAGTGGATTGGCTAGTAACTAAGCTAGCGGCAGGCTTGTATTTGTGTATTATTTATGGACCCAAATGTGTAAGGAGAGTGGATTTAATAGAAAATTCAAGCTTGAGAAATTGGAGAATGAGTCATGGATGAAATATCTATGCATCTCTTATGGTGATGTGAAGTTCTTTGAGTTTGACCTTGATGTGGCATGGGTCAAGAGAAAAGCAAGGAATAGAAATATTGTTAGGTCTATATCACAGATCACTCTTTTATAATATGTGAAGTAAATGGTAGGAAGACAAATATTACAAGGTCTGTAATTCAAATCACTTTTTGTAATGTGTGAATGCATGTGGGCAGCCCAAGGCCATGTGTGCAAACATATATTGAAAGTTGTTTATTTGAGAGACAAAATAAGAATTGATTTTTTTTCCACAAGAAATATTTCATTTTATTTAACAAGTTCCATTGTTTCCCATGTATGTATTATTTGTGCATTTATTTTTATGTTGGAAAAATAATTAATACATTGTTTGTGCCTAGTAGTTTACCATATACCAGTCGACGGTTGGGTCGAACCATTTTGAGCATGGGTTGAACCATTTTGAGCGTGCATATATTTGTGCTTGTTACTTTGAATAATCAATGAAATATATTTTCTTATCTCTGTCCTCTGTCCATCATTGGTATCAGAGTGACCTACAACATTCCTTAGCGTGGCATTTTTTTGTCTTGGCATCTTGTTCCATTCCTGCCTGGAAATCAGAGTGAAGATGTAGTTGTGCATAGAAATTAGAGTGACCTACGTTGAAGTTTGAAGACTTGCGTGGAGTTTTTGCGGCAATCAAATAAAATCTGTTTGGAAACCTGAAGACACGTATTTGGGAAAAAGTGATATGTAGTTTTGGAAACGTGGAAAGCAAAGGAGTGAAAGCATGTTTGGAATTCTTTTGGAGCGTGGCATGTTGTTTTTTCCTCTGGCATCAAAATAAGTAAATATTGGAGCACTAGGTGCAAAGAAAGGCCTGCATTGAATGATTCTTGTTTAGAAACCTAAGCTGGGAAAGTGCATAGCACATTTTTTCTCCTTTGGATGAGTTGGACATGGCAGCATCAAATCAAAGTGACCTATAGTGACCTGCTTGGTAGAAATTTTGACCTCTTGCTCCCTTTATCTTGGTGAGACTTGGTCGTGCAAGTGTGGCAGCATGGAAGTTTCCTGTGTGGAATATTGGAGCGCCAAAAAACTGATGAGAAATGAAAAAGGAGCAACTGACATATGTCACACATTCTAGATGCCAAGAGCAGTGTTACGAGAAATCTACAAGGTGAATCGCACGAATTGTATTTCACATTATTGGAGGCCCTTCATAACAGTGGAAATCTACAATTTGAGGAGCTTACGCATCAATGACTACTAGAGTGGTTTTGGTTTGACATACGGTGTCAAGCCAAGAAGGTATTGGTGCTCATTTTAATCTTACCCCGTTTGTTCTAAAATTCTTCAATTTGTGGGCTCTGTCATATTTTATATTTCCTCGAATGGATGCGTGAAAGGTTTTCTTCATTTGTATGTTGTTGAAGATCCTTCTCCATGGTCATGGATCACATTTGGGCCTTGTATCATTTCCAAATTCTTTTTCCTTAAAGAAAAATTCAATTCTGGGCACAAATGGTGATTTCCCTACATTTTACGGTTTGACGGGTGTGTTTCCCCATCAAATTATATCTTAGTATCTTCAGCTAGGTGGTATATTTTGATTGGATGAGGCAAATTGGGTCCATTTTATAACTTGTAACATTTTTGCTATGTTTGCAAAAAGATCAATTTGTCCCTGCGGCCCGTTGAGTTACGATTGGCTGGTCAAATTTATAAAGGCGGAGCATCGAGAAATTTGAGGTTTTTGGGCTTTATTTTGTAAAAGGAGTAAAGTCATAAAGTGAACAGTGACTCTACAAATCGAAATCGAGAAGGACACATGGCAGGTTTGAAAATTCAAAGGCAAAGGGGATGCGGGTCAACGGAGCTTTTGATGTTTTTGCCTTTTTGTGAAAAAGAGTTCAAATTTTGAAATGGGTCACGACTCATAAGGATCAACTAATGCCTTGGTTGAGTTATCTTTGAAAAGTCAATGGTAGAGGTGCGGGCCATCGGGAGAAATTTGGAATTTTTACTTTATTATGAAAAATGGATAAAGTATAAAAGCAAAGCGTGGCCCCGACAGAGAGCAGTTTAAGCTTGTGTTGAAAAGTCAATGGCGGAGGTGCGGGCTGTTGGAGAAAATTTTGAAAAATTGGCTTTTTGGTAAAATGAAGTAAAAGTATAAAATGAAGCGTAGTTCCACTGGGACCCACATCAAAAGCTAAAAGCGGGAGAGTGGAGTGCGGGGAAATTTAGAAATTTTTCCTTTTTATAAAAAAGGGTAAAATTGTAGAATTAACTAGTGACTCCGTTATGGCCCAGGTTAAGCCACGTGTCAAGCCCATTTTCAAAGGTGGAGGGGTAGGGAAAAATGTGAAAATTGTGCATTTTCTCCAAAAAGTCATAAAATGCAAAAGGAAACCCCAGGCCCGCTTCGAATCATATTTTCCCACATGGATGACTCTAATCTAAAGTTGAAGAAAGGAAAAATCAACAGTTTTGTGCATTGCATCTGATTTTTCCGCCATTTTTGCTCCAAGACTCCTGGAGATGTAAATACGCATTGTTTTTCATCGTTTTTGATGAAATTCCTTGTCATTTTTGTCTGCAAAGTGTAATTGAATGGATTTAGAGCTTAATTTGTGAGTCCAAGGAATGTAAAGGTTGATATTTTGAAGTTGGAATTACTCGGGCACTTGCAAAAATGTGAATTACCAGAGAAGCTGGATGTAGAGAAAAGTTACAAAGAGGAAAGAATGGGAAAAAGATGAAATGATGGAGGTTGCATGCACGAAGGATGAAAACGTGCTCCTAGTTAAAACAATGATGGAGATATTTACAATGATTCACCTTTTTGAACAACTGGCAACTTTTTGTTGCAAACCTATTAAATGTCATTTTCTGGAAATCATGATCAAACATGTAACAAACAAAGGTTCCTCAAATATCTTTATTTGGGGGGAAAGCTTGGATGTAAATTGAGTGTTATAAAAGCATGCTTTAGTCATGCAAATGGTCGGGGTTGAATTCTTATGAGAAAATTTGAGAAAGCCCATCTTCTGAGAGACCATCTGAGAAACCTATTAATCTCTTATGTTTTAGATTTGATCATGTCAAGTTGGTTGCAAGTGTACAACCATTGACAAGCTTTGAGATTGTTCAAGAAATCTTCCCCTGCTGATGAATCTAATCAACTTCAATTAATTTGTGTTAATCTTGGGAAAATTTGTGTTTGCTTTATTTCAGAATGTCTACAAATAGTATTTCTTGTTCCTATTGCAATCTTATATTATAATCTCTCTGAATCACACAAGATCTCATCCCTTTGATGGTTTAGTGGCATTTATAATTTCATTATGAGAAGAGCCTTCATCTGGTAATGAAATAAACAATTTAAAATCACTTTACTCTCATTTGTTGACAAAGGTTGTTTGTAAGTCTTTGAGTGTATCTTAGACATGATGAACCAAATATTGATAATGTTTAATTGAGCCTTTTAACTCGAGCCTTCATGTTAAATTCTTGGAGATTGTGTGAAACCGTGTAAATATGGGCCTCCATTGATGCACACCTTCTAGTTGAAGGAATATTTTATCTATTCTGAAGCATTATGTCATTTATTTTCTAATTATTGTGAAGGTTCTCAAAGATCTGGCAAAATCAAGTTTATCCTACTTAATCTCCCACTAAAAATTATTTAAAAACAATGAATCCTACCTGAACTACCCCTGTTTGTTTGTATGTCCACAAATGAATAAATTCTATTGCCAAAATATGCAGAAGAAATCAAGATTCCATAATGTCTTTAGTAACCTTAACCTTGTTTAGAAAATATCACCATTCTTTAGAAGTGACAACTCGTGAGAGTTAAATTGTGGTGCATTGATAATATTTTCTCAAGGTCTCCTTTTAAATTTGTGCAAATATTCATTCATTCTCCTTCACCAACAAAGGTTACAAAATGGGTCCTCTCACCTTGGTTGAAAGGCACAACCTAAAGTAGTGAGGATAGATCAAATCCTTTTGAAGGTGCTTATCCATTTCTCCAACATCTGAGTGACAAAGAGCCCACCGATCGCCTCCCGACTAAAAAATGACATACATGATGATTTATATGTCTCTAGGCTTCTTGTTAAATCTATGATGTTGCTCAGCTTGCAAAGGAGAATCAATTTAGATACCAACACCAAATTAGCGCCGTTGTCGAGGATTTTTGTTGATTTGTTGCTAGTTCACATCTATTTGCCTATCAATAACACCCAGTTAGCGGCTGTTGAGGGGATCTTCAAAGGCATTCTTATATTTGGCCCTGGTAATGTTTCTTACATGCTCTAAGTGCAAATACGTTGTTTAAACGTCATCCTGTGTTGAGATTTGTAAGAATTGTGTGAAGTTATAAGTTTTGTGTGCAATATTTCTAGTTTCTAGTGGTTATTACACTAAATTTATATCATCAATGGTAAATACTGGTAAAGGAAGGTCATATCTACTAATATTTGTATGAATTAAGTGTTGATAGATATTTGACAGATCAATTTTAGTGCATTTGCATAACTAAGGTGAAAATCCTTAGTGGTGACTCTGTGTTGAATTAATTTTTGATAAATGTCAGTGTCTTAACCTCTGTCAATTGAAATTTATCACTAATCTTTGCAAATTTGGAAGGAAGAATATCTTTCTTCATTAAAGACCCTACTAGAAGGTTGTTTCTAGAATTGGGAAAGATAAATTCTGAAGAAAAAGAATCTAAAAGTTGTTGGAGATCAGAAATCAAGAAAAGAGTTATCAATTGTGGAAACTGATCATCTTGTCATTGAAGATTTCCATACTTCCTCAAGTGATTATGAATCGGTAATTTTCATATAGATCTAAATTCTCCAACTGGAGAGGGTCCTTCATTTGTGTATGATAAGTGTGCTTCTCATTTTGTCCCTGTATTTTCCAAAGTTAATAGGATCTTCCAAGAAATAGAGTTTTTAGAGAACATTCATTTTGAAAATTATACTCCTATGTTCCAAAGACCCCTTGTCCCTCATCATTTTGTATCTCCTCCTATAAAATTACCTCCTCAAAACAATATGGCCCAGCCCCCACCCAAAACTCCATTTGTTGTTAATACTTTTGGTCCTATACATTTTAGAGGTATGGATGGATATCCAAATGTTGTGCCCAAGATGTTAGAAATAGACTGCCTAAATTTCAAGGAAATAATGCTATTACTGGTGATCAACACTTAAAGCTTTTTGTTAATATGATGGAAGAATTTGAGATTGAATTTGAGGATGTGTACATAAAATTATTTATTCATACTCTAGAGGAGGATGCACTGGGACTAGTATAAATATTTTCCAGACAACTCCATTGATTCATGGACAAAAATGAAGAATGCTTTTAGATTGCAGTATGGAGATAAAACAAACCCTAGGTTTCTTTTATCAAAATTTGAAAATATTAAGAAGAATCCTAATGAATTTGTTCATGATTTCAATACAAGATTCAACAAAACATTGAGAATATTTCCTATAAACTTAAGGCCATGTGATGAATCTTGTCTGATAAAGTATTCTGATGCATTTGACAAAAAGGTAGCATACTATTTAAGGGACAAAACCCAGGAACTTTGAGGCAGGCCTTTACCATGGCTTTGTAGATTGAAAACAACATTAAAGCAATTGGTAAACCTCCTAAGAGAGAAGGCATCAAGCTGATCAATCCAGAGAAGCCTCAGTCAAGTAAGTTTGTGGATCTAGAGGAGGTTGTAAAAACTCTGGTCGGAGCTATTAAAGAAATATCTTACAAGTTAGCCAGAGCAGAGAAAGGAATTGGAAAAAGTTCCCAAGGTCATCATAAAGCACAAGGTCAAGAAAGATTTGCAAATCATCCTAGGGGTGATCATAGATCAATTGACGAGGGTAAGGGCCCATGGGATCAGGAAATAGACATCCCCAACCCCGGGAAAATAGATTGGTGCTTGATCCTTTGACTACCAGAGTTTTTGCTGTGGAAGAAGCCAATGAAATTGAGTGATGTGACAGATGTTTCTTGTCACATGTCCCATGTGATGAAGATAAAGAAGTTGAGGAAACTGATGAGATAGATGATGATGCATGCATGATGGATTGCTCTCTGAAGTTCACAACAGGGAGCAACCTCAACTGAACTAATAAGTGCCGAAATGCTCTAATTTTTGAGATTGCATTCACTAGGTATTACCCCTTCCTCCTTCTCATACTTTTGAAATAGATATGGTACAATATTTTGATTTTCCTAATAATTATTTTGAATACTTAAGGGCATTAATGATTAAAAAGTATGATGGAGGAATCCCTTATGAAGAGGAAAAAGTTTGTTAATGAATGTTGTAGTTGGCCATGAAAAAGAATATAACACTAGGAGTAAAGTTGTCAAAGGGGCAGGGCCTCAAGCCAAACCAAAAACTCTATTTCTCACCAATATCCCAAAATAAACTCCTAAGAAAGATACATATAGAAAAGGCCTTGTTTCCCCAAACAGAACTGGTATCCTGCCCATGCTCAGACCATGAAAAATCCTTTGTTGTCAGATGAGTTTGTTAGTCTTCCTCAAAATGCTACCTTGCCCAAATACGTTCCTTATGACATTTCCCAAGTCTTGAGTTAGATCAATATTTTTGTTCTAATTGTTGAGTTCTTAGGGATTCTTGAGCACAAGAAAAGGGCCTTTGAGTATTTGGGATTAAAAGAAGAAAAGATTACCCAAGGCAAAAATGTAAACAATGTTGAGACTCTTCCTACCATTGCAGAGTTGGAAAACCCCAAGTATTGGAAGAACTAGGTGAGCCACCTGAAGTATATTTGGGAACATCCTTGGTTGATTCCTAGCTGAATGTAGATCCATTTTTCACTACTCTGATTATTAGGGACAGGTTGTTACACAACTGTATGTTTGATTCTAGAGCATCATGCAATGTTATGCCTCTTGAGGTCATGAATGAATTAGATATCAAAGTGACAACAACTTATGGGAAGTGCACTTGCCATGGATTCCAGAGAGGTGCCAGTGGTTGGATGTGTCAAGGGTTTGATAGTGCAACTTGTAGCCTACCCAGGCAAGAACTTAAAACTAGATGTTGTTATTGTTGATTTCCCTACCAAATGGGGAATGATGTTATCAAGAAAATGGGCTGCTAGTGTGGGTGGGAGTGTGCAAATGGATATGTCTTTTGCCACTATACCTATTGAGGAAGCCTTGTAAAGTTGTATGGTGAAAAGAAGATGCTACATCTCATTGAGGATCCCAATAATGCTTCCTATGAAGTGTTATACACTGACATTGATGTTGATAACTTTGTTGGATTTGCTGATGGTAAAGAGCACAAAATTGATCAATGCAAGTCTCTTAATCAAGTAGGTTCTCCTTGGACTTTGTTATTTGATGGGGCTTTCTCTAAATTTGGAAATGGTGCTGGTATTGTTATGATATCTCTAGGCTAGGAAGAGTTTGTTTTTTCTTTTAAACTCAACTTTGAGTGCACTAACAATATTGCAGAATATGAAGCACTATTATTGGGTTTAAGAATTGCTTGGAAATATGGTGTTAGAGACATCATTGTTAAAGGAGATTCAAAGCTAATTGTCAAGCAGGTTAGAAAACTATATGTAACAAAAAATCAGAGAATGAAGCAGTATAAGCATGTAGTTTGGGATTTCATTGAAATGTTTGACTCCTTCAACATAATACATCACGATAGGAAGTACAATACTCTAGCAGACAAATTGGTTGTATTGGGGTCCAGATTTGAAAATTGTATTGTATCCCCCTATTATGAGTATAATATTGAGATATTAACTAGGCCATATGTTCTTGACAATGTTAAACACTGGAAAGTATTCGAAGATGATGCCCAAGTGAAAAGGTTTTTGCAGAACCAAGGAGAATTTGTTGATCAACGTATAGATTGTGAGCCAATGGTTTGTGCGGTTGATGGAAAGGAGACTTTATTTGGCAAAGACATCATTACGTTAAAGACTAATACTATTCCCAGAGGTTTGGTAGCACTTGAATCAAACTTTGATAATGCTGATTGCATTGTCAACAGACACATCTCAGCCTTGAGGGATGTTAAAGAGCATGACACAGTACGAAGGATAAACCACATAAGATCTGGCTAGGTAGCAATCTGAGCAAGGAAGAAAAGTAATCGTATGTCCAATTGTTAAAGAAATACCAGGAATGCTTAGCATGGTCTTATTCTGAACTGAAAATCATACATAGATGATCTTTTCCAACATGAAATTCCCTTGGAAGCTTCTGCCAAGCCATTTAGGCAGAAATAGAGGCCGATCAATCCACTCCTTTCCCTGAAGATACAAAAAGAATTGAAAAATTTGAGGGATGGAGGAATCATACAACCCACAAGGTACTCATCATGGATTGCAAACTTGGTACCTGTCAGAAAAGAAGAATGGAGATATAAGGTTGTGTGTGGACTTTAGAAACTTGAATAGAGCATCAATGAAGGATAACTACCCTCTGCTAAATATGGACAATATGTTACAATTGGTTACTGGTTCAGAATTGTTATCCACCTTGGATGGTTTTATGGATATAACCAAGTAGTTGTGAAGGAATCAGAACAAATCAAGACTACCTTTACCACTCCTTAGGGAAAATATGTATATGTCAGAATGCCTTTTGGTCTAATGAATGTTGGAGCCACTTTTCAAGGAGCAATGGATGTAGCTTTCTCTGGCTATATTAATGATTTCATTGTTGTATATCAAGATGATGTGACAATGTTCTCTCCAGAAAAAGGAGTGACCACCTGCAACACTTAGAAAAAATGTTTTTAAGATCCGGGGAGCATGGTATTTCACTAAATCCCAAGAAGTGCCATTTTGGAGTTAAGAAAGCAAAGTTTGCTTGGACACATTGTGTCAAAGGAAGGTGTCATGAATTGATCTTGAAAGGGCATAAAGCCATCAACAAAGTACCTATTCCAATAACCAAGAAGGAATTCAATCCTTTTTGGGCGATTAATTTTATTAGGAGATTTATCTCCAACTTTGTTGAACTAACTATCCCAATCACTAGCATCTTTGAAGAAAGATCAAAGTATCAAATGGGAAGAAGCATTATTCTATCTTTTACTAGGATTAAAGAAGCATTAAAGAATGCCCTTGTTTTAGCAACTCAATATTATAAGAAGGCTTTATAAATGTTTTCTTTTGCTTTAGAAAGTATTATTGCATCTATGTTGTTGCAAGAAGGATGATGAGGGAGCTAAAAGACCAATTGCCTTTTTCAGTAAGGCATTACAAGGAGCTGAGCTAAAATATACTATCATGGAGAAGCATGAATTTTCTTTGGTAAAAGAAACAAAGGTCTTCAGGCCATATATTTTGAGTTCCAAAGTCATTTCTTATGTTCCCCACACCATGGTGAAATATATCCTATCAGAAATGGAGGTTTCAAGCAAGAGATGTCGATGGGTAAACAAATTGCAAGAGTATGATATGGACATCCAAACAACAAAATTGGTCAAAGGTTTGGGCCTGGAAAAACTTATGGTAGAGAGCAATCTGTAGACAATTGAGGTAAATGAAGTTAAATAAGAAAGGTGAATGTCCTTGAAAAGCTGATAAATTTTGAATAGTACAAGGACATAATTTTTTATCTCAAACATCTATAGTTCCATGAACATTTGAGAAAGAATCAGAAAAGAGCACTTAAGTTATCTTCCCAAAAATATGTCATTACTGATTTTGGGTTAGCTTGGAAGAACCTTGAGGGATTTCTCTTAAGATGCATTACTGAAGATGAAGCCCCTAAAATAATTACTAATCTCCATGGAGGAGTTTATGGGGGAATTTTTCTCTGGAAGAGTCACATCTCATAAGATCTTAAGGGCTGGTTATTGGTGGCCAACTCTTTTCAAAGATACAACTCTGTTGGTAAGAAAATGTGAAAGTTGCCAACGCTTTTCTGGAATACTAAAATCTTTAGGCTCCCTTCCTTTGTAGCTTGTATCAATTGAAGCCCCATTTAGGCAGTGGGGAATGGAATTCATTGGTGATATTTCAGATCCTTCAAGTGTTGGCCATAAGTGGATTTTAGTTATTGATAATGCCATGAGCTTATAATGAGCTAAACCTTTGGTGGCCATGTCTTGAATATGGGATAAATTTGACATATGCTTCCAATTATAATTCCTAAGGAAATGGACAAGTAGAGTCTAAATAAAAATATGTTGAACATAATTAGAAGAACTTTGGAGTTGAACAAAAGGAAGTGGGGTGAGTAGTTGAAGTTTGTTGTTTGGGTTGATTGAATCACTGTTAAACAAGCTATTGGAAAAATACCATTTGAGTTGGTGTATGGAACTCAAGCTCTACTACCCCTACATATGCAATTGTATTCATTTCAATTTCTTCAACAACTAGAAGATCAAGAGGTTAGTCCCTATGATGCTCACATCAATCAGATTGTTAAGTTAGATGAAGAAAGAAGGGCATCCCATTAGAGGCATGTAAAATTTAGAGATAAATTGAAGAATTTGTTTGATAAGAAGGTGACTCCAAGAGCTTTTAGTGTGGGAGATCTTGTGTTATTATGAGATAGCAGGCACGAGGATAAGGGAAAACATGGAAAGTTTGATGCATTGTGGATGGGCCCTTATTCAATTGACATTCGAATTGGTGAACATACCTTATTCTTAAAAGACCTAGATGGGGAATTGCTTGAGTTACCTATTAATGGAAGGAATTTGAAACATTTCCTTGATTGATTTCTCATAATCGAGGTATGCACCATTGTATAGTGTAAAGTCTTTGGTTTTTTGTTCTGTTTTTGTGTTTTATCAGTTTTGTTTTGCCTCGGTCCTTGGCGACCATTTTTGTTGGTTTCTCAGTTTGTTCATGGAGGGTTGGCTCTTGACTCCATTTCCTAATTGTTTTTTGGCACTTGATCTGCTCTTTTATTCTTATGGCACTCACAGGGAGTGCCCATCCCCGAGTTGGAGCCGATGTTGGTGCTCATTTTAATCTTGCCCCATTTGTTCTAAAAATTCTTCAATTTGTGGGCTCTGTCATATTTTCTATTTCCCGAATGGATGTGTGAAAGGTTTTCTTCATTTGTATGTTGTTGAAGATCCTTCTCCATGGTCATGGATCACATTTGGGCCTTGTATCATTTCCAAATTCTTTGTTCTTAGAGAAAAATTCAATTTTGGGCACAAATGGTGATTTCCCTGCATTTTACGGTTTGATGGGAGTGTTTTCCCCATCCAATTATATCTCAGCATCTTTAGCTACATGGTATATTTTGATTGAATGAGGCATTTGAGTCTATTTTATAACTTGTAACATTTTTGCTATGTTTGCAAAAAGATCAATTTGTCCCCATGGCCTCGTTGAGTTCTGATTGGCCGGTCAAATTTATAAAGGCGGAGCGTCGGAGAACTTTGAGGTTTTTTGGCTTTATTTTGTAAAGGAGTAAATTCATAAAGTGAACCACGACTCCATAGAAATTAGAGAATGACATGTGGTAGGTTTGAAATGTCAAAGGCGGGAAATGCGGGTCATCGGAAGCAGGTTTGAAGTTTTTATCTTTTTGTGAAAAGGAGTTAAAATTTTGAAATGGGTCATGACTCTGCTAAGGATCAATTAATGCCTTGGTTGAGTTATGTTGAAAAGTCAACGAAGGAAGTGTGGGCCATCGGGAGAAAATTGGAATTTTTGCTTTATTATGAAAAAGGGATAAAGTATAAAAGCAAAGTGTAACCACCCACATGAGAGAGAAGCAATTTAAGCCTGCGTTGAAAAGTCAATGGTGAAGGTGCGGGCCGTCAGGAGAAAATTTGGAAAAATTGGATTTTTGGTAAAATGAAGTGCAATTCCATAGGAACCCACATCAAAATCTAAAAGTGGGAGAGTGGAGTGATAGGGGAAATTTGGAAATTTTTCCTTTTTGTAAAAAGGGTAAAATTTTATAATTGAGCCATGACTCCATTGTGGCCTAGGTTAAGCCACGTGTCAAGCCCGATTTTCAAAGGCGGAGGGGCGGGAAAAATGTGAAAATTGGGCATTTTCTCCAAAAAGTTATAAAATGCAAAAGAAACCCCGGGCCCGCTTGAATCATATTTTTCCACATGGACGGCTCTAATCTAAAGTTGAGAAAGGACAGAATCAACGGTTGTTGAGCATTGCATCTATTTTTCACCATTTTTGCTCCAAAACTCCTGGAGATGCAAATACACATTGTTTTTCATCGTTTTTTGATTAAATTCCTTGTCGTTTTTGTCTGCAAAGTGCAATTGAATGGATTTAGAGTTTAATTTGTGAGTCCAAGGAATGAAAAGGTTGATATTTTGAAGTTGGAATTTCTTGGGCACTTGCAAAAACATGAATTACCAGAGAAGCTGGATGTAGAAAAAGCTGCGAGAGGAAAGATTGGGAAAAATATGAAATGATAGAGGTTGCATGCACGAAGGATGAAAACGTGCTCCCAGTTAAAACAATGATGGAGATATTTGCAATGATTCACCTTTTTTAACAACTTGGAAACTTTTTGTTGCAAACCTGTTAAACGTCATTTTCTAGAAATCATGATCAATCATGTAACAAACAAAAGTTCCTCGAATATTCTTTTCTTGGGGGGAAATCTTGGATGTAAATTGAGTGTTATAAAAAGCATGATTTAGTCATGAAAATGGTTAGGGGTTTAATACTTATAAGAAAATTTGAGAAAGCCCATCTTCTGAGAGACCATATGAGAAACCTGTTAATCTCTTATGTTTTAGATTTGATCATGTCAAGTTGGTTGCAAGTGTACAACCATTGAAAAGCTCTGAGATTGTTCAAGAAACCTTCCCTTGCTTGATGAATCTAATCAACTTTGAATTAATCTGTGTTAATCTTGGGCAAATTTGTGTCTACTTTATTTTAGAATGTCTACAAATAGTATTTCTTGTTCTTATTGCAATCTTATATTATAATCTCTTTGAATCACACAAGATCTCATCCCTTTGATGGTTTAGTGGCATTTGCAATTTCATTATGAGAAGAGCCTTCATCTGGTAATGAAATAAACAATTTAAAATCACTTTACTCTCATTTGTTTACAAAGGTTGTTTGTAAGTCTTTGAGTGTATCTTAGACATGATGAACCAAAGATTGATAATGTTTAATTGAGCCTTTTAACTTGATCCTTAATGTTAAATTATTAGAGATTGTGTGAAAACGTGAAAATTTAGGCCTCCATTGATGCACACCTTATGGTTAAAGGAATATTTTAGCTATTCTGAAAGCATTTTATCATTTAGCTTTCTAATTATTGTTAAGGTTCTCAAAGATCTGGAAAAATCAAGTTTATCCACTTAATCTCCCACCAAAAATTATTTAAAAACAATGAATCCTACCTGAACTACCCTTGTTTTACTACCAAAATATGCGAAAATATGCAA
Organism: Taxus wallichiana var. yunnanensis; assembly: GCA_018340775.1. NCBI lineage: Eukaryota > Viridiplantae > Streptophyta > Pinopsida > Cupressales > Taxaceae > Taxus > Taxus wallichiana. Next base: position 317,467,658 of record CM031238.1, read on the forward strand.
TCAAGATTCCATAATGTCTTTAGTAACCTTAACCTTGTTTAGAAAATATCACCATTTTTTAAAAGTGACAACTCGTGAGAGTTAAATTATGGTGCATTGATCATATTTTCTCTAGGTCTCCTTTCAAATTTGTGCAAAGAAGGATATCTTCATTCTCCTTCACCAACAAAGGTTACAAAATGGGTCCTCTCACCCTTGTTGAAAGGCACAACATAAAGTAGTGAGGATAGATCAAATCCTTTTGAAGGTGCTATCCATTTCTCCAACATTTGAGTGACAAAGAGCCAGTTGAATCACCTCCTCGGCTACAAAATGACATACATGATGATTTATCTGTCTCTAGGATTCTGGTTAAATCTGTGATGCTTCTCATCTTGCAAAGGATAATCAATTTGGATACCAATAGAAGGTTCATGCGGATCTTGAGAAAGGGTACAAAGAAGATGATGAACGTGAGATAGAACACCCACAAAAGCAACCATGTCTCACTGTAAGAGCATACCTAGCCTAACCTCATTTTATTATTCCTTAGTAAGTCACTGTACCTTTGAACAAACAATAATAATAATATTTTATTTTTGACATCAAGACGACTCCAAAAATATTGTTAACTGATGCCCAGCTCTTGAAAGGGAAAAATTTTCTTCTATGGAAGACAAATATGAGAACCATTCTCCTCTTTGAAGATCTCTAGGATATTGTAACTAGCACACTCACTTGTCCCACTGATGCAAATGAGAAAATGAAGTATGATAAGGCTGATGTAAAATCCTTGATGTTGATCACTTTGAACATATCCGATGAGGTGTAACCACACATACGGAATGCGAGAAACATCAAAGGTGTCCTAGGATAATTTGTGCATGATCTACGAAGCAAAAAATTTGATAAAAATTCTTCATCTCTAGTCAAAGCTTCATACCATGAGTATGAATGAAGGTGAGAAGGTGGAAGAATTATTGCATCGAGTGGTAGAATTACGAGAAGAGCTTTATGCACTTAGAGAAGAGGTTGAAGATAAGTTTCTTGTCCCTCTCACACTACAATCTCTTTCGTCCCAGTTCCAGAAAATTCATCACCACATTGACAATCACATAAAAGGAGGTGATATTTTCCAAACTGGTGAATTTTTACAATAGGAAGAAGCCATTCAGATAGTGCAAGAAGAGTTTGAGGACAAACACATTGATCTCGAGGAAGAAGAAGAGTCGAAGCCTCATAAGGGACAACATAATAAGTAGACACAAAATCCTCAACAAAAGTAGAAGTCTCAAAAGGTGAATCGATGGTGTCACATCTGCACCACAAATACACATGATACTATGAATTGTTGGTACAATGGGCACACATAGTGCAATTCTAGAGAAGAGAGCACATCGGCCAAGGTGATTCACATAAATCCAAGTGGCATTCTCATGAAAAAAATAGAAAGGACATGTTGCAAATTTGCCAAGCCAAATGATGACACAAATGAAGATGTTCCAAAATTAGCACATTGCAAGTGCACATGAAGATGATTTGGTTATTTTATACCAAACATAAAATCTATCGAGAATGTTTGGTTGATATATTCAAGTGCTAGTAAGCATGTGATAGGAGATATAGATTTGTTTGATTCATTGAATGATCGACACACTAGAGATAAGGTCGAATCACACGAACAAACAGGTATGTAACAAAGGAATAAACAATGTGATCATTCCTCTTGGGACGAGAAGTTGTACTCTCACAAAGGTGATCTATGTCCCTGGCTTGAACAAAAATCTCTTTTTGTCTCTCATATGTTGAATCATAAGCTCAAGGTGGAGTTCCTTATTTAGAATGGAATCAAATCATGTTTGATATCTAAAGAAGGTATGATACTTGCTAGATCTTTTTTAAAGGATTGGTTATTTGCATTAGATGTACTTTCATCCTCTCTACAGTTGCATTATCTACCTCCACTATGGATTACACTACACTCTAGCATTATCGGTATGAAGATCTTTCTTCCACTCCCTCTATCAATTCAATTTGAAGTAGATGGTACGATGTCTTCCTCCTCTCTCTCAGTCATTACCTCTTTTTCCTAGATTTTTAGTGGGAAAACAACATCAAGATTTGTTTGATTTGAGTACATTTTGTGCCAAAAACCATCTTGATGTCATTTATATAGATCTTTGTGGACCCTTTCCTACCTCATTTAAGGGGTTTCAGTACTTCCAGTTGTTCACTAATGATTATTCCCGCAAGACTTGGGTGTTCTTTCTCCGAAAGAAAACTGAAGATTTTTCACATTTCCAGACCTTCTACAAGAGATCTATTCAGCAAACTAGGCAGCCCCTTCTTGTCCTCTACTCACATCAAGGGGGAATTCACATCGAATAAATTCTTGGCATTCTTGAAGGAGCATGAAATCACACAACACTTGACTGCCCCTATACTCCTCAGTAGAATGGAATTGCAGAACATCACAACAGGAAGGTCATGGAGATGGCTCATTACATGATTTCCATGTAAATTTGGATAATATATTTTGGGCGGAAGTAGTAAATATTGTTGTATATCTTCTAAACAAGCACCTACAAATATCTTGAAGGACAAGACACCGGAAGAGGTATGGAGTAATCATAAACCTTCTATTTCTCATTTGAGAGTATTTGGATGTACTGCATATATGCATGTTTCAAGATAAGAAGAGGAAGAAGCTTGATGCAAAAACACACCAGTGCATATTTTTGGGGTATAATTCTACCTCAAAAGCATATTGTCTCATGGATCCTGAGATAAAGAAGATATATGAGAGTAGAGATGTTGTTTGTGACGAGTCATCATTTGACTCATTTCCACGAAGGAAGATTCAACACCAACCTCCTCTCATAGATTTCTCACACATCCAAATGATGAGCATGAGGATTCTTTAGAGAAGAAAGATGAGCTGCAAGGAGAATTATTCGTTGATCTTGGGAATTAGGAAAATAATTATTCACATCAGCAACAACATCGAAGTGGGTCCAAAGCACCATGAGAGACTCCCACCTAAACTCTCTTCCAGACACTTCATCAAGAGTTCATATGAGAAGACATGTGAGAAATGAGGTGAATATTGCACTTATGAGTTCAGTGGTTAATAGCACCGAACTTGATTCATTTCATGAGGCACTCAGTCAACCAGAGTGGGAAAAGGCCATGGATGTATAATATGAATCCTTGATACAAAATTGGACATGGAAACTTTTCGATCTACTAGTAGGTAAGAATTCCATTGGCTCTAAGTGGATTTTAAAAAAAAATACATGGTAGATGGATCTATCGACAAGTATAAAGCATGACTAATTGCAAAGGGTTATGCTCAACAGGAAGGAATTGACTATGATGAGACTTTTGCACCCACTTTGAAGATCAAAACAATCAGAGTTGTCTATGCACTGACAATACAAAATGGATGGAAATTTTAGTAGATGGACGTGAAAAGTTCTTTCTTGAATGGTGATCTCAAAGAAGAGGTATACATCACCCATTCGGAGGATTTTTTGATGAGTAACATCCTAAGAAGGTATTTCATTTAATTAAGTCTCTTTCTAGACTTAAACAAGAACCTAGGGCATGGTACATAAAAATAGATGGTCATCTATTGTAGCATGGATTCACTCGTAGAACCTATGATTCAAATATGTATATCAAAAATATAGGAAAATAGATTATCATTTTGGTTTCGTATGTAGATGACCATGTAATCATATGGAGTTCTTACAATCTCATCGAAGACGTGAAGAATGATTTGAAGAAATACTTTGACATGACATATTTGGGGCTACTTCACTATTGTCTTGGCTTAGAGATATGGAAGAAGAGTCATGTCTTTATATCCCAAATGAAATATGCCAAGAAACTCCTGGAAAAGTATGACATGTTAGATTGTAAACCTATGTCCACTCCTGTGGAAACAGGTTTGTAATTTTGATATTTCAAGATTCACCTCAAGTAGATGATACTCTCTATAGATAGCTTGTTGGGAGTCTCATTTACTTGATGTATACTAGACCAGACCTTTGATTTTTGTGAGCTATCTCTCTAGATTCATGTAGGAGCCAAAGAAATGTCACTAGGTAGCAGTGAAGCATGTGTTGAGATATGTCCAAGGTATAGTTGACTATGGTCTGGAGTATCAAAAGAACTCTCAATTATTCTTGTAGGGATATACAGACTTGGACTATGTTGGATCTATTGATGACAAGAAATCAACTTCAGGATATATTTTTCATCTCGGGTCTGGACCTATCTTGTGGATAAGTAAGAAGAAAAATGTTTTTATCTCTCATCTACTTTGAGGCGGGTATCATGCCACACGAGGATATTTATGTGAATCGATTTGGTTACATCACATTTTGGCAGATATGTGCATTCGGAAGAAAATCCTCCCATCATTCACTACGATAGTCGGGGTGTTTTGAATATTGTGAAAATCTAGTTTTCCATGAGAGAACAAAGCACATTGAGGTTAAATGTCACTAAATTTGAGAACAAGTCTTGAACCACCACATTCAGCTCCAATACTTCCCGAAAGATGCTCAGATTGCAGATATAGTCACCAAGTCTCTTGGAAAGGTGAAATTTGAATTGTTTCGAGGGTACATTTGTAAAAATAATGTATTAAGGGGGAAAGTTGGAAAAATAATTAATACATTTTTATTCTTAGTCAAGTACCATCTACCGACGACGGTTGGGTCGAACCATTTTGAGCATGGGTTGAAACGTTTTGAGCATGTATATATTTTTTCTCACTTCTTTGAATAAATCAATGAAATTTGCTTCTCTTATGTACCTATCTATGTCCATAATTTTACTATCCCTTATTTTTTTGAACCTATTAATGATTTTCATAAGGTTATTGACAAGTATCCTTTTATGGATTATTTAGGATGAATTCAATAACAATTTTTATGACCCCTTTAACAACAATGTTGGGTACATGATTATGTCAACTACAAATACATGTTTCTTCAAGCCTCAAATTTACATCCACACTTAGTTCTTATTCACAAATTTATCTATCACTTGATTTGTAAGACATCAAGAACTTTGAACAAACTCTGTAAGGAAATTATAATTTTGTTTATATATCCAACCAATGTCACAAACTTAGTTCCTAAAACTAATATTTAATATGGTCCAAATGACCCATTACATACTCACTCACCATTTACGGTATTTCACAGCTTCAAATGATCTTTCTTCAATGCTTTATAATTTTAAATTAAAATTGTAGTGATGCATGAATTCTTTTAAACTTATGTTGTTCTTCTTAGTGTTCCCGAATCTTAATATAATTTTGCAGATTCTTCAATTTTTGCAGTAAACATCAACTTGTCAATGCTTATAAGACAGGTTTTCCAACGTGACTTATGTAATGAATCAAAATAAGTGCATGGATAATGAAATAAAAATAATTGTGAAAAAGAGTGTGCACTATACTAACATTGTATATTGGGGTTTCAATCCACATAATGCAACACAGTCTAGCCCATTCTTGTTGATAAATTTCATACACATGTGAGTGGTGACTCAAGAAAAATTAGAATACTACACATTTGTTGACATAACCCCAATTTTACCTTGTAGTATATTGGGGTTTATATGTTACTACTGAGACCAAGCTAGGCAACTAATGTGGGATAAATTTTTACTAGGGATTTTTAAAGTTGTATCGAAGAAGTTTGTATATACAACAAAGAGGCATATTATACTTGGGGAAGTGCATATATTTACATGCAACTTAAGAATAATTTTTAGGGTTTTGAAGCTATAAAAGAGGACATGTTAAGGCTAAGTAAGTAGACATTATTATCTTGCTATAAGTCAACCATTATCTTAATAAGAGGATCACTTCCATTATGACATTAGAAAAAGAAAATTCTATTAGGACAAGCAAAAAACTTTACACTAATTATTATTTCAAAGGTATAGGTTGTATGCAAGTCAATTCATGATGGCCCTTTAATATTGGTTTTAAGTCCTTCCTATGACTTCCATTAAAGATTGATGTATTAAAAAAACTACAATTTTAAGTCCTTCCCCATGAATTTCATTAAGGATTTGAGGATTAAACTGCCAACATTATTCCCATTTACATAGATATGGTTTCTTAAAATATATTATTATCTTTTCAATAATAATCTTCCAAGACACAAATTTAGACATATCCTTAACTTTTTCTTCCTAATTTTGAAAAATCAAATAACATTCCTCATGTGTACCAATGTGTATCCTTTAACAAATACATCCTCCAAACTCCTTCACACCTTCTACACAAAAATTGCTTTCTCAAAGATGTCCACAACAATTTTCTGCCCACATTCACAAAATTGGAAAACCGATAATGATTTTTATGTATTGTTCACACCTTCTACCTAAGCATTACTCATTTGAAATTTTTTGGAGTGCTTTTCTACCCACACCTTGAAATTTTGAAAACTTGTAATCTCTATTATTCCCCACTTACAAGTAAAATAACCTTTCCCGATACCAAAATAACACATATTTAATTAAGGTTCTCAATGAAGATATTCCTTGTATCATGTATCACTTTGAATCAAGTGAAAAAAACATACAACAATGAATTGAATAAAAAATAGAATTCAAAATCAGAATTGCATGGAGCAACAAGCTTTATTCATATGCTCAATGGGGAATAACACACACAAATAATGATCACCAATGATACATTCACTCAAATAATCTTTACTTTGTGTCATGTCATATCACAAGAAAGACATGTTGCTTGAAGCCTCAAGCTTACATCCAAACTCTACTCTTCTTCACAAAGTTATCTATTACTTGATTTCTAATACCCTAAGAATTTGTACAAACTATCAAAGGAAACATGACTTCTATTTATATATCCAACCAATACCACAAACTTATTTTCTATAACTAATATTAAATACGATTCAAATGACCCATTATATACTCAATCACTATCTAATATTTCACAACTTCAAATTATCTTTCTCCATGTTGTATAGTTTCAAATTCAAATTGTAGTGATGTTTGAATTCCATTAAACTTATGTTATTCCTCTTAGTTTTCCCCGACTCATGACAAAATTTTGTAGCTTCTCTAGTATTCTGCGGTATACATCAACTTGTCAATGCTTATAATAATAATTTCCACAATATGTACAACTTATGTAACAAATCCACATAATTGGAAAGACAATGCAACATACCAAACAATTACGCAATAGTATCATGCGTAATCGCATGGAAATGGGGGACAAAATCGACACAAATCAAGTTCTTGGCCATTTTTGCCATTGTGTGCTCACGTTATGGCTCAGGTCAAGTTAAAACACAAGCGTGTTATGGATCAGTAAATTTGAGTCATAACACACTCACGTTATAATGTGAGTGCATTATGGCTTGATACCCACCATACCACACTCATGTTATAACGTCAAAGATGTTCTGTTTGATATATGGCATATGTGCTTATGAGAGGGATATATTTACTAAAATAAATGGTTTAAGTATAAGTTTTTTTACTTTATTATAAAAAAACTTATACTTTAAATTTATTTTAGTAAATAGAAAAGAAGTTAGGGTCACTCTTTTACCTTATGGAACTAGTCTTACAACTCCATCATTGTGAGTCTAGAAGATAGTTTTGAGATTCTAATTTGGTCGATACATAGATATTTTCAGAGATTTCAGCATTTAGCCTAAATCTTTTAGGGTTTAAATTCTACTATCGATATCTATTTTGTGAAAGAATATAGTCATTGTTTACGTTTTGGAGTATTTTTGATTGGTTATTGACATTTATGGGAGTTTTAGATGTGTCAAAATTATATATGTTAAACCTCACAACTCCCAAAGGTAGCAACAATTGCTCGAATATATATACTCATGCAATTCCTTATAACACAAAATAAAAACACATATGTAAGTTTTTTTCGATTCAAATAATCAAGGGAATGGTCATCATGAGGTCTATGAAGGATTTGAAACATCATGAGGACAATGGGTGCAATTAGAAAAATCATGAGGTCTTCCTCAAGGCTTCCTTCATTCTCTCAGTGTTATCCCTATCCCAAGAATTTCCTCTAGTGCTCTGTTTTGGTCCAACTCTTCCCTGACTAGTTCAATTGGGTTTGTTTCCTCAACTAAGAAGCTTCAAATCTAGGAACCTTTGAATCTATTCCTCTCTTATAAGATAGTATTATCATTCAATCATGTTCTTAGAAAACTAAACCACCTATTTCGCTCATCTAGTTTCTCAATATTCATCCAAATACTCCTCTCACTTGTCTTTACAAAATTTCCCTTGCATTGCACAAGAGCAAGGTTCACTGGTCACTTCTTGGTTTGTCTACACTTGTAAAATCTTCATGCAAGCTAAAAGCATCCCTAAACACCCTTCTCAATCTCAAGGAGGTATGAAAAGTTTGTTTAACATAACCTTCCATTAGCTACTCCATTCACTATCCACTCTCTTAGACTAGCCTTCCCACTTTCTAACCTTGCCTATGGGTGTTATTTTGATTGTATCTTCATCTTTAAGCACATACCTACCAAGTTAAGGGAATTGTAGAGTACCCATTAAGGGTTTCTATTTTCATTAATATTTTTAGGTTTGAACTCCAAAGATAAATACCACTTCCTTCATTAAATTGAGCTAATAATTAGGTCTAGGTTTGTATTTGTTGTTTCTCCCCTAGAATGTCACTCACACCTCAACATGCACCCAATGAACCTTCCAATTTTCCTTTAAATATCCTAATAGACCTCCTTAGCATCATATCTACTAATTTTCAAGCTTCAACTCATCAATTAGAGCCTTCAAACCATGATCCCTAGGATTAACCAGTGAGGGGTTACTAAACAACTTGGGAAGGTGAATTTCCTTTACCTTTTGACTTGTACAAACTTTCAAAACTCCAAATCAATTATCTAGGTTTATCAACCCATTCCCTTCGTGATTATTTTACCAGTGAGAGACTAATGAACCTTTCAAAGGCTTAGAAAAAGGTCTTTTCTTATCTTCATGTATCATAAACCCTAAACTCTAAGCCCTAAACCCTAAACCCTAAACCCTAAGCCCTAAATCCTAAACCCTACACCCTAAACCATAAACCATAAATCCCGATGCCTAAACCTTAACCCCTAAAACCTAAATCCTAATCCCTAAACCATAAATCCTAAGCCCTAAACTATAAACCCTTAAACCCTTAACCTTGAACCTTAAACCCTAAGCCCAAAGCCTTAAGCCCTAGAACCCCGAGCCCTAAACCATAAATGCTAAACAATTAACCCTAAACCCTAAACCATAAATCCTAAACCCTATTTTTACTACCCAAAACCTTAAGACCTAAACCCTAAGCCTTAAACCCTAAACCCTAATTGTTAAACCCTAAACCCTGAGCAGTAAACCCTAAACCCTAAACCTTAAACCATAAACCCTAAAACCTAAAACCTAAGCCTTAAATCATAAATCCAAAACATTAAACCCTCAAACCTAAACCCTAAAACCTAAAACCTAAACCATAAATCCTTAAACCCTAAACCTTTAAACACTAAACCCTAAAACCTAAACCTTAAACCCTAATCCCTAAACCCTAAACCTTTAGCCCTAACATATAATCCCTAAATCCTAAACCATAAACCATAAACCCTAAGTCCTAAGCCCTAAACCCTAAGCCCTAAACCCTAACCCCAAATCCTAACCCCTAAAACATAAACCTTAAAACCTCAACCCTACACGTTAAAACCTAAACCCCAAACCATAAACCATAAACCTTAAACCCTTAACTCTAAACCATAAGCTCTAAACCCTAAGCTATGATCCCTAATCCCTAAACCTATTTTTACCACTCTGAACCGTAAACCCTAAACAATGAGCCTTAAACAACCTCAATATCACTCTCACTCTCTTTTCCTCTCACACTCTCACTAACTATTTATTTATTTTGAATCAAACAAACTTCAGTTTTATTGATGACTCAACTAGGAGGGCATGAAAACAATAAGGAGACCCAGAGATTGTTTAAAATCCCTCTAGTCTATAGTAGTGATTACAAAGTGAAAATTCTCTTGATCTTCTGCACTATAAGGATTAACAAACCTCATATATTTCTAGTAGATATCATGAGTGAGTTCATCTTTTTGAATATAATTATTAGGACCATAGTTCCTGGCTTGTGCCTAGAACCATCATTGAGTCTGTTTGTACAATTACCTTGTTTATGAGAGGTGGGATAAGTAACTAAATTGATATGGCATCTACCTTGTGCCTTGAAATTCATATTACACATCTCTGTCAAATTTGTTCACACTCTGAAACAAATTTTACATTTCTCATATTTCCATGTATGGTATTATGTAATCCAAGATGACCCATTGGAAGATGGAAAAAATAACCTTCACAACACAAAAATTAATCTCAAAGGAAATGGAAGAAACACAAAGAATATACCAACGTGGAGGTGTAGGATCAAAATTGAATTTCTGTAGTATCCTCTCCTTTGGAGAAAGAGAAAGCTCTTCTACTACTGGAATGGATAGAAAATTTGACAGAACTTCCCGAAGTGTTCAAAATAAGCATAGAATTAGGGGAATGGTTAAGAACACACAGGGGTTATCAATCACCTAGTAAATATTTCTTATTTAGTTCTGAATGGGAGTCAGCTAGCCTATGGCTTAGTGACCTTCCATTCATTGATAATTCCTTCTATGATAAACCCATGGATGCTTTCAAAATTTTCCTTCAAAAACATAGGGGTAATCAAATATCACAACTAGTGAAGGGTGTGATGTGATTTCCAAACAAATTGAAATGCATATTGATTTAGAGGTCATAACACAAATTTACAAATATCTTTATCACTATAAATGGAAGCCAAGTAATGGTGTCTCCCTATATCTAAGGATTGCGGACTAATAGGGTCTGTGGTAGGATTGGAATTTCAGGAATCATTAAGTGTCTACATTAGAATGTTGTTACATCTGGAGAAACATTTTCAAACATTGGAGTAGTACATCTTGGAAAATAAAATTAAACCTCAAAATCCTCTCAAATTTCTAGCTTACACAAGAACTGGACATATCAAGATTTGTTCTTCGAATGAAACCTTCGTTCCTAACAATTTTGCAACCGAAAGAATTATTCAAAAGAGTTCCAAAAACAAACTTAATACCAAATTTTTCCTAGATATCTAGCATTTCCCTCCTTCAAGATATCAACGGATAAAAGACATCAAAATGTGATGACTCTTTTTGAATGTTCTTCCTACGAAGAAGAGGAACCCTTTTCGATTGAATACACTATATCAATACTAATAAGAATGTGTAAGAAACATAACATTACAGTGATTGAAACCCTAAACCCTAATCCCTAAACCCTCAAACTTGAACCGTGAACCCTAAACCCTAAACCCTAAACCCTAAGCCCTATATCCTAAACCCTAAACCTTAAAACCTAAACCCTAAACCCTAAATCCTAATCTATAAACCCTAAAAAGTAAACCTTGAGCCTTAAATCTTAAACCATGTTCCCTAAACCCTAAACATTGACCCTTAAATCTTAAACCCTAAACCCTAAACCTTGATCCTTAAACCATAAAACTTGAGCCCTAAACATTGAGGCCTAAACCCTAAACCTTAAACCTTAAACCTTGAGCCCTAAACCCTAAAACCTAAACCCTAAACCCTAAACCCTAAGCCCTAAACCCTAAACCTTAAGCCCTAAACTATAAACCCTAAACCCTAAACTCTAAACCCTAAACCCTAAACCCTAAGCCCTAAACCCTAAACCTTAAGCCCTAAACTATAAACCCTAAACCCTAAACTCTAAACCATGAATCCTAAACCACGAGCCCGATCCTTGAGCCCTAAACCATAAACCATGAGCCTTAAATCCTAAACCTTAAACCTTGAGCCCTAAACTCTAAACCATAAGATCTAAGCCCTAAAAAATATTCCTAAATATTCCTAAATTACCTCTAACACTTCCTAGATTCTCTCGACATCACCTCCAAATTCTTAATATATTTTTGAACCCTCCAAGAAGGTGTTTGATTAGCTCGAATGACCTTTTAGGCCTTCATAGGAATTTATCTTCCATCAAGTAAGATTGAACTCATCAATCATCATATTCAATCATCTTTGTACTTTGAAACAAACTTAGAAAACCTTGTTAATAATTCATTTTGATCCGGGTTGAGAGTGGCACTAAGGAAAACTAGCCGGAGGTAGGATGCACCATTAACCACGAAGTGAAAGATGCATTCCCTAAGCTTGTAAAGTAGGCACTCATCCATAGTATGATTTCATTGTAATCCAAGAAAAATTAGGGATTCAACTTCATGATCATGGGAAAATTCATGAGTCTATATATTTAACACTCTTACAAATTTCAATAACCACTCCAAAAGGACCCAAACCTAAACAGGATGACATTATTTCACAAAATAGATATCGATTGTATAATTTAAACCCTAAAATCTTGAAGGTTGAATGTTGAATGCTAAAATCCTGAAAAATACCTATGTACTGACCAAATTAGAATCTAAAAAACTATCTTCTAAACTATTCTGAAAATAGAGTTATGAGACTAGTTCCATAAGGTGTAGAGTGACCCTAACTTCTTATATTTACTAAAATAATTTAAAGTATAAGTTTTTCTTTTTATTAATATTTATACTTTATTATTCTTAAATAATAAAGTATAAATATTAATAAAAGAAAAACTTATACTTAAACCATTTATTTTAGCAAATATATCCCTCCCATAAGCACATGCACCACATAACAAATAGGAACGTGAGAGCGTTATAACACACTTGCATTTCATCTTATATGGGTTTGGAATTCTTAATCCATAGGCTTGGATTTTCCTTGGATATCCAAACCAAAGGTTTGGACTATGTAATTCGTGAATAAATCTATGTTTAACAGAAAAACATCAAAATCTCATATGTTCACCCCAATATCTCATGCATTATAATATAATATTCAAAAATAAATTACACTTCAATGTCAATCTTGGTTCAACCTTGATGATGATATAATTATTTCTAAAATCCTATTAGTTTAAGGCTTTCATCCATAATTTTTTTTACTAGTGCCTTCTTTTCTTGTGAAAACCTATGCATACATTTTGGTGCACAATTTATGATTTTTTCATCCAATTTTTTTAAAAAGTAGTTTTTTCTAAACTCCATTCTACACATACTAAAAAAACAATTTTTTTCTCAAATTTATGGGGGTGAACACACAAATATTTCATTTTCGGGATATGTGCACTTTGAAAATTAATAAAAAATTATATATTCATCCAAAAATTATGAAAAATTAGTGGGACCTTGTACATGGTCTTAGATAACTTTCTGCTGAAGGGATTTGAAAAATAATTTATAGAACTCAAAAATGTGGGCTCATACACACAATAGGTTTTTATCTTTTTGACACAAAAATAGACATACTTTGTGTGCACACCACATTTTACCATCTTAATATCAACCGTTTAAAAAAATAGTAGTTTAAAAACTAGTTTATGAGATGTACGATACTTATTCTTATCACTTTGTAAAATTTTGAGCATATGCATGCAAAATTATTTGATGAAGTTCAGGTTTCGCTGATTTCAGGAAAAATGTGTCCCTTTTTACCCCCTTTTGGCCCCATTTGCATGCACATACCCTCGTGCACTATACTAACATTGTACATTGGGGTTACATCAGTATAATGCAACACAATATTAGCATATTCCTGTTGATAAATTACACACATATGTGATTGGTGAGTTAAGAAACAATTATTATACTACACAATTGGTGCTACACTTGTTGAGATAAACCTAATTTTACCTTGTCCCTCTATGAAGTATGTCTTTGTTGATCAATCTAAATCTATCATATCTCATATGTTATCTCCACTAGGCTTTAAATATCCTCCTTAATTTCATTTTTCAGCTTAATCCAGATCATCATGGTGGCCATAACACAAATTAATCTAATAGTAATGATGATATTATATAACTTACTGCATGGAGTTTGTATATACTTAATTTTAGTCTTGTAAATAAGGATGAGTACATGTTTGATTCTCTTTTTTTCTCTACTATCATTGGGTATTATTGGCATAAGTCTTTACGGTACATTCTAAAAATACCCGTAATGATAAATATTTATAGATAGCTAAGTGTGGTTTTAAGTGGGTTTTAAAAATTTAATATTTCTCTTTTCCATTTCCTTTGATCCCATTTGATGATTGTTGTGTTGATTTTCGACACTTACTACTAGAAACCCTAGTATTCTATGAACACATTATTAATATGCTTGATCCTATACCTAGTTTTAGCTATGTTACTATTCCTAAACATCTAGACACATGAGAATATATTTTTCCTAAATTACTTGGTAATAAGTTGAGTTACCACTACCTTCTACAAACCATCACTCCACCAAGAATCTCTCCTAACATCCCATCAATCCATTCTATTATTATTATCATGTTTCTTTCCATGATGTCATGTATTTCCCAAAATGTCTCAAAGTACACTGGATGATTTAAGACATGTTATTTGGTACTTCATATAATTCATATGAGGTAATAAGTTATGTTTTAGTGGTGAGTGGCTAATCTAGTTAAAGTAAAATCTCAAAGGAGTGTAGTTTTATATGGATCATTCATGGTGGAGATATATACTTATTATTTTTTGGTAACATGTTTTAATATTTTGGGATGCATATAACACATTATCTAAATAAAACAACATAATTTGTTGTCCAATGTTTCATATATGTTTATATTGTGTAGTTTTTAATATTTATTTGTATGTCCATAAAAAATAAGAAAAAATGTGGTTGATAAATGAGAGATCCATATGAATCACCAACGCAAGTTAGGAATACCTCTTTAATGTGCCATGGAATTTCTTCCAACACTACAAAAGTCACATCCATTCAAAACTTAATCATGCATGTTAGTTGGTAGGATTGGTCTACAGAATATATATATATATATATATATATATATATATATATATATATATATATATATATATATATAAGATACCATGATCTAAAAGCTAATGGGGGTGACACCACAATGTAAGTGTCCCTCATAGTAATATAATGGTTGATGCATCACATGATGAGTTTTTTTCTTCCTTGGCCTTCCCATATCCTCATTTTTGGGTTCATAATCTAGAAATTTTCCAATTTAATTACCTCTAAATACATGCCTTACCACCCAAAGTTGGATATGCATCTTTGGTACACCTTGTAATTTCTTATTCAACCTTATCTCCTCCTTTATTGCTTCATTATCCCCCAAAAATTGTTCAATTATATTTAAATAACGATCTCTATCACTAGTTAGATATATTCTTTTTTAGTATATCTTGGAATTATATGTAAGACTCTAAAAACCTCATTTACTCAAAAAAATTAATCCCACATTGGTTGGTAGATTTTTTTTGTTACAATATTTAAACCCAAATATATAATGCCCATTATTCAAATGGGGAAATGTCATAATGAAATTAGACCTCCTACTAAGACAATGGTTTATTTGTTTTGGGATGCATATGTTTGCTTATTGGGAATTCCCCTCTCTCCTCCTTTTTGGTTTCATAATTCCAAGAACATATTATTCAATTCCCTTTGAATACATACATTACTACCCCAAGTTGGATATGCCTCTTCAATGCATCTCATAATCATGTCTATGACTCTGAAAAATATCGATCATTCAAAAATCAATTCCATAGTAGAACTTGATAGGCATGGAATGCGACAATATATAAACCAAAATACAACATGATCATTATACCAATGGAGGTGATGAAACAATGGATGTGGACCTCTTAATAACATAGTTATTAATTAGTTGTGGGATGTGTATGTTTGTCTAATAGGGAAGGCCTTATATTGCCAATACCTTATAACTTTTACAAACATGGCAAGGAAGGCTCCACTTTTTGTCAATCCTCCATATGTTAACGAGAGTTATTTCCATCAATGTATCTATTACATTGGTTTTTAAAAATGATTGTTGCAATATTTAAACCCAAAAATACAATGATTGTTATTCCAAATGGGTAAATTCCACAATGGAATAGGCCCTACTACTAACAAAGTGGTTGAATGGTTTTGGGATGCATATCTTTGCTTATTTATAATTTCCCTCTCTCCTCCTTTTACTGTTTTAGAGTCCTAAAAACATATTGTTCATGCCATCTAAACACATACCTTACCACCCCAAGTTGGATATGTGTCTTCAATGCATCTTGGAATTGCTTCTATGACTCTAAAAATCTCATTCATTCAAAATTCAATCCCATAATAGTTAGTAGGATTTATATGCGATAATATATAAACCCCAATATAACATGATCCTTATACCAATGAAGGTGATTTCATAATGAATTTGGTCCTCCTACTAGCATAGTGATTGATTAGTTGTGGGATGGATTTTTTTATCTAGTAAACATTCTTCTCTCCTCCTCTATAGCTTCATTTTCCCAAAAAAATATTTAATCTATTCCAAATATATGCCTTACTACCCCAAATTAGATATATGTCTTCAACATTTCTTCAAATTGTTTATACAACTCTAAAAACTCATTCGATCAAAAAATTAATCCCACATTGATTGGTAGGCTTGGTTATCAATATTATGTGAATATCAATATACCATGATCTTTATGTTAGAACGGAGGTGACACCCAAATATTTGTAGTTTTCATATTAATGTAATGGTTGATTGGTTGTGGATTGAGTATTTTTTCTTGCTTGGTATTCCTCTCTCCTCTTTTATAACTTCATCATCCCCCAAAAAATATCTTATTCTACAACTCTAAAAGCCTCATTCAATTACTATATTTTATTGTTGATAACTACATACCATAAAAGTATGGCTATAAAATTTAATTGGATTTAATTTATGTCATATTTTTATTTTCCAATTAAATTAGCTAACACCAACTAAGAGTTAAAATATCTTCCAATATATTTTGAGAATACACGATCCTTAAGTTTATTTAATGAAAAAATAAACTTATAGGCTTAGTATTAAAAAATTCATCCACTACTTAAAATTCTTATTAAAATTTAAATTTAATTCAAACTATACTTATAATACAACTTTATATATATTATACATAATAATTATTAAATAATATTAAAATATTTATTTGGTACCAACCTAGAATTTACATTAGTATATAATATTCTTATTTCTTATTAAACTATGTAGTAAACTAATTTTTGTTAAATATCAGCACAAAGGTCACTAATTTTTTTAAAATATTCACTTTCTCATGCTCATCGGCGCGCCCAAGAGCGGTCACCAACGCCTACCTATATCAAGGTGCTAACATCTCAAAGGTCGTTAATGACTTCGACACTCTTTCCCAAGTCAAAAATTCCTAAAAATTGAAAAACAAAAAGTTTCACCAATATTCATTAAAAAAAACTCATTTCAACATTTTTTTTGAAAATAACCATGCTTACCAACTCATCTATCGTATTTGACGTTGCAATTGCTACAATCATCTCGAATCAACTCATTAGCGATGCTCTCACTTGCAGCATATTCACACACTCAAAGCTCAAAATCACACTAGTGCAAGGTTCAAATGAAATTCCTATTCACTCTCAATTTCCCACTTCGCTATAATTACCATTTGTGCATATTCCTCCACCTAATACACGGTACATGGTTTCACCTATATCTTGAGTTCCACTACTCTGGTTTCTTCCGTCTATGCCATTTGGTTAAAAATTGTACATAATATCATATGATTCCCACTATACAACATTATATCTCAATCTTACATATTTTTCACTCGATCTATACACACTCTTCCTCGATATTTACTTTTATTCACTCTGCTCACTCTTGCATTATTTCACACCTACTTTCGGCCCACTATTCGCTCTTACTATTTCTTCCCCTTTCACCGAAAGGGAGGAATACAATAGGTAACATCCTATAATCCCCTTACATTATTACATGACCGTTTCAAATTTTTATTTCATCTTTATCGAAAATTTTCTCATACATCATGTGACATTTCACACCACTTTCTAGCGATTCCCTCTAATGACCTAATTTGGGGGCAACAAGAAAAAAATCTCTTTATGAGTAATCAATCAAACACATTCAAATCTCAACAAAAATATTATATTGTTTGAATCACATCATTTAATTGACACAAACACAAAGGTGTATTTCTCCCGAGATGACCTAACTTGAGGGTTACATCACCACTTCACTAGATGACCTAACATGGGAAGTTACCTCTACATTTTTATTGCTTCCACATGACCTAACATGGAAGCCATCTCATACATATCACATGACCCTTAGAGTGGGGGTAATGAGACGTCATTGCATTTCTTATACTACTCCTATAAGGGTTATTCTCATTGGGTCCAAATGAATTGAAATGAACAAAAAATTGGTATTTGTTCATGTGTAATGGCTAGACCTTTTGAGGATGTAGTTAAATTTGGACGGTAAAATATACCTCTCTCTACACTCTTCCTTTGGAGGCGGGATGCCCAAATCCTCGCCACACACACAAAATCAAGTTGGGAATTGATCACTCCCTACCCCATCAAAATATCCATCAACTAAAAAAATTTGAAATCTCCAATCACTCAAGATCAAATCATCAATCTCGATATGTGTTCCTTACAACTATTCACCATCTCCATTTAATACATATAATTTGATATGCCGATCCATGGTTCGTCACACTATATAGTCTCATTCTATATACTTCTACAACATGGCTTATTTAGACTTCTTATAGGTATGTTCCTTACTTCATTTACAATACTTGAATTTCATTTAAATATCATAAAGGGTGGGAAAATGTAGACATAAAATCACACACATACTACTATTTACTATATCATTAATTATTTTATTTGATGTATGGATAGTGAACGAGATAAGTACTCACCTAGGTGACACATTATCTACTCCATTTCTTTTCTTTGAGTGTTTCGTTATTTTTATCTCTCACATATCTCACTTTTGCACCATTTTCTGGTCAGTCACGAGGATCCCCATCTATCATTCTTCTCACATTTTCAATAGTTGTCTCTAGACACTAGCACCTAGGGTAGGACATTAGTACCCGGTACTCTGTCCAACCCAGGAGCTCTTTTCCTCTTTGTTCTTGGTCACATTTTTGATACTTGTAGTCAACATTTTCGGTTTTCTTACTTCTATCCCGAGGTCCTAGTCGCATGTCGTGTCACTAGTGTCAAATTTCAAGAAAGAGGTCAATATATAAACACAACATACATACCATTGTCATGGCGATAAATTTTTATAAAGGGATATTTATATACATAACAAAAGGGACTTTGCATTTGGGTGTATTATTTTTGCATACACATTGCATAGAAGGGGAATATCCAAAATCCATCCCACACATTTACATTTTATCTAGCTACCACCTGATATCTTTGCATCATTGGTACAAGGGAAACCTAGGAGCTCTATTGCACACATACACATATAACTACATTGGAGTCGAGATGTAGTATAGTGCTCATTTGTATGTTCACTCATTTGTGATTGAGGACAGTTTGACCTCTTATTTTACATCTTTATTTTTTAGGATTTGATATGGTTTTTAGGGTTTTGCATGATATTATTTTTGTTACATATTTACTTTGGTATTCCAAGTGCAACAAAAAAAAATCATTGGTGAGCAAGTGTGAAATCCTAGTGATAAAGTGCCAAAATCATATTCGACCTTTTCGCATATTCCAAAGACTTCCGAGGTCTAGGGTGCCCGTAAGCACCCTTACATGCTATCCAGGCACCCATGTCTAGGCATTTTCAGTACCTCTACATTTTTTTGAGTGGGATTATGACATTTTGAGTTTCTATTCCACCAGGTTCTCCTAGTTCAAACACACTTCTGGACAAACGAAATCAAGGTGAGTTCCCTATCTCTTTTATTTGCCTTCATAATTAGGTCTAATAAAATATCCTAGCATATGTATTTCATTATAGAAATCTTTGTATTTCATATTCTCATAAAATGTTTAGATTTTATTGAATCACTTCCAATATATATTGAGAATATATAATCCTTAAGTTTCTTTAATGAAAAAATAACCTTATATGCTTAAAATTAAAAAAATCATCCACTACCTAAAAGTATTGTTAAAATTTAAATTTAAGTAAAACTAAAATTATAATACAACTTTATAATTATTATTAAATAATATTAAAATGTTTATCCGGTACCAAACTATAATTTACATCGGTATATATTATTCTTCTTTCTTATTAAACTATGTAGTAAACCAATTTTTTTATATGTCAAAGATAAAAGTTTTTACTTTAATTCCATAATGCATGCTCCCCTTTTATTTTATTTTTCTAAAATATTTTTGATATAATCATTAAAGAAGAGGTCAAGTTCATATTCTCTAAAGTCTAAAATTTTGGTCTTCTGCAACACATATTCAACTCTATAAATTTTGTCAAACAATGGATGGAAATTTAGATTACTCCTTTCAGATCAATAAACTTTAAAAAGGACATGCATTTTAACAATATGCACAAAATCATTTTCTTATAAAAGTAATAAAATGAGCAATATTTTACATGTGCAAAATATTATGGAACATGAGAGGTGTGAATAAAACATTTGATGAGCGTGGAAGCTTATTAAGAGAATTCATGCACAAATATGATGTAATAGAAATTGTTAGCATGAAATCTAAAGGTGGAGAGGCAATTTTTTCCAGCCAAATTGAATCAATTAGTACATAAAACATATTATTATTACAATTTCGTAAATCAAATAAAAATAGTTACTTAATTATAAATCTCAAAATGTAAATTCAAACCTTTTCTTGATAACTAATACGAGAATGTAGTCATTATTGAAGATAACTTGACATGGAAACAACTGCAACATTCGCCACTGCTTTTATCAATTTAAAAAGTGATTGTTGTTATTGGTCAACTTTATTTAACACCATCTAAAATTTTTGTCCTTCAAGATGTTTAATGATTTAATCTTTACATTTTTCTTTATGAAGTCTTGTCAAATTGCATATGTATTTCCTTACAACCATTGTCAGTAAAACACTAGCATGTGGACATTATTACACATGTTGAGCCATCATTCTAGCATGATTTCTGAAAATTCCTACCCACTTTATTAAAAATGATTATCCTACACCCCATGTTATAGACTCCCATCATATAGCTTTCTTCATCCTTAAAGGATAAAACATAATAATCGATAATTAAAAAATAGAAGAAAATGATGGGTTTGTGAGTAGATTGAAAAGATACACATTTCCTGTAGTTTTTCCTTTAGACACTCTCATTACTTTTGATTTAATAATCTGATAGTGCTTATTTTTAACTCATTTGTTCCCTATCCAATATCCATTAAATAGATCATCCAGAGGAGACTCGTTGTTTTTCAAACTTGCACTCGTGTCTCAGATCTGGTAGAACTGATTCGTTTAAAACAACAATGGAACTGTTTCCAAGTTGTGGAACCTTGCGTGCTTGAGATGGATCTCTTGAGAAGGTTGGTTATTCTACCTATTTATACTACTACTACTACTCCTAATGCTAAAATGGAAATATAAGCTAACAATGCCAAGGGAATGGGGATAAAAGGATAACATAAACTAAAAGGGAGGTGATATCACTAGAAAAAGTGGGATGAAAACTATCTGTTCTGAGTAAAAGTGAAGGAGAAATCATGAAGGGAGGCTAGGTATACTTAGCATAGACCAGAATGCATTCACATAATCGATTTCATGAGACACAACAAGAAAATAGATTTGCAAGGAACTTTAAAGTGACACAACAAACATACATTTGAAAGGAAGGCAAGAAAGAATAATATAGACACGTTAAGGAAGAGAATAGCTACAAAATGATGCTTTGATTACTTCCACATATGCACAACCAGATTCTGATAATGGTGTCTCAAGGCTAATATACACATGCACGAACCAGATTTAGAGGTTTGCAACTAAAAATACAGAGATATAGAGTCCCTAAAAAATTCTAGAGGATAAAAATGTCCAACTCTTTACAATGAGCCAATGTCTTACATTTATAGATAGATCGATGAGAGAAAATAGGAGAAGAAGGGAAATATGATTTTGCAACACAACCACCAACAACAAGCATTGAATGCCTACAAATTTTCCTATAGATCTATAAAATATGCTTTCTCACGTGTATTCAATGTGTAAGAGAAGAAAGGATGAGAGATCCATATCAAATCGGTGGTTGGGGAAATCAAATATGTTCATTTATGACGTGAAATAAATTTTCTAGCTCCTCACATACCAAATCCCACCTAAATTTGAATTTGAATGAACCAATGTAGCCCACATCAGAAGCTTTCCAAAAAGTCTAGGCATGTAATGATTTGAGCAATGGAACAAAAGTTATGATCGGAAGATTTCAGCAATGCAAACCGAGCACACAAGACATGTGGCATGTACTTGATTGACTGAAAGATTGACCAATTGTACATTTTTTTCATTTCTGCCACATGTCACAAACACATTTGTTGTCAAGATTCGGCACAAAGTTGTTGGCATGCTTTGATTTGTTGGGTGTAGCACACTTAATATTTTCGAGATAATGACGTGGTATAAGTTGGCACAAAAGAAGGGGCAAAGGCGGGTGCATGGAAGAATGATAAATGGGAGAAAAACAAGAGAAAGGTGTGTGTAAAAGTGACACATGCAAGAGGAATGGAAAAAACACCTACCAGAAGAACGTATGGTTGAGGTATAATTATTACAAAGTAATTTTCGGGGGCGTGCAAGAGTGCCAGGACTTAGCTAGTTTGGAGAGAAAATCTAGGGCACACACGTAGTGTGTATGAACTACTAGGAAGAATACAAATGCGCAGAGGGTGCACATGAGGGAAAATGGAACAAAGAGGAAAAGGAAAATGAAATGATGAAGCAAAATGAAGAACACACAATGGCACACGAGGAATATGCCAAGGAGATAACTGGGGTGTACGCAACCTGTAATATAGAACCACGAGCTTAACGTGAATATAAGTTGTCCAAATAACTAGGGGAGTTATTTAGATAACAATTTTGGTGACTTTCGGGGCCATCTTCTTGCTAGATGAAGGAGATCAGTATCTTGGAGCATCCATTAGGCATGGAGTCTACTATGTATATGAATCTTTGATCTACAACTTTGAAAAACTACCCTTGAAGTCACATGATGAATCATTCATGAACTCTATCCCGATTCATACAAAACTATTGTAACTATCGGAAGGTTACTAGCATCCTGGAAGCAAAATAAGAGCGCGAGTGAGAGTGCATGAGAAGAAAGAACTATGTACAAACAAAATAATGTGGACGTAACACACTTGGAGGAATGGAAACTACTCTAATATATACAAAATGATGCAGCAATCTTAATGGAAGGGTTTGAGATAGATCCCATTGACTATGATTTGTTACGCGCCTCCATCAAGATAAGAAAAGTTGAAAGAGTTATCCTCTTTTTATGAACTAATGATATATGAGCCACTCCAAAGTGCATCAAACTTTTAATGGTGCCCTAGTTTAGCTCTGTCAACATCCCATTTTAAAACCAAGTTCCCAACTTTGAAATCTTGAGGCCTAGCCTTTTTGTTGAACCACTTATTTGTTGATTGTTGATGTTGTTCTAGCTTGATCATGAGAGAGTTTCTTTATTCTTCAAGTACAACCAACTTTACCATTCGATATATCTCTCTCTGGTCCATGCCCCCAATTCCATTTTTGAACAACCGATAATGAACTTAACTCAAGTATCAAGGGAATTGTAGCCTCCTTTCCATAGAAAATCTTATAGGGCGAAGTTCTGATTGCCCTCTTCATTGTGATTTTGTCTTCCTAGAGCACGTGTGAGACCTTTGTATGTCACTTTCTTTGGTTGATGTTCATTGTGAACTTCATGATTTTGATCAGGTTCTTGTTTTTTGATTCTACAAATTCATTTCCGTGAGGGTAATAGTTGGAAGAAGTCTTCAAATATATTCCAAGGCTAGAGCCCAATCAGTTATTTTAGTAGCAAGGAAGGCCTTTGCATTATCAGAGATAAAGGTTTGAGGAACACCAAAACTTGTTATGATGCCTTCGAGAAATTCAAGGATGACTAACTTGGTTGATTCCTTGAGCATGACAGCTTCTGTCCATCTGGTGAGGTAATCCTTAGCTATCAACACCCACTTGTGGTCGGCACTTGAAGAATGATTGATCATGCCTATGAAGTGATGACCCCGCTGCGATAAAGTTTGATCCGCTTGGATTGGTCGAGGGGAAGCGCTGAATTTTTTTTCTTTCCTGTAAACAAGTGTATTCTTTGCATTTTACGACCCATTTATGCACATACATGAATAAGGTGGGCAAAAAGAATCCTACCATTCAGATCTTCATTTTTTTTGATTTGGTAGAAAAGTGTCCACCAGAGAATCCATCGTGAAATTCCATTAACAACTTTTCAATTTGTGTGTTGTTGACACACCGTAGTTAAAGACATCATCGGAATTCTTTTTGAAGAGAAGACCATCAATCAACACATATGGAATAGATTCTAGCCTCAAATATCTCCTCTTTACTTTGTTTATACTAGGAGGGTATGCGCCCTTAGAAAGGAATGTGATCATTTCCTTCATCCATCCGCATGCACCAGTGGGGTTTGCATTATGTTTAGGTATTACGTGCGGAATATCTTCATCTAGAAATAATGAATTCTAAATTTCATCCCGTGCATCCTTAACAAGTTTCTTACAAAGTGTGCTACCTCTAACCATCTTCATGGCTTTGATAGCTACATCATACTCCATGATTTTTTTCACCCATCGCGCTCTCTTCTCATTGATATCTACTCCCATGATGATGTATCTCACACTTGCATGCAAAAAAACACCTTGATGTGGTTTTTTATGCGAGCATGATTTTGAACTTCTTGAGCACACGCATGATGGTGTTGAAATGATTCTCCATTTTATTTTATTTCAGCTCATAATCCTTCAACATTTGGCTTAATAAATCCTTCATCATTTGGATTAAGAAATCCATTGGTTGCTCTATCCTGTGTTCATTTTCTTGTGTCTTGATAAAGCAACAACACTTGCATTAGCACCATAAGCATAAATGATTAAATACTTTTAAGTAATCCATGTTGATGAGCGTTAGCACACAAACAATATCTTACTTGATCTTGTTGAATATTTCTTTTCCTTCTACTTTCCATTTGAAGGTTGTGTCCTTCTTGAGCATGAGGGTGATGGGCCTTACCAATCGTGTAAAGTTAGGAATAAATCTTCTTACAAAATTTATTTTTTCGATGAAGGACCGTAAGGATTTATTATGCTACTGGGCAGGAAAGAGATAGAATGGTTGAAACATGTTCAGGATCAATTTTAATTCCATCCTTTGAGACCACATGGCCCAAAAGCTTTCCCTGCACCACTGCAAAATTACACTTCTTGGGATTAAGAGACACCCTAAAATTTCTACATCTCTCAAATAATTTCTCCATGTGTGTCATATGATCCATGCTCTACTTTGAGAAGACTGTTATGTCATCAAGGTAAACCAAGATGAACTCATTAATATAATCTTTGAAGGCAATATCAATGGTGCGATAAAATATTGTGTATGCATTTGATAGATCAAAGGGCATATTCTAATATGCATATGTTCCCCACTTAGTTGTAAACATCATTTTTATTGATCCTCTTCCTTGACCAGGATCTAATTGGAGCCACAATACCCATCCAACATGCGTAACTTCTATACGTCCCCACGCTTTGTAAAATGTGTTCTATATAAGGCAAATGATAATGATCCTTTAAGGACTCCTTAATCAAATCTCTGAAATCAATGTAGAGTCTGATTTCACCATTCTTCTTGTGCACTTTGGAAAAGATTTGTGACCCGTAAAGTATTTGATTAGAAAAATCATCTCTTCCTTAATAATTGTGAATAACTCTTTCATCACGAGGGGCTTTATCTTTGGATTGACTAGTTGTTACTTTTGTCCTGTGGGATTGATAACATGATCAAGATTAATGGAGTATTGAGAAACACTTGGATCAAAACCTTTGAGGTATTCATACTCCCATGAGAATATGTCATTGTATTTCGAGAGATAAATTAAGGCTTTCTTTTCTTCATGTGCACAAGCTTTACTAAGCAACAACTCCTTATCGTGTGCAATGGTGACTAGAATGTAGTATTCTTGTGTCACACACATATTCATTTCTTCACCCTTGAACTCATAATCAGGGATAAATATCTTCTCTAAGGTGATCAACCCTTTAGGCAGCTTATTTTTCTTCAATTGTAACACTTGGTCCCCATATTTTTCATGCAAGTCACCTTGCATGCTTGATGAAAATTCATCTTCATTTTAAATGAACTTGATGATCTATGTATCAATGTCAAACACTTTCCAACTATTTTTGTTGTCTGAATCAATGGCCTAATCACCATCTTGATGTGTTGTGTGTTTCCTTTGATAAAGTCCTCAACCGAGGAGAACTATGAACCAAGTGTGGCCATTTAATCAGCTTCTTTGTTCATCTTACACATTACCACCTGCAGATTTAAAGCATCAAAGCTCTAAAGGAGGTTTCATACTCTATGTTTATAATATTTAAGAATCTTATTCTTTGTTGCACATTTTTTAGTGACCCGGTGGATAACCACCTTCTCGTATCCCCAAAGATCTGCAAAGACTTGATACTTTTCTTTTCAAAAATAAGAAAACCATACACTAGCACCTCATACTCTACCACATTGTTGGAACATGTGAATCAGTAACCTATGTTTGAAGAATAATTTATCATCCTTAGGGAAATGATAATAACTCCTACGTTTGTGCCATTTCGCTTAAATATCCATCGAATTATAACTTCTACAAACCCGCACTTTCTTCATTTTTCTTGAGCGCACGTGGAAACATAACTTCTTCTTCAAGGATGCAATAAGTGCCAAGCCCTGTTTCATAAGCTTCTAGCTCTTCAGCATATGGATCAAATTTTTGGCATCTTCATCCAACACTACATCAGGAATAGGAGGCGCAATAGGCTATTTTTTAGAGACCAAAACTTGTTCTTCTTGTATTAGGAAATTGGCTTGGAGGGGATTCGGGTCATATGACTCTACATGATAGGAAAATATTGCCTCAACTTGTATGGTAAAATGAGTACCATACCTTGTCCCGAGTAATATATGATACCAGTTAGAAGACAAGTAACCACCCACTTTTGTAGTAAAATCCCTTGACAGATATAAGGCAAAAAAGGAGGTAGGTCAATGATTGACACATATTGAGTTATCTTGAGGCTTGAACATACATGGAGGGTCAACTAAAGATCCTTGATGACTCCTAGAGTAGTGACAATTGAACCATAAATATGGAGGACTCCTTTTGTTAAAGGGATATACTTAAGACCTAAGACATTAACAATTTTCTTAGGCATGACATAAGTACTAACACCTGAGTCAATCATGCAGTTATGGACAAGATGTTTTACTATTATCAAGGACATGTAAAAGGGTGGGGTTTTTAAAAAATTTACTTACTTGCTTCTTTTCTTCTTGATAGATATTGATAGCAGTGTGCACTTTTTTAACAACTGGGTCAAAGCGTGGAAGTTGGGCCAAGGTTTCATGCAACAAGTCACACTTAGATGGAATGGTCAAGGCATCCCACATTGTGACATTTATATTTGTATTCTTAATTTTATCCAAAATTTTGAATGGAAGACCCATTGACTTGTGTATTTGAGGCATAGTGGCATCTTTTCTTGATTGTTTAGGCGCAGAGACAAGAGCCTTAGCTGGTGCAAAGGCTTGACCTACCAAAGAAGGGGCATGTGTTGCTTGTAGGAGCATTGCATGAAACTTTGCGTGCAAGTACTTGCATGCATTTAATGTTGTTCATATGTGTCACTTCCTTATGATTTTAAGAATCATCCCGCATGATGGAAGTAGAAGGTTGTGCACCTAAATCTAACATTCTCTTTTTGTACCTTGTGTTGTCAGTAACTTGGGCATGTAGTTTTCTTGAGCTATCTACAACTTGATTGATTTCACAAAAGTCCTCAACACCAAAGAATATCAAGTTGGATTCAGGAGGAATTTCTAACCTTTCTTGGTTGTCGGGATCACTTACACCGATGGAAGGCTCATAGTTAGAAGCATGTTGTAAGGAAAGCACCATTTAAACTCTTGTGCCACATTATTCTCGAACCGGAACATGTAGTTGGCTTGTATTGGGTGTTGGAAGGGGTTGCGTAGGAGGAATAAATTTCAAATTCAAGTTCACATTAGCATGCCATCTATCATTTTATTGATTCTACGTGTATCTTTGGTTCCCATGCTAATTCCACCGAAGACCGATTACTTTGAGTATGCGCCTAATTAGAAATGCTTCTATAGACTTGTGTCTACTAATTTTCTAAGGAAACAACCTTATTAGACAAGTTCCTAATCATGACTTTCATCTCATCATCTTCCTTCATCAATGAAGGAGAGTGGGATATGGATGTAGCTAGTTGCATGCTCTACATCAGAATAGGAGCAATAGAAGGTGAGGGAGCCGGAGACATTTCTTGAAACAAGGGTATGAGTGGTCTAGGAGATAACCTTCCATCCTCAATGAGATTGTTCTCTTCCCTTATGGAAATATTGTATACAATAGGTAAGGTTTTTCCTCCCATGGATTGAATCATGACTAAAATGTCACTATTCAAAGCCCTTAGATAATACAGGAAAGCATGCTAGGTTGTAAGCCTAACCACTTGAGGAATTCTATCCCAAGTCTTCTAGAATATGATATTGAAATCATTCATCTTCTCACTAGGCACCCTCTTTGTTGTGGTCAGTTGCTCCACCAAAGATAGGCAATCTGATTTATCTTCAAATTACTTACATGGATCTATTCCAAGCTCACCCCATGTGGCGGTATATGTAGGTCTTAGACCTTGGTACCACTAGAGCACTTTTCCTTTTAATGAGGCTATAAGTATCCTAATTGCTATATCATCATACACAATCACGTAGACAAAGCACACATTTGCAATATCCTGGATATGCTCAACAGGGGTGACTTGATTTTCTCCAGTGATGTATGGAATGCTCTTGAGTACAGTTATTAGCATATCATGTTGTGCATTGAGATTGAGTGGGCTTCCACTAATGAATATGGAAAAGTTCCTCGAAGGAGGTGGTTTGAAGTTTCATTGTAGGGCACACTTGTCTGTTGTTGTGAGGAGTAGAGTCACGTGGCACACTAGAGATGGGGACATACGCACTTTGAATTTCTACTATATGTGCTTCTTTTTGAAAGTTGGATATATTCAAATATCCTTCAACTGTAGTACTGCCTAGTATGCACTCTTCTCATAAAAGGAGCTCTAGCTGTTAAAATAGAAATGTTAAGTATTGGGAGTCACCAAATGTGTTTAAATGAGCCTTCTAAGGCTAGAAATCACTAATTGACCCACTAGAACTTAGTAATGTGAAATTTAAGCTTTCAATGCTCGTCCTACTAGGCGTGCTTAAAAATATTGTTTGCCAAACTTGCACCCGTGTCTCGAGATCTAGCAAAACCAATTTGTTTGAAGCAAAAATGGAACTGTCTCTAAGTTATGGTACTCTTGCGTGCTTGAGAAGAATCTCCAGAGAAGGCTGATTCCTCTACCTATTTCTACTACTCACATTACTACCTCATGCTGAAATAAACATCTAAGCTAACAATGCCAAGGGGACTAGGGATAGAAGGATAACAAAGGAAAACTAAACTAAAAGGGAGGCAATTAGAACCATAAACATTTGGATGAAAACTATTTATTCGAGTGAAATTGAAGGAAAAAGCATGGAGGGAGGCTAGGAATGTGTAGCACAAATCGAACGATCTAGATCTATAGGTCTGCGACTCAAAATGTAGAGATACGAGTCCCTAGCAAATGCTAGAGGATAAAAATGTCCAACCCTTTACAATGAGCAAAGCTCTTACATTTATAGATTGATCAATGAGAGAAAAGATGAGAAGGAGGGAAATCTTATTTTAAAACACAACCACCAAAAAAATCATTAAATGCCTACAAATCCATCTCGTAGATCTACGAAATATGCTTTCACATGTTTGTTTGGCATGTAAGAAAAGAAAGGAGGAAAGATCCATATCAAATTGGGTGGTTGCATGAAATCATATTTTCTCATTAATGGTGTGAAATACATTTTCTATCTCCTCATCTATTGAATTCCACCAAAATTTGAATTTGAATGGACTAGCATGTAACCCATGTCAACCGATTTCTAAAATGTTGGGGTGCGTAAGGATCTAGGCACTAGAACAAAAGTTATGATTGTCGGAAGATCTCAGTAGTGCAAATCGGGCGAAAGACACATGATGCATGTTGATTGACTAAAAGATCGACCAATTGTACATTTCTTTTTTCATTTCTACCACATGTCATAAACTGGGTTATTGTCGATTTGGCATGATGTTGGTGCACTTTGATTCATTGCGTGTAGCACACTCAAGCTTGTCGATGATGACGTGGAACAAGTTGGTGCGAAGAAGGGGCAAAGGAAGGTGCATGGAAGAATGAGACATGGGAGGAAAATAGGAGAAGGGCATGTTCAAAAGTGATGTGCACAAGAGGAATGGAACAAACACCTACCAAAAGAACGTATGGGTGAGGTGTAATTATTAAAAATTCATTTACGGGGTCACATGAGAGTGTATGGGACTTAGCTGGTTTGGAGAGAAAATCTTGGGTATGCACGTAGGGTGTATGAACTACGGGAAGAAGCCGATGTGTAAAGGGTGTGCATGAGGGAAAATGGAACAAAGAGGAAAAGGAAAATGAATGGAATAAGGAAAAGGAGCAATGCACAAGGGCATGTAAGGAATATGTCACCAAGGAGATGTTCCAAGGAGATAATTGAGGTTTACGCACCCTGCAATATAGAACCATAGATCCATAACGTGAATATAAGTTGTCCAAATAAGTAGGAGATTTATTTGGATAATAGTTTTGGTGAATTTTGGGGGCATTTTCCTGCTAGATGAAGGATATCAGTATCCTGGAGCATCCATTGAGCATGGAGTCTTCTATGTATATGAATCTCTTATCTATAACTTTGAAAAATACCCTTGAAGTCACTTGATGCATCATTCTTGAACTTTATTTTGAATCCTACAAAATTTCTGGGAACTATTGGAAGCTTACTAGCATCCCGGAAGCAAAAGAAGAGCATGTGTGAGATCACACGAGAAGAAATAACTATGTATAAACAAAACAATGTGCGTGCAAGTGCACTTAGAGGAATGGAAACTACACTAATATATATAAAATGATGCAACAATATTAATGGAAGGGTTTGAGATAGATCCCATTGACTAGGATTTGTAGTGTGCCTCCATTAAGATGAGACAACTCAAAAGAGTTATCCTCTTTACATGAACTGATGATATATGGGCCACTCCAAAGTGCATCAAACTTTGAATGGTTCCCTGATTTAGATTTTTAGGCATCCCATTTTAACACTAAGCCCCCAACTTTGAAATTTTGAGGCCTAGCCTTTCTATCAAACCACTTCTTTGTTATTTGTTGATGTTGTTCTAGCTTGATCATGGAAGAGTTTCTTAATTCTTCAAGTTCAACCAGCTCTGCCATTCTCGATCTCTCTTTTGTCAACGCCCTCTAATTCCATCTATTGAGCAAGTGCTAATGAATTTAACTCAAGTATAAAGGGAAGTGCAACCTCCTTGCAATAGACAAGATTTTAGGAAAAAAATTTGATTGCCCTCTTCATTGTGATTTTTTCTACCTAGAGCGCGCATGAGACCTTCATATGCCACTGTCTTTGGCTGATGTTCATTGTGTGCTTCATGATTTGTATGAGGTTCTTGTTTTTTTATTCTGCTAAGTTGTTTCCCTGAGGGTAATATTTAGAACAATTATTCATATGTATTCCAAGGCTAAGAGCCCAATTCATGATTTTGGTACCAAGGAAGGCCTTTGCATTATTAGAGATAATGGTTTAAGGAATTCCAAACCTTGTTACGATGCATTCAAGAAATTCAAGGATGAATGACTCGGTTAATTCCTTAAGCATGATAGCTTCATCAACTGCAAAGTAGTTTACAATTGTGAGCACCCACTTGTGGCCAGCGCTTGAAGGAGGATTGATCATGCCTATGAAGTCAAGACCCCATTGCGTAAAAGGCTGATCTACATGGATTGGTCAGAGGGGAAGCGGTGCCAATTTTTTCTGTCCCGCAAATAAATCACATTATTTTCATTTCACGACTGATTTGTGCATGTCCACAAATAGGGTAGGACAAAAGAGTCCTATCATTATCATCTTCATTATTGTTGATTTGGCGAAAATTTTCCACCAAAGAATCCATCTTGAAATTCTATTAACACCTTTTCATTCTACATGTTGTCGACACACTTTAGCAGCATGCCATTGGGATTCTTTTTAAAGAGAAGACAATCAATTGGCACATATGAAATAGATTGCATCCTTAGATGTATCCTCTTTGCTTTGTTCATACCAGAAGGGTATGCACCCTTGGAAAGGAATTTGATCATTTCCTTTATCTAACCACGTGTGCCAGGGTTTGCATTTTGTTTAAGTTTTGCATGCGGAAGATCTTCATCCGGAAATAATGAAGTCTCAAGTTTGTCTTGTGCATCCTCATCAAGCTTCTTGTAGAGAATGCTACCTCTAACCAGCTTCGTGGCTTTGATAGTCACATCATATTCCATGATTTTTTTCATTCATCATGCTATCTTTTCACCGATCTATGCTCCCATGATGAAGTCTCTCACAGGTTGCATGCGAAACTATCACCTTGATGTGGTTTATGGTGAGCATGCTTATGATGGCATAGAACTTATTCTATATAGGACTATATTTCTGATCATAATCCTTTAGCATTTGGTTGAAGAAATCCACCGCTACTCCAGCCCTTGTTCATTTTCTTGTGTCAAGACAACATCAACACTTGCATCAACACCATAAGCATAAAGGATGAAATCCTTTGAGTAATCTAGGTTGATGAGTGTTGGCGCACAAGAAATATCTTGCTTGATATTGTTGAAGATTTATTTTCCTTCTATTTTCCATTTGAAGGTTGTGTCCTTCTTGATCATGAGGGTGATGGGCCTTACCAATCCTACAAAGATAGAAATAAATCTTCTTTAAAAATTGATTTTTTCGAGGAAGGATTATAAGGATTTCTTGTGCACTAACAAGGAAGGAACTATGATGGTTAAAACACACTTAGGATCAATTATAATGCCATACTTTGAGACCACATGGCTAAAAATCTTTCCCTACGCCATTACGAAATTACAATTCTTGGGGTTAACAGACACCCCAAACTTTCTAGCATCTCTCAAATACTTTCTCCAGGTGCACCATATGATCCACGCTCTACTTTGAGAAGATTGTTATGTCATCAAGGTAAACCAAGATGAACTCGTTTATATAACCTTTGAAGGAAATATCCATGGCACATTGAAATGTTGCACCTATGTTTGACAAACCAAAGGGTATCTTCTGATATGCATATGTTCCCCACTTAGTTATAAACATCTTTTTGTATTGGTACTCTTCCTTGACTAGGATCTGATCAAGCCATAATACCCATCCAAAGATTGAGAACCTTTGCATGCTAGCCACAATTTGCAAAATCTGCTCCATAGAAGGAAAAGGATAATGATCCTTCAAAGATGCCTTATTCAAATCTCTGAAATCGATGCAGAGTCTGATTTCACCATTCTTTTTACACACTGGAACAAAATTTGTGACCCAAGTAGAGTATTTGATTGGAAAAATGATATTTTCCTTAATGATTTTGGACAACTCTTTCCTCATGAGGGGCTCTATCTTTGGATTGACTAGTCATTTCTTTTTTCTAGTGGGCTTGATACCAGGATCAAGGTCAATGGAGTGTTGAACAACACTTGGATCAAAACCTTTGAGGTCTTCATACTCCCATGAGAAGATGTCACTGTATTTCTGACAGAGAGAAATGAAGGCATGTTTTTCATCATGTGTGTAAGCTTTACGATTAGAAACTCCTAGCACACATAATGGTGACTGAAATTTAGTGAAGGAGTGGTGGGGCCTATTGGATCGTAGTCAATGGCCATGCAGGTAGACTTCCACACCGGTAAGATACACTCAACGGAGTTTTAGGAGTGTTTTTTTCCTCTCTTTTAAATGGTAAATGGGATTTTTATATGGGGATCAAGACATTTAAAAAGAATTAAATTTAATAAAACCACACACTAAGCTAGAAGGATAAGAAGAGGAAAAGCAGAGGAGGGAAAGAAAAGTCATCCAAATGAATTATAATGCTAAATTGAGGATTTTTTATCGGGGATAAAAATTATTTTAAAAATCCTAAAAGGAAAAAAATAATAATGGAGAGAAGAAGGAGAGAAGGTGGTGGTAAGAATTAGGACACAACATATGAGGGATGGTTGAACATTAATTATCAAAATAAATTAAAAACAATCCTAGACCCATATAGAAAATAGGAAAACACTAGAGAACATGATTTTCAAACTTACTCAAAAGGGGATGTACGCGTTCCAATGACGAAACCCCACATGAGAATCCTAAGGCTATCCATATTCTATGACACATCATTCATGGTTACATATTTATTTTTAGATTGATTCCATTGTTTTACTGATTGAAGAGCATTTAACATATAATCAAATATTCCCATTCCCAAAGCTAAGTATTCCTTATTTCAATTTATGTTGTTATTTAAACCTCATTTTGAATATGAAACATGTGCTCATACCTAAAGGTTTTATATTTCCCATTTTAATAAAAATTAATTTTAGTAAAGCTTATCACCTAGAGAAAGATGTTCGAGGCACTTTGCGGATGAACCAGATATTAGAGGACATGCTTCGGATGTACGTCATGGATCATCAGTCACGTTAGGAGGAGTATTTTTACTTGGTTGAGTTTGCATACAACAAAAACTTTCAGAGTTTTATTGGCATGGCACCATTTCAGGCGTTATATGGCAAGGAGTGTAGTACTCCACTTTGAGTTGGGAGAGGTTAGAGATTAGAGTATCTCTTCAACCAGCTTTGTTATAGGACATGGAGGAGTAGGTTATCTTTATTAGATAGAGGCATTTTGTAGGAGGAAAGGGATAGATAGAAAAATTATGAAAATTAGTGGAGAGTTGACCGAGTTTTTAGGTTCGCACGAAGGTGTTTCTTCGTGTCAGAACTCGTAAGAGTCTTATCTCGCTACTCTGAAAAAGGCTCTAAGTTAGATCCAAGATTTATGGGTCCATTTAAGATATTAGAGTAGATTGGTCCCTTAGCCTACCATCTAGCATTTCCACCTAGCTTGTCTCACCTCCATGATGTGTTTTGTTTTTATGTTCTTAGGAGGTATATATTGGATCCTTCTAATGTATTGGATTAGACCGCATTACATGTGCAGGAGAAAGGGCAGGAGACTATGGAGCATGTGGGCATCATATAGCGTAGGGCCCCGGGAATTTGAGGCTACGAGATTGATCAAGTGTGAGTCCAATGGGATAGGTATGATGCGACTATAGCTACATGGGAGGACGTTACTTTTTTACAGGCCCATTTTCCACACCTATTTCAATGACTTCTAGAAAGAAGTTGAGTCTAAAGAGAGGGGGATGGAGTGCCCACTCATCTTCAACACTATTTCACTATGATTTTTATTACTGTTGATTAGAGAATTTGACATTTTGATTATTATAATTTGATTAGCATATGAGACTATATGGACATTTGGATTATTGATGTGTTGTGGTTCATATTTTGGATTATGATATGCTAGATGACACTAGTGGATAGTTCTATACATGTTGGTTTACATTGTTCTAATTTTATATTGACACATTATATTCATGATGCATTGCCTATGTTTGGATGTTCTGAATAGTATTGTGATCTCATGGATGTTAGTAAAATGGTAGAATCGAATTATTTTGATATGGTTGATAGATGATAGAATTGCTAATTTTGATGACGACTATTGATTTCTATGTATATGTTATTTCTCGATGTTATTGATGTGGCCTTGAGGCCGAGAGATGTTTTTTTTTTTATTGCAGGAAAATTATATCACTATACACCGAAAGGGGATAGGGGACCAACCATAGAAGGATGTCGGGTGTTTGCAACATGGCCAATTTGACAACTTGTGTTCTATTTATATGTTGTGTAATTATTATGCTTGGTTAGGAGGTTTCCCATGGGGTGACCTCATGTGTGTGGCCATGGGTTGTGATGTTTTCCTTTCTTTTAATTTTTTGTATTTTATTTTGTGGTGCATGTATCTAATTATTTGGAAAATCTAGTTACTTTATTAACACTTGTTAATATGTTTTAATTAGCTAATTTAACTTAATTTGTAAACTAAAAGGAAGATGTGACAATGGAGTAATTAATAGGGTAGATGGTCCTTGATTTGTGCTTGATGTTGAATGAATTAATTACATTTTAGAGGTGTGTACTCTTCCTTATTTCCAATCTCGAATTTTTCCTTATAGGCCACTTTTTGAGACTTGTGGGACAAGTTAACCTTGTCCCTTACATCTCAAACTCATCTACCAACCATACTTATGAAGTATGGAGATAATTTTATCCCTTTTAATGCATTTTTTGAGTGTAAAAAAATGTCACTTTTCTACTTACCACATTTAATATGTCCTTGAAAGGTATGGAGTGCATGTTGGAGTGTACATTTGTGCATGTCATAGCCTTACTTGTTCATTTAATTGCATTGGTCTTTGTGTGTTGATTTTTTGAGTTGGAATGGGGGATGATGAAGTGACATCCTACATAGAGCCACCTCATCATACTCACCTCTTTTTCAAGGATTTGGGGTTACTTGTCTCATTTTCTACACTTTTATTTTTGGAATTTAGACGGGGTTGCATGTTTGGAGCTTTTTGGAGTTACATTTTGGGATTGTGCTTGGTTTGAAGGAGTTGAAGCTTGTTGTGTGAATACTTTGGAAGCTTAATGGAGAGTTAGGATCTTCACTTATTATTGCTTCTTTTATATATGTATGTAGTTGAGAAATATGTGATTGTTTGAGTGTATGTTTTGTGTGTTGTGAATGTATTATGTTGAGATGGGTAGTTTTCCTTTAAGAATGGTGTGGGAGATGGAATCATGGGACCATTGGGGAGGGAAAAGGGAGTTGTGAGACATACATTTTGGAGGGAGTGTGATTAGGGAGTTCCACCTATGGGGAGAGAAAAGGAAAACATTGCCATATTTTGCATATTTACAAGGAGAGATAAGGATGTATTTGAGTGTTTTGTGACGTACACATGGAGGTATTTGGGTGGAACCCCTATTTCACTTGGAAGGAAAAAGGAGGTGGTTCCCATATTCCTTGCTCCTTTGGCTTGTTTTCAAGCCTATTTGTTTTTTGGAAAACTATAAATCTTGTTTGTGGATGGTTATTTGAATGTGCTGCAAATTTGTGGAATAAATGTTTTGTGGAACCCATTATCCTTGTGTGGAGTTTTCAAAGTTGCAAAACACAACTCATTTTTTTATGGTTGGGGCTTGGGGGCTAATAAGGAGGATGGATTCTCCTCTTGTTAGATTATAGGTTGGGTGGAGAGCATTGCCTACTCCCCTTTCATTGTATTGTGATTCAAATTTGATAAGATGAGAAGAGTGCAAAGTTGAAGATTGGAGGAGTTATACTATGTTGGAGCCAAAAAGATCACCTTTGTAATGTTATCCCATTGTTGTAAAGTGAAAGTTGTAATCTTGTAAATTATTCTTTCAAATTGTTGGAAAGAAGAGTTTTTGTATTGTAAGGAAATTATATATGATAATTAAGAAAAGAGACACTTTCTCATTTTTATTGTAAGAGTTAGTGTATTAAATGTTGAAATTATTGGAAGGTTGAAATGTGCATCCATTTTAAAGAAATAATATTGTTGTATGTAAAGTATATGTTGATTCCTTGTTTCCTTGTATTGTTGGCAAAATTTGAAATTAAAAGGAAAAATAGAGAAATGAATTTATTTAAGTATTTTATTACTTGTATCCTCTCCAAACTAAATTGTGAAAAAAGGAACTATTTGAGTTGAATTTATAGTCAAATTTTATACAAAGTTATAAGGGGAAGATTTTATATCTAGTGTTTTAAATCAAAGAAATATTTCATTTTTACTTGCATTGGGTCAATAAAATGGCTATTAGTTTTAGCTATTCTATATATATGAAGAGATAAATTTTATAGCTACGTTTGCCTTATATTTCATTATACAAAAACTTGATTTGATTGATTAAAATAAGGTAAAACAAAATATATAATTATAATTTTATATATCTATATAAATTTATATGTTTATATATATTATATTAACAAATAAATTTTAATATTCAAAAATATTTTAATATGGCCGAATGGCTTTAAGGTAAATAGGTTTGATTGGGTCAATCGACCTTATATTAATAAAAGAAAATGTATGGTTTGGGGCACCCCACCCCAACCCATAATATATATGGATCGGGTGCCCTCCCCTCCCTCCCCCAAACCAATAACCCTACACTAAACAATGGATGTGGCCATCCTTACCGTGCAACACCTCCTTTTGGGTCGAACCTCCTTATTCACCGGTGTGTGTGTGTGTGTGTGTGTGTGTGTGTGTGTGTGTGTGTGTGTGTGTGTGTGTGTGTGTGTTATAGTAATAAATAAATTTTAATATTGAAAAATATTTAAAAATGGCCGAATGGCTTTAAGGTAAAGCAGGTTTGATTGGGTCGATCAACCTTACATTAATAAAAGAAAACAATGGTTAGGGGGTGCCCCCACCCTAACACATAATATATATGGATTGGGGTGCCTCTCCCCGCCCCAAACCAATAACCCTACACTAAACAATGGACGTGGCCATCCTTACTGCATAACGCCCTTTTGGGGTCGAACCTCCTTATTCAAATCTGGTGTGTATTATATGGTGTAGCTGAAATTTTAATAATGTTTATAAAATAATGGGTATGTTTATAATGGGTATATTTAAAATGTATATAAAATAAATGCTAATATATATATACATATATATACATACATATATACATATATATACATATATATATATATATATATATATACATATAGATATATATATATATACATATATATATATATATATATATATATATATATATGTATGTATATATACACACATATATATGTATGTATACATACACATATATGTGTGTATGTATACATACATATATATGTGTGTATGTATACATGTATATATATGTGTGTATATATATATATATATATATATATATATGTATATATATATATATATGTATACATGTATATATATATATGTATACATACATATATATATATGTATACATACATACATATATATATATATGCATACATACATATATATATATATATACATACATATATATATATATATATATATATATATATATATATATATATATATATATATATATGTATATGTATGTATATATATATATATATATGTATATATATATACATATATATATATGTGTATGTATACATATATATGTATATATGTATGTATGTATACATATATATGTGTGTGTGTGTGTGTGTGTGTGTGTATACATACATATATATATATATGTGTGTGTGTGTGTGTATATATATACATACATACATACATACATACATACATACATACATACATATCTATATATATATATATATATACATATATATATACATATACATATATATATATATATATATATATATATATATATATATATATGTATGTATGTATGTATGTATGTTCTCTCAAAACCCTCATTCTTTTGTATATCTCATTTTGAACAAGAAATAAAATGAGGAAATGGAAAACTTGTGACCATATAAATGGTAGAAATGTAACAAAAAAAAATATCCATTCAAACCCTAGGTAGGGTATGCAAATATGTTGAAAAGAAATATATACAAAAATACAAGTATAATATACACATAAATTGTGTGTATCATCCCGAAAAAGCAAAATCAACAATCCTCCATAGCTTCCTTAAGCTCCTTGGCTCTCCTTCAACCTGCAAAAGTAAAAATGAGTGGGATTAGGGAAAAATGTGGATAAAAAGTAAACATAAGGATTTTTAGGGCATTATAAATCCAATGGCTCAGATAGAATTGATCCAATGGTGGAGGATGAACCCTACAAATTTAAGTGATGGGGATTTTTGTGGGAACAAGAATTATATTAAATGGTAGGTTTAATATGTGAATGGGGCCACTTAAGGGCATTAAAGAGTTAGAATTAAATTTTGGCCTTTATTGTTATAGATAAATGATTATATATAAATGGCATTGACTTTAGGGAATAATTAAATGATATTGGGAATGGATAATCATTAGGTTGTGGAGCCTGTTTTCATGTGTGAAAGTGTTGAAGACCGCACACTAAGAGTACTGTACACTTTTCATGTATCCTCGAACGCCCTGACCCCGCCGGAGGCGCAGCCCCGATTTTTTTTTTTTTTAGGCGTAAATTTTTGGCCTCGAAAATTGCACCGAAATATCGGGAAACGTGTTTTTCTCATATGGGCGATTTTTTTGACCCATAGGTTTATGGGATGGGTTTTGCCCATGGTTTTAATACCCACGCTTTTGTAAAACTCATGCAAGCTTGTCTATTTATATGGTCTTATGCATATGATAGATGTACAAGCAAATGTATTGCAGATGTGTTTTGAATTCGGGTGTGAATTCTCAGAGAGTTTGTTGAGCATAGCTCCAAACGGATCTCGGGTATTGTATTGAGAGAGCAAAGGTGGCTTGTAATAAAATCTAAGCAAGTGATTCTTGGTGGAAGTAGCCCAAATTGGGTGAACCACGTTAAATACTTGTCTCTTTGTGTTGTGTTATTTTATTCTCGCAATTTTATTTGAGATCCGTAATAATTTCTCGCATATTAGTTTCTACTGTTGTGATTCTGTGAGGGATTATTCCGCATATTTTATCCCTTATTTCCTAACAATTGGTATCAGAGCCTGGTTTGGTTTGCTAAAGTGTTGAATCACAAGGAAATTTTTTTAGCTTGAGTGGGAGCTATGGCAGATGAAGGAAGATCTAGGGTTGATAAATTCAACGGGAAAATTTCAGTCTTTGGAAGATGCAGATGGAAGATTACCTTTATCAGAAGGATCTTTATACTCTATTGTTTGAGAAGGTGAACAAACCCTCAAGTATGACAGATGCGGAATGGGATTTTTTGGATCGGAAGGCACTTGGAACGATCCGGCTGAGTCTTGCATCTTCGGTATTATTTAATGTTTCAAAGGAAAAGACTACAAAAGATCTAATGGATGCATTAGGGAAGTTGTATGAAAAACCCTCTACCTCTAATAAGATATTTTTAATGAAAAAGTTGTTTAATATGAAGATGTCTGAGAATAGTTCAGTAGCAGATCATTTAAATGATTTCAATACGGTTGTGAATATGCTAGCTTCGGTTACAATAGAATTTGATGAAGAAGTTAGGGCTTTATTAATTCTGTGCTCTTTACCTGAGAGTTGGAATAGCCTGGTAATGGCGGTAAGTAACTCGGTTCCAGCTAACTCAAGTTGAAGTTTGAGGATGTTGTAGGGGTGATTCTAAGCGAGGAAATGTGAAGAAAAAGCTCTGGGAATCTTCTACTTCAGGAATGCTTGACAAAGGAAACTAGAGGGAGATAGAAGAATAGAGGAAACCGTGGAAAATCAAAAGATCAGGCAAGGTCAAAATCCAAGAACAAGATTGTATGCTGGAATTGTGGAAAGCCTGGGCATGCAAAGAAGGATTGTTGGGAGCTTCGGATAAGAAGAAACAACAGAAAGAAAAAAGGAGGCAAATGTGGCAACGGGTAATGTATGTCAGGATGCTTTGATTCTTTCTTTGCACAATATTACTGAATCTTGTGTTTTAGATTTAGGGGCTTCTTTCCATGCTTCTCCACATAGGCATTATTTTGTTGATTATGTTCAAGGAGATTTTGGGCATGTTTTTCTTGGTGATGATGAGCCTCAAAGATAGTTGGAAAAGGTTCTATTCAGTTAAGATGAAGAATGGGAATACATGGCTATTGAAGGATGTCGACATGTGCCTACATTAAGGAGAAACTTGATATCGGTGGGGGCAATTGGGAAGTGATGGTCAGATTGTGATATTTAAAGCTAACTCTTGAAGGTTACCAAGGGTGCTCTTGTGTGGTGGCAAGAGGTAAGAAGGTCGAACCTTGTATTTAACCACCGATAGTACTAATGATTGTAATCATGTGGCTTCGTATGCGATATAACATTATGGCACTATAGGCTCGGTCATATGAGCCATAAGGGCATGAACATCATAAAGAAGAATTTTCCGGATATACGTAAGTAGGTTTAGATTTCGTGAGAACTGCATATATGGGAAACAAAAGCGAGTAAGGTT
Organism: Taxus wallichiana var. yunnanensis; assembly: GCA_018340775.1. NCBI lineage: Eukaryota > Viridiplantae > Streptophyta > Pinopsida > Cupressales > Taxaceae > Taxus > Taxus wallichiana. Next base: position 317,510,200 of record CM031238.1, read on the forward strand.
TCTCAAGGTCGGACCTACGAAGAAAGAGAGTAAGTTAGAGCTGGTACATTCTCGATGCGTGGGGACCGCTCTGTATCATCTCTTGGGGTTCAAGTTATTATGTTACTTTTATTGATGATGCAACAAGGAAAGTTTGGGTTTATTGTATTAGAAAAAAATATGATGTATTTGACACTTTTGTTAAATGGAAAGCCTTGTAGAGAATGAAACAGTCTTAAGCTAAAATGTCTCAGTCGATAATGAGGGAGTATTGCAGCAATGAATTTGATGATTATTTTCTAAGAATGGAATCCATAGGAAAAAGACGGTTCCAGAACTCCGCAGCAGAATGGGTTATCGTAAAGGATGAACAGAACAATAATGGAACGTGCTAGAGCATGAGGTTACATGCAAGACTGCCTCTTTCTTTTTGGGCATAAGCGGTGAGCATAGATGTGTACTTGATAAACATGAGGACCCTCAAGTGCCTTGATGGAGGCATACCTGAGGAGGCTTGGTATGGTAATAAAGTTGATTATTCATTTCTTAGAGTATTTGGATGTGAGGTGTTTGTTCACATAAACAAGGATGATAGGACTAAGCTAGAGGCTAAATCAGAAAAATGTACTTTTATTGGTTATGGTGGTGATGACTTTGGATATAAATGTTGGAGTATTAAGGACAAGAAAATCATTCGATCTAGGGATGTGGTCTTTAATGAGAAATTCGTGTATAAGCAGCAGTGGCATGAAAATAGGGAAGAATCCAAGAAAGAATATGCAGTGGTAGAGGATCTTCCAGATGGGAAAGTGACACATGAATTAGTTCAGGAACCCCCTCAACAAGAACCCCAAACTCCTATATTGAGGAGGTCTTCTAGGGTAAGAAGAGAACCTGAATGTTTTTCTCCTTCTCTTTATTATTTATTACTCACTGATAGTGGAGAACCAGAGCTTTGATGAAGCAATGTAGGTAGATGCCAGGAAGAAGTGGGAGCAAGCCATGGATGAGGAGCATCAAGCTCTCATGGAGAACCAAACATGGGATTTGGTAAAGCTACCCGAAGGAAAAAGAGCATTACAGAATAAGTGGGTGTTTAGAGTCAAAGAGGAAGAAGGAGGCAAGAAAAGATACAAGGCCCAGTTGGTGGTCAAGGGGTTTGCACAGAAAAAAGGTATAGATTTTGATGAGATTTTTTCTCCTGTAGTAAAAATGACTTCTATCGAACCGTTCTTGGAATAGTGGCAAGCAGAAGACTTACACTTAGAATAGTTAGATGTAAAGACTGCATTTCTCCATGGTGATTTGGAGGAGGAGCTATATATGCAAAGCAACTGTAAGGATATGAAGTCAAAGGTAAAGAGGAGATGGTGTGCAAACTGAAGAAGAGCTTGTATGGCCTGAAACAAGCTCCACGTCAATGGTATAAGAAGTTTGATAGCTTCATGATGGAGCAAGGTTATATCAGATGTCATTCTGACCATTGTGTGTATACAAAGAAATTTGAGGATGGAAGTTGTATTATCCTGTGTTTGTATGTTGATGACATGATGGTTACAGTAAAAACATGCAGAAATAAAGGTACTCAAGAAGCAGCTAAGTGAATCCTTTTCTATGAAGGATTTGGGTGCAACCAAACAAATCCTTGGTATGAGGATATCTCGGGATAGGAAGGAACAGAAGCTGACTTTATCTCAGGAAGAGTACATTAAGAAGGTCTTGAGAGGTTTAATATGCAGGATGCTAAACCGGTTGGGACTCCTTTGGCAAGCCATTTCAAGTTATCAAAGGAGCAATGTCCCAAGACAGAGCAGGAGAGGAACCAAATGTCCAAGGTACCTTACTCATCAGCAGTTGGTAGTTTGATGTATGCTATGGTGTGCACTAGGCCTGATATTGCCCATGCAGTGGGAGCTATGAGTAGATTTATGAGTGATCCAGGTAAAGAGCATTGGCAAGCAGTAAAGTGGATCCTTCGGTATTTGAGAGGGACCATGGGGATAGTTTTGTGCTATAGTGGATTAGACAACACTTTATGTGGTTATGTAGATTTAGACATGGCTGGAGATGTAGATAGCAGGAGGAGCACGACAGGTTATATTTACACTGTAGGTGGGACAACAGTGAGCTAGATTTCACGACTACAGAAGCTAGTGGCTTTGTCAACCACGGAGGCTGAGTATGTTGCTGCCACAGAGGCAAGCAAAGAGATGATTTGGTTACAACAATTGCTTGAGGATTTGGGGCATAAGCAAGAGGAATGTAAGCTGCATAGTGATAGTCAGAGTGCTATACACCTAGCTAAGAACTCTACTTTTCACTCTAGGACAAAGCATATACAAATTTAGGTATCATTTCATCAGACAACTTTGGAGGAAGAGAAGTTGAAGTTGAGAAGATTCATACCAGTCAATCCTATAGACATGATGACCAAGGTGGTCACAAGGGAAAAACTAAAGTTGTGTTCAGCTTTGGTTGGTCTTCACAAAAACTAGTGAAGGGTTGAGAAGGTTGCTTAGATGAAAACTAGTCTCCAAGTGGGAGATTGTTGGGTTGTGGAGCTTGTTTCATGTGTGAAAGTGTTGAAGACTATACACTAAGAGTACCGTACACTTTTCATGTATCCTCGAACGCCCACCCCGTCAGTTTCTCGCTCGGGGCGCACTTTTTTTTTTTTTTTAGGCATAAATTTTTGGCCTCGAAAAATTACACCCAAATATCGAGAAACGTGCTTTTCTCATATGGGCGAGTTTTTTGACCCATAGGTGTATGGGATGGGTTTTCCCATGGTGTTTGATACCCACGGTTTTGTAAAACTACTTAAGCTTGTTATATTTATATGGTCTTATGCATATGATAGATGTACAAGCAAATGTATTGCGAGATGTGTTTTGAATTCAGTGTGAATTCTGTAGAGTTTGTTGAGCATAGCTCCAAATGGATCTGGGTATTGTATTGAGAGAGCGGTGGCTTGTAATAAAATTTGAGCAAGTGATTCTTGGTGGACGTAGCCCAAATTGGGTGAACCACGTTAAATACTGTCTCTTTGTGTTGTGTTATTTTATTCTGCAATTTTATTTGAGATCTGTAATAATTTTTGCATATTAGTTTCTACTGTTGTGATCCTGTGAGGGATTATTCCGCTTATTTTATCCCTTATTTCCTAACAATAACTTAGATAATGATCCAAGAACATTAATTTAATTAATGACAAGTCTATAAATAATATAGCTAAACGATGGGTATGGACATTAAGTTAATATGGGAAACAAATTAAGGTTAACTTAGAAAATAATTCCTTGATTAATTTAAGAGAATCCTATCAAGTAAAATAATGAGATGGACTTAGACAATAATTAACGAAAAAAAATTAATGGAGACCTTAGAAGAAGTTTTAATTCTAAAAGGACTTTAGAAGTTGTTTAAATTTTAATCAGGTTCCGCATTAATCTATGGTTGTGTTGAATTCATTAGATAAGAATTAATTAAATTTAAGATAAGGTCTACCACCCTTGTAATCCTTTCAAATAAAAAACCGTAATTTTCCTAAATAATTAATGTGGTTTTGGAGAGTCAAAAATGTGGCCATTACATATGTATTAGATCTTATAAAACATATATCGAGGTGAATTCCTTTGCATTATGAGACTACTCGGAAGGATTGCATTGCTCACATTTTCCTCATGTTTTTCAGTTGTGTAGATCTTCTCAAGATAACATCTTTTGTTACTTGAATAATAAGAAGGTAGCTAGATCCATTCAACCTTGTTTTCTCTGTCGTAAATGTAGAAAACATTTCACTGTGGGTACCCGTAAATCCAATCTTGATCAGATCTCCATCAACAGAAAGAGGAAAGCTTCATTTATTGAAATGCCCATTGCAGCAGAGTACAGAGTGAATTGTCCCCAAGGAGCATTCAGTGTTTTATTTCATCATGCGCATCTTAGCTTTCTAAGGAGTATCATTACCTACATCTCACAAATAGTTGGGATAATCCTAAAGATGTTTTAATTGGAACCCACATCTATGATGATGATTTTATGGTGGATAATCAGTTTACCATCTGCGATTCCAATCCATTTCTAACTGAATCTGCTACTCCGAGCATTGATGAATATTTTACAACACTAGGGATGGTAGAACCCACAGAGCCCTTTTTGCGTAAAAATATTATACTAGGTGATCAAGATAATCCAATGATCAAAGTAGAACCAAGAATGAAGAAATAAGCTTAGGAACTTGTGCATTTATATAGAAATGTGAGCAGGAACATAAATTATTTAAGTTGTTAACAATGTGATTTATTGAATTTTTTATACACCGGCACTTATATTTGATTTTTGGTGAAATTAAGAATAAAATATGGTGTTTTAATTACAATGAATTTTCACTTCTATTTTAAATGATTTATAGGTCCCTATCTCAAAAGCATGACATGTTCAACTATTCATCGTGAAAGGAAACCCCATTTTATTATTTGCAAAGCATGTATCTTATGTTAATAGAGAAAAAAATCAATTATGACTTGTTATATCTATACCGGTATTATTAGTCAAATAACTTCAAACCTAGAAAATAAAACTAAAAACTTACCCGTATACACGGAGAGATTGGACCCAAAACCATCCACTTAACTTTGTATTAAACATGTTTTTTAATTCATATTAAAAAATGTTTCATGGATATTTATGGATATATCGGCTGGTCTTACTTTGTATAGAATTTCTTACGATAAATAGGAATAAAAAAATTAATTATTATTGGTAAATGGTTTTGAAGGGGACCATACCTAGACAACGAAAAGGGTCAAAGAACCCAAATATAGGCTATGAATGTCCAAGAAAAAGGTAGCCAAATTTCCGACATAAAAACCATGACAGATTAAGTACGCAGCCAACCCACAATCGACCAATGGCCTCGAAATCAACGCAAAAATAGTAGGCCTCAAGACCGGATAAAACAAAGTAAAAAGAAAACAAGACAAGACTCAAACCTTTTACGAAACGATGGTGGTTTTTGGTTTGGTGTGTCCTTTCTTGCACCTATCCACCACCGTCCATTCCTCATTACCTTCTCCCATTAGGATTGTAAAACAAATTCAAGATTCTCAATAGAAGTGTGACCCTCAATGAGGAGCAAGGCACGATCCTTCATGGAGTCAACAAAGACCATTTGAGATGAAGAACCCATCACATACCCAATAGAGGTGAGAGGATTAGAGCTCTATGTATCCTTAGGGATCATAAATCCATATTTTTGATCTTTCTTTAAAGGTATGAATGATTCATTGACCGGGTCAGATTGGGGCTTGATTATAAGATGTTCTACAATTGAATCCCTCCATGCTTTTCTTTCCTTGCGTCTCTAATATTCACAATCACCCAAAAGATAGCCTATTTTAAAACACCTAGGAATGTCTCTCACTAATTTGTAGATCTCTTTCAACCGGAAGATCTTGGGAGGTGTCAAGATCTACCAAGATTCTAACAAGGGTAGTGTGGGTATTTCCAAAAGTTTTGTCATCAACTTTCATAGTGGACCCAATGGTATCCCCTATAGCAGTGAGGCAAGCTCTACTCTAGAGCTATAATGGAATCCCTAACAAATGCATTGAAACATGGTAGGTATCAAAACAGTTTTTTAGAGGGTGAAAAGATGGATACCGGGGTTTGAACATGACATCGTATTCACCACAAACCCAATATTGATAAAAATAAAACCTCTATCTTCCGGGATTTCAAAAACATTAATGAAATATTCTTTAGACATGGGTACAGCCTTCAATCTCACCCTTGATCTTTTCCTCCATCTTGAGGTTATCCAAACATGGAGCTCAACTAGTTTGGGCTGAGCTTGTGGAATCAGAGATGAGGCCAAGCTAAGAAAGACTCTCCTCGACCTTGTGAACCTTCTATAGCAGATCCTCCCCAAACTTGAACACCGGAGTCTTCTGTGAGGGATTTAGGATCAATTTATTCACAAACATTTATAAGTCTTAATTTTTTTTTAAATGCCACCCTAAATTTATTTTTTATGGATCGTTTAAAATCAAACCGAGAAAAAGTTGTCTAAGGTTAATTCGAGTAGCATGCAATATAAACATAAAAATTAAACATCAAAATATAATTTTAAAATAAAAATGATAAAATCTTGTGTTTCATTACGAACTTCCATTCATCCAATACAAACTATAATTTCCCCATTGAACTAATTATTGCAACAATTGAACCGATAATTTCACATAATATCTAATTAATATAGTAACCAATGGTTTCAAAGTGAATTCAAATCAAGCCTTCTATTATAATATACTTTAATATAATTAGGACTATACATTTTTATTTTAAAAATAAAATGAAATAACATAAGGAAATGCAATCATAGAGTTACTATCACATGTAATTAAGTGTTTAAAGCATATATCCCTAATAAATGGTCTTTTCCAAATAACCACCACCAATTTGCAGTATGAATATGAATATTCAAAATCTTATTATGTAAATCAAACCCATTTATATTAGCTAAGAAAATAAAAACCAACTTCTCATTTATAGCACAAGAAATGAATTTTGATTAAAGTTTCGTAGCTAGTCTCTCTTGCTACTCCATTTTGTGGTTTTTAATCATTGTACCTAGAGGAAGTTTAATTTTTGTCAGAAACTCGGAGAGAAGTTGTCCCTTCCACTTCAAATCGATAGCATTTTTTTGTTTGTCACGAGTCTTCTTTGTGAGATTAGTTGCATATGTAACTATAATTTTTGCTTGATATCCGATGTTAGGGATATCTCTAAACTAAAGGTGTGTTAGAATTTTTTTAATTATTGGAAAATAGGTTTTGAAAGGGACTATACCCTTTTATAGTAGGGTTAAAAATCTAGATTATATCATATCATAATTATAAAAAGTGATCAAACAATATATAACCAATAATCCCAACAACAAGACAATCTACTAATAACAAAACCAATCATTAGTCCTCCCAATAGTAACACAACAGCCAACAACCCAAATGTAGCAATAAGAGCAAACATTAGGACAAGATTCATGCCTTTTCCGAGCTAATGGGGGATTTATATTTGGCATATCCCTTATTTTTCCTATCCACCACCATCCATTCCTCATTTCCTTCTTCCACTGATATTGGAAGAACAACTTCAATTGACTTGACATGGATGTGACCCACAAGGAGGGAAGTTGAATCATAATTTATCACTGAATCAACGCCCTGACAAGAAGAATCTAGAGTTAGTTTCTTTGTAGTATATAGAGACCCTTCCATGGCTGGTGAGTCAACTTGCGGGGGAGTGCTAGATTCCACAACCAGTCTATATGAGGATTGATTGTTAGATGCTTGGGTAGAGAATCCTTCCCCCATGCAATTTTTGTCTTGCATTTGGAATGTTCATAATATTTTATAATATGGCCAGTTTGGAAGTAATGTTGACATCTAAAAGCAAGTCCCTCGTAATCTAACCTCTACACCCAAAGTCTTTCACCGATCTGCAAATTGATTTCTACCGATAACACTTGGAAGGTATCAAGATCTACAAGGATTTGAGCATAAGTAGTATGGTTTTGAATGGAGTTCTTATCATCAACTACCGCACATGAGCCTAGAGTATCCCCTATAGCAATCAAACAAGACATGTTCCATAGCTGAAGTGAGAGACCTATCAAGTGAACCCAAACCGTAGGTATAAAAGAATTGTTTTAAAGGATCAAAAGATAGATACCATGGCTTGGACATGAGCCCGTGTTCACCCCAAACCCAATGTTGGTTAAAAATTAAATCCCTATCTTCAGGGGTTTTAAAGACAACAATGAAATATGATTTAGCACAAGGATAAAGCTCAATCTTACCTTGTATATTTTCTCTCCATCTTTGAGTAATCCACTCATGGAGCTAAGAGAGTTTAGGCCAAAAAAATTGAAACTTGCATATGAGACCCAGTTGGGAAATATTTTCCTCCTCGAAATTTTTTTGAAGCGAGATCCTCCTCTATTTTTAGTGTTAGGGTATCCTAAGAGGGTTTCAAGAGATTTTCAGTAGTCCTTGCACTAATCTTTGGCTACTTTGATACAACATCAGCAAAGGAAGTACCATCGTCGTCAATCCATGAGAGTGGGTTGACTTTCTATTTTCCGTGATCTAAAATAGATTCCTCTTTTTAACCCTTGCCTTCGTCATGGATTTGTGCTTGGTTAGGGTTAGGGATTCCCAATAGAGACATATGAGTTGCATGAGTATTTACTAGGTGACTCTTTTCACCACTTAGAGCTCCGGCCTAAGTGTTAGCAAAACATACTTGATCCATTCATACCCTTTCCATCTGGCCAAAGTCCATGAGGATCTGTGCCTCCTCCAAGCTCCTCTTCATTGTCATTTTCATGGTTCAAGGAATTTTTTTAGTGTTTGCAAAAAGTTCCATTGTAGATTATAAATTTGTGTATATAATGTCCCTTTCGATGTTGACTCATGTTATTACTTCTTTGACCACAGTTTGCTAACATTGAATGTTTATATTATACTCCCTATGATGAGTTTTGAAGCACAATTTGTGAATCCAAGTATTTGAAGTAGATGTGATCTTGTGGGGTTATTTAGGTAAGTTATCTACGTAACAATTTTAACTCGTTCCTTAGTCTATTACATCTTTTATTGCGAATGGTCATGCCTTGGATCAATTTCAATGATCCAAGGCATACCTATGATCGTTAGGTAATTGTGATCTTTGTTGCGAAGTAAATTTAACTTCTTTTCATTCTGTCATACCATCTTGTGCTGTCATAAATTCTTATTAGATTGTTGAGGGTGTTTTGTAACATCTTTTATGAACATTCTTATTGAAGACTAGTCGAATTCTTGATTTAAATGTGTTGTTAAATGATACCCTTGTGTAATAGCTCTAAAGGCGTATTGAGACCTTTCCAAAGGTGATTGGGGCATTTTTTTAAAAAGGGACCTAATATTTATAAGCTAAGTTTAATAATTTTGATCACTTACCTAAGATTTAACCTTTGAGCAAACCATGGTTAGTTTTAGCCTACGTGGGAAGGTGGGGATAGTCAAATTGGTGGCTTGGAGGTGAGCATGGACATTTAGCAAGAAAAATGGGGGAGATTTGTTAGGTGTTGTTGTAGCAAGGGCCCTAGTGGACGTGTTTCGATGTGTGGAAGCTAAATACAGGCATGATAAGACCTACCCATTTTGATATTATGTTATCTTTAACAATCTCATGAAATGAATCATTCTCTTTTCCTGAAATGGCATTTCGAGTTGGATTTTTTGGTTATTGTATAATTTTTTTGCCTTCTTATTTCTCTATTATTCTCTCGATTATGTGATTCTGGTTTTACTGTGGATGCATATTTTTTTCTAAGAATTTCCTTATGTGTTTCTTTTTTTTATAAAAATTTGATATGGGTCTTGTATCTTTTCTATGAAATTGAATTCATTGTTGTTAGGCAAGTAAATCTATTGAGAAGAGGGTTTTATGCATTGTAATTTTAGGCTGGATTTATTTACGGGTTGACTACGAATGCAAAAGCAAATTTTTATAAGGATATGATCAATGAATTGTTCCTATTTTTTTGGAAATGGGTAATTTAGATCTTATCAAATTTGGGATACCAAGAAGTAATTGATATTGATAATTTGGTGACCTCATTGATTACATGAATGAGATTCATTCTTGTGACTATAGTTTTCAATTTTTGTGACGTTGAATAGGTAGCGGAGTTTTGGTTCTGTGATACAATGGTGTGTAACATTTGTGATGTTATGTTATATATATATATATATATATATATATATATATATATATATATATATATATAACACATGAGTTACATTTTGGTATTTCATTTCTATTATTTGGTTGGTAATAATAATATATAGACTGTCCAGTGAAATAATTGAGGTACTTTTTTTTTTATTAAGGGCAAATAGTTTTGAAGGGACTATACCTCTGTATACAAAAGGGCTCAAAAGCCAGATACCAAAAGCGGAAGAAATAACCCAAAGAAGAGAAAACAACCAACACCAGAGGGCTCAACAGCCAGATAAAACAACATATTAATAGAAAAGGATCAAGACGTACAATGATCCAAAAACAGCAGAAGAGACCAAAAAACAAACAAGAGATATCTATCACAGAATATCTCAGCCAAAAAACAACACCAAAACCATCAGTCAACAACAACTTCGCAGCCAGTAAATAGCAGCACAACTCCACATCACTTGATAGCCCGGTCAATAATTGATGTACTTCATTTCCTTGATGGTTTATCCTTTTGTGGGTTAAAGCGTATGGACTAGGACTTGTGTAATGATATGGTGTATTGAATAGGATATATTTGGTCGTATCGTTTCATTACGTAAGAGATTATCTTATTTAAAATAATTAAGAATTTGGTAAGATCTAAATAAGTTGTGTTCTCGTTCTACCCTTGAATGAAATACCTATTACATATTTTATTAATAGTATAAGTTGTGAAATGTTTGATTAGCCCTCAAAATATATTTATAACATCCTATCGTAGGATATTATGGGTTTTGGGGATGACAATATTTGGTGTCCTTAAACCTCCCTTTTCTATTAATGGCTTACCATATTTAGAAGTAGTTGATTCAAGTAAATTGAGTTTAATGTTTAACCTTCGTATACTCTTTATATTCAAAACGAGGTGCCTTAAGTCTATACTGCTCTAGGCATTTGGTGGATTGATGGTCAATAGTCTGATAGAACCTTTCGTAATCCTTATATTTTATCTCGTAAATGTTTGATATACTTATGCCTAATAAATTTATTTATAATCTTTTGCACTTAATGTGACTTATTGAGCAAGTGTAGGCTATCGTTTAGCTTACCCGGTAGTAAGGGGGACTAGATAATAAAATATTGAATTATAGTTAATATTATTATAGAAAGGAAAGCTTCTGCAATATAAAGTTTTAATCAATCAACCTTCCATATTTATGACCTGACAAGATATTGGTGTTTTGGACCTCTTAGAAGTTGTGATCCTCTAGATACATGACTGTGTTGTTTTATATTCTTGTTCATTCCACCTTGTGGAAGTGATTTTGTGTTAAGTGGTTTCCTAACCACCTTGAGTTGAACCCTTGATTTGTAGAGTTGAAGTTGTGTCCCAATCTAATGGAATGACGGATATTTGTTCTTCTTCTGTAATAGTTGTTTGTTTCAGTTTGGACGTTGTTTCCTTTGTTACATTACTTTCTTAGTGCTGGCCTAAATGGGATATGATGGTTGACTTGATCATTATTTTAATAGAGTTTAGTTTAGGTGATGGTCCCTCTATTTTATTGGGTTTCGGTTTTCCCTTTTGGTCTCGGATAATTTCTTTTAGTTGTCATCTTGTTCGTAGAATCTTAATCTCTTGCTACTACACGGTATTCGAATCATATTGACCCTCCTTGTTTTTTTAAATGGCTATCATTCAGCCTATGAGATGAGAACTCAACTGTTGGATAAGAAATGGAAAATACTTTTACTATTGTGACAAGATACCTTGGACTGTTGTTTCGATACGTGGGTAGTTTTGAGACTTGTTTTTTCCGTATTTGTTAGAAAATCTTTTTGGATATATCAAATAACTTGGCTGCTAGGAAATTTTGACATTTTGTTAGCCTTCATTATTATCATTATTAATTGTGAAGTAATTTGTTAGATAAGGAATTATTGATTGATGGTTTGATTATTAGATTTCAATCATATAATCTATATGATTACATGATTGAAATCCTAATGCACTTGATACCCTGGGTTTGACTTATAAAAAAATGACCCCTACTTGATTAATTGTTAAACATTTGTTGTCTTAGAGATAATGTTCATAAATGGTACATATGAATTCTTTCTTAGTTTGACATTGTGGAAATTTTAGCAGGATTAAAAAAAAAATTAGTGTTTAGAGCTTAGAACCATTTCATTAAATAGAAGGTTTCCTTTCATGATATTGTTAAATAGTAGCATACTATTCCAATGTGTAGTTCTTATCATGCTCAGTTCTCATGAACTAACTCAAGCTAATAAATGTGCAGATGGCTTTTGTGAGTAGAAAAAGGGAAAGACATATAGAAAGTTGCATCGTTTTGCTAATGAAGTTCTTTTTACTCAAATTCTTAAATGTGTTAAAAAGATCGGGAATAGAATTTGTTAAAAAAGTTATAAGGATGTAGTGCCTTAGCATTTATGTAATTGTGGAGTAGTGTTGTCGTTATTGACTGAAACTAAAACTTGTGAAATATTTTTGTGAATGAAATAAATTGAAAACTAAAATTTTATGAGTATCTTATTATATGATACAGATTTTGAAAGAAATTTTATCTTTGATATGACCAATATTGTTTTACCTATTTAATCCCGAGTCAAAGTATATAAGATGTTTTAGCTACCTTTGGTTTTGTGTCTGATTTTATGGGGTATTCTTGATTGGTTATTGAAATTTATAGGAGTTTTAGATGTGTTAAAACTATATATTTTAAACCTCACAGCCTCCCAAAATTAGAAACGATTACTTGAATATATGGACTCATGCAATTCCTTATAACACAAAATAAAAACACATATGTAAGTTTTTATCGATTCAAATAATCAATGGAATGGTCATCATGAGGTCTATGAAGGATCTAAAACATCATGAGGAAAATGGGTGCAATTAGAAAAATCATGAGGTCTTCCTCAAGGCTTCCTTCATTCTCTCAATGTTATCCCTTTCCTAAGAATTTCCTCTAGTGCTCTGTTTTGGTCTAACTCTACCCTGACTAGTTTAATTGGGTTTATTTCCTCAACTAAGAAGCTTCAAATCTAGGCACCTTTGAATCTATTCCTCTCTTCTGAGATATTATTATCATTCCATCATGTTCTCGACAAACTAAACCACCTATTTCACTCATCTAGTTTCTCAACATTCATCCAAAGACTCCTCTCACTTTCCTTTACCAAAATTTCCCTTGCATTGCACAAGAGCAAGGTTCACTAGTCACTTCTTGGTTTGTCTACTTTGTAAACTCTTCATGCAAGATAAAATCATCCCTAAACACCCTTCTCAATCTCAAGGAGGTATGAAAAGTTTTTTTAACATAACCTTCCATTAGTTGCTCCATTCACTATCCACTCTCTTAGACTAGCCTTCCCACTTTCTAGCCCTGCCTGGGTGTTATGTTGATTGTATCTTCAGCTTTAAACACATACTAAACAAGTTGAGGGAATTGTAGAGTACCCATTAAGGGTTTCTAGTTGCATTAATATTTTTAGGTTTGAACTCCAAAGATAAATACCACTTCCTTCATTAAATTGAGCTAACAATTAGGTCTAGGTTTGTATTTATTGTTTCTCCCCTAGACTGTCACTCACACCTCAACATGCACCCAATGAACCTTCTAATTTTCCTTTGAATCTCCTAATAGACCTCATTAGCATCATATCTACCAATTTTCAAGCTTCAACTCATTGATTAGAGCCTTCAAACCATGAGCCCTAGGCTTAACCAATGAGGGGTTACTAAACAACTCGGGAAGGTGAATTTCCTTTACCTTTTGACTTGTACAAACTTTCAAAACTCCAAATCAATTCTCTAGGTTTATTAACCCATTCCCTTCATGATTATTTTACCAGTGAGAGAGTAATGAACCTTTCAAAGGCTTAGAACAATGGGTATTTTCTTATCTTCATGTACCCTAAACCCTAAATACTAAGACCTAAACCCTAAACCCCGAGCCCTAAATCCTAAACCCTAAACCATAAACCCCGACCCCCTAAACCTTAACCCTTAAAACCTAAATCCTAATCCCTATATCATAAACCCTAAGCCCTAAACTATAAACCCTTAAACCCTTAACCCCGAAATTTAAACCTTAAACCCTAAACCCTAAGCATTAAGCCCTAAGCCCTAAACCCCGAGTCCTAAACCATAAATTTTAAACCATTAAGCCTAAACCTTAAACCTTAAATCCTAAACCCTATTTTTACTACCCAAAACCCTATGACATAAACCCTAAACCCTAAATGTTAAACCTTACAACCTAAACCATGAGCACTAAATCATAAAACATAAACCCTAAAACCTAATCCCTAAACCCTAAAAATAAAACCTTAAACCCTTAACCCTAAACCTTAAAACCTAAAACCTAAACCCCGAACCCTAAACCCTAAACCCTTACACCCTAAACCTTTAAACCCTAAACCCTTAACCCTAAAGCTTAAACCCTTATCCCTAAACCCTAAATCCTAAACCCTAAACCCTTAATCCTAATTCCTAAACAATAAAACCATTAACTCTAAACCATAAGTCATAAACCCTAAGCTCGATCCTCACTCTAAACCCTAATTTTAAAACCTTGAACCTCGTTGGGCCCTAGAATATTAGCCAAGTACAAGAAGGCACGTGGGCATGTGGGTTGAAGGCACATAGAGAAGGGTTCTAGAAGTAGGTTATAAAACATATGGTGAACGTGCGTAGGGCAAGACATCATTACAAAGAGTGGAGAGCTCGGATCTAAGAAGGCGTGCTCCCATGGAGGACCACCTCAAAATTTGGCAACCAATATGTAACTTTTTGAAAGGAATGGCAAAGGGTGTTAAGGTTATAAATACAAGCATCCAATAGAAGAAAGCAGAGTGTGGAAGGAGAAAATAGAAGAGAGGAAAAGCTTTTCAAAATATAATGAGGGTTCTATGGGTTAGGATTAGGAGAATATATGAATCATGGCACGTTTAGAGGGATGGGTCTGCATTCATTTTTGCAATATGGTGAGCATAATGTAGTTCTTATGCATGACTTGACTTTGCATTGTTATATAATGGTCTGTCATGACCTCAAGGGATTGGAATATGGTTATTGAATCTTCTAATATGAATACAATGCTCTGTTATGAATCATTTATGTGTCTAGGAGTATAATACTTATGCATTTCCTTTCTGTATGAACTATTTCCATATATTGTTTGTTATTTCTCTTTTCTAGATACGATGAGATAATAACTCACACTAGGTTCCTAGAATTTTGCATGGTTCTTTTCTGCTCATTTCCATTTGAATATCTGTTATAAGATGATGCATTCTCACAAGACTCACATAAAGGAGAGACTCGGTGCCCGCGCGTGCCTCGGGTGAGTGCTCAGCGTCCACTGGGTGATAGGCCATCGCACATGGGATTAGACTATTGGTCTAAGGGTATACAATATGACTACATGTTGGTTCCATTCGTGAGACCTCTTTTCAAAATTGTGAGAAATGGCATGCATATTTGTCCCTATAATGCGTGATGATAGAGCATTTGACCTTAGAAAGTGTTGAAACATGGTTCAAGAGCACGAAGGATGAGTTTTCTCAAAGATTTAGCATTGGACTTGAGTTTGATGCACGTAGATGGGTAGAAGAGAACCTATACCATGAGTTGTATGAGACATTCTTTTATTACTTCCCAATAGAACTATATGAATGGCTTTTAGCATATGTATCCAGATTGAGCTAGTACTATAGATCACGTATGTGGACCCAAGATGACTATCAAAGGCTACAGGATGCAGATCTGACTTGGACGCATGTTGTTGATCACTGGTGGAAGAGAGTGTTGACCAGTTATACTCTTGAATATGCCATTTCTACATATTCTTTCCTGTGAAGTTGTTGAGTTCGAGTTTCGAGGGAGCCTAGAGGATCATTTTTCCATGCTTTATTCCTATGGGTATGAAGCTCTTGGTCATTACTTTGAGTTTAGAAGAATTTCCCAAGGCTAGCTAAGCTTCTCTGAGTACGAGGAGAGGAATCTAGGGTGGAGGAAGATGGTAGACATTGTGGATGAAAAGGAAAGGGAGGAGAGATGAATCAAGTATAGCAAAGATCATGAAAGGGACATGACTAGACAGAGCAAGGTTACAAGTTTGATGGATCTATAGATGCGATATCATTGCAGGAGGGATTTGAGGTTCATGTAGAGGATTTGGAGCTTAAGCATTCTGTGTTACCCCATCTTGGAAAGCACAGGAGAGAGGCCCCTTCAACTTCTAATGAGAGTTCATTGCATGGAGAAAGAAGATTCATTGGTGTGTATCTAAACCCACCTGGCAACCAACCCTTGGTGCTTGGTTTTCCATATCAAGGGAGAAGTATTTTTAACCCAGTTGGTATCGGTGGGAGTAACCAATCTGCACCTAGGAGATATAATTTCTCATTTGGAACATCCATGGTTGTGCAATCCATTCCTATATTTGGAGGAATCTTTAGACAGGTATAAGTACACAAGGATTGGGTATCACATCTAGAAGTAGGACAATATCACAAACCATTAGCGCACGCTTCAACTAGACGTTGGGAACACTAGGCACGACCACCTCAAGCCCTTTTCTGACTCTAGGAGGTGGATCTGGTGGGTCAGGAGGAATAGGACCTAGTGGATCCAGTGGATCTGGTGGAGGAGGAAACACTAGAGGGGACTAATGCTTTGGATTGGGAGGACAAGGACCCCAACCATCTCCAAAATTATTTTTTTAGATGTATTTACACTTACCAAACTATAGGGGTATTGAAGATGCTGCAGAACATGTGCACAAGTGTGAGTTACTATGGCATGCATAGGGGATCACAACCTCGACATGTGAAGATGCTACAGAGCATGTGCACAAGTGTGAGTTACTATAGCATGCGCAAGGGATCACAACCTTGACGTGAAAGGCAAGGGTACGCAAATAGTTGGTATAGGAAGTATGACACCCATAAGATGGTGGTAGACTACACTGCATTGTAGAATGTATTCCTAGAAAATTTCCATATCCCCGAGTTTGAGCGAAGAGCATTGACACTATGAAGGATATCCAACAAGGAATGGTAGAGTGTGTAGGAGTATGGTGCGTATTTCAAGAATCTCTTGTCTAAACTATCTTATGACATTCATCCTTCTCAACATGCTCAATGGTTTTTTGGAGGATTGATAACACCATTTATAAGGGCTCTGTCGCACAAGACATTCACGTAACCGTGTGAGGCATTGGAATCTTCCTGCGCACTAAAGATGTTGGGAGCATTGACAATGGTGTTAGTCCTTTTCTGAGGCTCAAATTACCATGTGATGGCTAATAAATTGGAGAATTTTTCTGCAAAATCAGCACATGAGGTTTGTAGTGGGCTTTGGTGTACATACTGTGAAGTGGAGGGGCATGCAAAGGATAGTTTCCTTGGAATTTAGTGTGCACTATGTCGGTATATCTTGTGAGATTTTCTATGGCGATCATGATGCAAGTAGATGCCCTTTACTCTAATGCACAATCCACAAGAATGTTTCTTGCTATTGTAATATTTGTACCTCTACAACCCATGATACCAAGGATTACAGATTGATTGATCAAATCCATGATGTTATTGATCTAGGTGTGCACCAAACTAGCCTTGCAAGAAGTTCAAAGGATGATGACCATAGTTATGAAGGGTGAAAAGATGGAGGAGTGTGTGGAAGGGGTTTTTGCATAGGATTTCATGGTCACAATAATCACGGAGGAGGACGAAGTGAGTTCCCGTGAGGAACCTATTATAATTTTGGATCTATAGAGCATTACAAATGTGAGTGTCCTAATGCATACAATTCTCATGGTGTAGAAAGAAACATAAATATGAAGAACGTCCATATCTTTATGAGCATATGAACTAGCAACACTGGGAAGACAAAGGCACTAGAATGGTAAGCATCAAGAATGCGGATTAACAATGGATGCCAAGAGTTCCATGTGAATTAGGGCTAGAACTTGTAATGGTGATGATGTGAGCAGAGGTCACGCATGCCAGGAGATATGCCAAGATAGAGGACACTATTTTTAAGAGAGGAAGTGGTACATGGAAATTATCCAAACCCCACTCATTAGAAGGAAGTGTACCAGAGAATATGGATGTGATTCGAGTTTACAAGGGGATATCTAATGTCTAAATCAGCAATCAAGGTAGTTAGAGAAAAGGAAGAATGTTGAGGTTCTAAAGAATGACTGGATGATGTAAAGGAAGTATGTAAAATGTTAAGGAAATATAGTATGTAAAATGTACCACACGCCAGAGCAGAGCAGCACAAAAGACAAGTCTTGTAGGAAAACCTTCCTCCTCACATCCGTGACTATGGCAAGGAGATTACTTTGAATGTGGTTGTTGATGGATGGATTTTGAGCAATATTCTCATTGACATGGGAGAAGAGGTAAATTTTCTTACCTTAGATTCCTTGCATCATATGGGAAGGGCCACGTTTCATCCATCTATGAATGTGTTGTATATGGCGAACAAGACTAAGGCAATGCAAATGGAGTCCCGAAGGATGCAATTATCACCACTCAAGGGGCCAAGTTCACCGGAGATGTTGAAGTCTTGGCACATGCTTTGAGGAAGACAACTTTATAGAATTGCTTAGGCATCCATGGTGTTACAAGAACAATGCCGACGTATGGTTTAAAAAATGGTATATCAGCTTTGAGAACAAGGAAGAAAGGGTGATCATTCCTTTGACATATGGGAATTCATCACCCTATACTAATCCCTTAAGAGAAGAAGTCCTTAATAGAATCTATGTGTGCTCCATCATAGATCCTAAGATAATTCACCCCACAGAGGGAGTTATCTAGTTTGAGGATGCTTAATCCTTAAGTGATACCACTAGTGTGGCATGCGACAATTGGGCACATAGGACCTATGAGTTGATTTGGTGACAGTTGATAGGGTCTGTAATAAGGGCGATGAAGGCACCTCGATCCAATCACCTAGGAGGAAAAAAAGTTTCCAAGTTACTCTGGAGGAGCATATCCTGAAATTTTCTTGTGAGAAATGGAAGCTCAGTGGAAAAATGAGGACAAGAGGAGGGGAATGCTCAGTTATAACCTACTCAAAACTACAAAGGCATTGGTGCGATACAAATTGGGAGAACCTCATAGAGTGGCACAAGGTGAGGATCACATTTTCTGTAAGGTTCTCTAGGAGCAATGTGCCCACAGTCATACAAAACTACCATGGTAAAGAGACCGCATCATTTCATATCCAAGCATGTGAGAAGGCATGGATGGGAAGTGCATAAGCATTGTCACCTTCATTATGGGTACATAAGTTGTATTCCACCTTACAAGGTTGTGCACACACTTGGTATGTTCATTTGGAGATGTGTCATCAAATAGGTAATTGGTAGGAGTTTGCACTGATCTCATTCAAGCTTTTGAGTATAGGAGTACCAAGCCATCAGTAGATAAGGCATTACAAGTGATCAAGCACCTTACGATGGGAGATAGTTTTATGGAAGAGGATAGGCTACTAGAGTTTCTAGGTGAGCCTTATTTGGAGACGTGCCTCAATGAAGAAGAATCAGAGGAAGTACAACTTGAGCGCACATGCATGGAAAAAGAAAAAGGAAAGATGGTCTATGTAGTAGACGGAGAAGAAATGGAAACTTTGGATGTTAGCCATTCTAAAGGTATGCACAAAGTCATAGATAGCACTGATGAGCGAGCACGTGCCTACCATGATCCATTGAAAACAAAGAAGGTTAACATTGGGACGGAGACAAAACCTAAGGAAGCTATCATTGGGGACTATTGGTCGGAAAAAGAAGTTTCAAAGGTCATTGATCTATTGTGTGAGTTCCAGGATTTGTTTCCTCGCGGTACCATGAACTCAAAGGCATTCACCATTCCTTGGGGGAGATGAAGATCAAGTTGAAGGAAGGTGCATGCCTAATTCGGAAGAGGCCTTATCAGATGAATCCAAATTTATGCATACAGGTCAAGGAGAAATAGAAAGATGATAGCATCTGGTATCATTAAGGCAAGTGGAAGAATCATAATGGATAAGCCCAATGGTTATCAGTATCAAGAAGGATGGTTGGATAAGAATTTGTGTTGACTACAAGGATATGAATGTAGTGTGTGTCATCGATCCTTTCCTAACCCCCTTTACTGAAGAAATTTTGGAGGGAGTAGTTGGGTGCAAAGTCTACTCTTTCACGGATGGATTCTCAAGGTATCACCAAGTCAGGATTGCAAAGGAAGACTAGAGAAAGATAACTTTCACCATTGAATGGGGAATTTCTTCCTACATGGTTATTCCTTTTGGATTAAAAAAGGTTCCTATTGTGTTCTCATGCATCGTGGTACAAGCATTTCAGGACTTCATAAGTTTCTCCAAGTTTACTTGGATGACTGGACTATGTATGGATTAGTGAAATACCATTGTGATAGTTTAAGGCTGATGTTTGAGAGATTTCAACAATTAAGGATATCCCTCAATATTAAGAAATGTGTCTTTGTTACTCCATTTGGGACCCTCTTAGGACACATTATATGCAAAGAAGGCTTCTAGTAGAGATCCTACCAAATTTCTAGTTATCGTGGGATTAGTGGAGCCTACTAGTCAAAGCGTAGTGCATGAATTCCTTGGGCATATGGGGTATTATAGAAAATTCATTAAGGGGTATGCCAAGATTTTCATGCCTTTGGAAGAATTGTTATAACACAAGAGTGCATTTCATTGGGGAGAGGTGTAATAGAAGACATTTGACACTTTGAAGGATAAGCTTGTCACAACACCCATATTACATTTTCCTTCTTGGGATAAGCCTTTCCATGTGTATGTTGATGGCTTAACAATAGTTATTGGATCAGTACTAGACCAACCTGGTGAGGGAATTGTTGATCATCCCCTGTGCTTTACAAGTAGAAAGTTGACACCAATAGAATAGAATTACACAACTACTGAGCACGAAGCAGTGTCTATGATCTACATGTTGCACAAATTTAGGTAGTATCTGTTGGTGACACCATTTATATTCTACAAAGACCACATGGCATTGAAGTACTTATTCAACAAGCCCATGCTACAAGGGCACATATGTCTTTGGGTCCTATTATTTCAAGAATTTGAGTTCACAAAGTGATCCTAAAACTAGGAAAAAGTAATTCGAAACCTAACCACTTATCAAGGCTTAACTCAAGGAGGATGCATAAAGCATTAAGGATACCATGCCGGAAGCGCAACTATTTATGTTTTAGTGTGTGCCCTCGACTGGAAGATATCGCATGTTCTTGAAAACAGTATGGCACCGTAAGGGATGAAGGCTCTTGATAGAAAGTACTTAGTAATACGCGTCGCACCTAATGTGTTGATTAGTGGAGACCAAGATAAGTTGGGTCGTGATGAGGTTTTGCATTGATGCATATTAGAGCATGACCCCGTGGTAATTATGGAAGAAGCACATGAAGGGATTGCAGGAGGACTCTATATGGGAAATGCTACCACACGGAATATTTTATTAATAGGGCTTTGGTGGGAAACCATATATAAGGATTGTATTGAGTTTTTTAATGCCTATTACCATTGTTAGTTCCTTGAAAACCGAAAAGAGAGATGAAATGCCTTTGCGACCAATATGCAAAGACTTGACCATTTGAAAAATTGGCAATCAACTTTGTAGGGTCGATTGCACTAGCCATGTGAAGGACTGGTTTGTGGTATATCATCACTTGCATTGATTACTTGACATGGTAGGCATAGGTAGTGCCAACAAAGGATTACACCATAATAAGAGCTGCTAGATTTGTATAAGAGAACATAATTAGCAGGTATGTTTGTCCTTTATGTTTAAGAAGTGATAGAGGTACACACTTTCTCAATGAAATGGTTAGGATTCTATTAGCAAAATTTATGGTGGCCCATCACAAGACTACCCCTTATCACCCTCAAGCAAATGGAACTGCTAATGCATTTAACAATATAATAAGTCACACGTTAACTAAGATCTGTGACATTGGAAGACATGATTGGGATGACAAAGTTTCATCTGTTCTATGGGCATACAGGAAAACCTAGAAAAGGTTGAACAAAGCCACACCATTTCAATTGGTGTTTAACATGGAGGTTTTTGCTATTTTAATTCATGTTACCATCACTACGTATAGCGCTTGCGGGAGGGTTAGTAGATGAACAAGCACTTTGGAAGAAATGATTGATAATTTGATGCACTTAGATGAAAGGTGATCACTTGCTAGATGGATTCAAGATAGAAAAAGCAAGAAAAAGGCATGGCATGATCATCATATCCGAACACAAATTTTGAGGTTGGGTAGATGGTGTTGTTGTATGATTCCAAGTATCTGCGACATCTTGGGAAGTTGAAATCCATTGGTTGGGACCTTACATCATCTCGTACATTCTTGATTCGTGCACTTGCCAGCTTACTAGCACTTGATGGGATGAGGTTACTAGGTCATTTCAATAAGCCCTATTATAAATAAGTATTCTTGGTGTTTGTAATAAGGCGTGTTGCCAATTAACTTAGAATTTCCCTTTATGATTTTTCTTTCTTGTGTTTCCCTTTCTCATTGCTTGTTCCTTTCTTTTTGTTTCATTTTTGTGCCTTATGTGCCAGTAACCACATTATTTTTCTAGGGTTGTGTATGCATAAAGGACCACACATCTATTTAGTGTGGGGTGGAGTGATACAAAGTATAGGCCTATAATACAAGTTTGAGTTGAAGTAGAAGTTACAGTGAATGGCCCGGTTGAAGGATAAAAAGCGTGTAAGGTTAAGAAGTGCGTAGAAGAGAGGTAGACGAGAATTATTGGTGTCAAGAAGGCTTTATATAAACCACCTAAAAAAGGATGAAGAGCATAGAAACAACATGAGGTAGGTGAGGGAAAAAAATTGGGTAAAGGATAGAAGAAGTGCCTTCGGTGCTATAGACGCGCACGTAAGAGTCTTTGCTTAGGTTGAATTTTGGTGTGCCGTAAGATTGTAAAGGTTTTTTCGCAAGCGGGATGTGGTGCATGGGTAAGGGCACTTAAAGTTGGCTTAGTGGAAAAATTACATTTAATGTTAAAGTACGTTGGTAGGTGGTATAACATTTAATAATGGAGGGAAGCAAAAACTATAAATACAAGGTCGGAAAGTCATTTGTTACCTTGCGATTACGAAGTGAAAGAAGCTCTTGCGAACTAGAGAATCTAGAGAAAAATTTGTGCAAAGAAAGGAGAATCGATAAATTTGAGTGTGCATCTAGAGTAGATTTGTGAACCAAAAGGAAGGAGTACACGGGTGTGAGGAAGGTTGTGTGAAGAGCGTCATCTTGTGGAAGGATTTCCTAGTTAGGGTTTGGTAGCTAGGGTACGAGAAAGAAGGATTCATTCTAGGAGTTGAAGCTTTGGGATTGAGTAGAGTAGTAGAGTAGAGAAAGAGGAAGGAATATTTAAGTTCAGTCCTAACTAGAAAATATGGCACCTAGGAAATCAATCGTTTCACTAAATAAAACAAAGGGCAAGGGCAAGGGAAATAAAATTTATGTTATCACGAGCACCAACAAAGAATGGTACATGGAAATGCAGTACCCAGATGGGGTATTGCTAGGAAAAGAGTGGGAGTCACACTTATGAAAGATGGTCATGAGTGATTATAACCATCGCACAAGCACAATTGAGAAGGAAATGGTGCTAGATTTGGTCCAACCAACTAACAAGAGGACACCAGATGGGATGCCCATTTACAGTGATGAGGTGAAGGTCAAATTAGAGAAGGTTGGATTATTGCAACTATATGAGTTGTCATACTTTGGCAAGCCTGAGCACCTTTACTAATGGTTTATGTCGCGCGCACAAGGATCATTTTTGTTTTATGGGGCATAAGATGTGCATCACACCACAACTAATATCCAAGTTCACAGGCCTCAATTGTGAAGGAGATAACATTGATGATGATCTGAGCGACAAGGAGGCTATCAAGGAGACTGTAGCTACGTATGAATACAAAAAGAGGTTGTGATACTTTGACATCACCGAGATCCTGCACTCCGCTTATGAGGATGGTCACGTGCTTGGTCACCAAGATTAATGATCAGGAATGATGGACACAAGTGAATAAGGCATGGCTAAATTTATGCCGAAAGATATCAGAAGGAACCATCTACAACTTTTCCACTTTCATCGCGGATGAGATTATAAGCAACACGACAGAGGGAGAGAGAAGATACTCTTCGGTAACTTCCTCCTCACCATTGTATTTTTAGAGATTGGAGTGCCCGATGGGCTAGAAAAGTTTGTTTGGGAATATCCAAAAGAGGATCCCTCACCCGCAAAAAGGTTTGTGAAATACACTTGTGAAACCATGATGGCCACTCACAAAGTGTGCCTGGAGAAGTGGTATAAGCGAATGTGTGACACATTCGGGGTTGAGTGGAGGATCCCAAAGTAGTTACCCATACTCGTGAATGGAGAGGTATAATTTACAGTATACCAACACTTATGCATTGGCAGATTTACATTGATAGATGGAAATATGAGTCCATGGTGCAAGCTACCCTTCTCCTTCACCGCGCAATACTTCCAAGCCAAAGTTAATCAGTTCAAGGAGGCCAAGAGACTAAGGTTCAACCTTAGTGAGGTAGATATAGACCACTGTGAGCTGCGTCGAAGCTCGTCTACCCAAAGAAGTGTGTATATGTGGAGAGATATTTCTCCCATGAGATACAGATGATGAAGCCTTTAATTCTGCCGATTGCAGGAAGGACCGTAACAAGGGTGTATCTATGCATAAGGACAAAATTTGAAAAGGGTGCTTACTTGGAGAATGATGTCTCCATCCTGAAGACCCTACAGGAAGGAAGAAGGCCACACCTAGGAAGAGAGAAAGAGAAGAGGTGCAAAAGGCACCAAGTGTTCAAACCACACAAATGGTGAGTGCGCCTGAAGTAAGCGTTAAGCCTAGTACTTACGTGTGGAAAAATAAGTCTCCAAACAAAGAAAAGACCCTGTAAGAAGAGGCTTTGGAGCACGAAGATCCCTCACCCATGAGGAATCACTAAGGAAGACATCACCTCAAAGAGAAGGAAAAGGAAGAATATCTTGTAGACCGGAATCCTAGTAAGAAAGAAGCGTGAAGGTGACTAATGAGGTAGATTAAGAAGAAACAGAAATTCTAAATGCCTACATCGGAAACAAGGATGATGACAATGAGCCAGAAGGAGGTGAAGACCATCCATTCTATGAGATACATGATTCTGAGGAAGAAGGAGATGAGGAGTATAGCGAAGGGGATGAGAAGAAGGAGGACGAATAATTAATTGAGGCCCAAAGAAAGGGGGTAGATGAGGAAGAAAATACAAAGGGTCAAAGGACCCCAAGCCTCACAAAGGAATAGATAGACAAGGCCATAGAGAGAGAGGTTGATAAAATCATTAAGGACCCAGTGGAACAAGAGGTTGAACGTAGCACGGATGAGGTACTAAAGGAAGTTGAGGAGGAAAACATAGGAAAATAATATGGCAGCATGGGGGGAGATCCCAATTTGGTTGTAAGCTTTCCAAGGGCCATAGGCATATGTAGGAAGAGCACTGAAGTAGCGTAACGTAAAGGAATGAGCTACATTGATGACCTAAATAAGGTATTGCACATGTGCTTTCGAGCACTCGTACCAATAGAAAAACTCTTAGCCATGGCTTCATTTGATGAGGAATGTGCATACCCTCGGACAAGGAAAATGTTATCATGGTAATTTGAGTCCCACATTGATGAGCTCAAATTTGAAATAAGCTAAGGAGAATTGTTGAAGGTTCCTAAAACAAAAGAAATAAACCCATTGGTAAATTATCAACAATTACAAGATGAGTAAATCTGCAACGCACTCAACAAATTTTCAATGAGGTTAAAGCCGACTATTCGGAAGAAATGACAGGTGAAGTTCCTAGAGGAAGAGCTCCTTGAGAAAATCAAGGACTCGAAGCAGGAGGAGCTAATAAGTGCTCAGTTAAGGCATGAGTTAAAAGATAATAAGGCAAGAGTGCATGCAGCATATAAGAAAATAGAGATGATTACGGATGCCATTGTCTTGAAGCATCCAGACTTAACACCACCCGCAAAAGTATGGATCATCCTTACAATGCCTAGAGGACTTGACCCGCATAATCACTATGGAGAGGTGGCCACTTGCCTTAGAATCCATAGAAGAGGCATTGGCATGCCAAGAAAAAGAAAATAATATGAAGGTTATGGAAATTGTTTCTTAGTACAACAAAATCCTCACCAATGTAAAATCCTCCGCACAAGTTGCTGAGGTTTCTTATGATAACTACGTAGATAGGGATAGAGTGGAAAGTATCTTGGTTACCACCCATGAAGCGAACTCAAGTAGTTCTAAGAAAAGAACAAGGGAACAAGCCCGAGTGAGACAAAATCCTATCCAAATTGGAAAATAAATCGAGGCCATTAAGACCTCAAAGGGGCTCAATCAAGAACTCGATGAAAGAATTATACCCCTAAGTCACTCGAATGATGGACACACTCGAGGATTTGGGAAAAAAAATGGAGGAGATCAAAGAAACAATATGTGCTAAGGGAGAGGAGTTGAGTTTTGAAGTGAGTGCCCTGGTGGGTGACCTCTGTCATCAAGCTCAAAACGAGGTTAATGCTTGGGGAAATTTAGAAGCAGCATTAGGGAAGGATTTCCCTCTCCTCAAGAAATAAACAAGTTCCCATTCTTTCATTATTTTCCCATTTCTTCATTCCTTTATTCTTCCATTCCAACCATTTGTAAGGATCTGCCATTCTTTATTTCTTTATTGAAGAGTGTTTCCGAGGATGGAGAACATGCATAGTGTGGGGTGATGTCAGGGCCCCATAATATCGCCTAAGTATAGGCGCGTGGGCACGCAGGACCTAGTTAAAGAAGCATGTGCGGGTTGAAGGAATGCATGTAAGGGTTCTAGTAGTAGGTTGCAAAACATATGGCGCATGCACGCAAGAAAAAATAAGTTTTGTACTTATCCATATTTAGCATCCCAGGAAGCACATGAGAAAATCATGACCCTTGTGGATAAGGTGTCAGCCTGGCAACTGTGGGATCAAAAGGGAATATTCCAGGCATGCGATGGAAGGTTCTAGAAGACATCATTGCAAAGAATGGAGGGCTCATATTTGAGAATGCATGCTCCCATGGAGGACCACCTCGACACTTGGCAACCGATCTCAGAACTTCCAAAGGCATGGCAGTGGGTGCTAAGGTTATATATACAAGCACCCGATAGAATAAAGGGGCTCAAGCAAGTAGAGTGTGTAAGGAGATAAATAGAAGAGAGGCTAAGCTCTACAAAAATATAATGAGGGTTATATGGGTTGGGATTAGGAGAATATAGGAATCATGGCATGTTTAGAGGGATGGGTCTGCATTCATTTTTGCAATATGGTGAGCATAATGTAGTTCTAATGCATGACTTGGCTCTGCATTGTTATATAAGGGTCTATCATGACCTCAAGGGATTGTAATGTGGTTATTAAATCTATTAATATGAATACAATGCTTTGTTATAAATCATCTATATGTCCAGGAGTATAATACTTATGCATTTCCTTTCTATATGAACCATTTCCATATGTTGTTTATTATTTCTCTTTTCTGGATATGATGAGATAACAACTCGTTCTAGGTTCCTAGAATATTACATTGTTCTTTTCTTCTCATTTTCATTTGAATATTTGTTATAAGATGATGCATTCTCAGAAGACTCACATAAAGGAGATACTTGGTGCCTGCGCGTGCCTCGAGTGAGCACTCAACACCCATTGGGTGATAGGTTGGCGTGCATGGGATTAGACTATTGGTCTAAGGGTATTAAATATGACTACATAACCCTAAACCCTAAACATTGAGCCCTAAACAACCTCAATCTCACTCTCACTCTCTTTTCCTCTCGTAGTCTCAAGAACTCTTTCTTTATTTTGAATCAAACAAACTTCGCTTTATTGATTTAATCGAATATGAGGGCATGACAACCATAAGGAAACCTTGAGATTGTTTAAAATCCCTCTAGTCTACAAATTGTGATTAAAAAGTGAAAACTACTCTTGATCTTATGCACTACAAGGATCATCAAACCTCATATATTTCCAGAGATCTCATGAGTGAGTTCATCTTTTTTGAATATAATTATTCGAAACATAATTTCTAGTCTTGTGCCTAGAACCATAATTGAGTCTCGTTTGTAAAATTACCTTGTTAATGAGAGGTGGGACAAGTAACTAAATGGATATGACATCTACTTTGTGCCTTGAAATACATATTACACATCTCTCGCCAAATCTATTTCTCCCCACATATACTTGCACTCTTGAATGTCAATTTCTTCACACTCTGAATTTTTTTTTGCATTTCTCATATTTCCATATATGGTATTATGTAATCCAGGATGACCCATTGGAAGCTGGAAAAAATAACCATCGTAATACGTAATTTAATCTCAAAGGAAATGGAAGAAACATAAATAATATACCAACATGGAGGTGTAGGATCAAAACTGAATTTCTGTAGTATCCTCTAAAGAGAAATATCTTATGCTACTTTTGGAATGGATAGAAAATTTGATAGAATTTCCGAAGTGTTCAAAATAAGAATAGAATTAGGAAATGGCTTAGAACACATAGGGGTTATCAATCACCTACCAAATATCTCTTATTTAGTTCTAAATGGGAGTCAACTGGCCTACGGCTTAGTGACCTTCCATTCATTCATAATTCCTTCTATGATAAACCCATGGATGTTTTCAAAAGTGCCTTCAAAACATAGGGGTAGTCGCTTATCAAGCCTAGTGAAGGGTGTGATGTGATTTCCAAACAAATTGAAATGCATACAGATTTAGAGGTCAAAACACAAATTTACAAATATCTCTATCATCATAAATGAAAGATAAGTAACAAGATTCTCTGTATCTAAGGATTGTGGAATAATGGGGTTTTTGGTAGGATTGGACACTCAAGAATCATTGAGTATCTTAATTAGAATTTCATTGCATCTGGAGAAATATTTTTCAAACATTGGAGTAGTGCATCTTGGAAAATAAAATTGAACCCCATAAATCCTCTCAAACTTTGAGCTTAGACAAGTCTTGGACATATCAAGCTTTGTTCTTTGAATGAAACCTCCATTCCCGATAGCTTAACTAAATGAATTATCCAAAAGAGTGCCAAAACATTTCTTTGTTTAAATTTTTCTTGGAAATCTAGCATTTCCTCCTTTAAAATATCAACAGATGAAAGGCATCAAATTTTGATGTCTCTCTTTGAATGTTCTTCCTACAAAGCAAATGAATCCTTTTTATTTTAATACTTTGTATCAATACTAAGAAGAATGGATAAGACACATAACATTACAATGATTAAAACCCTAAATCATGATCCCTAAAACCCGAACACTCAAACTTGAACTATGAACTCTAAACCCCGAACTCTAAACCCTAAGCCCTAAACCTTAAACCCTCAACCCTAAACCCTAAACACTAAACCCTAAACCCTAAACACTAAACTCTAAAACCTATGCCCTATGCCCTAAACCATGAGCCCTATACCCTAAATCTTGAGCCTTAGAACCTAAAACATAAACCTTAAACCCTAAATCCTAATTTGTTAACCCTAAACCCTAAAACCTAAACCATAAACCCTAAACCTTGAGCCTTAAATCCTAAACCATGTTCCTTAAACCTTGACCCTTAAACCTTAAACCCTAATCGCTAAACCCTAAACCCTAAACCCTAAACCTTGAGCCCTAAATCCTAAGCCCTAAACCCTAAACCCTAAACCTTGAGCCCTAAATCCTAAGCCCTAAGCCCTAAGCCCTAAACCTTGATCCCTAAACCCTAAACCCTAAATCCTAAACCCTAAACCCTAAACCTTAAACTATGATCCCTAAACCCTAAACCCTAAGCCCTAAAATCTAAACATTTAACCCTAAATTATACACCCTAAACCCTTAACTCTAAACCAGTATCCCTAAACCCTGATCCTTGAGCATTGAGCCCTAAACCCTAAACCCTAAACCCTAAACAATATTCCTAAATTGCTCTAACGCTTCCTAGATTCTCTCACATCACCTCCAAATGCTTAATATATTTTTTTAACTCTCCCGTAACGTGTTTGATTAGCTCAAAATGGCCTTTTTAGGCCTCTAGAAGAAGTTATCTTCCATCAAGTCATACTAAACTCATCGCTTATCATATTCAATAATCCCCGTACTTTGAAACAAACTTAGAAAAACTTGTTAATAATTTCTATTAATCTAGGTTGAGAGTGGTACCAAGGCAAAGCAGCTAGCAGAGGAATGATGCACCATTGACAATGAAGTGAAAGATGCATTCCATAAGATCAGTAAGGTAGGTAATCATCCATAGTATTATTTCACTATATTCTAAGAAAAATTAGGGATTCAACTTCATGGTCATGTGAAAAATTATGAGTCCATATATTCAATTAGTTGTCGCTACCTTTGAGAGTTGTGAGGTTTGTAAATTCTAATTTTGACACATTTAACACTCTTACAAATGTCAATAACCAATCCAAAAGGATCTAGAACCTAAAAATGACTATATTATTTCACAAAACACATTGATTATATAATTTAAACCTTAAAATCTTGAACGCTAAATGTTAAATGTTGAAATCCTGAAAAATACCTATGTACTAACCAGATTAGAATCTAAAAAATGTCTTCTAAACCGTGATAGATGGAGCTATGAGACTAGTTCCATAAGGTGTAGAGTGACCCTAACTTCTTATATTTACTAGAATAAATTTAAGTATAAGTTTTTATTTTATTAATCTTTATACTTTATTATTTCTTATACTTATTAAAAAAGTGTATACGAAATAATAAAGTATAAATATTAATAAAATAAAAACTTATACTTAGAACATTTATTTTAGAAAATATATCCCTCCCATAAGCACATACACCACATATCAAATAGGAATGCGAGTGCTTTATAACACACTCACATTTCATCTTATTGGGTTTTGGAATTCCCAATTCATAGGCTTGCATTTGCCTTGGATATCCAAACCAAAGGTTTGACTATGTAATCCGTGAATAAATCAGTGTTTGATGACGAAAAACGTCAAAATCTCACATGTTCACCTCAATATCTCATGCATTATAATATAATATTCAAAAATAAATTACATTTTGATGTCAAGCTCGGCTTTACCTTGATGACGATATAATTATTTCTAAAATCCTAATAGTTTAAGGCTTGCATCCATAATTTCTTTCACTAGTTCCTTCTTTTCTTTTGAAAACCTATGCATACGTTTTGGTGCACAATTTATGATTTTTTCATCTAAATTTAAAAAAAAAAAAAGTAGTTCTGAACTCCATTCTACACATACTAAAAAAATAACTTTTTTTCTCAAAGTTATAGGCATAAACACACAAATATTTCATTTTCGAGATATGTGCACTTTGAAAATTAATAAAAATTTATATATTCATCCAAAAATTCTGAAAATTAGTAGGACCTCGTACATGGTCTAAGATAACTTTATACTTAAGTGATTTGAAAAATATTTTATAGAATTCAAAAATGGTGGGGGTACACACAATAGTTTCTTATCCTTGTGACACAAAAATAGACATACTTGTTGTGCGCACCACATTTGACCCTCTTAATCTCAACCTTTTTTTTTTAAATAGTATTTTAAAAACTAGTTTGTGAGATATACGGTACTTATTCTTATCACTTTGTCAAAATTTGAGCATATGTATGCCGAATTATTTGATGAAGTTCGTGTTTCACCGATTTTAGGAAAAATGTGTCCTGCTTTTTACCCCCTTTTGGCCCCCATTTCCATACACATACCCTCGTGCACTATACTCACATTGTACATTGGGGTTGCACTTCACATAGTGTAACACAATATTAGCCAATTCCCGTTGATAAACTACGCACATATTTGATTGGTGAGTTAAGAAACAGCTTATTATACTACACATTTGGTGCCACACTTATCGATACAACCCTATTTTTTCTTTTCTACTCTATGAATTATGTCCTTTTTTATCAATATGAATCTATCATATCTCATATGCCACCTCCACTAGGCTTTAAATATTGTCCTTAATTTCATTTTTTAGTTAATACAGAGCATCATGGTGGCCTCATCAAAAATTAATCTAATAGTGATGATGATATTATAGAAATTACTGCATGGATTTTGTATATACTTAATTTTATTCATGTGGATGAGGATGAGTACATGTTTGATTCTCCTTTTTCTCTACTAGCCTTGGGTGTTACTAGCTTAAGTCCATTTGTGGTATATTCTAAAAATACCCCTAATGATAAATATTTCTAAAGACAACTAAGTGTTGTTTTAAGTGGATTTTAAAAATTTAATCTATTTTTTTCCATTTCCTTTGATCCCGTTTGATGATTGTTGTGTTTATTTTCAGACACTTACTACTATAAACCCTAGTATTCTGCAACACATTATTAATATGCTTGATCCTATACCTATTTTTAGCTATGTTACTATTCCTAAACTTCTAGACACATGAGAATATGTTTTCCTAAATTACTTGGTAATAAGTTGAGCTACCACACCTACTACACATCATCACTCCACCAAGAATCTCTCCTAATGTCTCAAAGTACAACTTCAATTATTTGAGACATGTTATTTGGTACTTTATATAATTCACATGAGGTAATAAGCTATGTTGTAGTGGCGAGTGGCTAATCTAGTCAAAGTAAAAGCTCATAGGAGTGTAGTTTTATATGGATCATTCATGGTGGAGATATATACTTATTATTTTTTGGTAACATGTTTTAATATTTTGGGATGCATATAACACATTATTTAAACAAAACAACATAATTTGTTGTCCATTGTTTCATATATGTTTATATTATGTAGTTTTTATTGTTTATTTGTGTCTCCATAAAAATAAGAAAAATTGTGCTTAATAAATGATAGATTCATATGAATGACCAACACAAGTTAGAATGCCTCTTTAATGCACTTTGGAATTTCTTCCAACACTGTAAAATTCACATCCATTCAAAAACTTAATCTTAGTCTACGGAATACATATACATATACATGTGTGTGTGTGTGTACATGTATATATATATATATATATATATATATGTATATATATATATATATATATATATATATACATATATATATATATATATATATATATATACATATATATATATATATATATATATATATATACATACATATATATATATATATATACATACATATATATATATATACATATATATATATATATATACATATATACACACACACACACATATATATATATATATATATGTGTGTGTATATATATATATATGTATGTATGTATATATATATATATGTATATATATATATATGTATATATATGTATGTATGTATGTATGTATGTATGTACATGGGTTGGCGCCTCCCCTCCCCTCTATATAGATATGGCGAACCCAACTCGACCCCGGCCTCGGTTCTTAGCAAACCCGGCTCCCAAGCACTATCTATATATGGCGATAGATAGATCGAGGGCAACTCTCTATCCGAACTCTGTTGGTGTATATGATATGGGGCAAGTCATATCTCTGAGTCAGTGTAGCACTGTGGCAAGGACACGAGATCCTCGCCCTGAGTCACGTCATCACGAGGTTTCGTTTCCGATAACGAGTAGGACCAAATAATTATATGTGTGTGTGTGTGTGTGTATTTCTACATATATATATATATATATATATATATATATATATATATATATATATATATATCGTACATACATACATACATACATACATACATACATAAGATACCATGATCTCAAAGTTAATGGGGATGACACCAAAATGTAAGTGTCCAAAGATAGTAATATAATGGTTGATGCGTCACATGATGAGTTTTTTTCTTCCTCGGCCTTCCCATATCCTTATTTTTGGATTCATAATCTAGAAATTTTCTAATTTAGTTACCTCTAAATACATGCCTTACTACCCAAAGCTAGATATGCATATTTGGTGCACCTTGTAATTTCTTAATCAACCTTATCTCCTCCTCAATTACTTCATTATCCCCAAAAATTTGTTCAATTACATTTAAATATGGGTCTTGCTATCACTAGTTAGATATATACTTCTTTAGTATATCTTGGAATTACATGTAAGACTC
Organism: Taxus wallichiana var. yunnanensis; assembly: GCA_018340775.1. Taxonomy (NCBI): domain Eukaryota; kingdom Viridiplantae; phylum Streptophyta; class Pinopsida; order Cupressales; family Taxaceae; genus Taxus; species Taxus wallichiana. The sequence goes on from CM031238.1 coordinate 317,544,161, forward strand.
TAAAACCTCATTTATTCAAAAATTAATCCCGCATTAGTTGGGATTTTTTTGCTGCAATATTTAAACCCAAATATATAATGTCCATTCTTCAAATGGGGGAAATGTCATAATGAAATTATCCCTCCTACTAACACAATGGTTGATTGGTTTTGGGATGCATATGTTTGCTTATTTGGCATTCCCATCTCTCCTCCTTTTTTATTTCATAATTCCAAGAACATATTGTTCAATTCCTTTTGAATACATACCGTACTACCCCAAGTTGGATATGCCTCTTCAATGCATCTCATAATCATTTCTACGACTCTAAAAATTTGGTTCATTCAAAATCAATTTCATAGTAGAACTTGACAGGCATGAAATATCAAACTATACAAACCAAAATACAACACGATCATTATACCAATGGAGATGATGCAACAATGGATGTGGACCTCTTAATAACATAGTGATTAATTAGTTGTGGGATGTGTATGTTTGTCTAATAGGAAGGCCTTATGTTGCCAATACCTTCTAACTTTTACAAACATGGCAAGGAGGGCCCCACTTTTGGTCAATCCTCCATACATTAACGAGAGCTATTTATGTCAATGTATATATTACATTCGTTTGTTAAAAATGATTGTTGAAATATTTAAAAGCAATTATACAATGATTGTTATTCCTAATGGATCAATTCCACAATGGAATAGGCCCTCCTACTAACACAAAGGTGGTTGAATGGTTTTGGGATGCATATCTTTGCTTGTTTGGCATTCCCTCTCTCCTCCTTTTTGGTTTCACAATCCTGAAAAACATATTGTTCAATGCCATCTAAACACATACCTTACTACGCCGAGTTGGATATGTGTCTTCAATACATCTTGGAATTGCTTCTATGACTCTAAAAATCTCATTATGATTCTAAAATCTCATTCATTTAAAATTTAATCCCATAATAGTTGGTAAGATTTATATGCAAAAATATATAAACCTTAATATAACATGATCATTATACCAATGGAGGTGATGTCATAATGAATTTGGTCCTCCTACTAACATAGTGATTTATTAGTTGTGGAATGACTTTGTTTATCTAGTCAACATTCTTCTCTCCTCCTCTATAGCTTCATTGTTCAAAAAATATTTAATTTATTCCAAATATATGCCTTACTACCCCAAATCAAATATATGTCTTCAAATTGTTTATACAACTCTAAAAATCTCATTCTATCAAAAACTAATCCCACATTGATGGGTAGGCTTGGTTATCATTATTATGTGAATATCAATATACCATGATCTTTATGTTAGAACGGAGGTGACACCCAAATATTTGTAGTTTTCATATTAATGTAATGGTTGATTGGTCGTGGATTGAGTATTTTTCTTGCTTGGTATTCCTCTCTCTCTCTTTATAACTTCATCATCCCCAAAAATATCTTATTCTACAACTCTAAAAGCCTCATTCAATTACTATATTTTATTATTGCTAATTATATACCATAAAAGTATGGCTATAAAATTTAATTGGATTTAATTTATGTCATATTTTTATTTTCCATTTAAATTAGCTAACACCAACTAAGAGTTAAAATATCTTCCAATATATTTTGAGAATACACGATCCTTAAGTTTATTTAATGAGAAAACAACCTTATAGGCTTAAAATTAAAAAATTCATCCACTACTTAAAATTCTTGTTAACATTTAAATTCAAGTCAAAATATAATTATAATACAACTTTATATATATTATATATAATTATTATTAAATAATATTAAAATATTTCTTTGGTGCCAAACTAGAATTTACATGAGTATATAATATTTTTATTTCTTATTAAACTATGTAGCAAACTAATTTTTTTAAATGTCAACACAAATGTTTTTACTTGAATTCCATAATGCATGTTCCCTTTTCTTTTATTTTTCCAAAATATTTTTGACATAATCATCAAAGAAGAGGTCATGTTCATATTCACTTTCTCATGCTCGTCAGCCGCCAAGAGCAGCTTCACCAATGCCTATATCTTGGTGTTGGCATCTCAAAGGTTGTTAGCGCCTTCAACACTCTTTCCCAAGTCAAAAATTCCTATAAACTCAAACAAAAAAATTCACAAAATTTCATTTTAAAAAACTCATTTCAACACATTTTTTGAAAATAACCATGTTTACCAACTCATCTATCGTATTTGATGCCACAATTGCTGCCATCATCTCAAATTGAATCATTAGTGGGTAAGTGCACCAAGTTGGGAGCCAAAAGGGGGTCTTAAGTGGACGCATTTTTTTGAAAAATAAAAAACTTCAACTTGTACGAGTTTTTCAAAATAGTTACACTCAAAATTGGAGTATGTTGTAGAAATATGAATCATAGCATTTTTAGTCTAGTTTTTAAGCTACTAAATTTTATTGAAAACGGATAATTTTAAGTGGGTCAAAAACTAAAATACCAACATGTGCTCTTGTTTTTGTTAAAAAACATAATAGAGTGACTTTCGTGCCCCCCACCATTTTTTTAGCACCATTTAATATTTTTTAAAACCCTTTGGTAGAAAGATAGCTAGGAGCATCTAGTTTGTGTTAGTTATTTTTGTTTTTTTAGATAATATTTTTTTATTTATGATTTTTATAGTACAAAAATTTATGTTTTGAAAAATAACAGAGCTCACCGTGACCCCCCCAATTCCCTAAAAAAATATCAAAAATTAGATTATTTTTTTAATATGTATAGAATTATACCTAGTTTATGCCAGATAATTTTTTTCAATTTCGATCACCCAAAAAAAGATACACCATGAAAGATAGACATATTTAAACTTCAAAAATATCTATAAAAAGGAATAGTTAGAAAATAAATAATATGGAAACCTTATATTAGTCAAAAAAATTGAAAAATTATATTTTTAGAAAGAAGAAACTCTGCTCTACGTCGTGGTATAATTTTTTTAAATGGATTGATTTTTTTATTTTGATTTATCATAGAGGAAGTGGCATTTTTACATTTTCCTACAAAAACATGTTGTTTGTTGTGTTTGTGCAGGTCCATGCCTCAGGCTTGGGGATCCAAACTAGATCCCAAGCCTTGAGGCATGGCTTGGAAAAAGAGAAAACATAAAATGCATACGCTTTATTACACATACGTTATATTATGCGTACACGCTATTACATGTACACATTCTCGTATAGTATAAACATTGTATATGTTTTTGACATGCTTCTATTTACAAAAATAAGTATAAGTTTTTCATTTATTATTATTTATATTTTATTATTTCTTATACTTTAAATTTTATTTATGTAAATATAATAAATTAGGGTCACTCTGCACCTTATGGAACTAGTCTCACAGCTCCATTAGTCACGGTTTAGGAGATAGTTTTTATAGTATAATTTGGTCAGTACATAGGTAATTTTCAAGCTTTTAGCATTCGGCGTAAATCTTTTAGAATTCTAATTCTACAATCCAAACCATAAACCCTAAATCCTAAGCCCTAAACCCTAATCCTTAAATATTCAAATTACACACATGAGCCATAAACCCTAAACCTTGAGCCTAAAGCCCTAAACCATGAACCATGAGCCTTAAATGTTAAACCCTAAACCACGAAAACTAAATCCTAAACCATAAACCATAAACTATAAACCCTAAACATTGAATCCTTAACCCTAAACCCTAAGCCCTAAACCCTAAACCATATGCCCAAAATCCTAAACATTAAACCCTAAACCCTTAACTCGTGACCTAAACCCTTAACCATCAACCATGAGACCTAAACCCTAAACTATAAACCCTAAAACCAAAATAATAAGTCTTAAACCCTAAACACTAAGTCCTAAACCCTCACCTCTAAAACCCGAGCCCTAAACCCTAAACCCTAAAAATTAAATCTAGAGCCCCGAGCTCTAACCCCTAAACCTTAAACTAGTAACTCCAAACCCTAAACCTTAAGCTATGAACCATGAACCATGAACCATGAACCCTAAACCCTAAACCTTAATCCTTGAACCCTACACCCTAATCCTTGAGCCCTAAACCCTAAACCTTAAACCATGATCCCTAAGCCCTAAACCCTAAATCTAGAGCCCTAAGCTCTAACCCCTAAACCTTAAACTTGTAACTAACCCCTAAACCTTAAACCTGTAACTCTAAACCCCGAACCCTGAGTCGTAAACCCTAAACTATGCACCCTAACCCCTAAACCCTAAACCCTAAGCCCTAATCCCTAAGCCCTAAACCATAAACCCTAAACCTTAAGCCCTAAATGTTAAATCCTAAAGGTCCCTAAACCCTTAACCGTAAAAAATAAATCATAAACCCTAAAGCCTGACCCCTAAACCATAAACTCTAAACCCTAAGCACTAAATCCTAAACTCTAAGCCATAAAACCTAAACCCTAAACCCTAAACCTTAAGCCCTAATCCCTAAACCCTAAACACTAAACACTAAACCAAACCCCGAACCTTGAACTCTACGACCTAAACCCTTAGTTCCCTCAACCCTTAACCCTAAGACCTAAACCCTAAATTATAAGTTACCCTAAACCCTAAAATAAAAATAATAAACCTTAAACCGTAAACACTAAATCTTGAACCCTAAACCCTAAATCCTTAACCCTAAACCTTGAACCCTAAGCCCTGAGCCCTGATCCATAAACCCTAAACACTAAATCCAAAACCCTAAGCTATAACCCCTAAACCTCATATATTTCTAGTAGGTCTCATGAGTGAGTTCATTTTTTGAATATCTTAGGACCATATTTCGTAGTCTTATGCCTAGAACCATCATTAAGTCTACTTTTACAACTACCTTGTTTATGAGAGGTGGGCATTTCCCTCCTTCAAAATATCAATAGATGAAAGACATCAAAATTTGTTCCTACAAATTTGATGAACCCTTTTCAGTTGAATACTCTCTGTCAATACTAATAAGAATGGGTAAGACACAAAACATTACAGTGAGTGAAATAGTTCGCATGTAATGGGCATTTCCCTCCTTTAAAATATCAATAGATGAAAGGCATCAAATTGTGATGACTCCCTTGAATGTTTTTCCTACAAAGTAGATGAACCCTTTTTAGTTGAATACTCTTTGTCAATACTTATAAAAATGGGTAAGACGTAGAACATTACAATGACTGAATGGGTGATCCTAATCCATGAGCCTTAAACCATGAACCCTAAACCATAACCCCTAACCCCTAAAATATAAACCTTCAGACCTTAAACCCTAAACCTTGAACCCTTTTCCCTAAACCATAAATCCCGACCTTTAAACCTTAAACCCTAACCTCCTAAACCATAAACCATAAACCCTAAATCCTAAACCCTAAACCTTAAACCCTTAGCCCTAAACCCTAAGTGTTAAACCCTAAACCCTACACCATAAACCCTAAGCATTAATCCCTAAACTCTAAGCCCTAAATCCTAAACCATAAACCCTAAAACCTAAACCTTGAGCCATAAACCCTAAACCCTAAACCTTGAGCCCTAAACCCTAAACCTTAAGCCCTGAACCCTAGGCCCTAAGCCCTAAGCCAAAACCCTAAAACTTGAACCCTAAAACATAAACCTCAACCATGAACCCAAAAAAACTAAACCCTAAGCCCTAAACTCTCAACTTTGATCCATAAACCCTAAACCCTCAACCTTGATCCCTAAACCCTCAACCTTGAGCCCTAAACCCTAAATCCTAAACCCTCAACCCTTAACCCTTAACCATAAACCCTAAACTCTAAACACTAAGCCCGAGCCCTAAACCCTGAAATTTGAACTATGAACCTTAAACACTAAACCTTAAACCTCAAACTATAAACCTTGAGTCCTAAACCCCGAGCCCCGAACCTTAAACCCTAAACCATAAACCATAAACCCTCACCCAAAGGAAATTCCTAATAAGATCATTCAACAAGTTTCGGTGTGTAGGGAATAGTGTCTAAGATTATCGATCGACTCATTTAGTTTTGATGAGAGAATACTTCCTCTAAAGGCCTACAAAGGTATTTTTGGCCATTCTGTAGTTAATTGAACACCCTTTAGAACAAGCTAAAATGAGCTAGTCATGTCACCGAGCTATCAAGGACCATTATTTGTGAAGTATTAAGGCATCGTTTATCTCCATAAGAGACATATGATCAAAAACATGTATGAGAATCATGAATTTGATTCCATAAAAGGATGTTTTTAGAGCTAGGAAAGGTGAGGGGATGATCTTTATATGGAGCACCATGTTTCTAAGAATGAGCAATCATCTAAGTTCACTTGGTACTATTTGTAATAACTCATTCAACACCCGGTAGTGTTATCACACCTTAAAGAGGAGGCACATTACAATCACATAATTTTGGTCATAGGACAAGAATCCCATTTAGGGAACAATCCTCTATCTAAAAAGTGAGGATATCTTTTTAGTAAGAAGTAGACAAGCATCATAGAGTTCATTCATGGTCACTAAAGTGAATTATGGACCAAATTTTAAAATTGGTACCAATTCAAGTAGCGGTAGGGCCAAAATCCATTTTAGAAGGTCAAAAAACCTAAAAATGACTATATGCTTTCCCAAAACAAATATCGACTACAATATATATGCCCTGAAAGTTTTAGGTCCTTTGTTGAAATCCTGAAAATGAGTAAGTATTGACCAGATTAGATTTTGAAAAACTATCTTCTAGATTATAATTGTTGGAGCTACGAGACCACTTCCATCAGGTAAAAAGTGACTCTAATTTCTTATATTTACTAAAATAAATTTAAAGTGTAAGAAATCATAAAAGTATAAGAAATAATAAAAGAAATTTTTTATTTCTTATACTTTTATTATTTCTTATACTTAAACATTTATTTTTGTAAGTATAAGACACCCAAAAACACATACATGCTCCATACTACTCAAAACACGTAAGTGTTTTAACTTTCCTAAAACACGTACACATTTTTTCTTCTCTAAAATGCATGTGTTTAGTCTTCTTTAAAACTTGTACGTGTTATAGGTTCAGAAATTACCAAGCTAAGAAAATTAAAATGTGTACGCGTTTCATCTGCATTTTTCGGGTTTTTGTCCACTTTTTGGCTCCCCAACTTCGTGCACTTACCTTAGTGATGATCTCACTTATAACATCTTCACACACTCAAATCTCAAAATCGCACTAGTGCAAGGTTCAAATGAAATGCATATTCACTCTCAATTTCCCACTTCACTATAGTTTCCATATGTGCATATTCCTCCACCTAATACACGGTACACGCTTTCACCTATATCTTGAGTTCTAATACTTTGTTTTCTTCCCGTATGTGCCATTTGGTTAAAAATTCTAGCTACTATCATATTATTTATACTATGCAACATTATATCTCAATATGACATATTTTTCACTCAATATATACACACTCTTATGATATTTACTTTTATTCACTCTACTCATTCTTGCATTGTTTCACATCTACTTTCAGCTCACTGTTCACTCTTACTATCAATTCCCCTTTCACCGAAAGGGGGGCATATGATAGGGAATATTTGAAAAAGGGAATGTGAGAATCGATATCAAAACAATTCCCCATGACGAAGTTTCACTCCAATGGTAACATCGTAGCTCCAACGCAATAAGCAAGATTCAAATAATGGAAAGAATATGCAAATAAGAAAAGAGGGTTGCTCATGCTCATAGATCAAAAAATTAATTACGAGATAGGGGTGATGTGTAACCCCCATGCCTAAAGAAGGAAATTAGCTCCTATGACACCACTGACGCATATGATGTCACTAAAGGAGGAGTTATAATTCCAAATAAGGAATGTAACTCCTATGACGCACTGACATAAATGAAAATGACAGATTCTATGAGAGAATCTAAAACTTTTCATTTGACTCCCTAATACATATGACTCTCGCATGGTGAGATGACTCACCGTGTGATGTAAACGATGACTAGGTAGGTCACACACACCAACACCCCCTTCATCAAAGCCGAGGTAGAGGTCATGGTAAGATAGAACAGAAAAGAAACTCCCATAGACAACTAAGAAAGATGTGTCAATGGGGCCCGACAACTAAAGGCCTGATAAGGTGACCATATACAAACAACATCTTTCTATAAGGAAGAAGAGGATGAGAAGAGGGAGACGAAAGGGATGCAGAAGATGCCATGGATGAATTTGAAATCTGTAACTCTAAGAAGTCTCCCAAAAGAATGTCGATCACGATATCCTCTTCCTCTGGATCAAGAAGAGCATGCTTTGGAAGTCTACCCACTTCACAAAGGAAACCGAAGGAAGCAAAGACAAAGAACTCGAGTCTGGTTCACAAAATTGTGACATAGGTCTATCAAGTGAATGCGACGTAACTAAAGGTAATGTCACAAGTGAAGAACTGTCGAGTATGAAGAGTAAACACCTATAGAAAGGATGTCTAACTGATGTGAAGAAAAAAAAACATCCCCCAAAATAGAAAATGGGTCCATAAGAAAGGGTGGATCAATGAATGTCTCCGGAAAATTGGAAGTGGTAAGAGTCCCAAAAGGAGCACTCCTAACAACGGAGATGATGAAATCCTCTGAAATACCTGTAGATGGATGAGGAACTTGTAGTACATCACAAGTGTACTCTGTGAAAAGATGACTAAGGTCAGGAAAATACTCATCCTAATGAGGGGGCTCAACAAACAAAAGAGTGATGTCAGATAGGTATGAGTCATCCAATGAAGGTGGAGGAGTGAAAGGGGCCTCAAACACTGAAGGTGGAAAAGAGGTGAGTGTGATGACTATATGAGGTTATATAGGAGACTGCTCAATATCTGATGAGATGTGGGATGTGTCAACACTCTCTGGAATAGTGAGAGAAGGAGGAGAAGAGTCCTCTGTAGTACTCTTGACATCAAAACTAGGTGCACAATCCTCATCATCATAAGTAGAACCAAGTGATTATGTGTTAGTGGAACTATCATCACACGAAGAAATATGTGTGGGTGGCCCTTCATAAGAAAAAGTACCATTGAACTTAATGGTACCTAGATTTAATATCCTTCACAACTTGAGCAACATCATGGATTTTACAAGACACTCAAAGGCAGATAAATGATTTATATGTCATTTTGTAGCCAGGGAAGCAATTTATCTGACTTATTAGCACTTAGGATTTGAAGAAGTGGGTAGCACCTTGAAAGGATTTGATCTTATCCTCACTATTTTAGGTTGTGCCTCTCAACCAAGGTAAGAGAACCTGTATTGTAGCCTCTATTTTGTGAAGGGGGTGAAGATGTCCTTGTATTATGTAGATTGTATGGATATGGCCTTGAGAAAACATGATCAATTTCCCATTATTCAAACTCAACAGAGCTATCACTACTAAATGATGGAAATGCTTTCAAGACAAGGCTGAGGCTACTAGAGACATGGTGTGATCCTGACTGCTTTGTGCATTTTTGTAAATGGATTATATTCTCTTGTTGACACACAATGCAACACAGGGGTAGTATAGGTGGGATTGGTTATTTGAATAATTTTTTGGTGGGAGATCAAGAAGATAGATTGGAATTTGTCGATCCTTGAGAAACTTCACAACAAATGGAGAACTCAATAACAAAAAGCTTCAAAATAGTTAAAATATTCCTTCAACCAGAAGATGTGCATCAATGGAGGCCCAGACATGTAATTTTTCACACAATCTTTGAAATTCTAGCACAAAGGCTCAAGTTAGAAGACCCAATAAAACATCAAAATCTAAGATCACCACGCACCGAGGTACACCCAGAGGCTTATAAACAATCTGTATCAACAGATGAAAGAAAAGTGATTTTCAATCATTTATTTCATTCCTAGATGAAATCTCTTCTAAAAAATGAAATTGCAGATGCCACTAAACTATCACAAGGATTGAGATTTGTGTGATTCAAAGATATTCTGATACAAGATTACAATAGGAACAAGAAAAACTACTTGCAGACATTTTGAAAGTGAAATAAACACAAAATTTTCCAGAGATTTGACACAAATTAACTCAAAATTTATTAGATTCATCAGCAGGGGAGAGTTATTTTAAACAATCTCAGAGCTTTTTGATGGCTATACACTTGTAACCAACTCAACATGAATGAAAATCTAACACAGAGGAAGTTAACCTGGTTTCTCAAAAGTTTTTTCAGAGGATGAGCTTTTCTCAAAATTTTCTCGTGAAATGAACTCCCAACCTTTTGCATGAAAAATTCATGTAATATATAACTTTCACTCACTCACTCAATTTTCCCCTCAAATATTCCCTCTAAAAATGGAATATTCAAGCACCTTTGCTTTGGAATATTTCTGGAAAATGACATTTAACAAACTCGCAAAAAGTTTCCAATTGTTCTTTCAAAAGGTGAATCATTACAAAACTTTCAGCATTCTTCAAAGTGGAAGAACATTTTCACTTCCCACGCATGTAGATCCCTTTCATTTCATCATTTCAACTTTTCCCTTCCTAATTTTTACTCTGCAACTTTGGATCTGGTAATTCACGTTTTTCATGAACCAGAGTAGAAATTCATTTGAAAAATGCCTTGGATTCACAAATTACACCCCCAAATTGATTAATCTAGACCTTGTAGGCCAAAACGACACGAATTGGCAAAAAATTCAATGAAGATTGATGCAAAAATGCATCTCCAAACTTCTTGGAGCTCAAATGGTGGCCAAACTGGTGAAATGCATAGCTACCATCGATCTGTTCCTCAACTTCAAATTTGAGCCCTCCACGTGGTAGATCTAGGCCTCGGGATGTCTTTTTACCTTTTTACTACTTTTCGAAAATTTACACAATTTCTTGATTTCCTCCGTTGTTCTCGCCGATGAGATTTGGGCCTGACACGTGGCGCAATATGACTGGATACGGAGTTGCGGCTCAATTTTACACATTTTGCATCTTTCTGGAAAAAGGAAAAAAATCATTTTCCCCCGAAGCTCCACCCTTCCACTTCAAGTTTCTAAAGTGGGTCCCAATGGAAACCTCGAGTCCCTATGGAAACCCGGGTCCCTTTATGCCTTTAACTCCCTTTTCCCTCAAAGGGAAAATTTTTCAATTTTCCTCCACCGTTTGCACCTCTGCTATTGACTTCTTAGATGAATTTTGACTTTTTACCCTCAGTCTTGAAAGTTTGTTTGATACTTTGAATCATTTGAATACAAGAGGCAAAATTTCCAAATTGCCCCCGATGGTCTACCTCCCCATCTCTTTGACTTTTCAAACTACCATGTGTCACCATGGCGCACCTTGAGGCGGTCCCAAAATTTTATACTTGAACGAGCACGGGCTCGCCACGTGTCCCGTAGATGCAAGGATGTAAATTTGACTAAAAGAAAACACCCGTCAAACCGTAAAATACATAAACACGAGCAGTTGAGCCTAAAAATGAAGTTTTCTTCAATGATAGAGAGTTTAGAATGTTACAAGGCTCAAATACGTTCCTTAGGGACATATCAACTCATTCTTCTTCAAGTATTTCAAGGCAAAAATGTCAAGAACATAGATTTCGATTTGTGACAAAAGAGGAAACAGGAAAATCCAAGTTTTTGAAAGGACAGAGCCCGGGGAACTCAAAATATAGACCTTTCCAGAGGAACAAAGAAACTAGGAGACAAATATGGACCCATACATGATCTTTGACCCAGGGGCAGACTAAAAATGGCAACAAAGACCAACCAAGCACAACATGGGAAGGATAAAATGACAGGCTATAAATCAATAAATTTCCAAGGGCACAAATGGGGCGAGACAATTTTGAGCACCAACACAGGCTCCGACTTGGGGATGGGCACTCCCTATGAGTGCCACAAGAACAAAAGTATACCAAGTGCCAAAATATCCATTGGGAAAATAGAGTCACAAGCCAAAACACCCAAAAACCAGCTGATAAACCGACCAAAACAACAAAAATAGAATAGAGAAAACAAACAATTGTACATTATACAAGTGATATGTAAACCTCAGTTTTGGGGATCAATCCAAAAAATGCTTCAAATGTCTACCATTAACAGAAGCTCAAGCAATTCCCCATCTAGGTCCTTGAGGAAAAAGGTATTCTCACCAATTCTTATGTCAATGGAATATGGGCCCATCCACAAAGCATCAAATTTACCATGTTTTCCCTTATCTTCATGCATGTTATCCCACAATAGCACAAGATCTCCAATACTAAAAGCTCTTGGGGTTACCTTCTTATCAAATAGCTTCTTCATCCTCTCTTTGAATTTTACATGCCTCTAATGGGATGCTCTTCTTGCTTCATCAAGCTCAACAATCTGATTAATCCTTGCTTCATATGGACTGATTTCTTGGTCTTCAAGTTGTTGAACAAACTGAAATGAAGACAATTGCAGATGTAAGGGTAGTAGAGCTTGTGTTCCATATACCAATTCAAATGGGCTTTTACCAGTAGCTCTTTTAGCAATGATCTTGTCAGCCCAAATAGCAAATTTTAGTTGCTCACCCCACTTCTTGTTCAATTCCAAGGTCCTTTTAATGATCTTCAACAAGTTTTTATTGTTGGACTCATCCTATCCATTTCCTTGTGGATTGTAGTTAGAAGCATATGTCAACTTTATCCCATACTCTTTGCACATTGCCACTAAAGGTCCAACTCTAAAACTCATGGCATTATCAGCAATAATCTTGACTGGCACTCCAAATCTGCAGATGATATGATTCAATATGAAGTCCATTACAACTTGGTGCATTTCCTTCCTAGTGGGGATTGCTTCCACCCATTTTGTGAAAAAATCAATAGCTACCAAAATCCATTTGTGTCCAGCACTTGATGAATCAGAGATTTCACCAATGAAGTCCAACCCCCATTGTTTGAAAGGAGCTTCAATTGATACAAGCTGTAAAGGAAGGGATCCTAAAGCTTTCAATCTTTCGAGAAACACTGACAACTCTCACATCTTCTAACCAACTGAGTTGCATCCTTGAAAAGAGTTGGCCACCAATAACTAGCCCTCAGAATTTTGTGTGTAGTAACTCTTCCAGAAAAATGTCCTCCACAAACTCCCCCATGGAAATTAGCAATTATTTTGGGAGCTTCATCTTCAGTCACACATCTCAAGAGGATTCCTTCAAGGTTCTTCCAAGCCAACCCAAAGTTTGTAATGATATATTTTTGAGAAGCCAACTTGAGGGATCTTTTCTAATTTTTATTCAAATGCCCAGGGTAGCATAAGTGTCTGAGATAAAATATTACATCCTTGTACCATTCAGAACTCAACAATTTCTCAAGAACATCTATCCTTTCTTCCTCTACCTCATTTACTTCAGCATTCTGCAAATTGCTTTCAGCCATGAGCTTGGCAAGACCCAAACCTCTTACTAGCTTTGTGGTCTAGATGTCCATATCATACTCCTGTAATTTTTGACCCATCTACACCTTTTTCTTGAGATCTCCATCTCTGATAATATGTCTTTCACCATTGTGTGAGGAACATAAGCAAAAATTTTGGAACTCAAAATATAAGGCCTAAAACTTTTTTTGCTTTTACCAAGGCAAATGCATGTTTCTCCATGATTGTGTATTTCAACTCAGCTACTTGCAATGCCTTACTAAAGAAGGCAATAGGTCTTTCAGCTCCATCATCATCCTTTTGCAACAAAACAGATGCAATGGTGTGCTCAGAAGCAAAGGAGAAGATTTGGAAAGGTTTCTTGTAATTTGGGGCTGCTAGAATGAAGCATGCTTTAATGCTTCCTTGATTCCATCAAAAGATTTAAGGGCAGCCTCTTCCCACTTGATATTTTGGTCCTTCTTCAACATGTAAGTAATGGGGAGATTCAACTCAGCAAAATTAGACACAAACCTTCTAATGAAATTGATTTGACCAAAGAAGGATTGGATTCCTTTCTTAGTTTTTAGAACCAGGATCTTGCTGATAGCTTCTATCCTTTGTGGATCAATCATAACTCCTTATTTAGACACAATGTGACCAATTAGTTTTGCTCTTTGCACTCCAAAATGGCACTTCTTTGGATTGAGTGAAATGCCATATTCTCTACATCTGATCAACATTATTTCCAAATGCTTGCAAGTGGTCAATTCTTTTGCTAGAAAAAATAGTAATATCATCTTGATAAACAACAATAAAATCATTGATATAGCCAGCAAAAAGCAATGTCCATGGCCCTTTGAAAAGTAGCTCCAACATTCATTAAACCAAAGGGCATCCTGATAAAAACATATGTTCCCCACAGAGTAGTAAAGGTAGTTTTAATCCTCTCTGATTCTTTGACAACAACTTGGTTATAACCGGAGAAACCATCCAAAGTAGAAAGCATTTCAGAACCAGTCACTAATTGTAGCATGTTTTCCATGTTTGGTAGAGGATAGTTGTCTTTCATTGATGCTCTATTTAGATTTCTAAAATCCACACAAAGTCTGATATCTCCATTTTCTTTCTTGACCGGCACCAAGTTTGCAACCCAAGAAGAATACCTTGTGGGTTGAATGATTCCTCCATCTCTCAAATTTTTCAATTCCTCTTGAATTTTGAGAGAAAGGAGTGGGTTAATTGGGATTTTATTTTTTCTGAATGGTTTGGAATCTTTCTTAAGAGGGATTTCATTTTGGAACAAGTCTTCTCTATATGCTTTCAGCTCGAAATAAGACCAAGCCAAACAGTCTTGATATTGTTTCAACAATTAGATATAGAACTGTTTTTCTTCCTTGTTTAAACCACTCCCTAACCAAATCTTCCTTGGTTTCTCCTTTTTCCCAAGTCATGCTCTTCAACATCTCTAGATGCAAACATGTTTCTATTGATTATACAATCAACATTGTTAAAATTTGACTCAAGAGCAACCAACCCTCTAGGGATGGTGTTAGTCTTCAATTGAATGATATCCCTACCAAACAAGGTTTCTTTTCCATCAACATTATAGACCAATGGTTCCAAATCAATAAGCTGATCCACAAACTCACCTTGGTTCTGCAAAAACCTCTGAACTTGAGCATCATCATCAAATACTTGCCAATGTTTGATGTTATCAGGGATTGCAGGCCTAGTGAGTATTTCAACATCATATTCACAATATGGAGAAATGGTACAATTGTCAAATCTTGACCCCAACACTGCTAGCCTATCTATAATCATATTTAAACTTCTTTCATGATGAAAAATGTTGAAGGAATCAAACATCTCAATCAGATCCCAAACTGTGTGTTTGTATTGTTTCATTCACTAATTTTTTTGTTGCATACAGTTTTCTAACTTGTTTGACAACCAACTCAGAATATCCCTTTACAATGACATCCTTTACGCCATACTTCCAAGAAATCCTCAGCCCTAACAATAATGCCTCATACTCAACTATGTTATTGGTGCATTCAAAGTTAAGTTTGAAAGAAAAACAAATTCCTCTTTGCTTGGAGAGATCAAAACAACACCAGCACCATTACCAAATTTGGAGCAAGCTCCATCAAATAAAAAATTCCATGGAGAGCCTACTTCTTCAAGACACTTAGACTGATCCATCTTTTGCTCCTTACCATCAGCAAACCCAATAAAATTATCAACATCAACATCAACAAATAATACTTCATAAGAAGCATTGTTTGGATCCTCAATTAGATATAACATCTTCTTCTCTCCATATAATTTTACAAGGCTGCCTTCAATGGGAATGGTGGAAAAAGACATCCATTTGGACACTCCCTCCAACACTTGCAGCCCACTTTCTTGACAATAACATACCCCATTTGGTAGGGCAATCGATAATTACAACATCAAGTTTCAAATTCTTACCCGGATAGGCTACAAGTTACACCACCAAACCTTTGACACATCCAACAACTGGCACTTCCCTGGAATCCATGGTAGTACACTTGCCATACGCTATTGTTACTTTGATATCTAACTCATTCATAACTTCCAAAGGCATGACATTGCATGATGCCCCAGAGTCAAACATACAATTATGTAGCAACCTATCCTTGATGATCAAAGTTGTGAAGAAAGGGTCAACACTCAACTGAGATTCAACCAAGGATGTTCCCAAATATACCTCTGGTGGTTCACCAAATTCTTCCAATGTTGATGTCTTTCCTACCTCTGCAATAACAAGTGGAGCTTCTACAACATTCACATTCCTTTTCATGGCAGCCTTCTCCTCCTTCAATCCCAAATACTCAAGTGCTCTCTTCTTGTGCTTAGGGATTCTAAGCAGCTCAAAATTGGAACACTGACCTTGATTTGGCTCAAAACTTGAGTGATGTCATAGGGAATGTATTTAGGCAAAACAACAGTGGAAGGAGGGCTGGAAATTTCATTAGATGGCACAAGGTTTTTAACAATTTGAGCATGGGGTGAAGCATAACTTTTTCTTGGGACAAATAGGGGCTCTTAGCAGATGTTTCTTTCTTAGGAACCTCTTTTGGGATATTAGAAAGCAATGGGGTTTTATTTTTGGCCTGAGGCCCAGCTCCCTAGATATCCTTACTTCTTGTGTTATACTCCTTCTTTTGGGCCACCACAACATTCATAAGCAGCTGCCTATCCTCTTCCAAGGGTATACCTCCATCATACTTCTTGACCATCAACACCCTCAAGTATTCAATATCATTATTGGGAAGCTCAAAGGATTTTACATTATCAATTTATAAAACATGAGGAGGAAAAAATGTACCCGTTGGATGTAATCCCAAAAGCTAGCAACAGTCCTTGCACTTATCACTTCAGTGGATGTTGCTCCTTGACATGAGTTTATAGGGCAGTCCATCATGCAAGCATCATCATCCGTATTAAAATCATCATCTTCCTCTTCAATTTGTTAATATGTTCCACATGGAGGATGGGGTAACAAACATCTGTCACACCAGTCAATCTAATTTACATCATCAACAATAGCCACTCTAACATTTAATGGATCAAGCACTACCTTATTTTCCTTGGCCTAAGATTGCCTATTTCCAAATCCAATAGGCCCTTTACCTTTTTCATCAAATCTCTGCTCATTCCTATGGTGATTTCCAAATCTATCTTGTGCTTTCTACCTAGGCTGACCTTGTGAAGTTTGTCCAATTCCCTTCTCAGCTCTTGCCAACTTGTAGGAAATCTCTTTGACAACCCCTGCCAAATTTTTCACCACTTCCTCCAAGTCTACACTCTTGCTTGCTTGAGGCTTCTCAGGGTTTACCAATTTAACTCCATCTCTCTTAGGAGGTTTCCCAATAGCCTTGATATTGTTCTCAATTTGAAGTGCCATGGTGAAGGCCTACCTTAAATTGCCAGGGTTCTTGTCCCTCAAGTAATATGCAGCCTTTTTATCAAATGCATCAGAATATTTTATCAAACAAGATTCATCACATGGTCTTAAATTCACCGGAAATCTCCTCAAAGTTTTATTGAACCTTGTGTTGAAGTCATGGACTGATTCATTTGGGTTCTTCTTGATATTCTCAAACTCTGATAAAAGGAACCTAGGATCAGTCTTGTCACCATATTGTAGCCTGAATGCATTTTACATTTCAGCCCATGAATCAATAGAATTATCTGGCAAGGCCTTGTACCAATCCCTAGCATCCTCCTCTAAAGTGTGGACAAACAATTTAATGTACACATCCTCAAATCCAATTTCAAAATCCTCCATCATATTAATAAAGAGTTTCAAATGCTGATCACCTGTTATGGCATTATTCCCTTGGAACTTTGGCAATATACTTCTGACATCCTGAGGCACAACATTAGGATAGCTAGCAATTCCCCTAAAATTTATTGGGCCAAAGGTGTTGACCACAAATGGAGGCCTAGGTGGAGGTTGAGCCATGTTTTTTGGTGGAGGTGATCTTGGGGGTGACACAAGCTAATGAGGAGTGCGAGGTCTTTGGGGCTCAAGAATGTAGTTCACAAGATTGGTATTCTCTAGGTGCTAATTTTCTTGGAAATTTTTATTAGAATTGAAACACACAGGTGCAGATTGAAGAAGGAAATCACCAGGTATAGCAGAGGGACCTTCACTAGTTGAAGTAAACAAGTTTATGAGAAGATTGCTTAAATCAAAGTCACTGGAAGAAGATTGATAATCCTTTATTAAAGGTTGATATCTCTCACCAATGGATATTCCTTTACTTGATGGCTGACCTTTAACAACCTTCCAAAATTTTCTTTCCTCTAAAACTATCTTTCCCAATTCTTGAAATAATTTTCTACTTGGGTCTCTCCTGAAGAAAGATCTTCTTCCTTCCAGGTTTGCAGATTTTATGTGACAAACTTCACTTAATGTATGAT
Source organism: Taxus wallichiana var. yunnanensis (assembly GCA_018340775.1). Lineage (NCBI taxonomy): Eukaryota > Viridiplantae > Streptophyta > Pinopsida > Cupressales > Taxaceae > Taxus > Taxus wallichiana. The sequence goes on from CM031238.1 coordinate 317,562,378, forward strand.
AAGGTACTAGTATTTATCAAAAATATAACAGCAAGGAGTTGCCACTAAGGACTTTCACCCTAGTTTGTGCAAATGCACTATGAAGATCTATCAAATGACTGCAAATATCAACACTATGCAAAGCTTTAATAGATCTGATCTTCTTTCATTCAATTTTTCAACTATGGTGCAAAGTTTGAAACAAAAATTGGAGACACTTGAAAATATTAAACTCAAAACTATACTCTTCATTCTAGCCTTATAAATCTGATTAGAAAATGATGCTCAGCAATGTAGTTGCACATAAATCACATAAAATGTATTACTAGGGCTTTGAAATACTGAAATACTCCCCAACAACGGCGCCAGAAGTGTGTTGGTACCTATATTTAATCTCCTTCACAACTTGAGCAGCATCATGGATTTTACAAGACACTCAGAGGTAGATAAATGATTTATATGTCATTTTGTAGCTAGGGAAGAAATTTATCTGACTTATTAGCACTCAAGCTTTGAAGAAGTGGGTAGCACCTTGAAAGGATTTGATCTTATCCTCACTATTTTAGGTTGTGCCTCTCAACCAAGGTAAGAGAACCTATATTGTAGCCTCTATTTTGTGAAGGGGGTGAAGATGTCCTTGTATTATGCAGATTATATGGATATGGCCTTGAGAAAACATGATCAATTTCCCATTATTCAAACTCAACAGAGCTATCACTACTAAATGATGGAAATGCTTTCAAGACAAGGTTGAGGCTACTAGAGACATGGTGTGATCCTGACTGCTTTGTGCATTTTTGTAAATGGATTATATTCTCTTATTGACACACAATGCAACATAGGGGTAGTATAGGTGGGATTGGTTATTTGAATAATTTTTGGTGGGAGATCAAGAAGATAGATTGGAATTTTCCAGATCCTTGAGAAACTTCACAACAAATGGAGAACTTGATAACAAAAAGCTTCAATAGTTAAAATATTCCTTCAACCAAAATATGTGCATCAATGGAGGCCCAAACATGCACTTTTTCACACAATATTTGAGATTCTAGCACGAAGACTCAAGTTAGAAGACCCAATAAAACATCAAAATCTAAGATCAGTCATGCCTGAGGAACACCCAGAGGCTTACAAACAATCTTTGTCAACATATGAAAGAAAAGTGATTTTAAATCATTTATTTCATTCCCAGATGAAATCTCTTTTGAAAAATTAAATTACAGATGCCACTAAACTATCACAAGGATTGAGATCTATGTGATTCAAAGAGATTTTGATACAAGATTACAAAAGGAACAAGAAAAACTACTTGCAGACATTATGAAAGTGAAATAAACAAAAAAATTACCATAGCTTTGACATAAATTAACTCAAAATTTATTATATTCATCAACAGGGAGAGTTATTTTAAACAATTTCAGAGCTTGTTGATGGCTATACACTTGTAACCAACTCAACATGAATGAAAATATAACACAGAGGAAGTTAACTTGGTTTCTCATATTTTTTCTCAGACGATGAGATTTTCTCAAAATTTTCTCGTGAAAATGAACTCCCGACCTTTTGCATGAAAAATTCATGCAATATATAACTTTCACTCACTCACTCACTTTTCCCCTCAAATCTTCCCTCCAAAAGTGGAATATTTGAAGCACCTTTGCTTTGCAATATTTCTAGAAAATGACATTTAACAAACTCGCAAAAAGTTGTCATTTGTTCTTTCAAAAGGTGAATCATTACAAAAATTTCATCATTCTTCAAATTGGAAGCATGTTTTCACTTCCCACACATGTAGATCCCTTTCATTTCATCATTTCAACTTTTCCCTTCCTAGTTTTTACTCTACAACTTTGGATCTTGTAATTCACATTTTTCACAAACCAGAGTAGAAATTCATTTGAAAAATGCCTTGGATTCACAAATTGTACCCCCAAATTGATTAATCTGGACCCTACAGGCCAAAACGACATGAAGATTGATGCAAAAATCGCATCTCCAAACTTCCTAGAGCTCAAATGGTGGCCAAACTAGTGAAATGCACAACTATCATTGATTTGTTCCTCAACTTCAAATTTGAGCCCTCCACATGGCAGATCCGAGCCTCGGGATGTCTTTTTACCTTTTTACTACTTTTGGAAAAATTTACACAATTTCTTGATTTCCTCTGGCCAATGAGATTTGGGCCTGACACGTGGCGCAATATGATTGGATACAGAGTCACAGCTCAATTTTACACATTTTACGTATTTCGGAAAAAGGAAAATTTTCATTTTTCTTCGTAGCTCCACCCTTCCGCTTCAAGTTTCTAAAGTGGGTCCTAGTGGAAACCCGGGTCCCTTTATGCCTTAAACTCCCTTTTCCCTCAAAGGGAAAATTTTTCACTTTTCCTCCACATTTCGCACCTCTGTTATTGACATCTCAAATGAATTTTGACTTTTTACCCTTGGGCTTGCAGGTTAGTTTGATACTTTGAGCCATTTGAATACAAGAGGCAAAATTTCCAAATTTCCCTCGATGGTCCACCTCCCCGCCTCTTTGAATTTTAAAACTGTCATGTTTCACCATGGTGTACCTTGAGGTGGTCCCAAAAATTGATACCTTGAATGAGTGCAAACTCGCCATGTGTCATGTAGATGCAAGGATGCAAATTTGACCAGGAGAAAATGCCCGTCAAACCATAAAATATAGAAACACAAGCATTTGAGCCTGAAAATGAAGTTTTCTTCAATGACAAAGAGTTTAGACAGTTGTAAGGCTCAAACACAATCCTTAGGGACACATCAACTCATTCTTCTTCAAGTATTTCAAGGTAGAAATTTCAAGAACAGATTTCGATTTGTGTGATAGAGGGAATGGGAAAACACAAGTTTTTGAAAGGAAAGAACCTAGGGAACTCAAAATACAGACCTTTCCAAATGAACAAAGAAACTAGGAGACAAATATGGACCCATACATGATATTTGACCTAGGGGCAGACTAAAAATGGCAACAATGACCAGCCAAACACAACATGGGGAAGGATAAAATGACAGAGGCCGTAATTCAATGAATTTCCAAGGGCACAAATGGGGCGAGACAATTATGAGCACTAACAGATCTCACTTTCCTCCATGGATGCAAGATCATCATAAGATCCATAACGAAATGAAGGAGGATCAAAATCTCCATGAAAATTTTTAATGAAAGTCTGAGATTGGTGCGCAGACTCTGTGAACTCTACTAGACATTGAAGTTCCTTCGGTATTATAAGACAAAGAAGCTCGTATGTCATGTCATTCTCGTTCAACCAATCTTGGTGATGAATGTGGTCAATAGATTTAGGTGCCATCCCAAGAAGATGTGGTAACAAGTTGTACATAATATAATGATCAAGTATTCCATTATTTCATTGTAGGTAGTTTCCTGATCCTAGTTGAACAACGGAGCAATGAAATTCAATGTCCATGACGAGAGGAGCCTCTAAATAATACTAGTTTAACCCCCTTTTGTAGCACTTTATAGTTTAGTGAATTGATTATAATCAGATGCCATTGTGCATCGAGAACCAGTTAGTCACTCACCTTACAATCAGCGTAATAACACACAAGAGTGGAGACCACAATCAAGGTTTGTTGAGTGCAATAGTTCGACACTATAAGCAAGCACAAGAACGAGTGAAAACAAGAAGGGGAAGAGAAGGCCTTGTGAGAAATGGTGTCTCACATTGCACAAAAAAATCCCTTTTCCATAAGACTGTGGTGGACGCACTCACAAGTCCACAAGCAATAAAAGGGATAATACAATGCTCAAGATGATTCAAAATGAGCCAACACAAGCAATACAATGACACCCCCCAAAATGTGGAACTTTATAAAATAGTGTGTTTACAAAACTAATAATCCCATCATGTAGTGTGTGAAAAACATGTAATTTTGACTAAATAAGTGCTCAAAACGGAGACATCGAGTCAAAAGTTATAGTAAAAAAATGATTCCCACAACTAATGGAAAAAGCCAATAAGTCCTGCAAACGAATTGAAAAGGTGCCCTAAACTTATACAAAGGGTTTCGTATGTGTGTTCATTAGAAATGACATAAAATTTTAGATAGGGTTTGTTTTTATTGCGAGGGGGGATTAGCCTCTTGCCAACCCCAAACCTCACCCTCCGTCTTCGACACTCGAAGGAAGGACAATAAAACAAGCAAAATATATCCAAAAAAATTTATTACAATGCCATGAAATAAATGTTTTTAACCTTAAAACATTAAAGGGAGATTGATTTTACCAATAATAAATTCTAAAAAGGATGGATATGAACAAGCTAGGCAGTGTTGACTAAGCTGCTAGAGAATGGAAGCCCACATTGTCAAGCCAAGGGTTAGTTCGTTGAGCCTCCGAGTTGTGCTAAGGTGCACAGATGTAACCTCCAAGTGGAATACAGAGTACAAATGTTAGAGGGATGTGAGTTTGAGAAAAAAATATTCTCCACTGAGTCTACTTTGCAAAATCCACCGAGCTATGGGTTGTTGGTTGTCAGACGAAGCTTACGTTGTCAAGAGAGGGGGCCACATGTTGTGCAAAGACTGAAAGTGAGGGTAATGGCTATGCACATAACCATTTCAACATGGGCAGAGGTTCCATAAAACTGGGCACAAGCGAAATAGAAACATAGACCATCAGACTGAAATCAACCCAAACACGTGGATGGAGGCCGAAACCTGAGTTGGATGCAGGCCCACGAGCTCCCATAGAAAACCCAAGCCGTGGATCAATGCATAGGCATGAGTTGGATGGAGCAGCGGAATGAACAATGCAAGGTATGTGTGCACGAGGGACTCAAGCTTCAAAACTAGTGCAGAAGTCAATGAGTAAAAAAAAACAATCCCACAAATTTTTGAACAATACATGAGTCAACAACAACCGAGCCACAACTAATGTAAAAAAGCTTATAGAAGATCAACCACAAACAAAATGACCACACAAAAACACCTAAAACTTGTAACTGTTGAAACCTCAACATGAGGTGAGAAATACGATTCCAATGTAATAATCGAAAAAAATTACATGAGGAAATAAGAAGAAACCAGAAGTAATAAGCAATTGATAAAAAAGAGTGCATGTTTTACCAAAACCTCACACTCTAATACCATGAAAGAGGGATATGCAAGATCTGATATTGAAACAATGCACCACGATGAAGTTTCACTTCGATGGTAACGTTGTAGCTCCAACGCAATAAGCAAGATTCAAACAATGGAAATAATATGCAAATAAGAAAATAGGTATGTTCATGCTCATAGATCGAAAAAGGAAGTACAAATAGGGGTGTTGTGTAACCCCATGCCTAAACAAGGAAAGTAACTCCTATGACGCCACTGACGCATATGACATGACTGACGCATATGATGCCACTAAAGGAGGAGTTACAATTCCAAATAAGGAATGTAACTCCTATGATGCACTGACACAAATGAAAATGATAGATTCTATGACAGAATTTGACACTTGTCATTTGACTCCCTAAGACCTATGACTCTCGCAAGGCAAGATGACTCACCATGTGATGTGGATGATGACTAGATAGGTCACACATGCCAATAGATCCCCCTTACACTATTACATGACCATTTCACATTTCTAATTCATCATTATAAAAAATTTTCTCATACATCATGCGACATTTCACACCACTTTCTAGTGATTCCCCCTAATGACCTAATTTGGGGGCAACAAAAAAATATCTCCATGAGTAATCAATCAAACACATTCAAATCTCAACACAAATATTATACTATTTGAATCACATAATTTAACCGACACAAACATAGCGTATTTCTCCCAGATGACCTAACTTGGGAGTTACATCACCACTTTCCCGTGATGACCTACCGTGGGAAGTTACCTCTATATTTTGTATTGCTTCCATATGACCTAACATGGAAGCCATGTCATACATATCACGGGAACCTTAGATTAGGGGCAATGAGACATCATTGTATTTCCTATACTACTCCTATGAGGGTCGGGGTTTTTTTAGTGGTGAATATTCATAATATGGAAAATATTCATAATATGGCGAATATTCCATATTTGAAAAATTTGAAAAGGTGAATTTTAAAGCGCGGATCGGTGATCTACCCACCTAAAAATTATAGTTTAATTTTTTTATGGGTCGGCTTCACCTACCCTCGAAAATTTCCCCTATATAATCCTAGATTATTCACTGGTAGAGCACTACTAACTCACGCATACCACCTAGGGGCATATGTATTATCAAGTACAATAAACATGCAATAGGAGGGTGGAGGCTACGGACACGTGACAGAGAGTTTATTGATACACAACAGAGGGGCGGAGGCTACGGACGTGCAACATAGAGATTTTTTTGATGTGTGATAGGAGTGTGGAGGATGTAGATGCGTGACAAAGAGTTTGTTGATGCACGACACAAAGATTTTTTTGACACGCAACATGAGGGCGGAGGTTACATATGCATGATAAAACATTTCTCATGTCATGCGACAACAACACCCTCACCGACATGCGATAATAAGGTTGATGTCACGTGACTACAATTTTGCTATCGCACGACACAACAACCTTGTTGACCACAACAAGAGGTTTGTTGTCACATGATAGCAAATCTATTGTCGCGCATCTCGTAGCCTTTTTGTCACACAACTTGAAAATCAAGTGAAATATTTTCATACAAACCCCAAAAAAGTTGCCTCCCCACAAAACCAGTTCCGAGGATATTCGCTAGGTATTTTCCACCTCCAATTTCCAAGAGGTCTCTTAAAATGAACCACGATGAGGGTTATTCTCATTAGGTCGAGAATGAATCAAAATGAACAAAAATTTGGTCTTTGTTCGTGTGTAATGGCTAGACCTTTTGAGGATGTAGTTAAAGTTGGAGGGTAAAACTATACCTCTCTCTACACTCTTCTTTTGGAGGTAGGACACACAAATCCTCGTTTTCATACACACAAAATCAGGTTGGGAATTGATCACTCCTACCCCATCAAAATCTCCATTAATGAAAAAAATTGAAATCTCCATCAACAAAAAAATTGAAATCTCCAATCACTCAAAATCAAATCATCAATCTTGCTAAGTGCTCCTTATAACTATTCTCCATTTACATTTATGCCACATAATTCAATACATTGATCCATGTCGTTCATTATGCTTTATAGTCTCATTTTGTGTACTTATACGCACATGGCTTATTCAGACTTCTTATAGGTACGTTCCTTACTTCCTTTACACTACTTGAATTTCATTCAAATATCTTAAAGGGTGGGAAAATGGAGATATAAAATCACGCACATACTAATATTTACTATATCATTAATTATGTTGTTTTATGTATGGATATTGAATGAGATAAGTATTCACTAGTGACAAACTATCTAGTCCATCCATTTTCTTTGAGTGTCTCTATTGTTTTTATCTCTCACCTATCTCACTTCGCACCATTTTTGGTCAAGTCAAAGGGATCCATGTCTCATTGTTCTTATCACATTTGTTAACAGATTGTCTCTAGACACTAGCACCGATGGTAGGACACTAATACCCAAGTACTCCTATCCAACTTGGGAGCTCCTATCCTCTTTGTTCATGGTCACATTTTTATACTTATAGTCTACATTTTCGAGTTTTCTTACTCCTATCCCGAGGGTCCTAGTCAAGATGTCATGTCACTAGTGTAAAAATTCAAGAAAGAGATCAATATATAAAAACAACATACATACCATTATAATGGAAATCAATTTTTATAAAGGGCTAATTATATACATATCAAAAGGGACTACATTTGGGTGCATTATTTCTACATACACGTTGTATAGGAAGGGGAAGCTCTAAATTCCATCCCACACATTTATATTTTATCTAGCTACCACCATTATCTTTACATCATCGGTACGAGGGAAACCTAAGAGCTCTATTGCACACACAATCACATATAACTACATTGGGTCTAAGATGTAGTGTAGTGTTTAGTCATATATTCACTCGTTTGACAATTAAGGGTATTTTGACCCCTTATTTTACATCTTTATTTTTTAGGATTTGAGATTATTTTTAGGGTTTTGCATGAGATTATTTTTGTTACATATTTATAGGTACTCTCACATTCTAAGTGAAAAAAACAAGTGATCATTTGTGAGCAAGTGTGAAACCCTAGTGACAGTCTAAAATCATATTCGACCTTTTATGCATATTCCAAAGCCTCCCAAGGTCTAGGGTGCCCATGAGTGCCCTCACCGATGAGGCCAAAATATTTCGATTAATGTATAATACATGATCTCATCTTACTCTCCTTTTGATTAAGTTTGATTGCATTTTGTGAATTTTAGTTGATCTAATATTAGTTAGGATGTAATTTTTATCTTTTGATTCATTTTGATTCTAATGTTAAAAGCTCTAGAATTCTGAAAAGTGTGTGTTTGAATTCAATTTTGTAATAAAGCGAGGTCTAAATCGATCGAGGAAATAAAGCGGGAAGAATTCAATTTATTTTTAGCAACATCTGTTCCTACACAACTTAGTTTCAAAAATTGAAGCTAGTTCCAAAACTCCATCACACAGTCATCATCATCATTTAGTTCCTAACTCCGATGTTTTAGTTCTAGAATTTTCAGAATTATTTATGGAACTCGTGGGAATAGCTTCTAAACTCTCATGGTTTTGATCCTTAACAAATTCCTATGGTTCTGGAACTTCTCCGAAGTTTCGGAACCAATGGGAGTTATCTATTTTAACCACATCCAGAGATTTTGCATCTACGACCCTTTCAATCAGAAAGGATGAGAAGATTTCTAAACGTAAATCCAAGGAGAGTTATCCTATAGCTATCTGATCAACCGCAATCTGCTCAAAGCATCTATTCTGGGCATGATTCAATTTCATCAGAATCATTGAGATAGCTATGATTGTAAAATGTATATAAAAGCAGACATGCAATAGATAGATAGGATATATATAGAAATAGAAGATATAGAATGAGATAGAAATAGAACAAAGAAGAGAAATAGAATAAGTACTCAGATCTAGTACGTTTGTAATTCGAATGTTTTATCAATAAAATAGCCATTCCTATTTGAGAGAATTCTGAGTTGTTAAATCCTTATTCGAGGAGGAGCAAGGGCCCACTCCCCCAAGGACCAGGATATTCATTTATTTGGTATTTATATTTCTTCAACAAATAGCTTAGATATGTTGATTATGTATTGTTTTAATTCTTTCAATTAAACTCTGTTGTATACTTGTTCCTGTAGGTGTTTAGATAGATTCTTATATTTCTTGCAAATTTTTTCCAACATTCTAAATTGAGTGTGTTTATTTTTCCAACGTAAGTGTGTGTTTCCATTATGCACAGTGTGTTTCCTTTTGGAAAAGCTTTCAATGTGTTTACTTTCAGCAATTTTTCATATTTTGATTTAAATAAGGTTTTACTAAGAATTCCTTAAGACATTAAAGAGATCCCCCAGAAAATACAAAAATAACTACAATCAACTACTAGATCGGTTAAAATTACTCTTGTTGCATATAGCTTTAGACACACCCCTGGTTTGATATGACATCAACAAGAAGTTGATTAAATGAAGGGAATGATGACACCCATCATTTTTGGTGCCATTTCTAGGGACATTAGTTGGAACTTTCTAATTAAGTGTTAACAAGAGCAACAAATCATACATCTAGTAGTTGAAGGATCTTCCCTGCTATATCACAAAATATATGAGTAGACCAAGAGACTCACAGGGTAGATTCCTCCCAAAAACATCTTCACAAGAATTCATAACATCCTCTAGTAAAAGTAAGGAAATTGATTAAGAATTAGAAGCACCATCATCCCCTGTCAGATAAGAAATAAAATCACCATTTTTGGAATTCTTAGATCAGTCACCTGAAGGAAGTGGAACTTTTAGGAGAAATCTTATTACTCAAGATCCATTTAGGGTGAGTTTCAATTCTCAATTGAGTATTCAACCTCCTACTCCTGATTTTTCACCTTCCCCAAGGCATACCGCTTACCACATTGATTGGGAGGAAAATTCAGAAAATATTTTTAAAATGGCATGAGAAGTTGAGAGAGAACCTGATAGGACCTTTACCTATCCAATCCAATTGGGAGATGATGATACATCAATGAAAAATATCTCACCTACACATTTACCCACCTTTAGAGGGATGTCATTTGAAGATCCTGACCAATTTCTATTTGAGTTCAAGGTACTATGTTAGACCTATGATTATAAGATAGATAATCAAAAACTCAAGTTGTTTCCATCCACTTTAAAAGATGCAGCAATGAGGTGATTTATGGGATTACCATCCAACTCTATTACCACTTGGGCACAAATGGATACTTTTGCCTTCCTATATAAATACCAATATTATTGCAGAGGGAGAAATAGGAAGGAAGAATTCTTCAAAATCAAGCAGGAGGACGATGAAAACATAGAAGATTATTTAGATAGATTCCTCTTTGTTAGCAAAAGATGTGGATTTGTGCTTTCTGAGGAGTTAAGTAAAACTATTTTTCTTAAAGGTTTGGATGACGAATCTAGAGAATCCCTTAACTTAATAGGAGGTGGAGATATTGATCGAGATAAAAATGAATAGAATTAAAGAGATTTGTAGAAGCTATTCCGAATGAGAGCTAGACCTAGAAAAGGAAAATCAATGAAAATTTTGAATCCAATATGAAAAAACTAATGGATGAGTTAGAAAACTTTAAAATAGAAATTTTAGTATAATTAACCTCTCTGTGGATGGATTACAAGCTAAAGTAAATTTTAAAACTAAACCATTGGCTATGTATTGTCCTAGATGCAGGAAGAAGCATGCATTAAGAGACTATCCTTTGGATAAAACAGAAATGTGTCTTATCTGTGAATCTAAATAACATGATACTGATGTTTGTTCTTTACTTCTTGTTATTAAGAATCAGATTAAACAAACTAGTGCCTCATCTACAATAGAAGAATTGAATTTTGTTCAGAGACAACCTAACCAAGGGAAGTTTATGCCAAGATCAATTCCTAATCCCTGGACAATGCCATGGGCTACTCAGGCAATACCACAAAATTGGGGACAACCTCCTTGGGTACCTCAACCAACTTGGAACCCTTGTGATTGGGCAAATCAAGCTTGGTATGCTCAGGGGACATACACAACCATGGGCTGGTCAAGGAAATCCTTATGCATGGTCACAACCGAGATGGAACCCTAGTAATTATTCCCAAGGAAGAACATATCCAAATCAGAATCAACAGGACATCATGGGATCTCCTGCACATAATTCACAAACTGAGAATGTGGTCTAAATGTAAATGCCAACACAACCAGTAGCAAACCCTAGAAATAAATAAACAACTCTTGTTTATGGAACAGAACCAGAAAAATCAGTTGATTTACATGTTATGGATTGTAAGGATATTCAAACTAGATCTGGGAAAATCATTAACAATCCACCCCTTGTAATCACTAAAATGACAGAAGAAAATGAAATTCCTAGTATTGTTGTTCCAAAAGAGGATATTGAAAGAAAATAAAAGGAGCCAGATAGCAACACTACTGAGACTCCATTTCTAGAGAGATTCAAAGAAGCTATAGAAATCAAGGAGTCTGAATTGGTACAGGAACTAAGGAAATTGAATATTGAAATACCATTGTTACAAGAAATTAAGGACATTCTAGAATTAAACAAATTAATCAAAATGTTATGTATGAAAAATCCTAGAAGGAAGAAACATTACCCCAAAACTATCAAACTAGATGGGAAACTTACTGATTTATTGGCAGGAAAACTTTTACTTCCCAAATATGGAGATCCTGAAGTCCTATTATTTTTGTCTCTATAGGAAATAAGGATGTACATAATGTTTTGATAGATTTGGTATCTACTATCAATGTAATGACAAGGATATTCTATTACCATTAACAGATTATATAACCTACTAATACCATATTGCAGATGGTAGATCGGTGCATGTAGCAAAACCAGAAGAATTATTGAAGACATGGCGGTTATGGTGGAGTCATGGGAATATCCATTTGACTTCCTTATACTGTAGCCAAAAGGTAAAACATTGGGTTATCCCATTATTTTGGGTAGGCCATAGTTAGCTACAGTTATTGCTTTGATAGATTATAGGTCAGGTGATATGACAATCTCGAATGGTAAGAACTCTAAACAAATTTCCTTATATCCTACTACACAACCTTTTACTAAAAATCATGAACAATTGTGGGTTGATTCTCCTGAAACTAATAAGAAAAAAATTTCTTCTTTTTCTATGATCACATTGCAGATCATGTAAGAGAAGTAGAAGAGATGATTAATCCACCATTGGATGAGAACCTGTTGTCCTTAAAGCAATCAAAAATAGTTCCAAAACCCACAAACTTAGTTCGGAACCCGTGAACTTAGTTCGGAACCTGTGAACCTAGTTCCAGAACCCGCGAACTTAGTTCCGGAACCACCACATTTAGTTCGGAACCACGACAACAACAATTCTCTTTGATTGAAAATGATTTCACTCCGAAGGAATGAGATTTCTCGTGGGGAGAGGATGAATTAGTAGCTTCAGTTTCAAGTACATCAGGAAGTGGTGAAGAATTTTTGGAAAGTAGCAGTGACGAGAATTTGGCCTGTAAAGAGATAAGTATCATAATTCTCATTACTGTCCTTTTCCAAGATCTCTGTCTTAAGGAACTTTTGGAGATGTTACTACATACCATATGTTGTTACCAAATGAATGTACATTAAATACTTTAATGAAACCCTTTCCACAAATTATTTCATCACATATTGGAACCAAGCATGTTGAAATTCAACCAGGTAAAACTTTAAACATTAACAGTTGGTTGAAGGAGGATGAAGAAGCTAAATTGTTTGATGTTCTAAAAAATCATACTAAAGCTTTTGCTTGGGATTACAAAGACATGAAGGGGATTCATCCAAGTATCTACACTCATCACATCTATACTGAAAACATTAAACCAGTTAGGCAGCCTCAAAGAAGGATTAACCCAACTTTAAGGGATATAGTCAAACAAGAAATTGAAAAACTATTACAAGTAGGTTTCATCTACCCTATCTCAGATAGCCAGTGGGTATCTCCTCTTGTAATTATTCCCAAAAAGAATAGAAAATGGAGAATATGTGTTGACTATAGGGAACTAAACAAAGCCACAATGAGAGATTATTTTCCCTTACCATTCATAGATCAAGTCCTAGATAACCTTTCAGGTAAACAGTACTTTTCTTTCTTGGATGGCTTTAGTGGGTACAATCAGATTAGAGTTATCTGCTGAAGATCAGGACAAAACTATATTTACATGTCCATGGGGAACCTTTACCTATAGGGTGTTACCATTTGGTTTATGAAATGCTCCTGTAACTTTCCAGAGAGTTATACTTGCAATCTTTGTTGATCTAACAAATGATTGTGTTGAAGTATATATGGATGACTTCACTATACATGGAGATACATTTGAAGATTCTTTGAGAAATCTGGAGAAAGTGTTAACAAGATTTGAACAACACAACTTGTCTCTTAGTGATGAAAAATGTTTGATGATGGTGGATGAGGGGATTGTATTAGGACACCATATTTCAAAAAAGGAATTCAGGATCAAAACAAAATTAGGATCATTTCATATTTACCTATTCCTCATACCCCCACAGATATCAAATCATTTCTAGGGCATGTTGGGTACTATAGGCACTTTATAAAATATTTTAGTAAAAAAATTTCCCCCATGTTTAAATTGTTAACCAAGGACTGTGAATTTCTTTAGGATGAAAAGTGTCAGCATGCTTTTGAAGAAATTAAAGACAAATTAATCAGTGCCCCAATATTGAGAGGTCCTAATTGGGAAAATCCATTTCATATCCAAATAGATGCCTCAAATTATTCCATTGGTGCAGTATTGGGATAGAAAGATGAGGAAGGAAATATGTATGCCATTTACTATCTTAGCAAGAATCTTACTCCCACTTAAAATAATTACACCACCACTGAAAAGGAATTTCTTGCTGTGATTTATGCAATCAATAAATTCAAACATTACATTACATGGTACAAGATATTTGTACACACATATCATTCAACAATTAATTATTTAATGAACAAACCAGTGGTTGGAGGAAGAATAATTAGATGGTTATTACTTTTGCAAGAATTTGATATTTCCATTGTGGACAATCCAGGAAAATCTAATGTGGTAGCTTATTTTTGTCAAGACTAACCACCACATGGGAGCAAGATCTAGTCAAAGATAACTTTCTAGATGAAAAATTGTTTGTAATCTTAGCAAGTACACCATGGTTTGCTGATATGGAAAATTATCTTGCAACAGGGAAGTTTCCTCTTTCTTTCACTAAGAAACAAATAAAGAAGTTAATTAAAACTAGTTCATAATTCAAATGGTTAAATAGAATGCTATTTAAGTGTGGTCCTGATTTTGTCTTGTGCAGGTGTGTAAGAGAGGATGAAATCTTTGACATCCTCAGAGCATGTCATGATGAACCAAGTAGAGGACACTATTCAGTGAAAAGAACAACTCATAAGATACTTGGCATTGGTTTATTATTGGCCATCTCTGTACAAAGGATGTGAATAGATATATCAAGAAGTGTGATCCTTGTCAAAGGATGGGACAGCCAACTTTCACCAATGAAATGCCTCTTCAGCCTCAAGTTGTGGTTGAACCATTTGAGAGATGGGGATTGGATTTTGTTATTCCCTTTAATCCTCCTTTACAAGGGAAGGAATATATTCTTATATGTATTGACTATGTGAAAAAATGGGCGAGAAGTGCGAGGCATTGACAAATGCCACTTTGAGGAAGTTGATGATTTCCTTTGGAACAGAATTATGATAAAGTTTAGAGCACCAGGAGCATATTTTCAGATTAGGGACCATAATTCATGTCTAATATGATCCAAGATTTCACAAGGTATTACCAAATCAATCATAGGAAGTCATCTCCTTAACACCCATAGTCAAATGGACAAGTTCAAGTTCTGAAACAGAGAATTAGATAACATCCTTACCAAAATAGTTGAAGTTGGGATAAAAGATTGGTTAAAGAGACTACCTGAAGTCTATCTCGGGCTTATAATACAACTTGAAAACTACAACAGGGTTTTTACCATATGAATTGGTCTATGGGAAAAATCCCTTGTTTCCTATAGAGTTTGAACTTCAAACATTAAGGAAAGCGTAAAGGTGGGAATTGAGTTAAATGCAACTCAAAAGGAAAGAATCCTTCAACTCAATGAGTTAGATGAATTAAGGTTGGAAGAAATTCAGCAGACAGAGATGATTCAAGAGCAAATGAAGCAATGACATGACACACATATCAAGAAAAGAAAATTCAAAGTAGGAGATTAGGCATTGCTATTCAATTCTAAGTACTAACAATTCAAGGGAAAATTGAAAACCAGATGGTTGGGACCCTATCAGATTGAGTAGATATTTGACAATGGTTCTATTCAGTTAATTCCCATTGATGGTAGCAGAGAACACGCTTGGTTAATGGACATAGGCTGAAAAACTATAGGAAGCCTCCCACTAGGGATGAATTCTTGAGGAAGATTGAGAAGCGGACAAAGAATTTGATCATATGGAAGAACCCATTTCTTTCAAAATGATCAAATAACTAGATGATAGATCCAGAATAAAGGGAAGAAGATGAAAACTATAAAATGGCATTTTCTTCCCCAAAAAAAAAGAAATTATCTCAAAGGTAAATTGAAAACCAGCAAATGGTGGTTGACCTCTTTTTGGCTAGTTCAAATAAAGGAAATCTTTTGAATTCCAACTGTCTTATCTAATCATGTTTTATTCGACTTGTAGGAATGACGATTCATCATAGCAAAAAGATTACATCATCAAGGATGGTAATTATGTCTTTTAACTTATTTAGGGTTGATTAAATGTTTGCATTTGTGATTTGACTTAATTTAAAAGTAGGTATGATGAGTCATCTATTTATACATTATGATTACAAGTGTGTAATCATGAAATTGATTTAGATGGAATAAGTGGTGGCATGGTTATCATTAGTAATCATTATTGCAAAAATCAAGTGAAATAAGTTACAGAGATATTTTAAGGAAGGAGCATCGAATTAAGTTTGTATTCCACAGCAAAGAACTGAGGTACCACAGCTAATAAGAATGAGGTTCCGTAGCTAAATTCTTGATTTTGAGATAAGGAAAATGGCCTCAACCAATTTTCACAAAATCAAAAGAGACTGAACTCAAGCTGATATGAGGATTAACAAGAAATATGGACCAGAGGATGATTCCCAGCTGCTCGTAGACGAAGAAGTGGCATCCATATTTGAGCATGCAGGATGGTTAGAGTTCCTGAATAAATTTTCAAGGCATAATGACAAATTGGTAATAGAATTCGTCATAAACCTAGAACAATCTAGAACAAAGGTGAGAAATATATTTATTCCTTTTTCTATAAATATTGTAAGTAACGTGTCTGGAGTGCCAATTGTGCATGTCCCACAACCTGCCAAGGGGACTTTGAAAGAACTGGTTGAAGTCTTACTGCAAGAAGGAGAAACTGAACCCCAATACATCTATAATACAAAGAAAATCATAAAAGGGGTCAGAAGGGCTAGTTTTCCCAAACCCTTTAATAGGGTAGCATTTTGGATAGTAAAATATTTAACCTTGTGATGGTCAATTTGGGTCAGTGGGAAAAGAAGTCTTAAAAATGCTCACATATCTCAAGTATGGATCCACCAAACTCGAGTACATAATAAACCTTCCAGGGTTTATTTTTTATTCTATACGAGAACATGGCTCGAGAGGTATTCCTGGGGTGTTGGGACAATTAGGCATCATTGTCTAATTCATTTAATATGCCAGCACCATTTCCTATCAAAGAAGAATGGAGAAGAAATTTGGGACAAGTTTCTTGGCAAGTTCAAGAAAAATCCTAATATTATCAGAAGCATAATTCCAGTCCCATTCTCTCCTTTAGCTAATCTGGAAATGGATGCCCCTATAGAAGGATAGAGGGAAATGGAAAGAAAAAATATACCAAAAAGAAGGTCAAAGAGAAAGATAAAAATAGCAAAGCCTTATGTAGTTGTGAAGTAAATTCCTTCTTCTACAGTATCTTTAGGGAGCCAATATCTGTCTCTGACGGTGATAGCTCACCCACACAAGAGCAAGAAAGAATAGTAAGAAGAAGATATAGAAGGAAATTCACTGCTAGGCATGTTAAACTTCCCCAGATAAGAAAAATTCATAAGAGGTCAAGGGAAACCCCAGAAGGAAGAAGTGAGTAGGAAATGATGGAAGAAGAAGATGCTAACATTTTGGGTAGCATGGCCATGACTCCTCCTGAGCCAAGTCAAGCTGAAATGGACATAGGAGAAGAGAGATTTAAAGAGAAAGATTTTCAGAATTGGCTGAACCATTAGCATTGCCACATGAAGAAGAAGAGTTGGCATCTAGGATAAGAAAAGGAAAATTTCCTTTGATAGAGGAAGAATGCCCAACTCCTCAAATAATTTCAGAGGAAGAAAAAAGACAACAAGTTAAACAAGCTCTGTTCTTTTCTAGAGTAGAGCTCATTATCAGAGAAAAAGATGAGGAATTGGATTTCCTCAAGCTCAAATTAGAACAAAGGGAAATGCTCATTAGAGAGCGATAACCTGACTTACAGCCAAGATCGAGGGAATTATCAACAACAAAGAAATAGTTGATAGAAAAGAGGAAGAATTTCAGGCTTCTAGAAAACAGAATGTTATGTCCACAACCTCTACACAGACTGATTTGACCTACTTACCACTCAAATAGCTATGGAATGATACTTGCAGGGAGCTCAGAGAAGCCAAAACATTAAATTAAGAATTAAAGACTAAGATGGAGGAAGAGATGAAGGTAAGAAATGAATGGGAAGAAATTTTTATAGGGATGAAGGAAATAAATATAAATTCCTTGCAAAAATTCATGTGGCAAGTATTATGAGTGAAAAATTACTTGCTGTAGGAGGCCCTATCCTGCATATAGTGTGTTTTTAGAAAGTAGTTCATTCACTGGCAGCTATCAAGGATTGCATGTGGGCTTCCACATGAACTCAAAGATGAATCTAAATTCATGGCAGCTTACTCTCTCTCTAGCCCTGAGTAGAAAAATCTTCTGTGTGAATTTTATCTTTGTAATTTTATGCTAGAGAAAAACACAAGATTTACGATCAACTTGAATATAGGGAGAGCCACTCAACACATTTGTCTCTATCTTGCACAACCAATTTGCATGGAAGGAAAGGGAATCTGAATTTTCATTGAAATCTAGCTCAACATGTCTTTATATGAGAGCTCATTATGGTAAAACATCTATCTTCCTCACACATTTTAGAACTCATTCCTTTGATGAGAGATTCAAGACACACAATCTTACCATTCTGCAAAAGAGTATTGATGCCTTCACCTCCTATGAGGAGGAAAATTTGAAGATATTTATGAAGGATTCTCAAAGAGGTGGGAACTCCTTACTATTTCCTTGAGAAGAAGGGAAGTAATTTCCCAACAAATCTGATCTAGAGTTTAGAAAGGGAAAAAGCATTATGCACAATAATTCCCCAAGTCAATGAAACCTACGAGAAAATATGGATGGGAATGCAAACAAGGCCCCCTCTACTTCTCACCCCCATGTCTCCTTGATAAAATAGATAACCTCAAGACCCTACTAAATTTGAACAATGGGAGAGGAAAATAGAAGAAGGAGCAAGGTATAATACATCCAAGGTTAAACATTGGAAAATCCAGTTTCAGCCATTTGATCTGAGCAATCAAATGGAATGTAGAACTTATAACCCCACTTTTTAAGAATGAAGTTTGTAAAGGGACTTACAAACAAGTAAGTTTGGGGGAAACGATGAGGCCAAAATATGTCTGATTAATGTATAATATATGATCACATCTTACTCTCCTTTTGATTAAGTTTGATTACATTGTGTGACTTTTAGTTGATCTGATATGAGTTAGGATGTAATTGTCTAACTTTTGACTAATTGTGATTCTAATGTTAAAGGGTCTAGAATTCCTGAAAAGTGTGTGTTTGAATTCAGTTTTGTAATAAAGTAGGTCTAAATCAGTCAAGGAAATGAAGCAGGAAGCGTTCAGTTTGTTTTTAACAACATTTGTTCTTACACATCTTAGTTCTAGAATTTCCAAGCTAGTTCTAGAACTCCATCACACAATCATCATTTAGTTCCGAAACTTTTAGACTTAGTTCCGAACTCTAGTATTTAGTTCCGAGAATTTTTGGACTTAGTTCTGGAACTCCTAGGGATAGCTCCAGAACTCTCACGGTTTTGATCCTTAACAAATTCCTATGGTTCTAGAACTTCTCTGAAGTTCCAAAACCAATGGGAGTTATCTATTTAACCACATCCGGAGATTTTTCATCTACGACCTTTTCAATCATAAAAGGATGAGAAATTTTGTGAACGCAGATCCAGGAGAGTTATCCTACATGATATCCGATCAACCACAATCTGCTCAAGATCCATTCTAGGCATGATTCGATTTCATCGATTTGTGATTGTAAAATGTATATAAAACCAGACCTGTAGTAGATAGATAGGATATATATAGAAATAGAAGATATAGAATGAGATAGAAATAGAACAAAGAAGAGAAATAGACTAAGTACTCAGATCCAATATGTTTATAATTCTAAATGTTTTATCAATAAAATAGCCATTCCTATTTGAGATAATTTTGAGTTGTTAAATCCTGATTCGAGGAGGAGCAAGGGCCCACTCCCCCAAGGACCAAGATATTCATTTATTTGGTATTTATATTTCTTCAGCAAATAGCTTAGATCTATTAATTCTGTATTGTTTTAATTCTTTCAGTTAAACTCTATTGTATACTTGTTCCTGCAGGTGTTTAGATAGATTCTTATATTTCTTGCAATTGTTTTCCAGCATTCCAAATTGAGTGTGTTTATTTTTCCAACAGCAAGTGTGTTTCCATTCTGCACAGTGTGTTTCCTTTCAGCAAAGCTTTCAAGTGTGTTTACTTTCAGCATGTTTTCATCATTTGATTTAAATAAGGTTTTACTAAGAAGTCCTTAAGACATTAAAGAGATCCCCCAGAAAATACAAAAATAACTACACTCAACTACTAGATCGGTTAAAATTACTCTTGTTGCATATAGCTTTAGACACACCCCTAGTTTGATATGACATCAACAAGAAGTTGATTAAATGAATGGAATGACGACACCCATCACTCACCCCTATCCAAGAACTCATCTCTAGGAATTTTCAGCACCTCTACATTTTTTTGAGTGGGATTGTGACATTCTGAGTTTCTATTCTATTTGTTCTCCTGGTCCAACCACACTTCGGGACAAACGAAATCAAGGGGAGTTCCTATCTCTTTTATTTTCCTTCATAATTAGGTCTAATAAAATTTCCTAACATATGTGTTTCATTATAGCAATCTTTGCATTTCATATTATAATAAAATGTTCAAACTTTATTGAATCACTTCCAATATATTTTGAGAATACACAATCCTTAAGTTTCTTTAATGAAAAATAACCTTATATGCTTAAAATTAAAAAAATCATCCACTACCTAAAAGTCTTGTTAAAATTTAAATGTAAGTCAAACTATAATTATAATAAAAATTTATAATTATTATAAAATAATATTAAAATATTTATCTGGTACCAAACTATAATTTACATTAGTATATATTATTTTTATTTCTTATTAAACTATGTAGTAAACCAAATTTTTTATATGTCAAAGAAATGTTTTTACTTGAATTCCATAATGCATGCTCCCCTTTTATTTTATTTTTCTTAAATATTTTTGATATAATCATTAAAGAAGAGGCCAGTTCATATTCACCGAATTCTAAACTTTTTGTCTTCTCGCAACACAAATTCAACTTTACAAATTTTTAAAACAAAGGAGAGAAATTTAGATTTCTCCTTTCGATCATCAATAAACTTCAAAAAGGACATGCATTTTAACAATATGCACGAAATCATTTTCTTATAAAAGTAATAAAATTAGCTATATTTTACATGTGCAAAATATTATGAAACATGAGAGGTGTGAATAAAACATTTGATGAGTTTGGAAGCTTATTAAGAGAATTCATACATAAAATTTGATGTAATAGAAATTGGTAGTATCAAATATAAAGGTGGGGAGGCATTTTTTCCAACCAAACTGAATCAATTGGTACATAAAACATATTATTATTACAATTTCATAAATCAAATAAAAATAGTGACTTAATTATAAATCTCAAAATGTAAATTCAAAATTTTTCATGATTACTATTTTTATCAATTTAAAAAGTGATTGTTGTTGTTGGTCAACTTTATTTAACACCATCTAAAATTTATTTCCTTTAATATTTATAATGATTTAATCTTTACATTTTTCTTCATGAAGTCTTGTCAAATTGCATATGTATTTCTTTACAACCGTTGTCGGTAAAACGTTGGCATGTGGACGATTACACATGTTGATCCATCATTCTAGCATGATTTCTAAAAATCCTACCCACTTTATCAAAAATGATTACCCTACACCCCATGTTATAGATTCCCATCATATATAGCCTTCTTCATCCTCAAAGGATAAAACATAATAATCAGATAATTAAAAAATAGAAGAAAATAATGGGTTTGTGAGTAGATTGAAAAGATACACATTTCCTGGAGTTTTTCCTTTGGAAACCCTCATTACTTTTGATCTAATAATCTGATGGTGCTTTTTTTTTAAATCCTTTGTTCCTATCCAATATCCATTGAACAAAGCATCTAGAGGAAATTGTTGTTTGTCAAACTTACAACCGTGTCTCGAGATCCAAAGTAGAACCGAGTCATTTGAAACAACAATGGAACCATATCCAAGTTGTGGGACCTTGCGTGCTTGAGATGGATCTCTAGAGAAGGCTAGTTCCTCTACCTATTTATACTACTAATGCTACTCCTAATACTAAACAAGGAAATTTAAGCTAACAATGCCAAGGGACTAAGGATAGAAGGATAGAAAAAGGAATACTAAACTAAAAGGGAGGTGATAGCACTAGAATTAGTGGGATGAACACTATCTGTTTTGAGTGAAAGTGAAGGAGAAAGCATGAAGGGAGGCTAGGCATACGTAGCACAAACCAAAATGCATTCACACAATCGATTTCATGAGACACAACAAGAAAATGGAGCTGCAAGGAACTTTAAAGTGACACAGAAAACACATATTGTGAAACAAAGGTCAGAAAGAAAAATATAGACACGTTAAGGCAGAGAATATCCACTAAACGATGCTTCTATTACTTCCAGGTATGCATAGCTAGTTACAATGGCATATGAAGGCTAATATCCACATGTACGAACTAGATTTAGAGATCTTTGACTCAAAATACAAAGATATAGAGTCCCTAGAAAATGCTAGAGGATCAAAAATGTCCAGCCATTTACAATTAGCCAAGCTCTTACATTTATTGATAGATCGATGAGAGAAAAAAGGAGAAGGATGGAAATCTGATTTTGAAACACAACCACGAACAACAAGCATTGAATGCCTGCAAATCTACTGTATATCTATAAAATATGCTTTCCCATATATATTCGGTATGTAAGAAAAGAAAGAGGGCGAGATCCATATCAAATCATGTGGTTGGGGCAATCAGATATACTCATTAATGATGTGAAATACATTTTCTAGATACTCATATACCAAATCCCACCGAAATTTTAATTTGAATGGACCACCGTGTGGCCCACATCGAAGCTTTCCAAAAATTCCAGGCACGTAAGGTTCTAAGCACTGGAACAAAAGTTATGACTACTAGAATATCCACATTTCAAATTGGGCATGCAAGACACGTGGAATGCACTTTGATTGATCGAAAAATTGACCAATTGTACATTTTTTTGTCATTTCTACCACATGTCAAAAACTATTTTGTTGTTAGGATTCGGCATAGTTTTGGCACAATTTGATTGGTTGCATGTAGCACACTCAAGTTTGTCATATCGACGTGGTACAAGTTAGCGCAAGAGAAGGGGCAAAGGTAGGCACGTGAAAGAATGAGATGTGGGAGGAAAATAGGAGAAGGGTGCATGAAAAATTTATACATGCAGGAGGAATGGGAAAATCACCCGCCATAAGAACGTATGTTTGAGGTGTAATTATTACAAAGTAATTCATGGGGGTATGAGAGTGCTAGGGACTTAGCTAGTTTGGAGAGAAAATCTAGGGCGTGGGTTTAGGGTGTATGAACTACTTTGGGAGAAGACAGATGCACAAAGGGTGCGCATGAGGAAAATGGAACAAAGAGGAAAAGGAAAATGAAAGGATGAAGCAAAAGGATGAGAGCGCAATGGTACGCGAGAATCTACCACCAAGGAGATGTGCCAAGGAGATAACTAGGGTGTACACAACCTGAAATATAGAACCATGGAGCCGAATGTGAATTTAAGTTATCCAAATAACCGAGGGGTTATTTGGATAACAGATTTAATAACTTTGAGGCCATACTCTTACTAGATGAAGGAGATTAGTAGCCTAGAGCATCCATTGGGCATGGAGTTTGCTATGTATATGAATCTTTGATCTACAACTTTGAAAAAATACCCTTAAAATCACTTGATGAATCATTCATGAACTCTATTCTCGATTCATACAAAACTATTAGAACTGTTGGAAGGTTACTAGCATCCCGGAAGCAAAAGAAGAGCGTGCGAGAGAGTATATGAGAAAAAATAATTGTGTACAAACAAAATAACGTGCACACAAAGCACTTGGAGGAATGAAAACTACAGAATATATACAAAATGATGTAGCAATCTTAATATAAGGGTTTGAGATAGATCCCATTGATTGGAATTTGTAATGCACCTCCATCAAGATGAGAAAACTCAAAAGAGTTATCCTCCTTACATGAACTGATGATATATGGGTCAATCCAAAGTGCATAAAACTTTTAATAGCAACCCGGTTTAGTTCGACAAACATCCCATTTTAAAACCAAGTCCCCAACTTTGAAAGCTTGAGGCCTAGCCTTTCTGTCGAACCACTTATTTGTTGATTATTGATGTTGTTCTAGCTTGATCATGAGAGAGTTTCTTGATTCTTCAAGTTTAATCAGCTCTGCCATTCTTATCTCTCTCTGGTATATACCCTCCAATCCCAGGTTGTTGAGAAAGTGATAATGAATTTAACTCAAGTATCAAGGTAAGTGCAACCTCCTTTCCATAGAAAATCTTATAGGGTGAAGATCTGATTGCCTGTCTTGCTCTGATTTTGTCTTCCTAAAGCGCATTTGATACATTTGTATGTCACTTTCTTTGGTTAATATTCATTGTGCACTTCATGATTTTGATCAGGTTCTTGTTTTTGATTCTCGAAAATTCATTACCCTAAGGGTAATAGTTGGAAGAATTCTTCAAATATATTCCAAGGCTAAGAGCCCAATCAGTGATTTTAGTACCAAGAAAGGCCTTTGCATTATCATAGATAATGGTTTAAGGAACACCAAACCTTATTACGATGGCTTCAATAAAGTCAAGGATGACTAACTCGGATGATTCCTTGAGCTCGACAGCTGACTTTCATCCATCTAGTAAAGTAATCTGTAGTTGTTAATACCCACTTTTGGCCAACACTTGAAGAAGGATTAATCATTCCTATGAAGTGACAACCCCATTGTGCAAAAGTTTGATCCACTTGAATTGGTTGAAGGGGAAGCGCTGCCAATTTTTCTTTCCTACAAACAAAGTGCATTCTTTGCATTTTACAACCCATTTACGCATGTCCGTGAATAGGGTGGGCTAAAAGAGTCCTGCCATTATGATATTCATTGTTGTTGATTTGGTAGAAAAGTGTCCACTAGAGAATCCATCGTGAAATTATAAGTAACTTTTTTAGTTTGTGTGTTGTTAACACACCTCAAGAAAGACGCCATCGAGGATTCTTTTTGAAGAGAATACCGTCAATCAACACATATGGAATAGATTATAGCCTCATATGTCTCCTCTTTTCTTTTTTCCAACCAAGAGGGTACGCATCCTCAAAAAGGAATGTGATCATTTCCTTCATCCAACCCCACGCACCATGGTTTGCATTCTATTCGGGACTTGCGCACGGAAGATCTTCATCTAAAAATAATGAAGTCTCAAGTTTTCCCGTGTATCCTCAAAAAATTTCTTGTAGAGTGTGCTACCTCTAACCAAATTTGTGGCTTTGATAGTCACATCATATTCCATGATTTTGGTCACCCATCATGCTCTCTTCTCACTAATCTCTTCTCTAATGATCATATATATCACACTTGCATGCAAAACTAACACCTTGATGTTGTTTGTGGCTAACATACTTTTTTAAATTCTTGAGTGTGCACATGATGGTGTAGACCTGTTTCTCCATGTGATAGTATTTAAACTCATAATCCTTATTGGGCCCCTAATATAGCTCCCAAATCTTAAAGGCGTGTAGGCGTGGATGGCAAGGAAGCACACAAGTTAAGGCGCGCAAGGTAGTATTCAAAAGGATTCTTGGAGAACCCAGGGTGCACGCGTCGTGTGAAGAACAATTTGGGACTTAGCCTCTTTTTCCTTTTGGGATAGAACACATGAAGAACGTGTTCCATTTGGATAAGGTTCCATCCTGGCAACAAGGTGTCCTGGAGGGAATATACCTTGTGATAGAAAGATCCAAAAATTTAATCATGACATGGAGAGGCATGCACCTAGGCGACCCACACCTTAACACTTGGGGTCAGATCTGAGGCTAGAGAGGAGTTTGTTAGAGCTCATATGCCTATTTATATGCACACCCTTGCAAAGAAAGAGGGACAGAAGGGAGGTAGCAGAGCTCTACAAAATTACTGCGAGAAATATGAGATGAAAATGGGTAAAGGATTCCATAGAAGGATGTAATGGGGAAATGGGGAATGAAATTTTTGTTTCGTGAGAATACATGTATGAATCCAGACATGGTGCATGACTACGGTCTACCCCTCTATGATACTTTGTAGCAAGACTATGAATGAATATGATAAGGTTACCATCATGTTTACATTAAGATCTCCTTCTGTATTATCTACATGTTTTTACTCTACTTTTGATCTTGTATAATCATGGACCTTACTTGAATGATTAAGTATATTTGTGGATTTACAAACTCTTGGTTCTATTATTTCTATTGCGTGCTTTGTTTCTATTATGACTGAAGGGGTGTAGAAGCCATCCTGAGCTCTATAGCTCTTCATGTCTATTAAATCACTAAGTCAGAATCATGAACTATGCCTTCCACTAGACTCACATAAAAGAGAGACTCGGCTCCCTCTCGCATGCCTCGGTGAGTGCCCAGTGCCCTTGGTGATAGGTCAGCGTGCATGAGGTTCCCTTGTTCTTAGTGGGTGAAAAAGTGACTACAATCCTTCACCGTTTGGCTTAAGAAATCCATTAGTTGCTCCAGCCCTTGCTCATTTTCCTATGTCAAGACAGCAGCAACACTTGAAATCCTTTAAGTAATTCATGTTGATGAGTGTTGGCATGCAAGTAATCTCTTACTTGATCTTTTTCAATATTTATTTTTTTTCTACTTTCCATTTGAATTTTGTGTCCTTCTTGAGCATGAGAGTGATGGGCCTTACCAATCATGTCAATTTAGGAATAAATCTTCTTACAAAAATTATTTTGCCAATAAAGGATTGTAAGGATTTCTTGTGCGCTAGAAGGGAAAAAGATAGGATGGCTGAAACGTGCTCAGGATCAATTTCAATGCCATCCTTTGAGACCACATGGTTGAAAAGCTTGCCCTGTGCCACTGTAAAATTACACTTCTTAGGGTTAAGAGACACCCAAAACTTTCTACATATCTCAAATACTTTCTCCAAGTGCACCATATTATCTATGCTCTAATTTGAGAAGACTGTTATGTCATCAAGGTAAACCAAGATGAACTCATTGATATAACCTTTGAAGGCAATATCAATAGTGCGATGAAATGTTGCACCCGTGTTTGTGAGACCAAAGGGAATCATCTAATATGTATATGTTCCCCACTTAGTTGTAAACATCATTCTGTATTTATCCTCTTCCTTGACTAGGATTTGATTGAAACCGAGAATACCCATCCAACATCGAGAACCTCGTCAGCGCGCTCATAGTTTGCAAAATCTGCTCCATATAAGAAAAAGGATAATGATCCTTCAATGATGCCTTATTCAAATCTTTGAAATCGATGCAGAGTCTGATTTCACTATTCTTCTTACACTATGGAACAAGATTTGTGACCCAGGGAGAGTATTTGATTGGAAAAATGATCTTTTCCTCAATGATTTTGAACAACTCTTTCCTCATGAGGGGCTCTATCTTTGGATTGAATGGACATTGCTTTTTTTTGTGGCCATTATAAAAGGATCAAGATCAATGCGAGTTGAGCAACACTTAGATCAAAATATTTGAGGTCTTCATACTCCCATGAGAATATGTCACTATATTTTTATAGAGATAAATGAAATGTTATTTTTCTTCTTGCATGTGCAAGTTTTACTAAGCATCAACTCCTTGCGGTGCGTAGTGATGGCTTTAATGTAGTCTTCTTATGTCACATACATATTATTTTATTCACCCTTGAACTCATCATCAGGGATAAATATTTTCTCTAAGGTGACCAACCCTTTAGGCAACTTATTTTTCTTCATTTGTATCACTTGGTCACCATAGCTATCATGCAAGTCAACTTATATGCTTGATGAAAATCGACTTCATTCTAAATGAACTTGATGATCTACACGTCACTATAAAATACTTGCTAACTATTGTTGTTGTCTATAATAGATGGCCTAAACACCATCTTGATGTGTTGTGTGTTTCCTTTGACAAATTCCTCAGTAGGGAGAATTACGAACCAAGTGTGGCTATTTGATCATGCTATTTGTTCATCTTGCAAGGCACCACCTGCTGATTTAGAGCATCAAATCTCTCAAGGAGGTCCCAAACTCTATGTTTATAAGCTTTAAGAAGCTTATTCTTTGTTGTGCATTTGTTGGTGACTTGGTGGATAACCATTTCCATATCCCCAAATATCTCGTAACACCTTCATCCCTTTCTTTTCAACAATAATCGAGACCATACACTAATACCTAAAACTTAGCTACTTTTTGGAACATGTGAACTGTAACCAATGTTTGAAGAATAATTTCTCATCCTTAGGGAAATGAGAATAACTCTTACGCTCGTGCCATTTACGCTTTATGATCCATCGAAGTATAACTTCCACAAACCCACACTTTCTTCATTTTTCTTGAGCGCACGTGGATTAATAGATTCTTATTCAATGATGCAATAAGTTTCAAGCCCTATTTCATAATCTTCTAGCTCTTCAGCATATGGATCAAATTTTTGGTGTCTCTCTGCCCATTCATCCAGCACTAAGTCAGGAATAGGAGGCATGACATGTTGTTCTTCAGAGACCGAAACTTGTTCTTCTTGGATTAGGTAATTGGCTTGGAGGGGAGATGGATCATATGAATCTAAGTGATAGGAAAATATTAGCTCAGCTTGTATGGTAAACCAATTACCATACCTTGTCTTGAGTCACATATGAGACCAATCAGAATACAAGTAACCACCCACTTTTGTAGTAAAATCCCTTGACAGACATAAGGCAAACAAAGGAGGTAGGTCAATGATTGACACATCTTGAGTTATCTTAAGGCTTGGACATACATGGAGGGTTAACTCAAGATCCTTGATGACTCCTAGAGTAAAGACAGTTAAACCATCAAGTTGCAAGACTCCTTTTTTCAAGGGTCTATACTTAAGACCTAAGACATCAACAATTTTTTAGGCATGACATAAGTACTAGCACCTGATTCAATCATGTAGTTATGGAAAAGATATTTTCCTTTGATCAAGGACATATAGAAGGGTGGGTTTTTTGGAAATTTACTTAATTCTTTCTTTTCTTCTTGATAGATATTGGCGACAACATGTGCTTTTTTGAACAACTAGTTCAAGCGCATGGATGTTGGGCTAGGAATCATACTGACAATTCACATTGAGATGGAATGGTCAGGGCATCCCACATTGTGACATTTATATTTGTATTCTTCATTTAATCCATAATATTGAATAGAATACCCACTTGACTTGTGTATTTGAGGCTCGGTAGCATCTTTTCTTGATTGTTTAGGCACAAAGACAAGAGCCTTAGCTAGCAGAGGCTTAACCTACCAAAGGAGGGGCACACATTGCTTTGGAAGGAGAATTACATAGAACTTTATGTGCATGTACTTGTGTGCATTTACTGTTGTTTTGATGTGTCACTTCCTTATGCTTTTGAGAATCATCTTGCATGATTGGAGCTTAATGTTGCGCGCTTGAATCTACCATTCTCTTTTTGTACCTTGTGTTGTTAGCAACTTGGGCGTGCGATTTCTTGAGCTATACGTAACTTGATTAATTACAGAAGTCATCGGTACCAAACAATATCAAGTTGGATTCGGGAGGAATTTATAACCTTTCTTGGTTTTTCAGGCTCACTTGCACCGATGGAAGGCTCGGAGTTAGAAGCATGTTGCAAGGAAATCACCATTTAAACTCTTATACCATGTTATTCTCGATTGGAACAAGTGTTTGGCTTGTATTGGGTGTTGGAAGGGGTTGCATAGGAGGAATAATTATCAAATTAAAGTGCACATTAGCATGTCATCTATCATTTTATTGGTTCTACGCGTATCTCTAGTTCCCATACTAATTCCACCAAAGGCTGATTGCTTTGAGTATGCACTCCGATTAGAAATGTTTCTATAGACTTATGTCTATTGCTTTTCTAAGGCAACAACCATATTGGACAAGTTCCTAATCAGGGATTTCATCTCATCATCTTCCTTTTACCACGAAGGAGAGTAGGATGTGGATGTAACTAGTTGCATGCTCTGCATTGGAACAGGAGCAATAGAAGGCTAGGGCGCTGGAGACATTTCTTGAAACAAGGGCGTGAGTGGTCTAGGAGCTAACCTTCCAACCTGAATGAGACTGTTCTCTTCCCTTATGGAAATATTATATGTAACAGGTAAGGTTTTTCCTCCCATGGATTGAATCATGACTTAAATGTCACTATTCAAAGCACTTAGATAATACAAGAAAGCATGCTAGGTTGTAAGCCTTACCACTTGAGGAATTATGTCCCAAGTTTTCTAGAATCTAATGTTGAAATCAATTATCTGCTCACATGGCGCCCTATTCGTTGTGGTCAGGTTGCTCCACCAAAGATAGGTGATCTGATTTATCTTCAAATTAGTTACATAGATCTATTCCAAGCTCATCCCAGGTGGTAATAGATGTAGGTCTTAGACCACACGATACCACTACAACACTTTTCCTTTGAATGAGGCTACAGTATCTTGACCGCTACATCATCATGCATGATCATGTAGACAGAGCATACATTTACAATATCTTAGATATGCTCAACAAGGGTGAATTTATTTTCTCCAGTGAAGTATGGAATGCTCTTGAGTGTGGCTATTGGCATATAATGTTGTTCATTGAGATTGAGTGGGCTTCCACCAAAGAAGCAAGCAAAGTTCCTCATAGGTGTTGGTTGAAGTGTCATAGTAGGGCACACTTTTCTATTCCTATGAGGAGTAGAGTGTATGTGGTGAATTAGAGATGGGGAAGTGCGTACTAAATTTCTACTACATGTTTTGCTTGGTGAAATCTAGATATATTTAAAAGATCCTTCAATTACAAACATTTTGTTTGGTATGTACTCTTCTCATACAAGGCACTCTAGTTGTTAAAATAGAAATTATAAGTATTGGGAGTCTCAAGTGTGTTGAAATGAGCCTTGAAAGGCTAGAAATCACTAAGTCACCGACTAGAACTTAGCAATGTGAAATTTAAACTTTCAATGCTCATCCCACCAAGCATACCAAAAGAATTTGTTTATCAAACTTGCACATTGTCTCGAGATCTGGTAAAACTGAGTCGTTTGAAACAACAATGGAACTATCTCAAAGTTATGATACCTTGTGTGCTTGAGATGGATCTCTGAAGAAGGTTGGTTCATCTACCTATTTCTACTACTACTACTACTCCAAATACTTTGAAATAGAAATATAAGCTAACAATGCAAAGGACCAGGGGATAGAAGGAAAACTAAACTAAAAGGGAGGCAATAACACCATAAAAGTGGGATGAACACTATACTGTCTAATTGAAAGTGAAGGAAAAAGCATAAAGGAGGCTACGCACACATAGAACGGATCGAGATCACATTCACACAAGCAATTTCATGATAAAAAACAAGAAAATGGAGTTATAAGGAACTTTAAAGTGACATAAACACACAATTTAAAAGGAAGGCAAGAAAGAAGAATATAGACACATTAAGGAAGAGAATAGCCACAAAATGATGCTTCTATTACTTCAAGGTATCCATAATGGTTATAATGATGTCTGAAGGTTGATATCTAAATGCACGAACCGGATCTAGAGGTGCGAGATTCAAAATGCGAGAGATACGAAGTCCCTAGAAAATGTTAGAGGATCAAAAATTTCCAACCCTTTACAATGATAAAATCTCTTAAATTTATAGATAGATCGATGAAAGGAAAGAGGAGAAGGAGGAAATATTATTTTGAAACACAACCACCAACAACAAACATTGAATGCCTACGAATCTGCATGTAGATCTAAAAATATGCTTTCCCATGTCCATGCTCAGTGTGTAAGAGAGGAAAGGAGGTGAGATCCATATCAAATTGGTCGTTCGGGCAATCAAATCTGCTCATTAATGGCATGAAAGATGTTTTCTAGCTCCTCACCTACCAAATCCAACCAAAATTTGAATTTAAATGGACCAATGTGTAGCCCACGTCAACCGATTTCCAAAAATTTTAGTTGCGTAAGGATCTAAGCACTAAAACAAAAGTTATGACTTTGAAAGATCCATGAGTGTAAACTAGGCATACAAGACACATGGCACATGCTAATTGATTGAAAGAATGACCAATTGTACATTTTTTTGTCATTTCTACCACATGTCGAAACTATTTTGTTGTCAAGATTTGGCACAATGTTGGCACATTTTGATTGGTTACGTGTAGCACATTGAAGCTCGTCAGATGTTGACATGGAATAGACCTAAATCAATCATTTCAAAACATTGTTTTTATCTTTCTTTGATTTTAACAATTAAAATTTTGTCACTGCTAGTAATTAACGAGATCATCAACATATAAACATTATAATGATAATATGATGATTTTCAAATTTAACAAATAAATCATTATCAAAACAGATTGTTTTAGAAACCAAGATCCTAAAATAAACTATTGATTTTAGCAAATCAATCTCTAGGAGCTTGTTTAATACCATACAAATATTTTTTCATTTTATAGACATATA
This sequence comes from Taxus wallichiana var. yunnanensis, assembly GCA_018340775.1. NCBI lineage: Eukaryota > Viridiplantae > Streptophyta > Pinopsida > Cupressales > Taxaceae > Taxus > Taxus wallichiana. Next base: position 317,594,791 of record CM031238.1, read on the forward strand.
GCTCCTTACTAGGTTCTTCAAAACCTTTAGGTTGATGCATGTATATTTCTTATTTTAGATCACCATTTAGAAATGCATTTTTAACATCCATTTGGTGAATCTCCCAACCATATTGGGCAGCCAAAGCAAGAAGAATCCTAACAATGCTCATTTTAGCTACATGAGAAAAAGTTTCAACATAGTCAAGACTAGGTTTTTAGAGGAACCACGAGCTATTAGACTTGCATTGAATTTTCAATTTCTCCTACAAAGTTATACTTAATTTTATACAACCACTTGGATCCTACAATGCTTCATTTAGGAGGAAGGACTAGTTCCCAAGTGTTGTTTTTAATTAAAGCATTATATTCATTTTTCATATCTTTGATCCATCTTTCATCTTAACTGGTTTCTTCGAAAGATTGTAGTTCAACCTCATAGAGGGTCATTAAGGCATGATAAGAATGCTGACTATAAGTTACTTTTCTAATACTAATAGGATGAGAATCCTTAACAAGATTTTGAGCCCATTTAAGAATCTTGGGATGTAACACATTTTGAGATGACTCCCCTAAATCTTGATCATATCTAGATCAATATAATCAACCTCTTGAATTTTTTTCCATATTATTAGGAGAAGGATTATCAAGCTCTATTTCAAGAGAAACAAAAGAGGTTTCATAAGAAGCATCACAAAAAAATTCTCTAAGACATGAACATTTTTGTTTTCAACTATGTCATGCTTGAAAGGGTCATAGACTCTCAATCCTTTAGTTCTACAGCCATAGCCAACAAAAATACAAGAGAAGGAGGTTAGATCAAGCTTCTTCCTTTTAACTTTTGGAATGAAGATATAAGCAGTACTACCAAATAATCTTTAAGTGAGAGATATTTGTTTTTTGTTTTTTCCATACTTTATGAAGAGTAGCTTAATGAAAAGATTTAGTAGGCACTCTATTAAGGATATAGAAAACAATGTTCATAGATTTTCCCATAAAAACTTAGGCACATTAGATGCATGAATCATAGTCCTATCCATTTCTAAGATAGTCCTATTTTTCCTTTCTGCAATGTCATTTTGTTGTGGGGAATAGGAGTAGTCAACTCTCTTTGAATCCCACATGACATACATAACTCATCAAAAAAATTAACATACTCACCTCCATTATTATTCCTAATTCTTTTTATTTTCATATTAGAATAATTTTCAACTAAGGCTTTAAATTCTTGAAATTTAGACAAGACATCATAATTTTTCTTAATAAAATAATACCAAGTCATCCTAGAGAAATCATCAATGAATAAAACAAAATATAAAGAACCACTGAGAGAAGGAACTTTAAGTGGACCTCTCACATCATTGTGAATCAACTCTAATAAATGAGAAGAATTTGGATCATGATGTTTTTGAAATGGTTCAACATGTTTCTTACCATGCAAGTAACTTTCACATGTTTCATGATCATATTTCATTTTAGGAAGACCAATTACAAGATTTAGGTGAGACATTTCATACAAAATTTTGAAATTTACATGACCTAATATTTCATGCCAAAGTTGAATATCATTCCTAGAAGAGGAAGAAAAGCAAGATTCAGACACAAATCCATCAAAAATATATAAGCCATTTTTCTGAATACCAGAAGCAATAACATTATTGAGTTCATCTTTTACATACCATTTATCTTGTAGAAAAACAACTTTATAGTTTTCTTTAGTTAGTTGAGAGCAAGACAAAATATTCTTTTCAACTGAGGAACATACAAGACATTCCTAGTTACCCCATTTGCCAATTTAACATCTCCATAACTTATAGATCTAATGATGGAATTATCTCCTAAATATATGTTTTCCTCACATTTAACAACATCTGAGAGGATATCAGGAGTACGGATCATGTGCCTAGAGACACCACTATATAGGATCCATTCATTTTCATTTAAGGTTGAAAGAGAAGTATACAGGGAAATAGAATGCTCAACATTGTTTGCATGATTTTTCTTCGATTGTTAAATTTGCTATTTTTAGTATTTTTAAGAAAAAAATAGTTTTTACATGAAAATTGGACTCTTTATGACAAAATTTTCCACATTTGTTACATGTGCCATTGAATTTGACTTTAAAGTTATGATTGTTTTTAACAAAATTAGTTTTAGGATTGGATTTAAATCTTTATCTAATATTAGACTTCTAATTAGGATTACTATTATTTCTCTTATGAGAGGGTTTACGGTCCTGAGAGAACAATACCTGAGTAACAGTGTCTTTTGAATCAAAATTCTCCATTACATGTTCTTCTTGAATTAACAGATAAGACAGAGTATCCAAATCAGGAAGATCGTTGTCATTTTGATATTTAGAGTTAAGAATGGAGATATAGTTCCTAAATTTTTCATGAATATTTATCTGGATAATAAAATACAGAAGATTATCCTAAAACAGTTCACAATTACATCCATCCAATTGAGATTTAATATTTTTAATTTTATCCACATAATTAACAATTTTCTCATCCCCCTTCATGAGAGTTATAAACAATTCTAAAATTAGCTTCATTATCTTGGATAGATGATTTCCTTCATGCACAATTTCTTAATATTTCCATGCATTGGAAAGATAGTCAATATGACCTATATGTATTAAAAAATTCATCTCTTATGCTTTACTGATAAGATTGATAGATATTTTTGTGATCTTTGAGAGAAGGAGCTAAGGTTTTCAAGATTTTCAAGTCTTCTGGTGGGTCGTTTTTCCACACTAGTTACAAGATCCCATATCATTATATCCATAAAATGGGATTTTGACCTAACTCTCCAAATATTGTAATTATTTCCATTTAATAATTGAGATTTGTCCATATAGAAACTAGCATTAGTGGCAATTTTTATAAATGCACACACAACTATGAAAACAAATTCAACTTTAAAAAACAAGAAAGAAACTCCCCTTGCGAAAGAGACAACAGATTAAATATGGAGCTATCTCATTCACAAAGATATAACCCAATTTGGCACATATCACGCATAGCTCGAGATGTATTAACAACCCATTTTGGTCTAGTTTACAAGTGATCCAAATGAGCTAGGACCAAGTCAAGAAACTTAATCAAAATCAAACTTAAAGAACATGTGGCCAAAACAGGATAAGACATGCCGTGAAGATCAAACAATAAATAGGGGCACATGTCGAATTTACAGTAAATCTGATGTAGATCCTTTCGACGTTAAGTCCTAGGAATTAACTGAAATGAATAAATTTTTGGGTCTAAGAAATAACCACAAAAGACGTGAAAGAAAACATTATGACAAAAAAACTAATCAATTGACGACGCAACTTGGAAATAATTTAATGATCAAGAGGACACTTAGTAGCTTTCCACTAAAATTTTAAGAGATGGCTTCAAGCAGATGTGAAGTCAGAAAATGAGCCAAATTAAAATAAATTTCATGTCCAAATATCCTACGAGAAATAAATGACAGTGTCGTTATCTCACCGACTAAGAATAAATAGAGACGCACCGTGAAAGCTAAGGCAAAATATGACACTTGTGAAAACTAAGCAAAAGACTAAAGCTGTGAAAAAAAAATGAATGCGGTGTTTTGCTATTGCTTTGTAATTCGTAATGAAACCTAATTGATCAAAGAAAAATTGTATGCATGTGGAGCCTTCGTAATGGTTCACTTTTCGTAACTGACACGGTATGACAAAGGACAATAAAATTTGAAAGAACATGGACACATTCTATTGGTTCACATCTAACTAACTCTAACAAAGTATTAATATAAAGAAGAAAACATGATGGTTTATTTCTATTAGATAATTGTTGACATGATTAAAAAATAATGACAATACGAAATGTGAAGAAACTTGGAGCAATTCTATAGGATTGAATTTCATAAGCGAAAAAATAAATCTAACACAAGTCTAACTTTGTGAAAAGCATGGAATGCCCTTATTGGTTCACACTTCACAACTGACAAAAATATCCATGAAAATTATGACACAGCGAACCTAGATGAAGCTTAATGATTGGCTCGTGCTTCAGAATTGATAAAAGGATCTAAAAAGATCGGATATAGCAAAACTACCTGAAATTATCTTATTGGATGAAGCTTCACAACAACATAACTTCATAAAAATAAATATTTGTAATGTCAAGGCATACTTAGAAGCACTGAACTAATCAAATCTAAATAAATCTTTTGGGTCCATAGCCAAAAATAGCTATAACAAATATAAAAGGCACAAAAACTTTAAAAATACTTGCATATGATGGATTTAAACTACAAAAGACCAAGAATAGGTCACGAAACACAATTATATGCACGTAAATACACAAACAAGATTTAAATAGTTAATTAACCAATATTTCAAAAATGGGAAAAAAATTGGAAATTTTCACACGATTAACTTGAATTCGATGGTGGAACAACTACGGTTTCACAAATCTAAAAATAAACTTCAATCTTCTTCACTCCCATAAATCAAAGGCATCTGACCGATCTCATCACGGCATAATTGCCAAATCTAATACCATGTTAGGGAATTTACGGTAATTTATAATTAATGAATTATAAATCCACAAAGTAATTACCAAAGATTATAGATTATGATGTGCAATTAAATTAAGAACAGATTAAGATGTTTATATTGTGCATTACAAAACATGAATGGAATGTAAATAATAGTAAATTAAATGAGACAGAATGCCATATTTATCGTGGGGAAACCCGAAGGAAAAAACCCCACTAAAATAAAGCATTGCCTTTATTAATAATTTCACAAATACTTTAACCTAGCACTTCCACTTCTCTCATTGGTCTCACGCACGAATAATTACATACTAGTTTCTCATAATTATATAGTTTGCATATACAAAATAGTATTGAGCATGTTTACGTCTATATCAATTTATCTTACCAATCATGTGAGGTATCATCCTATATATATAGGATGGTTGAATGGTTGCACTATCTCACTCTTAGTTGTGAAAGACCAACTCATAAAGTTTATTAAAATAAAGTTTAAGACAAGGGGTTCATGAAGTGATGGTCCACTAAAAGGTATCCCCACTTGACATTATCACCCCAAGACTTATTTATTTAAGCTTAATTTGTTAGCATGTAGTTTTTGTTGAAAGAATGCAAAGATGAGGGAATGTTTTAAGAAAATAAGAAGGTTTTTAGTGTATTAAATCCATGAAAAAATAAGAAGATAAGAGAAGAAATAAGGTGAGCTGAAACAGAGATCAAATTAGGTTGATTTATGTAACCAAGTAAAGAAGGTGATCAAATTTTTCTATGTTCAAAGTCTGAGTTATAGCTCAGCAAATTTAGGAGTGAGCTTCCTACCAAGAAGGTGCTTGTAGAATAATAGTCAAGTGGATTTTTTTCATTTATTCAAGTGGGTGCTTGATTTTGTACTGGAGTGGATGCTTCAGAATCAGGAATGGGTGCTTGCTGGTAAGTAGGTGCTTGCTAAAATTAGTCAAGTGGGTGCTTGGCATTAAATTGAATTAGGTGCTTCAAAACTAGAGTTATAGCTTTAGGGTGAGTTTGTGCTCACCAATTTGTGATATCATTGTAATTATTTATGGACAGTTGTCCTTGATATTGCTTTGATTTCTCCTTTCTGTGGGATTTCTCCCTTATTGGGTTTCCCACATAAAATTTGGTCTCCTCATTTGTACACATGTGTTTGTTGCTCTTTCTCCTTCATGGTTAGATGCTCATGTTATTCATGGTTAACATATTCAAGGGTGGTTAATTGAATCATTTTAAATTGTACAAAATTTAATAAGTACTTATTCATCCCCCACCCTCTCAAGACGTAGATTTATAACTATTGGTATCATAGTTGGTTCTCTTTGTACAATTTTAACAACTTAAGAGAAGGTCCTCAAGGCACAAGAATGGTTGGTCTAGTTGATACAATACTTAAGAAGAATTATGAGATTTCTCAAGATTGATTAAATATTTAAAGACTAAAATTCAAATAAATGATGCAAATCATCTTGAAGAACTTAAAGAATTACCAACAGATTATTGGTAAGTTATCAAAATATCTAAATGTCAAAAAAATGCCTATATCGAACTTGAGGAAGAATTGAAGAATTCAAAGGATGAGCTAGAACAAGTTAAAGCTAAATTGATGACATATCAAAGACACCCTAATGACAAATAGGTTATGGTTCTTAAAAATGAAGCAACTCAGTGTGAATTGGAGCATGAATCTAGTCATGAGTCATGTCAAGCAGCCATCAAGGCCAAGGATGAAGAATGTGATAGACTAAATGCTAATTTGTAGAAATTAAGAGATGAACTTGAGAAAGAAAGGCAAAAAGAGTTGAAGGGAAATTCAATTCATGTCTCATTTCAAGGACACAAGAAGACCATCAAGCAACCAAATGCAAGGATATTCCTTGGTAAGTTTTATGGAATTTTTTTCATGTCATGCTTTTGGACATAGAACTAGAGATTGTATCAGAAAGATAGAAAAATAACACCCATGGAGAGATTATATAACTGATTTTAAGAAGAATAGAGTCTATCATAATTGTCATGAGAAGGGTCACATAGAAAAAATTTATAATGAATAATCCATGAGGCAATAATGGACAAAGGGAACACCTAGAGACAAGAATCAACTTGTGTGCTACAAGTGCAACAGAGTTGGACACTTTGCAAGACATTGTCATAAGAGGAAGCTCATATATAGGAGAAAGGATGAAACCAAGCACACTCATATAGAACCAACCAAGAAAGAATCAGAACTAGCAAATGAAGAGACAAGTTCAAGAAAGGCATCGAGGAAATGGTAAGTCTGAGAAGAAGGAAGGTAATTCTAGTGCAAGTAATGAATAATTACTACCTCAAGTTATACTAGAGAAGATATATAAAATGCAATATGAAATTTTATCAGACAGTGAATCATAAAATGAGAGCTTAAGTGATGAGATTTTCACACCAAGTAGTACACCCAAGAAGAATGTCAAGAGCTTAAAGGAAGGAATGGAGTCATCATACTTATTTGATGACTATATTCTATTTTGAAGTAACCTCACATGGTGAAGTTCCTTCTCTAGGATTCTAGAAGTCATATCTCAGTTGAAAGAAGCAAGTTCTGCCCATCATCAGTCTCATAAGTTACAAAATCAAGGCTTTATCCATGATGGTGTTGAACGAACAACCTAACATGTGGTTCTGCAAGTAAGTTGCCATTAGTTGTTGGTAATTATAATCCTCATCATGTTGCCTAGGTATGCCAAGTTTAAGATTTTCTATTTAGTCTCCTGTTGAAGTTAGTGCTCATTAAATTCTTTAAATGTTCCAATAGAGTATTCATACAAAGAAAAAAATTTCAAGAGGTCTCAAGGTAAGTGGTGTCCTTCCTCATGTTGTCATGATTGAGTTAGGTTTGTGTCATCATTCTTGGCTTGTATAAAGGAATTAAAAAGTCTATAAGAGTGTGAAAAGTGTCTAGTATCTAGATATAAGGTCTTCATACATTCCGTTCCTATCTAGGTCTCATATTGTGCCATAGAAGTGATATCATTTTGTTGTAGATCTGATTGTGACCTGAGAGAATGTTCTTTCCTTAAATGAGTGTATTAGTGAGTGTCGGGTGTTCTTAGAAGATTCAAAGTGTGTTTTTTCCCATGTCCTTCACATTTTCTTCAAATCCTTGAGTTGTGTAAAAATAACTTAATATTAGTCAAGGTCCGAATTATGCCTCTCCATATTAGTAAAATGTTTCATAAATTAATTATTCCTTCTTATGATGTATTCTTGTAAGAGATGTTTTCAAGAGAGTGTAAAGGTTGTTAAAACATATCAAGTGTCATGTATCCATTTTTATGTACAAATATGAACTTAATCAGTCCATAAACCTTTTCATAATGAGTGTTATAAGATTGAAAAAGGTCCGATAAAATCCTAAGAATATGTTCCTTGGCTAAAATATTGCATAAGTGAGTGTAATGTGGAGTCAAGAGTACATGTGCATGAGTAAGTATCTAGTGGTCCTCATAGTTCTCTCAAGATGACATGAAAGAAACATCTATGTAAGTCAAATTCTCATCAATATGTTTTCATCATCCTTCAAAAGTTGAGTGTGAAGGATTGCATACACATGAAGGCTCTATGGAAGGCACACAAAGATTCCAAAAATCTAAGGTTGAACCTTGATGCAAGCTACAAATATATATCGTAGGGGAGTCAGGTTGTCAAGTTTGGTATGCTCGGTAGAAAATTGTATCTCGAGTTATGTGTATCATCGAACTACAGTGTTGTAGAATGCACTTAAGAAAGATGACATAATGCCTTAAAGTTATTCCCCACTTGTTAAATTTGTTGCAGTTGAATGAGGTTCAAATGGCATTAATCAAAGTGTGTTGATAAACAGTGATAAGAAGCTTGAAGAGACCTTGAAGTCATGAAAAATGAATGTTCCAAAGAAGCCCCATGAACTCTTGGTTAGTTTTAGTGAATGTTGAAGTTTCATGATAGCAACCTACAAATCTTAGAGATAAAATCAAGAAAATGGAAGCTCATTTTATCATTTGACATGTGTTTAAGGTGTTTAGAACTCCATGCAAGTATGTGTGGTAGAGAAGATGATGATTTGCAAATAAATCTCGGAAGTTGAGTAACTTGTGTCTCAAGAAGACTATAAGAGCATCCAAAGAAGGACAAGATGACCAAAATCGTGATGGAGTTGTTATTTTTAGTTTCAAGGGCAAGTTTTTTAACCTATTTCATGCATAACCTAATAAATAGAGGTGTTACAAGTTTAGGGGGAATAGTAAGAGATAGTTTCATGCATTATTTGAGCTTATTTGAATGGTCAAATTTGGGACTAAGTGCATAAAATATATAACTTAGGAATTTATTCTCTAAAAATAGTCAAGTAACTCTGAAAAGAAGAAATGAAATCATTCCCAAAGGGGGAGCTAGTTGTCATTCCAAGGAAAAAGGTATGAAGAAGGTTAGGTAGCTAAGTGAGTGTTATCGAGACAAAGAGTAACATCATCTAAGGGGGAGCTTCTTGGGGTAAGATAATGCTTTATCAACATTATTTGCATATTGATCATAGTGCTTTGAGTGTCTAAACCTTTATCACAAATGTCAAATGTGGAGAGAGTGTCATAAAAACTAGATATTAATTGTGTAAATATGTTATGGTGATTATTTGACATCAAATTTTTTGAGTGTGATTCCATCAATGACAAGGGGGGGTATTGTTGAATCCTGGTCATTGGTGTTGTCATTGATGTCAAGTGGAATTGATGTAAAAGGTGTGAATGGTGAATTGATACTCGTTAGGGGAATGAAAGTTGATTAGTAGTACCTTCTCAATTATGGTTGGAGTTCAAAGTTAGGCCTCAAGTTGATTTCGGGATGGTTTCGTGGTGGTCTCGAGTGCTACGAGGCTTGAACAAGTGAGGTTGATGTCCACTAAAAGTATGGAGAAGTTTGATATGCTTGGCTTAGATGATCTACATGTCTCAAAGGTTGATTATAGGATAGTTTCAAGGTAGTCTCGAGTGCTTGTGCTTGAACAAAGTGATGTTTATGTCCACGAGAAGGTATGTATAAAGTTGGTATGCTTGGCTCAAATGATCTACATGTCAGAAATTCTTGTTCCAACATGTGTAAGATCTTTTAGAGATGGTGGACGTATAGACCTTTCCATAATTTGGATCTCTCTCGAAGAAGTTATGGTCATTTTAGTTTTTAAAGGGCGAGAATAAGAAGGATTTAATTACATTTTGGGTCCATATGGCGAGGCAGATCAAAGGCAGGTCATCATAATTCAACATTCTTCATGCATCACCACTCCTAAAACCCAACAAACACGTGGTGTCATTCTATTGCCACCTCGAGCAAAAATGTTTCACACAGACTTTAGGCCTATGAAATAAACAGGGTTAGATAAAGTTTTGTGTCCACCTAGTAGTTGCAAAGAAAAGAATCAAGTTGCGAAAAAATAAATCCGGTCTAGCACCATGAAATGCATAGATGCATGGAGCCTTCTGATTAGCTCACCTTCCGTGCTCTAACATAGTGCTGAAAAGTGTGAAGACTAACATTGTAAAATTTGAAAGGGATGTGGAGCTTCCCTATTAGATCATGTTTCACATTGGTTAGATACAAGTTATCAAAAGTATGACATTGCGAAGGGTGTGGAGCTTCCTTATTGGCTTGCTTCTCACAGTGGTCAGTGGAGGTTAAGAACTGTCTAACATTGTGAAGAGAATGGATATTTCTTATTGGCTAGTACTTCACAATGATACACACCTGATAAGAAGATCAAATCCATGTCAAACTTTGATTGGTTGTGAGGATGGTCCCGTTGACTACAAGAAGGGATGGTGGACCTGAAACTCTATAAAATATGGTTTATTCCATGAGATGGAGTCTACCTAAGCCCATCACTTTGAGGTTTTCTATAATTCCTACATGTGTCCAGTAAATGAGACCAAAGGACTAAGAAGGTTGAAACAAGTCAGAGTGTTTTGAAGTGCACCAAGCTCATTTGTGGTCATGATGGTAATGTTGGACAAGAATATTCCTCACCAATTAATGAATGAACTAGAAAAAAAAGCAACTAGAAACTAAGAAATGATGGAGGGTTTATGTTACCTTAGATTTGATATGATGGATGCATGGGTGAAAAATGGTTGATTCTTGTTACAACTTGATATACCTACAAAAATGGAATGAAAATGAATTAGATAGATATATGTGGGGGTTTCCTGATAATACGGTTCCAAGAAGTGATTATATTTTTTTCACGGATGTCAACCCCCATTTGTTTGGAAAAAGTGAAGTAAAGAATGTAATAGAAGATAAAGCATGCGAAAAACAAAAGTATAATTGAATCTAGAAAATGACCGGGGCTTTATTTAAAAGTTGATTTGATTGAGATAATTGTAAAACAAAAGTTACTTAGTCTCAGGTTGATGGCGACCCAGGCATCGTGCACAATTAGTGGTCGATGGAAACCCGGGAGGATGGATCAAAACAAGGTCTAAGTGCAACCTAGAAACTAATAAAGGTCGGTAAGTGTTGTAAGAGGATCTGTAGAAAAGAACCAGAGACAGAGAGGCAAGAAAAGGGACATGAAAGGATAGTTTGGATATATTATTATATGAATAGGGCCCTGGTTGATGGTGACCAGGAGGGATTGATGGAAACTATAGCAGAATTAGGTAAGGTTGAGGATGAGTCAATGAGAAAGGAAACCTACAAGTAAATAGGTTGAAAGGGAAGGTTGTTGGAGAAGTTGTGAGTGTTGTTGAAGCTGATCTCGAACTCTGCAAATGATTAGACATAAGCAATACAAATATAATTTGATTAAAAAAATCTCATTAAAATGACACAGAGATACGATAATTCTCACGAAATATGATCATGAGTGATGCAGCAGCGCCTTGAACGATGTTCGGGAGATCTATGATTGTTGTAGGAATGTTCGGTGAGAGAGAAATTTCTCAGTCACAAGAGAGTTTGGATGTTTAAATGCATGTGATTATTTTTAGCAAGAAGAGACTAGCTTTATAGGGTCAACAAATGACGAGTGGGATGGGTCGCCACAAATTGCAGGGAAAATTTCCCCAATGGGACTATATTTTGTGATTTTTGTGTGATTTTGGGCTTTATAAGAGTTGGTTGAATGCTTTAAAGCATGTAGGTGGGATTAGATTGTTTAGGTATAAATTATGGGTAGTTAGGACATAAAAATATATGGGAGAAAAGCTTAGAAAAGCAAGGGGATGGATTTAAGATAAAAGCATCCTAAATAGAAGGTTGGCTAGGGAAAGATAATGGGTATTAATTCATTAATAGGAATTAATTAATTAATTTTAATAAAGATTAATATGGATGGGATAAATGGGCATGTAAGGTATTAATGATTAATTAATTAATTAATAATACTTAATTAATGGGAATTGGATGGGTGTTTAATTAAATAAAAGGGACGAATTAAATAAATATGTGCACACGGTCGATCAAGGGTATAGATACCGAATTTGGGTGTCTACATTTTTCCACTTTTTGTTGAGTGGTTTAGATTAGCAAACCATGAGACAAAAATGATGAGGTATGATGAGGATTGATGAAAGGTAGATGGTGAGATCCCCCTCAAATGGGGGATCGATGACATCAAGGGAAATTGATGATGCATTTTTAAAAAGGTAGATGATGAAGGGTGGGTGGGTGAAGAAAAGATGGGTGAAAGCATAACCAAGGAAATATGCCCCAGGAAAAAGGATCACAATATCAATAAAAACTATGGTGGTGACTCCAATATCACATCGATAGAGGAAAGTTGCGGTCTCAACAGAAATGGGTTATAATGCTCTATGGACCAAAGAGTGGGTGAAGATCACTGCAGTATGGATGCAAGCTGAGATGACCAACGGGTCATAGGAAATTCATCAAAATATGCACAACTAAATGTGAAAGGTATGTGAAATCCTTCATACACAAGGAATCGAGAAAAGGTATGCATCCACAAGGGATGAGGATAAAAGGTTATGGTGCCCAATGGGACAAGAAAAATGGTCAAGAAAAAAAAATGGACTTTAAATGAGAATATGGTGCCCCTAAGAAGGGCACGAATATGGCCACAAGAGTGGACTTGATATGATGAATGTAATTCCCAAAGGGGAAAATGAATATGGCCTCAAAGGAGGACTTCGTGCATGGATTAGATAGGATTGTGAATTAAAAATGCCCAAAAGAGGAGTGATTATAGCCACAAAAGGTGGATTTAGGGAGCAATAGGATTAAAATTCCCAAAGGGAAAAATAGATATGGCCACGAATGTGGACTTAGAAAGTATGTATGCCCAAAGAAGAAATAGTTTGAATGTTGGATCAAAAATTCCCAAAGGGAAAATGATTATGGCCACAAATGTGGACTTAAAGGTCAACAATAGATGATGCCATAGAAAAGATGCAAGGAAGGGGGATCCCAAAATAATTATTGCCAAGGGGAATCATCGGTGACTATGTCCAATCGAGGGTGACCCAAGGAGTCAACGACAACCTAAATTCGATGGCTACATAAGCTCGAGGGTCGTCAACGATGCTTATTTTCACGCATGAAGTTGACGAGAGAGAGAGTAGAGTGATTAAAGAGAAAACTAAGAGATGGAAGTTGTCAGAGCTGTGAAGAAGTGTCAAAGGGTGCTTTGAGGATGGTGAGCAACAAATGCTATTTTTAATTAAATTCAATGCTTTATTTATTATTTTGCATTTTTTACAAAAAAGTGGATGACATCGGGGCATTGGTGGTGACCTGTGTCGGTCAACCTCGACCCAACTCTAAGGCATGTTGATTGACCCCCAAAACGTGTAAACCCAACTAGGATCGGCATTGACCATGGTAGGATTGGGTAAGCTAGGGTTAGATTAAATTTTGGATAAAAATTAATGCAATTTGAATAGATTTGGATTGGGGATCTAATGTTTGCATGTTATATTTGTGATTGCAAGCCAAGGAGACCCTATATTTGAGATATCAGGTTCCTACTCTATACAAGAAGATTAGAGGAGATGTGACAGATGTTGAGTGGGATCACTTAGTTGTAGTGAGGTTGGGTGGATTTAGGTATTTATCGAGGATCTCACGAGATGTGGGGCTTATGATTGCTTTGGTGGAGAGATGGGGTCGGTAGAAAGGGAAATTTTGGTTCAGGACAAGGGATATGATAGCCACCCGGAGGATGTGTATCATATTCTCATGCTACCAATATAGGGGGAGTAGGTAATTCCCATTACCACTGAGGAGATATTATTAGTGTTGACATGGATATTTGGAGCCAATGCACCCCACATCAGATTATTTTTAAGGGATTTTTCATATGAGTTAAGGTATGAGGTTGGGGTGCCACATAGTTGTTTGATCTACATGGTGATGATGGTTGTGTTGTGTTATGATTTTCCAGATTCTAGTGGGGCTCAATTTTCATGAGCATTAGAAATTATAATGGCAAACATTTTGGATCAATGGACAATATTTTTATTTGGGACTTCCTTGTTGGTTCAATTTACCATGAGCTTTTCATGTATAGGCCAAGGTAAAGGTCAAGATTAGATGTAGGTTTCGATTAAACTATTGATCATATGAGCATATAGTAGTGATTCATCCACCAAGGATTATGTGGCTCACAGGAGACCACACCACATTTAGTTAGAGGTGGGATTTTGAGATGGAGGGTATATCGTGCCTTCAAAGGACAGGAGTGAGAGTAGGGTCTATATTTGTATGTGGATTGTTTTATGGAGTTGGATGGCAATCATATTAGGTGGCAAACGTATCGATTTCCCTACATGTCCCGGTGTAGACATAGAGTTGGTAGGGATGAGGAGGAGGATGTGGATACAAGGGAGATGACTAAGATTATCAAGGCCATTCATTTCGATCGATGTGATGATGAGTTTGGGGTCATCGAGACACCGCCTCATGATCCTATTTTGTATAGATGGGAGGAGATAAATAGTGAGTTGTCGAGCCCTATCATGGAAATTCCATTGAGGGAGTAGGTTACACCATGGGATGATGATGATGACATAGGAATTAGGGTTGGGTTTGGTGATCAGTATGGCTACTATCTCGGGCAGCTAGGGTGGTTGTGGAGGGAGGAGAGGAGGAGGAGGAGATAGAGGAGATGGAGATTAATGTAGATGTTGCTCCCGGGGAGGTAGAGATGGTGGAGTAGGAGAGTCTGCAGAGGTGGTAAGATTGCATGCCATGTTGGAGTAGATGACGGTGTAAATAGATACAACTCTACAGTAGTGGGATGCGGTCACATAGGAGTGATACCAAGTTATTCAAGAGAGATACCACTATCGGTAATAGAGGGATGCCTACAGGGGATTATTTTGGAGATTTTTCTACCATTTTGGTGGTAGAGTTGGTGAGTGGTGCTTAGGTAGCTCCACATGGGTCGGGATAGGTAGCACCTCTTGACATGATTTCCATTAATGTACTAAGCATTATCTACAAAGGCTAGATATTACAAGGGGATCTTGTTCGAGAAGCTACCGAAGACATTGCGCTACTGGGAGCACCTACAGAGGATAGTGACAGGAGGAGGAGGTTCATATAAGAGCATGATGAGTGTGGCACAACCACAATAAGTGGAGGGAGGCCACAAGGGTGGTGGAGATGTGCAAGGATTAGGTCTTGTACTTGCCCTAGGAGGAGAGGACTTGAGAGCCTTGGATATACACTTCACAGATTTTGATAGCATCTCTACTTTAAGAGATCCTCATTAGAGGGTAGTGATGTATTGATACACATTTTGACATATATATGATATATGGTTTTGATGTGGATTATTATGTATTCATGATCTGATGTGATTAATTGAATTTGATGTGAGGATGATGATTTAAGATTATATGTCGTGATGATGGCTTTTAGATTAGATGTGATGATGATGATTTTTTAGAACACATGTCTGTTTTATATTTGATGATGATGATAAATGTATGATTAGATGGTTATTTTGGATACGTACGTGTATGGATAGAATGGTGATATAAATGTGTGATGTGTTAATGAGGATTAGGACTATATGTTTTGTGTTTTAATTTGATCATGATGATTATAATGTATATGGATAATATGTGATGAAAACAAATTGATAATGGATGTGATTAATGATGGATATAAGTAAGAGTAAATGTGTTGTAAGATAGATAGATAACATATAGGTGATTGAGATAAAGAAAGATGTGTTGAAAGACATATGTGATAGGATTAGGATAGAATGCAATGCAATGGTGGTGACCTATAGGTGCAAAAACCACACTACGTTTCATCGAGGAACGTATAAGAAAAAGATATCTCCAACTACATTGTAGGTAAACAAAAAGGGGATATAGGTAACGCAAGGCACATGTGACCAGAACCAATGTTAGCATATAAGCAATGACAAATTAGTCATACTAAATATCATGAGGAGCATGGATGAAATGAACACATACACCAAATGTTGACATGAAAAGGGGATTTGAGATGTACTTTTACAAGTGAAGAGGGTTCTCCAAAAGTGGTGTTCCCTAAAACTATGCCCCATATCTGGGAAAGGGAAAGAGAAAGTTGATAAATACAAAGTGTTTTCATGATGATAATAAAATAGAAGGTTGATCAATATAGGAAGCCTTTGAATGCCATAAGGAGTATCCATCCTTCGAGGGTTTGGTCTACTTTATTTATAATATAGATGGCAAGAATAAAAATATATGATAGTTGTCCTTCAAGGGATTGGTCTATTTCTTTCAACTTACTTTTGACTTTGATTTTGATTTGTATTTTTTTCTTTTTTTACATGAATAGTATTCCTTCGAGGTATAAGTCTTTTTTTAATAACTTTGATTTTTGACAAGAGCATCGATGATTTTTATTTTTTTACATGGGGAAGAGTTGGGACTAGCTAAGTAGACCACTTAAGAGGGGATAATGAATGTACAAGAGACACCCTTAGACCCTTTGCATGGTTCCAAAAGGTGAATAAGAGGGTGATGGATGTGATGATCATGGAGTTCTCACCAAGAAGGGATAACTTATCCATAAGGAATATTTCATGGGCAGAGCCATGGTGCCCACATTTAAGGTCACATCTAGGAAGTGACAGAAGACCACATAATTCCAAATCATCACAACGAGAGATGGAAGAGGCTAAGATGGAGGAATGATCAAAATAATATGATTAAAAATACCGGTAGATGTGCTAACAAAGAAAATGGCCATAAGTGTAATGCGTTAAGAGGTTCCACTTTTGGTTTACCATCAAGGGAGGCCAATTAATAGGCTCTCGACCCATACTTATGCATGATAATGTATGGTTCAATCTAGTTAGGGGAAAAATTTCCACATTGGATCCTTTCTAGAGTGGTGATGTTCTGATGATGAGGTCATCAATTTTAAAGTTGTATTAGGATAGGATGTGATTAGAGTTGTAGATGAGCGGAGATGAAAACTGTGTGTTCCACTCAAGAAGCAAGGAAAATATGTGTCCCTAACGAGATGAAGAGATGGTTACTTAAAATGAAGGTATGATTCCCCAAGGGGAACGTAAATATTGCCACAAAAGTGGACTTACGATGAGAGTAAATGGTCCCCAAGGGAGGGACAAGTATGAAGAAGATTAGTTTAGATAGGATTTAATGAGATGAATTGGATAAAGATTGTAAAATATGCACAACACCTCAGAAGTGAGGAGTCGAGAATAATGGCCACAAAATTGGACTTAGAGTAAGGAGATGGTGCCTTTAGGATAGGCATGAATATGGCCATAGTGGTGGTCTTTAGGTAAATCCATGGTGCTTCTAAGGGAAGAACAGATATGGCAACGTAGGTGGTCACAAGAGGAGAAGATGATAGATGATAAGATGGATAAGATCGGATGAAGATAGACTAGATGAGATAAGACGACACCACATATGGAGAGGAACTAACCCGGAGGTGAACTAATCCTAGAAATAAGTCCCCTAGCTTCAAAATAACCATGGGGATAAGATGAATGGATTAGTGAGAACACATGGAAGGATCTACTCGAAAAGGGGGATGTTCCCTTAGCAAATGGGATATGGATGAGATAATGGATGTTAGAAGATGTGAAATTGATGTTAGGGGGATGGTGTAGCAAGGAAAATAGAATCAATGAATAAAGGAGGACCCTCATCAGGAGGAATGATGTGTGGAGGAGGGATAATAGAAGATGATGTGGATAGGTGAAGATATCGGGAGGCTAAATGGATGGATATGTGGTAAAAGGATTCAGATGGGTCATGGATGAAATAGTAGATGGAGAAGGATACTTTTCAAGGAGGTATTCTTGCTCAATAAGATTTTGGACGATAGTCTGAAGGGCCTTATAATGCTTAGTGTCATGACCCGGAGTACGATGATAGGAACAGATGATGTGGGGATCAAACCATGAGGGATTTGGATGGTTTGGGTCAAAGTTCTCGATAGGTGGGAGTGTGATGGTAAAAGTCTAAAGTAAATGTTGGAGTACTTCTATATGATTTGATATATGCAACAAGAGAGGTTTTGTGATATGGTGTAGATATAGAGGATGAAGGTGGATTGCTCCAAGGTCAGGGTGGTCTAGAAGAAGACACAAAGGTGGTGGATGATTTAGGATTGGACTGATTGGTAGGTGGAGGCATTATCGATGAAGGATTTTTTCCTAAGAGGGATCAAATGGTCTGGATTCAAATTTGTTGGTTGGCCGTGATAGAGGAGGTGGTCCTAAGATAGAGGGATGTGGCCCCAAAATGGATGATGTAGATTTGGTCTTGGTTGGAGGAATGTTGATATTTATATGGGGATGCACAATATATCATTTTAGAAGGGTGCCAAGGTATTTGAATTTAGATTGTTAAGGAGTGCCCTTGGTAGGGATGACAATTATTTCAACTAGTGGATCTGAAGGTGGGGTTGTGGTTGATGGGGAATTAATTTTTGCATGATTTTTCCAAGGAAGATGGGGATTGGCTTGATGTGGGAATGTCTGGTTGTGTGGATGAGATGGGAGGGTCACCTATAGTTGTTACAAGTTGAAGTGCTCTCCAATATTGTTCAAATGATGAAGGTGGTGTAGAAGAAGAGGGAGATAATGGAGATGTGGTCACGATAGTCAATGTGGTAGGTGTAGGAAAGAGCATAAAAAGAGGAACCGGTATGGATTCTAAGGATGGTATGATAGGAAAGGGTGGAATTGATGTGGATGGGGGAATAGAGTCTAAAAATAGATGGGGTAGATGTGGGTGTGGAATCGATAATGGGAGTAGGTGTGGCTATAGAAATAGAAAGGGGTGTTTGGATGATTTGATTGATGAGGTCTATGTGAGAAGGAGGTGATATAGGTGGTGGATAGATTAGTGTAGAAATGAGGGGTTATGTGGGAGAAGTATGAATGCCTTTTGTTTTTATCTCAAGAGGAATTGTGGATGCGGATGTGGATTGAGAAGATGTGATGGGGGATGTAGATGTGGGGATGATAGATGTAGAATATTGGGATGAAATGGATGATGTAGGCATGGGAAAGGAAATATGTGATAAGGATGTCAAGGTATACATGGGTGGATTTGTGGGTGTAGCAGATATAAGGGTAGTGATGGGTGTGCTTGGAAGAAATGTGATCAATGGCTTGGGCATGATAGGTATGGACACAGAGGAGAGTGTAGTCAAGGCTAATGCATATGTGGTAAGAGTAGGACTAGATGTGGATGAAAGAGAGATAGTGGAAGTTAAGGAGGTGGGTAGGGTGATCATGGGTATAGTGGATGTGTGGATAACCTTTGAAGGGGTGGCACGCACAATATCTAAGATAGGGATAGATGATGAAGGAGGTAAAATAGATGTGGGGGAAGATGTCTAGTGTATGGTGTTGATTGAAAAGGGATTGAATTGATATGGTGAAGAGGATGAAAATGATTTTTGGTGGTGGATTAGGAAAGGATACTTTGAAGATATCATGTGGTGAATATTGGATTGGTTAAGGAGATACATGATGGGGAGAATTAGGATCATGATAAGATGGTGGGTATTGGAAGGGAATATCTAATATAGAAGAGAGAAATTTCAATATGTTGGATAGGCATGGTCATGCTAGATGAATTAGGGATGATAGAAGATGACGGGGATGGAGTGGAATCTAATGGTTGATGTGGTCGAGAGAGGTAGAGGTATACGATGAAGGTAGTCATAGATGGGGCTAGAAGAAGGTCTAGAAGTAACCAAGGGTTTGGATGGGTTCATGGTGGATTGTTGAGAACTGTTCGAGGAAAAGTTTGATTCCATTTTAAACATACAAGTCAAGAAAAAAATTCCTTTTATATTTTGATTAAGAAAGTGTGAAAGAAAAGGGGGATGGATAATGAAGGACCTAGGAGAAGGAAAATTGTGTCTGGTTTTGGGTAAGTTATGGCTAGGAAATGTTTGAGGTAGCTTCCTATTGGGTGATCAAATCCCAATTAGTCTACCAGGAAAGAAATTATTTTGATGTGTAATTTGTTTTGCGATTTTTAGGTCATGTGTGATAAGATGTGATATGCAGTAAGTTAAACCCCTACTTAAACTTTATCGTAAATCGGGATGCAAAAATAATTTTCCTTTTTAAACCCAAAACAAAGTGTGATATTCAATGAGCACACAAACTAGAACAGAAAATTATGATGCAAAAAGGAGAAAATAGGGAAAACGTGAGAAATACCTAGATAGTGTTTTTCCTATTTGTCTGCACTCTTGAGTGATGAGTGATCCAAGCCACAAACCCAACACAAGCAAGCAATAAAGCGAGCCTCACACTGTAGTGTTAGTGGAATATAGAAAAATCAAAATACAGAAAAGAAAGAGACCACCAAAATGGATGTCCCATCAAAGCGTGCCAAAAATGTTGGACAAGAAGCTTCCTCACCAATCAAAAATGAACTAGCGATAAAAGCAACTAGCAACTAAGAAATGTTGGAGGGTTTATGTTACCTTGGATGTGATATGATGGATGCACGGGCAAAGTAAAATGGTTGATTCTTGATGCAACTTGATACACCTACAAAATTGGAATGAGAATGAATTAGATAGATATATGCGGGGGTTTCTCGACAATGCAGCTCCAAGAAGTGATTAGCTTCCTTTCATGGATGTCAATCCCCATTTATTTGGAAAAAGTGATGTAAATAATGTAATAGAATATAGCATGCGAAAAATAAGTATTTTTTGAATCTAGAAAATGATTGGGATTGATTTAAAATTTGATTTGATTGAAATAATTGTAAAACAAAGGTTACATGGTCAGGTTGATGACGACCTGATCAGCCACAGCAGGTCGATGGTGACCTTGGAGGATGGATCTCGAACTCAGTAGATAAAATATGCATACGTGCAAGGTCCGAGTGCAACCTAGAAACTGATAAAGGTCTATAGGTACTATAAGAGGATCTTTAGAAAATAACTAGAGACAGAGAAGCAGAAAAGAGACAAGAAAGGAAATTTTGGATAGATTATTGACTAACAGGCCCCTGGTTGATGGTGACCATGAGGGATCTACAATGACTCAGTAGCATAATTAGATAAGGCTAAGGATGAGTGGATGAGAAAGGTAATCTGCAAGAAAATAGTCTAAAAGGGGAGGTTGGCCGGAAAAGTTGTGAGTGTTGTTGAAGCTGATTTGAACTTTTAAAGGATTAGATACAAGCAATACAAAGATAATTTGATTAAAAAAATATCAAGTAAAATGACACGAGATACCGATAAGTTTCATGAAAGATGAGCGTGAGCGATGTAGCACACTAAAATGATGTCCGGGAGATCTGTGATTGTTGCAGCATGTTTAGGCTAGAGAGAAAGTACACAGATCGCATTAGATTTCATGTCTCGCATGCATCCGATTATTTTTGCAAGAAGAGACTAGATTTATAGGGTCGATAGTGACTGGATCGCTCACACGATTACGGGAAAGCTTCCCCAATGGGACTATATTTTGTGATTTTGACATGATTTTGGCTTTATAAGAGTTGGTTGAATGCTTTAAAGCATGGAGGTGGGATTAGATTGTTTAGGGATAAATTATGGGTAGATAAGGCATAAAAATAGATGGGAGAAAAGCTTAGAAAATCAAAGGGATAGATTTAGGTTAAAATCATCCTAAATAGAAGGTTAGTTAGGGAAAGATAATGGGTATTAATTAATTAATACAAATTAATTAATTAATTTTAATAAATATTAATATGGATGAGATAAATGGGCATGTAATTTATTAAACGATTAATTAATTAATTAATGTGGCTTGATTAAATAATGGAAATTGGATGGGTGTTTAATTAAATAAAAGGGGTGAATTAAATAAATATGTGCATGCAAATGATCAAGGGTATAGATACCAAATTTAGGTGTCTACAAGTAAGTGTGCAAGTTTGGTTTGACAAGTGTAATCCTCATGAAGTTGGAATTTTTGATTTGCATCCACTAATGAGTGAGAATTTCATTTCTTATCCCTTTTGGGCATGTACATTCCATATTTTTGAGTCTTAAGCCATTTCATCATGATTTCGATGACAATTTCATGACAATCTCATTGAGACTTCCTCACCCCGCTACAAAGGTGTTGGTAAGCATGTTTAATGTTATTTCTTCAAAATTTAATACACTGACTTCATGCAAAGCTTCACAATGTTAAGGGATGGCTCAATTAATCTTGGTTTGATCTTGAATTAGATTGAAAGTACCAAAAGTATGTGAAATTGGTATAAATGAGAACCAATCTCCTTTTTCTTTATCTAAGTTGATTGAATGAATGTAAATTTCTTTAAGAATTTTTAAAATATTTAAGTATGATCAACATGATGACAAAGGGATTTTTAAGAAGTGTATTTAGTGCTTCAAGTGCATAACAGTGTTGACACAGTTTAATTTTGTAAAAAAATAGTGTGATGTTGGTTGAGCTTCCAAGCTATGTTTGATCTTCATGTGAAGTTGTAAGGTCTAGTTCAAGTGGAGAAAATGATGAAGCATCCTTATTCGAAGTGAAGGAGCTAATGTCGAAGCTCAAAATTTAGTTGTATCAAGTACCTAAAGAAGTACCACTTGTCAACCTGCAAACACCAAGTTATTTGAGAACTCTTGTACGTAGGAAGAATGGTCATGTGAAGAATCATAAAACATGAAAATTCAAGGGTCATGTTTAAGAATCATTATTTTTATTTAAGATCAATTTCGAGCATGTAGTTGTTATTGAAATAGTGCATATCCGAGGGAATGTTTTAAGAAAATAAGAAGGGTGTTCATGCATTAAATCCATGAAATATTAAGAATATGGGAGAAGAAAGAAAGTGATCCGAGATCACATCAAGTTGATTTATGCAACCAAGAGAAGAAGGTGATCAAATTTTTCTATGTTCAAAGTCTAAGTTGTAGCTTAGCAAACTTAGGAGTTAGCTTCCTAATAAGCATGTGCTTACAAAACATTCAATTGGGTGTTTGGAAATGTATTCAATTGTGTTCTTGGCATTGCATTCACGTGGGTGCTTGATTTTGTACAAGAGTGGGTGATTTAGAATTGGAATTGGGTGCTTCTTGGTAATTAGATGCTTTCCAAAAGAAGTCAAGTGAGTGCTTGCCATTAAATTGAAGTAGGTGCTTCAAAATTGGAGTTAGAGATTCAAGGTTAGTGGGTTCTCACCACTTTGTGAGATCATTGTAATTCTTGATGGACGGTTGTCCTTGATATTGCTTTGATTTCTCCTTTCTTTGGGTTTTCTCCCTTATTGGGTTTCCCACCTCAAATCTAGTCTCCTCATATGTACACGTGTGTTTTTTTCTCTTTTTACTTCATGGTTAGATGTTCATGTTCTTCATGGTTAACATATTCAAGGTTGGTTGATTGAATCATTATAAACTACACAATATTTTAATAAGCATTGATTCACCTCCCCCTCTTAGTTCCTAGATTTCTAACACTTATGACCGATCATTGCACTACATAATAGACTCTATGTACTTATTTGTGTTTGTGTGTGGAATAGTGTCCTTAGGTTTCCCTCGTGCCAATGATACCAGAATATAGGACTCTAGCTAGCCTCAATACAAATGTGTGAGATGGAATTCAGCACTTCCCCTTCCTATGGAGTGTATGTAGAGTATGTAGTCCAAAAATTCATTCCCTTTGATGATAATAGTAATATGTAGATGTGATTTCCCCTTTATAATTGCCATCCCTTATAATAGTATGTATGTTGTGTATATATATGGATCTCTTGTTTGAATTTCAACACTAGTGACATAAAAGGCTGACTATGAGCTCGGGATAAAGATTAGAAATCTAAAAAGGCTGACCACAAATGTTAAAATAAGAAGAAAGAACAAAGAGGATAGGAGCACCTAAGGTGGACACAAGTGCACAGGCGTTAGTGTCCAAAATGGGTACCGGTGTCTTGAGATAAATTAAGACAGATGTGAAAAGACCGACATACATGGATCCCCGTGACTGACCAAGAAAAGTGTAGAAGTGACAGATGTAGGAGAGCAATACAATAGAAATCAAATCAAATAATACATGGACAAGGGATTATGTCACCAGTGAATACTTTTCTCGCTTAAGATCCATGCATATAACCGATTTAATGAAATTTGAATATTAAATCTAAATTGTAGAGTCACATATGATAAATAAATGTTATAATACAAGTTTTACACAAGTAATAAGCTAATGAAATAGGAACCCTAAGTGCAAGAGAGGAAAGAGAATGAATTAACTGATGTTCAATTACTCCCAAAGTCTTCTCAGGTTAGAAAAACATGAACATGAAGGGAATATTAGTGTAATTATGCTCTATAAATTTTGGAGTTGATAGTTCTGGACCGTGGATCCCGAAATGGGGCTAGGGAGGCTAGGTAACAGGACCTCTACTAGGCACTTGTGACCACATAGGGGCTTAGAATCTAGTTTTTCAAGTATCGCACAAGTGTCGCTTCTATTCACCGATGTTTTCCAAAGTATA
This sequence comes from Taxus wallichiana var. yunnanensis, assembly GCA_018340775.1. Taxonomy (NCBI): domain Eukaryota; kingdom Viridiplantae; phylum Streptophyta; class Pinopsida; order Cupressales; family Taxaceae; genus Taxus; species Taxus wallichiana. The sequence goes on from CM031238.1 coordinate 317,619,293, forward strand.
TCGTTGGATGATCATTAAATTCACTTGTAACATGTAAAATGATGTTCACCTGCAAAACCTCAAATGACATAAAATCTTGAAAATAAAATATGCAATATGGAGAGTCGAACTAGCCCCGCGATCACCTGACCGAGTGAACTTATGACTAAACATTGCACTACATCTCGAACTCCATGTATTTATTTGTTCTTGTATGTGGAATAGTTTCCTTAGGTTTCCTTCATGCCAAAGATGCCAAGATAGCAAGATATGGATAGATTAAATGCAAATGTGTGGGATGGAATTCATAACTTCCCCTTCCTATGTAGTGTATGCAAAATAAGTAGCCAAAAAAATTAGTCCCTTTGAAAGTATGTAGATAATATTACCCTCTATAATTTCCAGCCCTTATAATGGTATGTATGTTGTGTGTATATATGGATCTATTGTTTTAATTTCCACAATAGTGACATGATATGTAGACTAATACCTCGGGATAAGGACAAGAAAACCAAAAATGCTGACCAAAAATGTCAAACATGTAACCAAGAACAAAGAGGACAGAAGCGCCTGTGGATTAACAAAGAAGACTTGGGTGTTAGTGTCCGTAATGGGCACCGTGTCTCTTGGGATAAATGATGATAGATGTGAAAATACTAACAAACAGGGATCCCTATGACCTACTCGAAACAAGTGAAAAGTGAAAGATGTAGAAGATAAATACAATAGAAATCAAATCAAACAAGTGGATGGATAAGGGATTATGTCACTAGTGAATACTTTTCTTGCTTAAGATCCATGCATATAACAACATACTTGATGGCATAGTAAAATAGTAATGTGTGTGTGATTTTGTGTCTACAATAACAACATACTTGATGACATAGTAAAATAGTAATATGTGTGTGATTTTTTGTCTACATAATTAAATACGAAAAATTATTAAGAATCATTAAAATTGTATAATAGATTTTTGTTTGGTATTTAAAATATATTTCCAATAATGTATGGCACACTTAAAATGAAACTTAAAGTCAAAAATTATTTCAAAATTATAAAATGATTTGTTTTTTAAAAAGATTCCATTTTCTACCTATGTAATTGGGGTGGTTATGGTTGTATCTAGGGCCCCTCAACCCCAATCTCTAGTTTCTAGTTCCCATATCTCTCTATAAGGTCTCCTAGTTTTAGGGATCTATAATATCTTTCCAATGATATAAAGAGCACTCAAAATATAGGTTGGGTAAAACATTATGCTAAAATTGTGACATTTAGGATAGATTTAGAGGGTCGAAAAACATTATGAAGGCTTTCAAGTTGGAAACTATGGCATATTGTTGGAAAGGTAAAATTATCAATAAGATAATATATCTCATTATATATGGGTTCAAGCCTCGTGGTACTATTCACATTTAACAAATTAGGGCATGATTATACATAATCAATTGGATGAATATGTTCTTATGTACATTTCAATCGATCAAGCATTTAATATATAAGAGTTTTTAAAATTTAAATTAAATATTTTTATATATCATTATCAAGCATTAAACTACATGTCTTTGGCATATTATTTGCATGTTTCATGTGGATTGGTGCAAGTGTAGACACCAAAATTAGGTCACACTCCCCTTGTTCTCCTTTCGAATAACTTAAACATACTCACCTAACATTAGCCCCCTTTCACCCCATATTAACATTAATTTAATTATCCACAATTAATTCAATACTCACCCTCACTCCATTTATTAATTTAACTACTTTAATTAAATGGATGCACACCTCACCTAATCACCTCACGTAAACACCTATTCATAACATGTTTCCATAACTAACTAAGACTTAGCCCTACTTACCTTAATGAACTAAGACTTAGTATAACCCTAAAAGCATATGCCTATTCTCCCTCTAACCACATTCCCGCTCATTAAAATGGAACATTCCATTTTGATCCGCGAGGATAGACAGAGTTGGCCCAAAAGATTGCCAAAATCTAGCATTTTTAGTAAACCTAGGATTTCCCACCTTAATCGACATCGGTCAACCCTAAACTGATGTCGGTCACCCTGAACTACCATCGGTTACCATATATCCATTTTGGTAACCTTGTTTACCAAGTTAGACACATTATAGAGTTTTTTGGAGTAAAGGAGTGTTGTATGCAAGCACTAACCAGAGCCCTTTCACACATCCAAATAGCCATAGCCAAAGACCAAGACTAGTCGAAGGCATTTTTCATTCACAACAACATCCCGTAAAAGCACTACCATAGCATCATCATAGATCAACTATCATCAAGCATCTCCAACCACCTCTCCACCACTACAGGCATTTAGAATACATCTAAACTCCAAGTAAGTTGGTTTCTCCTATGTTATTGGCAGTTGTATTCCTTACTTGCTTTCATCTATTCACTGTTCTTACTTAGATCTATCCCTCAACTTCCTCTCTATCAACCACCCCATCACACCCCACCTACACTTCACAAAAGCCTATCCCAAAACTGTCTCCCCCATGGACCTTACAAACACCCTCCAAACTCTCTGTGCAATCATAGAGAGGACCCAAAACTCGTTCTACAACACCTTCCAATTCCCCATAGTCACCGACACCGGTTAATCCTAACCGTGGTTAGTCTATCTTACACCGACATTGGTCTACTTAATTGATATCGGTCATTGTGATTGTCAACCCAACCTAACAACTCAACCCTTAGCCTATCCTAAACCTCACTCAAAACCTTACCACACCTATTTTGGACCTGTCACCTCACCCTCCCCCACAGAGACCTTTCTAACTCTCTATTTCAAGATAGAAGAGAGCCCAAACATCCTCCACCTGAATCCCTGCCACTTTTCATAGTTATCGACATCACTCACCATAAACCGTATCACTCTGTCATCACCAATCTGACACTATGATAATTCTTCACCGGGAACTCCTCGTGCTATGATTATTTACTAATGCACAGCTTTTAGTTTGGTGGATGAAATCTAGAAACACAACAACAAACATAACACAAGAATACCATAGACTATGATAAGAAGGAATGATGATAAATCTGAAATATCAGTGTAAATTATAATATCAACATGAAATTGTTACAATCTCACCCATGAGGTACTTCAAGTGTTACTAACTTCACTTGCCTTCCAACAATAACTATGGGAGAAACTTCACAATTACACCTCTTAATGGCTTCTTTAACACAACTTCAAAATGATGGATTCCTTCACAAACTTACTCATACAATATTTCTCACTACTTCCTTCTATATGCTAAATGAGGGGGTGACCTCTTTATTTATAGAACTTCCAGGCTTATCCATCTTATCTCTAAGATAGGATAATAAATCTACTCTTATGAATCATATTCCATACCTTAACTCTTATCTCGTACATGTAAGGTTATCTTTTAAGATAAGATAAACCTTATCATTTCCCATGGGTTCCACATTTTTAGACTTTTTACAAATAAAATACACAAAATATTTATGACCTCACTCCTTGTCCTTATTACCAATATAGTATTTCTAATTCCTAATCATGTAGACCCTTCTTCTCTACTTACCCTAACTTTGATATTTTAACATTACCAGACAACTTACGACAAATATTTACTTTTTACCACAATATTCCTATTGTACTTTTGACTATTACTGTACTATACATTATTGGCGGTGTCGTACTGGCAGCGTCATTATCTTCTATCGGATGCTACTACTAATTATACTTAATAACATCCTATTCCTAATACATACATTAATGAAATAGAAATTACGGAGGAAAATTTTAGTGTTAATAGGTCCTACCTAAACTGACATCAGTCACCCTAACCGGTGTCGATCTCTGTGTCTGATAATACTGTTCTAGACCAGCAACATAAGTATCACACCCAAAACAACCCAAAATCTCACCCAACCTTACCAAGACTATGTCTGTGACTGCTTAACACATGCACTATCTACAACCTAATCCAAAACCTTTCACCGACATAGTATTTCAATATTTAATCGGATTGACATTGATAGTAATCTGAGGCACCCAAATCAGAACGCTAGCACTAGATTCTTTTATTTACATGTTCAAGTTATTTTATATTGATTTATAAACAGTGGATTGACAGCCTTCTAAGAAGTATCATACTTCCCAGATCTAGCATACGCTAGGCACCCCACTATTCAATACCATTTTCAGTAGTTCCTCCTAGCCAAAAGGAATCTCCCACTACAACAAGATTGGATCAAGAATTCGAACGTGCACAACGACCTTCAAACTGACCATCGCAACAGGTATTCCTCCTCGCCCACACCCAAGTATTTGTTTTGTCTAAAACTTAAAGAAAATGGTGAAACAAAGCAAGTACTTGAGAGTTTACACCTTCCTAAGATTGAGATGTGTGGTTTGCATTTTTAATCAAGCATTTTTAAATACCAGATTAATAAGGGAATTGCAATACCTAAAATATAGTTCAATCTTCACAATATAGCATTTTGAACTTATTCTAATATTTTTCCCATTTATACACAAATAACCAAATTAAGGCATTGTCTAGCTCGACCTAAATTCTAGTCTCATTAGACTATATTTTCCTCCATATCAACTCCTTGGGAATCACTACATGTGTTATAGAACATATATACATACTTCTAATTGTCTATGAGTTGATTCCTTTCATACCCTAAATAGGTTATAGGTATAGGAAAAATTTCACTATGAACATGTCCCACCTTCAATGAACCTATCATCCGTACTTCTAATAGTCACTATTTCAAATAAGATAATTTAGTTTAGTTGGAATATGTGGATCCTTTTGGATTGTTTGAGTGTTAAATCATATGGATGGTCCCATATAAATGTGCATTCACCCTAATCTATTAGCGGCATTTAGGAATATGCTATGCACTCACTCTAAGAAGGTGAAAATAAGTATTACACTATTATATTTTTTAGAACATTTTTAAAACAAAAAAGCTATTGAAATTTTGAAGTCATTTATATTGCTTCCTTAAATTAACAATGATCTAAAATTAAAGTCTCAATTGTGTGTTTCCAAGTGTCAATCTCAAATTAATGGATTCATTTTTACTATTATTATACATCATACACATCTTATGATAGATTAGAGAGCTACATGGGCTTGATCCTCTTCGTGTTAGTAGTATGTAGTACATTACATTGGTGGAGTTATAATGATGTAGTCTAGCCCAAAATCTACTAACCTATTTTTAGGTCTCAAATGCAAGAGTTAGGGTTTTAAGTAAGGAGAATCCATATATCAACACAAGATTCATTACACAAAAATAAACCTAGAAATTATACCTCTAGAGATAAGGTAATCATACCTCGTAAATCGAGTGAGTTTATAGATATAGAAGATAGGTTTGTATCCCTAGGGACATGTTCAACCATAATGGTTCTCAGCCACCCACAAACCCTTCCTAAATTGAGTTTCATATCACGATATTTTAGAAGAAATTTGAGAACTCCTAGCCTACTTATATACATATTCTAAGCACTTTATCGCATAATTTTATTGGAAAATTTAGGGTCCTCTCTCTAACCCTAAAACCTTGATTAAGTTTAATTATTTTATCCTTGGAAAATATTTTGGTAATTGACATATTTTAGAATTATTTATCTTAGTTTTAAGTTATCATTATAGCATAATATATTAAATTAGGAACAAAACCCCAATTTATGATTACACGTTATGTAAATTCTTGTACACATCCAAAATATACATTAAGCATCCCACAACAATCCATTAGTTCAAATACAAATACAAAGAGGTTAAAGTATCTAGGTTTTTATGATTTTATGCATTCATGCATTCACATAGGTGGGAGAACCAAGTGCAACTTCAGTCCCCTTCGAGTAGTGGTATGTAGGAAATGTTCAACAATCAAATCGTCATGTTGAGCTCATTCCAACCCAAAATGTGAATCCTTATTAAGGTCTCTTGTGATCAAGCATGGAAAATCATGTTTAAACCAAGATGAAATAAAGAATTCATTATTGCACATGATAAAAAAATTTAGACACATCATGAACTAGATTGTAGACACAGGTGAAAGTTTATTAGAATTTTTATATCCTAAATCCCTTGGAGACACCGTAAGTAAACCCAAATAGTGGTGGAAAATGTAGGGCTCTAAATTTATTGACAATATCATTACAGGGGTTTATACCAATGTCTTACACCCGAGAATTTGAAAAATATTTATAAGTGGTTACATTTCCTATAGTAGCCCTTTTTATCAAAATACAATCAACGTTAGCTAAGTATCTTGTCTTTCTCTTGTATTATCAACTTTAAATCAAATAATCACATTATCTATTATCCTTTAACAATTCATATTTTTTTATTTAATCTCATTACGTCTATAATCAAAATTTTCTAATTTATATTACATGTTCCCTCTCTTAGGTGTAAAATAATCAAAATAATAAAATGTGAGATTTCTCTCTTTCTGTTCAAAAGTTTGACATATATACACAACAATAAATTAGTACCATATATAATTACATATGAATATCCTATGCGACACATGAGAAAACATATTGTGCCTCTACAAAATCCTATCATACAACCTAAGAAAGTGAAAACTTCTTAACCACTTAATATATAACCTCGAAACAAACAGCTTGAATTTTTTTCGCTAAAAATTCTTCAATGCTTAAAACATCATCGACTTACCTAGTTCAACCAACATTGCACATATTGTTTGTGCCATATAATCATCTGATGGTACATAATCACACCCAAATATAGTCTTAAACCTTGTGAGCATGTTTTATAAAGAATATTGAGGAATTTTCTTGATTTATAATCAAGATTCCATAGGTTACTAAAACCGCTAAGTCCACATTGTACATACACAAGTACACTCTTAACACGAGATGATTCAAGTTACCACATAACTATTTTCCAAAATAACCCTCCTTGGTTATTTTGACAACTTATTCCATTCTGTCTCTAAATTCAAGTTTCCATATTGCACATACCTTTGGTTTCCTTGGTGCAATTGCTAATATGTAGTTCTTCACGCACACCCCCACGTGCCATTTTTTCTTCTTCTTTCCCTTATCTCTTCTTCCCACCTTCTATGTGCTTTCACTTTTATCCTTAGCATCCTACTATATTTATATCCATTTCTCCTTTGCACGTATTTTCATGCAGCCTCCTTCTTCCAATAATTTTATGCGCCCTTCTCGTGCTCTATCGACTTTCCTTACATTTTGCTAAGTCCTTGACATGCCTCATGCATGTTTCTTTTCTTCCTGATTCCCACACACTTCCTCTATGTAGACTCATTTCCCTTAGCACACCTCTATGTGTCATTACCTTCCAACTCTCACACATGTCTCTCATTTGGATGCTTGTGCCCTTCCCCACATAATTTCTTACCTTTGCAGATATGCACCTTTTCTTCCTACCATTGTGTAAGCCCATGCACACACCTACAGACCTCGTACATTTTTCTCTCTCATGCCTTATGCTTATTTACATGTGTCAAGCTTGCAACCCTCTACACCAATTAATGTGTGCCATATGGAAATTTTTAGGTAAAGTGCAAAACACAATACCTATCAAAGAATGTTGAATCCTCATGGAAAATAGATGAATGACACTTGGCAAAAAAACAAGCAACCAGCTTAGTTGAATCCTTCTACCGATCAAAGTGCACCAAGTGTCTTGCGTGTTCGGGTGTAATGCAAACTTCAAATCATTATAAATTCTACTACAAGGCCCATATTCATGCGCACTTGGTATTTTTGAAAGCTACTAACATGGGCTTCACATGGGACCATTCAAACTATGATTTTGGTGAGATTTAGTAGGAATAAAATAAGGAAACGTGACATATGTCATTAATGCACACATCTAGGTGAATCAACCACCTAGATTTTATTAGAAATTTCCTCCTTCTTCCAAACTTTAACTTAATATGGGGATGCAGATCCGACATTGTTGTAGGCACATTTACATGTATTTATTTCTTGTTGTTGTTGGTTGAAAGATTGAATTTGAGTTTACCTCTCTTTTTCTCTTTCGTTCTCTCCCATTATTCTATAAATTGTTGAATAATGCTCATTGTAAAAGGTTGGACCCTCTTGGTTTGCTTCAAGCATTATTCATAATAGTATTCCTTTTTATTTTGAGTTATAAGCCTCAGATCATGTTCATTGCATGTGGATACTTTCCTCTTTCCACCATTGTAATAAATTGTGCATCATTTGGAAGCAATAGAATTTTGGTTTTGTTGTTATTCTCTACCCTAGTTCATATTTTATTACATCTTATTGTTTTTCTCTTGTAATATTTGTTGGTTATGCATATTCATGTCCTTGCAGATTTATTTTTGTTGTGCTCCATGAGAGTGATCTGTGTAAGTGTTTTTTTAGACTATAGCAAAAAAATTCCCTCCTTGTGCGTGTTTTCCTTGTTTTCACTCATATGAGAGTTTTCATCCCCTTCTTTCAGGTGTGTTCACCTCCCTTTAGCTTAGGTTTTCATTTCATGCATCTCCTTCTCACCCTAGTCCCTTGGAATTATAGAGTAGTGTTAGGTAGTTGCATTTCCCTTCCTAGGAGTAGTTGTAGTAGTAGAAATAAGCAGAGGAAGTCAGCCTTCTCTGGAGATTTGTATCAAATAATAAGTCCCACAACTTAGAGATAGTCCCATGTTTCCTCAAAGCCCCAATTCATCCTGATATAGGATAGGTGTAATTATTATCTCCAACGATTTTGGCACACCCGGGTTGGGACCACTTTTATGCACTTTACAGCATTATTTCTAAGTTCTAGTGTGTGACTTAGTAATTTCCATCCTTTGGAGCCTTGTTTCAACACATCCGACCACTCTCAACATCCAAATCTATGATTTCAATAGTATGAACCCCTATTTCATGAGAATAATACATACCGAACAAATAACAACAATTCAATAATCCTTTGAATATATTCATTGTCTCCAAGAATAATAAATAGCATAACTACTACGCACGCATCTCCATCTCTCGTGCGCAAATAAATCTCCACTCTTCTTGGAATACCTTCGTGCACTTGACCAAGGTACTCGGATAATTTCTAGACATGGTGCAGCAGATAAATCTACCCTTTGTGAGCTTCACCGGTGGTATTCCTTTGGATCTCCCCATGCAACATGATATATACTAGTGATTGTACTCGAGAGTATTCCATTTTCACCGGTGAGAATCAAACTCCCTTTTGAGCACATTTAGGACATTGCAAATTTATGATCTATTCATCTATTTACTTGAAGATGACGTAGTTATAAGGATGTTTGCTCCTAAACTTAAAGGCAAAGCACTTCAGTGGTACAAAAGCTTGAGACCCGACTCTATCACTAGCGAGGATTGTCTTGGTACTACACTTTGCAATCAATTTGAGGAGAAATCTAACAATATCTCCTTTCTATAACAACTCACAATGATTAAGAGAGCTCCCAATGAGCTCATGGCTGATTTCAACTATAAATTTTAGAAAGCGTGGTACAAAATTCCATCCCTCTTAAGATTAACCCCTCAAGATGCTTTCCTTTACTTATTAAGAGATTTGAATTCTGACATTTCAGTTATAATACATTCTATGGGTGTTTTACAACTTCATGATGCCTATGCTATATCCATTAGGGAAGAAAATTGTCTTATCCAAGTTGGCAAGATAGCCCCAGATTTCCTATGCCCATGTTTCTTGAATTTCCTCAAGCACCTCAAATTCTTCTTTTCTCCCATTTCGAGTAGATTTCCCAACCCACTAGCTTCACATATTACTCTCCCCAAAAGTAGAAAGATGGTGAATAAATGAGTGCCTTGATTAGAAACTTTTCTCATAAAGTTATATCTTTAGAAAAGCAATAGGGGCAAGCCTTTAAAAATAACTCTAATCAATGGACTAACAAAAGTCACTAGTCCTTTAGAAATTAATATCCAAATAAAATATATGGTGAAAACTAGAAAAATGATAGATGGCATGTTAAAACGCACCTCATTCTTTAGACAGGTTTCTCCCCGCATAACCCCTTCCAAAGGCCCAATTCAAGTAAAGCAATAGTTCCAATATAGAACAACATGGTCCAAGAGACAGAATGGTGTTTTCCTTGCAACTTTCCATATGTTCAATATAACTACACAAATTCCTTACACACGCAATCCTACATGATCTAAATTGATTCAAGTTATGAGCCTTCCACTAGTGTGCGTGAACTGGATAATGAAGAAGCACTATAATTTTATCCTAAAACCAACATTGTATTATTTGGTGATAATGACTTCGTGAAGTGAACCAATATATAGACAACTCAAATAGGCCACATGCACATGTTGTTAACAATAAAAGGTACAAGAAAAGTATGGGTGAAACCAATGCACATCCAAGCACTTATGCCAATCATATTGATATACTTCAAAATCGAAGGATGTAGATGTAAATCGGACAGCAATTCTAGCATGTATCTTCCCACGTGTGAGGTCCTGCACAATGTTTCAACTAAAGAAAAGTGCATCCCTCCTTTGGTAGGTAAAGCTTCTACATTGCCTAAAGTTTCTTCTCCCGCACTCGATCAATCAAGAAAAGATAATGGTGTTCCTCAAATACACAATTCAATGGGCCTTCTATTCAACATTTTGGATCAGATGAAGAAGACAAATGTAAATGTCACAATGTGGGATGCCCTGACCATTCCATCTTAGCATGACCTATTGCATGAATCTCGTGTGTAGATCTTGAGTAGTAATCAAGTTATCCAAAGACCTTAAGCTATTGTCAACTTATATCAAGTAGAGGAGAAGCAAGCAAGTGAGGTTGTCAAATCCCCACCCTTCTATATGTCTTTGATAGTAAGAAAACATCTTATTCACAGGTTGTATGATTGACTCGGTGGCTAGTACTTTTGTCATGCCTAAGAAAATTGTTGATAGCTTAGGCCTTGAATACAACCCTATGTCTAAAGGCATCTTGTAGCTTTATGGATCAAATATTACTACCCTAGAATTCATCAAGTATCTTGATTTAACCCTCCATGCATGTCCAAGTCTAACCATAAGTCAATATGTGTCAATCCTCGAACTACCTCATTTATTTTCAATCTTCCTATCAAGAGATTTCACTACCAAGGTGGGTGGTTACTTGTCTTCATATTGGTCTCATATGTTACTAAGAATGAGATATGGTACCAAATTTACCATACAAGTTGAACCTATATTTTCCTATCATGTTGATTCATACAACCCTTCCCCTCTCCAAGAAAATTACCTCATCCAAGAAGACCAAGAGCAAGATTCGGTTTCGAAGCGCATCCTATTCCTCCTTGCGTATATATGATCTATTACTAGATGAATGGGAAATTGAACATTATGAATTTGATCCATATGATATAATTATCAAAACCGCATTATTGGCACATACCGCATTCTTGAAGAAGAAACCATGTTGCCTACCCCGCTCAAGCAAGAAAAAGATGATGTTTTTGGACTATGGAAAATTTTATTTGATGGTTCAAGAAGTAGGAATGGCACATGCGTAGGTGTTTTTCTATTTCTCCAAAAGATGAGAAAATTTTATTCGCACATAAGATAAAGTTTGCATTCTCCAAAAATGTATCAAAATATCAAGCATCGGTGCATGGTCTTCTTATTACTGAGAAGAGGCAGATCAAGGCATTGCAAATATTTGGGGACCCTAAATTAGTCATCCACCAAGTCACAAAAAAGTGTGCAACAAAGAATAATCTTCTCAAATATTACAAAACATAGATTTTGGGACCTCCTGAGAGTTTTGATGTTCTTAACTTGTAGGTAGTGCCAAGAAAATTGAACAAAAATGTATTTTAGATGGCAACCCTTGGTTGATAGTACTCACTTGCTAAGGATTTTTTCCAAAGAAATATGAAACACATCAATATGGTAGTCATGTCATCAATTATAGACAATGAAACCAGCTATAATGTGTTTGACAGTAATGCACAAATTTTGTAATTCATTCAGAATGAAGCTGAGTTTTCCTCAAACATGCAAGTTGAATTGCATGATAGCTATAGTGACCAAGTGATTCAAATTAATACAAATAAATTACCTAAGGGGATATTCACCTTAGAGCACATGTTCATCCTATTGATGAGTTTAAGGGTGAAGAAAGTGTATGTGCATGGCACAAGAAGACCGCACTCTAGTCACCATTATGCACGCCAAAGATTTGATGATAGAAAAAGAGTGTACACATGATGAAAGGAAGGTCTTCATCTCTCTATGTAAAAATATAGTGACATATTTTCATGGGAATATGAAAACCTAAAAGGATTTGATTCAAGTGTTTCTCAACACTTCGTTGACCTTGATCCTAATATCAAACCCATCAAAAAAATAAAAGGTCTATCAACCCTAGGATAGAGACCCTTATGAAGAAGGAGTTATCCAAAATCATTAAGGAAAAATAGTATTCCCTATCAATTACTCTACTTTGGTAGAAAATTTGGTTCCAGGCGTAAGAAGAATGGAGAAATCGGACTGCTGGTTTGATTTCGGAGATTTGAATAAGTCGTCTTTCAAGGATCGTTATCCTTTGCACTCTATGGAGCAGATTTTACAGATAATGGTTGGTGAGAAACGGTTCTCTATGTTGGATGGCTACTCTAACTTCAACCAGATCATGGTCAATGAAGAGGATCAGTTCAAGATAACATTTACAACCGAATGGGGAACATATTCCTATTAGAAAATTCCTTTTTCTTTATCAAATGTAGGCGCAACATTTCAAAGAGCAATGGACATTGCCTTCAAAGGATATATCAATGAGTTCATCCTAGTTTACTTAGATGACATAATTGTCTTCTCAAAAAAGAGTGCAAATCACATCATTCATCTGGAGAAAGTCTTTGAGAGATGTAGAGAATTTGGGGTATCTCTCAACCCCAAGAAGTGTAACTTTTTTATTGCGTAAGGAAATATTTTGGGCCATGTGGTCTCAAAGGATGGTATTACCATTGATCTAGAATGCATATCATCAATCCTCTCTATCCTTTACGGTGCATAATAAGGCCTTGCATTCATTCCTAGGCAAGATCAAAAAAGTTAAGAGATTCATTCCTAACTTTGTAGGATTGGTTAGGCCCATCACCCTTATGCTCAAGAAATACATTACCTTCAAGTGAAGGATTTGATGTCTATTTGAGGGTTTTCTAGGTGCTTTCTTCATTGTAGGTTTACAATGACCTCGACGATCTTATAACGATATACACACAATAAAAGGTGAATAAGTACTAACCTCTTACGACGCCTCGAGGAGGTTTTCTAAACATCTACAAAAACCAAGGTGCCCAAAATCTAGACTAGGGCATCCACGGGCGCTCCTATCCTTCTCCAGGCGCCCACCCAATCAAATATGCTAGATCTACATTTTTCCAGAAGCTTTGGTGCGGCGATCCTCCATCTTTGTTCAACTGGTCTCTACTACGACATAGTCCAACGACCTCTTCAAATCAGCTAAAGATCTTCTAACCCTATTTGTAATTAGGGTTTCATATTTTCATTTCTTATTATTTCAGTATTCATTTATTTACTGCAAACTTGCATTAGATTGGGCTATTATTTCACATTTTAGCATAATCATTTTGGTGAACCCGACCTTCGAATCCACCTTCTCTCTAGGGTTTCTTTCTTCTTATGCTTGTCACCCATAGTGGTCATTTTGGGTCTTTTCAATATTGTGAGCTTCCTTCATCTTGCCCATAGAATTTCCAAATCAATGGCTGATATCTCCACATCAATGGCTACAACCGAAAATCCATTGGATAAATCTTGCAATGTTCCTCTTACTGAATAGAAGCATCTGATAGTGAAAAATCATACGATGAAGATACCAATGTTGACCAAGAACAATTAGACACACTCACTGATTTTCGATAAGCTTTTCAAATAATCCCACTCATCTTCCGCATATTCTACATGCTTTGACTACTGCTAAGAACACCCACGATGCTTTGACACCCCTTATTGCACACTCTTTGAATCCCATGGCCTCCACTCAACCTCTTTATATTTCATCTCCTATTCCTACCACTACCACTCCTATCATTCACCCTAGCACTCCCAATACACAACCTGAATCTTCTTCAAATACCCCTGATTTAACTTCCTTATATCAAGATCTAGACGCAAAAATTCACCAGCTCCAACTTGCTACCTCTTGTGTATCACCATCTTTAGATTTTACTTCAATTATACACACTCCGTTCGCACCCACCATTTCCGCCTATCCATTACCACCTAACTTCATCTCCCCAAGTTACCCATATTTAAAGGCCATGGTGACCCCCAAGAGCATCTCCGAGCTTTTCATGTGGCATGCCTCGATTATGCAGATGACCATACCATACTAGCTAAGCTCTTTCCTCGTAGTTTACAAGATTATGTGATGTGTTAATTCTATGACCTACTTATCCATTCGGTAACCTCTTTTACACATTTGGCCGATGCTTTTCTCACTCAATTTTCTATCAACATCGGCTCTAAAATATCCTATGCCCAACTCGCATAGCTTAAATAGGGATCTAACAAACACTTAACAAATTACATTATGAGATACAAAAACAACTTAGCTAAGATGTCAAATGTGCTTGCAAACTCTGAGCTTCAGGATTTATTCATCCAAAGTTTATTACTGCCTCTCTAGGAAAGTGTTCTCTTTGAGACCTCTCCTTAATTTGATCAACTTTGTCATACTCTTAAGCTTTGCGAAATCAAGACTCTTATCCATAGGCAATCTTAAATATCAAGAGCAAGCATCATATTCTACATGTTTTCAAAGTAATTTGACATTCAAACCATCTGCAACTAAACCAACTGACACAAAAATTACGGTCAACGCGGTATCCACCACTAAAGAAATTCAGTCGCAACCGCCTCGGCGCACATTCACTAAGTTCACTATCCCTCCACATATTCTACTCCCACAACTTATTGATAGTAATCTCATCACACTTCCTCCTCTACTCCAATTAGATCCATCTCGACCAAAAGGATGTAATTATAATGAAAAATTTCATTGTGACTATCATTAATGCATAGGGCATTCTATAGATAGCCATTTTAAGCTTCGTACTCTTATTCAAGATATTATCGTTAATAATAAAGTCAAGCTTCAAGAGCCTTCAAATTTGACACTTGTTAATGAAAATCATAAGCTAAAAATATTTGATAACCCACTTCAAAACATGACAAGAAACCGACTAACTCTTCATCTAATCATACATATGGTGCAGTGCCTCCTCCCGCTTCGGGGCCTTGATTTTTAGTTTCAACACTTACATTTTTCACCACTCATCTCTTTTTCTCGATCGTGATTATCATGCCACATTCTCTTCTAATCACTTACATATTAATGCCTCTATTGGATCTACCCATATCAATAATACTAAGGTTGATCTGTCATCTTGGTCCATTAGTGCATGTTCTATTCCACTTCTCATCGCTATTGGCTATCCACTATCACAAATTTCATATCCCGATGAACAATTCATATGGTGTTGTCAAACTTCGCATTACGGTAGGTCCTCTCACTATTCTTGTACCCTTTCTTGTGGAACAAACAATCGACAATGGTGTGACATGGTTTTAGGTCTCAATTGGATCCATAGGTCTAAGTATATCATCTCCATGAATATTTGCATCTAAAATTCATTAAAAATAATCAAGTCATTTCTATCGATGGCATGCCTCCATCTACCCCATGGTTGTAACAACCTCTTACAACGACGAATGTATCATCCACTTCATCTAGTACGCCATGACCCATAACACTTAAAGCACAACCTACTCCTAGCTCACTTACTCACGCAAACTTTACACGGCCACATTGCCCTGCTAGTCCAACACATCGGTATAGGCCCATTCCTAAGACAATTACTGCATCTATATGTAAATCACCACCTTGTTTTGTTTCATATAGGTGTCCATCACCGCCGCGTTCCACTTCATATAGGTATCCTTCACCTCCACATTCTATTGCACCAAGGTACCCACAATATCCTCATCTATCACATGCATATAGAAATCACTCATTGTCATATTGTCTATCTCATATACCACCACTTTTAGAGCATGATCACACGCTTTCATCACCACCAGCATTGGGTAGAGGACCTTCATCCTTTACTTTTATCGGATAACTTATTCTAAACACGCACTTGGGGGGATATTACACTTATTGTCCCCTAACATTGACACACATCTAACTTCTCACATCTACATATTCATACACATGCTAACATCATCATCACATAATCACGCACTCTTGTGCTTTGGTTCACACTTCACTATTGAGGGCATCCTATATACATGAACCTCACACACTACACATCACACATATTACATACATACATCCTACATACTGCATCTTACATGCATCTACACATCTTACATACATCCTACATTACACAGACATACATCCATTACACATCACATAACTATTTCTCATCACCACATCTATTACACATATTATGCATTTTTACACATCTACTTTTACGCGCTGCACTCACTACCCGATGACACACTTTAGTCTCACTATCCATACTTATTTTTTGAGGGTTTACAAATCAAATGGACCTCATCAAACTCACACATTCAACCATTCAACCTCTTTCTCATGCGACATTCCTAGACTAGTGATATACGTTTTAGGCTAAATCATCACTTCTTCCGTTATCTTATTGTGATATATGCTTTAGGCTAAATCATCACACATTCTCACACCTCATCTCTATGTCGCATATCATCATTACACATTCATCACATCATGTTACACACAACACATAGTTTGACCATTTCCTGATGACACACTCTCATTTACGGTTCATTCTTAATTGCTGAGGGGGCATAAATAAATGAACCTCATTGCATAAAATTCCATTCACTCGGGGGCATGCTGCTCCTATCATTCACTCTGCATTCCATTCCATCCATCCACAACATACTTGCATATCTTGGTTGCATTTACTCTTGCTTACATTTACTTGTTACATGTTCATCTTATTACACATGCTAGATAAATATCTTGTATGTCATTATCTTTATCATACACACATGCATGTTCACTTGTTTTCTAGTTATGATCATAGATTCTACAGGTCCATTACATGCAACATGGATGCTTGGCGTAGTACCTATTACCAGTCCCACAACGGCTCTTAGAGCATCCAATTTCTTATACTACAAGTGTTATTGTTTCATTTTTTTTCATAACACACTACTTTATTAGATTATACATGCTTTGACATACATTTTATCTCTCTAACATGATAATGGGTACTTCATGTGCAACATTTGTTTTGCATGACTATTTGCCACCATGGTTATATGTTATATTGCTTGTACTTGCTTGGCATTGTATGCCATTGTTTTGATTTTTCCCTTTGTCTTGTGTGCACACTTGTATGTCTTTGGTTTCTTCGGACTTGATTGTCTTGTGACATCGTGAGTGATGTCCCATATTTGCAACCCATTTTTCATGGTCTACATTGTCTTCTTGTGTGTTTCTAGCTTACATATTGTTTTCTTAACTTACATGTCATATTTTACATGAGTGTTTGTATTTACTTTTACTAACACTTTTCTCCCAACTTCTTATTTGCATGTGCCTTGGTTTCTACCAAACACATCCCCTTCCCCCTACAGGCATAGTTTCAACACAATAGTTGGTCCTCTTTTGGTCTAAATTCTCCTTCGTGAAACGTCGCATGCACCCTAAAAAGGGGGCATCATTTGGGTGAATCAGCACCCCATATATAGAGTTACACACAAAACAGTTCAATAAAACACAGTTTCAGATTTTGATGGGGCTCAGAATTAGACTTGGGTCCTTAGTACACAACCACCTTCCTCGATGCCAATAACAGGGAATACAATGGTATTTATTGAAGTGCCACTAACTGGGGACAATTACACATTTCTTCGTCATGTCACATAGGATTTTGACAGGGCAGAGAGTCCTTTAGGACTGGGCATTTATCCAATGAATTTTACAGGGAAGACAATCCTTAACACTCATACATACCATATGTAGTGGTTTTTATATAACGAGAAGTAGTTAAAGGTTGGAGGATGACACCAGACAGTTTCTCCCTACACTTCTTCCATTATATTGGCGTGAGATCACTTGAAAAACTTATGTGCATCAACATCATCTACATGATCCTTTCTACACTCTTTCCTCATCACAGATTAGGTGCACATGTTCCTTTTTCACATTTTTCAGCATTTTATTTTACATACTTCCTTACATGCTTTTTATACATATACATGTGTATTTGACTACTTGATCATCTTCTCTTTTGTAGGTCCATCCATATGGGAAGCAAGCAATCAACATCAACAACAACATCACACACATCGACACCAATAGGTACACACCAC
The DNA here is from genome assembly GCA_018340775.1 of Taxus wallichiana var. yunnanensis. Classification (NCBI taxonomy): domain Eukaryota; kingdom Viridiplantae; phylum Streptophyta; class Pinopsida; order Cupressales; family Taxaceae; genus Taxus; species Taxus wallichiana. The sequence continues at coordinate 317,637,702 of CM031238.1, forward strand.
ATTTACACATGTGTTTTCCTACCCTAGGTTCATTTTCATCACCTTTTTACATTTTTGCATCTTTAGTCTCCATGTTCCATCTTTTTATCACTCCATGCTTTGTCTAGTCCCTTGACACACTTTCTACATCAATCTACATGGATATTAGGTACGCATATCTATCTACTTTATGTTATCGAGCTTTTCACTCACCAACATAAAGTGGGGCAAATGTAGACACAAAATAACACACTTTAGGTAATTATCTAGTCTCGATTGCATACTACTATTCATATGGTTCATAAGTAAGAAAATTAATAATTACCCATGTCTTTGGCCACCTTTCTTTGCTTTATGCTTCTACTTTTAGTCTTGCACTCTTACTTTCTCAAATGTCTTTTCACTTTTTTCCATTTGTCATTCTAGACACTAGTGCCCAGCCAAGACACCACCATCGCTAGCGCCCTTATGCCCTCTGGGTGCCCTCATCTCTTTGTACTTTGGTCACACTTTTTGGGTCCTTTCTAGCGTTTGAGCATCTTATATTTTTGGTAGTCGGCCTTTTTGGGGTTAATTACAAAATTCAAGTGAAGAAATCATATAAATATAAAGTTATGTGATCATAATAAGGGACCAAACACTAAGCATCTACTATCTCCACCTAAGGTTACATCCATTAAAGGCATCTATAGCTCCATTTGCATCCATATAGCTCCATCACAAGGGATAAAGGCTGGTTCATCTACATCACACTTCATAGGAGGGGAGTTTATTGTTTCCATGCACACATTATTTACATTCTACATCTAGTTACTTTATCTCACTACTCACAAAGTGTGACACGCACAAGAGCAACCTAGGGCACAATTCCACACACACACACAAAACTACATTGGGTTTGAGATGTAGTGCAACACTCAATAGTAAGTCCATCATTGTGGTAGGCTGAGGACAGTCTGACCCCTCATTTTGCATCTTTCTTTTTAGGATTTGATGTCTATTTGAGGGTTTTGCAAGTGCTTTCTTCATTGCAAGTTTACAATGATCTCAACGATCTTACACCGGTATACACATGATAAAAGGTGAATAAGTGTAAACCTCTTACGACACCTTAGAGGAGGTTTTCTACGAACATCTATGTATACTAGGGTGTGTAGAATACAGACCATGACTCCCACATGCACCTCTATCCTTGTCTAGGCACCCCTATCCAGTCAAATCTGCCGATCTTCATTCTTCCAAGATTTGGTGCAATGGTCCTCCATCTATGTTCAACCAGTCTCCACTGCAACAAAGTCCACCGAACTCTTAAAATCAGCTAAGGATCTTCTAACCCTCTTTGTAATTAGGGTTTCATATTTTGATTTCTTAGTTGCTTGGGTGTTATTTTAGTATTCATTTATTTATTTATCAGTAAACTTGCATTAGATTACACTATTATTTCACATTTTAGCATAATAGTCAAGCACCAACTCAACCACCTAGAAATGGATGATCACTGATGAAATGTTGCTCACACAACTAATAGTGATCTAATTTCAGCTCACAACTCTTCAAACCCTCATCAAAACAAACACTCTCCTAACTCGCTCAAGTCTTCTTCTTCAGGGGCCTAATATATCAATTTCCCTTGCAAATCTGTTCCTCAATATTCTTCAAATTTTTATCACTCTTCTTATCTCTGTTTAACCCCTCTTCACTCCTATTCAACCTATTATAGGTTATTCGTAATCCCTTAGGCTCAACTACTCACAAATGACAATACACATGTTTCTTCTTTACTCAAAACTTCTTATCCTTCTAGCTGGTCTCATACCTACCCTAGCTCGCTATTACATGCCCTCAATATGGAATATTACAACATAAAATTCTCTTCCTTTTGATGGTCACTAATACCTCCTTCAAGCTCCAAACTCGCCCTCTAGGTCACACGTTTTCACTTTACCAACAACTAGTCACAAATGACTCATTTAACATACTTATATACGCAACTCAAAGTCATAACACCTCCGGGTCGGCCATGAAAAATTAGGTAGGTCACAAAAATAAAAATATAATAATTAAATCATATAAAATAACTAAAAAGGACCACAAGGGTCGGCAGGGTCAAATCATCATGAACAAGCTCCAAGAACTCAAGCAAGCTCAAAACAAGCTTCTTAAGCACCAACAAATGCTCCAACAACTCCAAGGTCTTCTAATTTTTTTTTCAAAGATCCATAAACTCTAGAAAATTTATACATAGGTCCTCATTATTATCATGATATATCAATCTATCTTAGCTAAAGCATGCCTACTTAATATTCAATTGCTAACTAACTTAGACCTAAATAGATCTAGGAGCAATCAAATTGGGGTTTTTTGCTACTCCAAGGAAGGTGAGATGGTCTCTCCAACAATGACTACAAGATCATATTGGATACCCATCTACTAACCCCATTGAAGACTTGAGGCAAGGATTGAGCTTGGCTATTAATCATATTTCTTATATGATATGCAAATCAAAGCATGGTGTAAAGTTTAAAGGTATGTGGTTAGTCCTTTTTATAGTTTTCCTTTGAGGAAAACTAGCATCTTGGTGCATGTGGGACTAAAAGCACAAAGTAGATTAAGAATTTTTAATCATGATTAAGGCTTGTTAATCATGATTAGTGAATTAACAAGTGATTAGGATGTGAGGAGCCTTAATCAACCACTTAGGGTCAATTAGGAGGCTAGGATAAGCTTTTGAAGCTTTTTGAGATGTTGTGGAAGGAAGTGGGGTGATTTTGAGTGGTTGGAAGAGGGTTTGAGCCAATAATAGGGTATATTGACCAAAACAAGAGTAAAATAGGCTTAATTAGCTAATAATCACTAATTGTCTGTTTGGAAGAGGATTTTGACTTACGATTTGTCATAAAGTGGCATCCTGAATGCGAAAGAGGATAGGTAATCAACAAAGCATTGTTAATTGACCAAAATGGTAAGAAACATTAGTTAATTAGTGGAAATCACTAATTATAATGGAAATGGTAAGAATGAGAGTGATTTGTGTGCTTTTAGCAATAAGATTGCAAAAGTGGAATTTAGGTGTCTACATTTTCCCTTGTTTGAGGTGAAGTAAGTGAATTTCACTTCAAATATAGTAGAAAAAATAAACAAGTAAATTTTTGAAGAAAAATTAGTAGAATGAAGGATTCCCCCTCGAGTGTCGATGGGGTGATAGAAGAAGTCAATCGATGATCAAAAATATGATCAAAATGGATAGAAGAAATAGGATAGGAATAAACATGATTGTTTATTGCCCCAGGTGATTTGGAAGAAAAATTAATAGTGATAAGACATGAAGTGGAGAATAGGAATAGCTCTTTTGCATCCAATCTTTCAATAAGAAACTTTTATTTCATCATGTTGCCCCTATGATCTACATCATCGACCTTTATTAAAATAAACAAAAGTGTAAAATAACATGAAAAGCTATATTACTAACATTTGTTCATTGTTAAAAATATGTAACTCCATGCAACATACATAATGCAATGCAATACGAGAAAGTAAAATGATGCTTAACTCCATGCAACATACATAATGCAATGCAATACAAGAAAGTAAACCAACCAACCTAACAAAAAAACAAGTACAATCACACATACTCAAACAAACAACGTTCAAGATAGTTGCACCAATGTTTTTGTTATCAAGCTTTAGTTCTCAATGTTTGTGTTGTAATGAAAAGGGTTAAAAATGGTGCCCCAAGAAGGATACATGTGAGGGGAATAATGGAGGACACAAGTAGTCCCATGGAAAGCATTCATGCACTATGACATAGTCTTTGACAACTCACTATTACACGGGAGTACCGACATAGTAAGCAAGCCAACTTTGTTAATGGAGGTAGATCACGATGATCCACAAGTCATTTGAGACAAGAACAAGAAAGAACCTAAGAAATATGTTTTTGTAGGAAAAATTTTGATGTTCGAGGATAATGCATTTGATACAGGCTTTAATTGCATGCATGTCATTTACCAATTTTTGAAAAAAATTTTTTTGAATTTTTGTAATTTTTTGGATTTTTAATGATTTTACCAATTTTTTTGGGTTTTTGAAAAAAATTTTTATATTGTTTTAATTTTTTGAATTTTTAGGAAGAAAATATTGTAAAAGAAATAAAAGTCATGAGACATCACCAAAAGTCACCGTAAGGCAAAAATATGCCCCATGTAGTAGAAAAGGCCATCGGAAGCAAAAATATGCCCCAACATAGTAGCAAAAAAATGGGCAAAAAATTATTTATTAAAAATAATCATCACGGTGAGTGCTAGAAGAATTTAGAAGAACCACGATGGCTCCAGGGCACCTCGGGGGTGAGAAACATGTCACGGGGGGGTAAAAATGGGTATATAAACCATCGCGGCAAGTTCATTTACCACATACACTTACCTTTTTACTTGTTGATTGAGCTCTGACCTACGAGAGAAAATGGCAGGGTGCAACCGAAACACCATGCGGATCACGTGAGAGAGACTACATGAGACTTCCCAAGGATGGCCCATAGGTACACAAAGCTGAAACTTTTCACCTTTGTTTTTATAGCATTTAATTTTGGTTAAAATCACATTTATTAGGGCATTAGGTAGGGTAGAAAATCCCATACAAATGTGCAAACACATGCCTCAGGGCATGCGCCTGCATTCACATTCAGGGTGGTGCATGCAGTATTGCATAGCATGCATAGGTATGTGCACATTGTGCATTAGGAGGGCACTCATGCATTAATTTGCAAAAGGCATATACACCTATGCATTTGTGCAAAGAGAAAAAAATGGTTGGCATGGTGAGAGGTGCTCATGCACATGCAAGAGGGTTGGGGGAAAATAGGGCAGCAGGCAAAAGGGCGGATGGGGGGTGATGCATGAAGGGGGGCTTGGCACTTTGAGGGTGCTCACACCATAGGGGCACACTAGGGTTGCATAAGCTAGGGGCAGGCATAGTAGCAAAAGTCATTTTAGAATGACTTTAGAAGAAAAAAAGTTTTTAGGAAAACCTAGATGGTAGAATAGATGAATTAGATAAAAAAAATAGAAGAATTAGATGATAGAATAGAAAAAATATATAATAGAATAGATAATAAGATCATAATAAATGACTTGATTAACCCTATAGATGGATTTAGAGTGATTAGAGATGATGGAGAGACATGGGAAGCTCCAGGGCCTACGAGGCACATTCGGATGATGATGGACCATATTTTTCTAGAGATTACACACTAGAGGTGACTGGTTTATCACATGTGGCTCACATGCCACATATTACTTTAGATCACATATCCACTCATGACCTTTAGCCTTGAGAGATGGCATAGAGAGAGTCGATGACATTTCATCTTCCTACCGGTGAGATGAGCATCACTTTAGAGGATGTGTGGTAGATTTTGTGAGTTCCCATCCAGGGTCGGTTGATTACCTATGATGGTCACTAGGACCATATTCAATGATGCATAGCCAGATGTTTGGAGTGGTAGACATACCCCATCGGGGTATGACTACTAATATTAGTAGGTGTATGGTATGATCAATCAACAGTGGGATGGGTTCCCATTTTTTTAGCTCTTGTCAGTGGCATATTGTTGCTGACAAGACTGGTGCTCGATTTCCTCTAGGGCCTTATTGGAGTGATTCATGACCTCCTCCAGGAGAGGTTTACTATTGGGGATAATGCATTTTGCTCATTTATATGCAAATTTGCATTTGATAGCCTACCATGGATAGAGGTCCATGGGTCCTACCACTTTGTTATAGATATGGGCTTGGGACCATATTGCGATTGGATGCCCTACAGGAGCATTGAGAGCTCGGTTCTTGGAGAGCCATCTATCATGGGTTGGGTTCCATGGAGATGATATTCATGGTCACATGGGGGATACAAATTATTACATAGGTGATGTGCTTTTGATGAGCTACAACCCCACATGATTACATGGTGGCCATACATAGTTATACCAGTGGCCTCAGGATGTAGTTGAGTTGAGCACTGTTATAGTAGATCATTTTATCCTTGGGAGTAGGAGTCATATCATGGAGTGGTACAAGTGGATAGGTCCAGCGGTAGTTTGGTCTCATCTAGGGGATTCTTGGTGATGAGATGTGGTATGGCAGCACAAATATATAGAGAGACCTTTCACATGGGGCCCCAGATCAGGCTAGGTTGAGCTCATACTAGCTTCTTACAGGTGGTTCCACAACCTTGGGTGCAGCTAGCATAGATAGTGGATCCAGGGATGACCCCATGATTATGTAGGGTGGTATGTGATAGTGTTTCCTTGATGTTTTGACCATTCCACATGAGGTATTAGATACAAAACCAGGGGGGTTACATGGCCTAGATCCTAGGGCATATGTACACAGGCACAAGGTCCAAAGTAGGCCATAGATAGGGGGTACCAACACAATAGGTGTATTAGTTCAACAACAGTAGTTTTAGTGCAGCATCAAGTAGTGGTGGTGCACCACAGTATTAGCACCACAGATGCCCCTTTAGGTTCCATTACGGGGCACCATTACAGGCACCTCCATCACCCCCTCACGTGAGTCCACCACATAGTCCACCAGGAGGTGGAGGAGATGGTGGGGGTGGAGAGGATATGGAGGAGGATGTATGGTTGGTGGGTAGGTGGCTACCTTGCAGCAGTACAACTACTACAACATGTGATAGCCCTACAACTCAAGCTATATGCTAGAGAGATAGATTTCATAGAGAGGGATCAGATTATAGAGAGGAGAGAGCTCAGAGAGAGAGATCAGATCAGAGAGAGAGAGAGAGATCAAAGACATGAAGAGAGATCAGGTGATGACATAGAGAGAGATACAACTACAAAACGTAGGCAGAGAGGGACCATTGTATAGAGCAGAGCCCAGGACTGGATAGAGCTAGCTAGCTAGGTGAGGGTGGAGCATGACACACTTCAGTGGTAGGTGGGTACTACTTCAGAGTATAAATTTTTTGATGCTGGCAGAGTGCCTCCTAGCATAGCCGAGGCTACATATTATAGGATGCACGATATCATGCGGCCTCCTCCCGAGTAGAGTAGAGCTCCCGAGTTCAGCCAGAGATAGTAGTGGGTAGGGCTATGTCATGATCTAGAGGAGAGGCCATCGCCATCACGATCAACATGATTTATAGGGTCCTTCAGAGATAGCATAGGCTTTAGAGAAACATGGGTCAACACAACATGGTGTAGTGCCTTCTACACATCCATCACCTCAAATGCCCCCACCTAGCGGCAGACCCTAGACCAGAAGTCCCGAGAGGGTGAGAGTCATGGTTGACTCTCTTATTGATATATTAGATGTATATTTTTTGGTGTATCACCTCGATATGAAGGCATACTTTTGTATGGATGTATATGTATTTTTTTTATCATGCCTCATGATGAAGGCACATTTTGTACAATGTATGTTATGTATTATTTTTTTTATTATGCCTCGTGATGAAGGCACATTTTTGATCCATGCCCATGATGGATTTTTGTATCTGATATGTATCGAGACACATTGATTTTGTACACGACATTTTATATTTATGATGATATATGATGATGATTGATGGATTACCGATGTATCACATTTTTTTATGAGATATCATGCTTAATCTGTATGTTTATGTTTGTTGTTACATGTTGTTAGATTTATGATTTATAGCCTTAGCTGATGTCATATTGCATGTTGATGAGATACTTTGAGTAAAACATGTTTTTATTTTTTATATTGGTGTGGGGGGGATAGATTTTGATCATGTGCAACCCTCTTTGCCCCATTGATGATGTTATGATGGTATTGATGATTAGCTTTATTTTATGTGTGTGATGTAGACTTAGCTTTTTATTGATATATGATGTATAGATGTGATGGTTTATTTGATATGATGATGAAATGATAACAAAATGTACAAGTAAAATAACAAGCACAAGTTAAACAAATCTAATCAAAGCAACACAACTATCTACAAGTATGCAAGATAAAATGAACTCAATGCAATGCACCACATTAAAAAGTAACACTCAATCTAAGTAAGAAAATGAATCCAATTTAAAGCACACAATACAAAAAATAAATGCAACTAAAACCATACAAACCAACAACTAAAAGTAAGCAAACTACTACTTTGTTTTTGTGGGACAATTTTGGGACATTTTTCACTGTTTTTGGGTATTATCTCGAGACAATTTTCTATTGTTTTGGAGTTTTCTATGAAACATATTTGAATGTTTTTTTTTTTCAAACTAACATATTCTATATGTTTTGGGATTTTCAAAAAGTTATACAAATGTTTTTATGTTTTCTAAGAAGTTTTTCAAAGTGAATGTGCAAGGAAATGAAGAAACGTGGATGCCCCCAACATTAGATGGGATGTACAAGGGAATAATGCCATGTGTTATGTGTAAGAAGGTGATGATGTGAAGTTTCCCCCAACATGAGATGGGAATATTCAAATTCAAACTCTTTGCATTCAAAAGTAGGATCATCCGGGATCAGGGGAAAAGAGGACAAGCTCACAAGGGACTCAAACAAAGGTAAAGGACCAACTTAAGACAAAGCTATCATACTCCTAGACCTGAAATGCTTGTGAACAATGGACCCTCCAATGGCACCAAAAACTAGTTTTCACCAAAGGACTTGTCCAAAGTGCCACCATTGCGTGGTTTTCACTATTGGATGCACTTGTTTATTTCTCTTTTTTTTTTTTTTTTTTATACTTTTTTTTTTTTTTCTGATATTTTAGGGACCCCACCTAAGCATAGAAATGCTTAAGATGCATTGCATTCATGGGTTCCCAAAGCTCTTGGCCATCTAAATAGGCAAGCTTATAGGCACCTGAACCAAACTTGGCAACCACAACATATGGCCCTAGCCAATTAGGCTCAAATTTTCCCTTCTTTTCTCGGTCCTTTGTGGTGTTGAATTTATTTTCTTTTAACACCAAGTCTCCTACCTCAAATTGATGAGGTATTACTCTTTTATTGTAGCTTCACCACACTCGATCCTGATACACTTTAAGGTGATTGAGGGCATGAAGTTTTTCTCATCTAATAGCTCCAACTCTTCCAATCGAGCTACTTTGTAGTCCTCTTCTTCATTTAGGTAGTCCCTTAGCTCAATACACAAAGAGGGGATCTCGATCTCTAGGGGTAGCATGACTTCTTGTGCCAAATACTAAGGAGTATGGAGTGGCACCTAGGAGTGTGGATAGACATTCTGAATGCCCAAAGGGTAGGGTGAATCTATAAATGCTAGTTATGACCTGTTTGTATTCACCATCTTCTCCATAATATGAATGAGGGTTTTATTGGAAGCTTTGCTTTCCCATTACCTTGAGGGTAATAGGGGTTGAAAACTTGAGATATATTTGAACATTTGCATAATTTTTCACAATTTTATTTTTAAATGGCTTACCATTATCAATGATAATGGCAAGAGGGGATACCATATCGACAAATGATATGGTTCATTATAAATTTAGATATTTGGGCACCTTCAACATAGGTAAGAGGAACAACCTCTACCCATTTTGTAAAATATTCAGTAGTAGTGATAATGAACTTATGGCCATATGAGGATACAAGGTTAAGCTTTCCTATTAGATCGAGACCCCACTTTGAGAATGACCAAGGTGTTGTGATAGGTTACAAGGATTGCATTGACACATGTATCAAATTTTCATACTTCTGACAATCCAAGCATTTCTTCACATGTTTGCAACAATCATTTTCCATGGTAGGCCAATAGTAGCCTACTCTGAGTATTTTCTTTTCCAATATGATCCCATTAGTATGAGCCCCACATGATGCCTTTGTACCTCTTTGATTGCTAGGATGGACTCATCCAAATTTAAACAACACACAAATTCCCATCATAGCCTCGGTGGAAGAGGGTGCCCCCAAGTAGGGTATAATGGGCTATACGCTGGATGAGGTTTTGTTTATCGGTATGGGAAATGTTTTGGGAAAGGTTCCATCATGGAGGTAATTAAAGATGTCACAATACCATGGGGAAAAGGGACCAACAACTTCACACACCAAACAAGACTCTGCATGTCATATGTTGGCATTTGTAAGTGCTCCACAAAAATGGCATATCATTGTTTGTAGGTGGAATACTCAACATGGATCCTATTATAGCCATAACATCTCGCTACTCTATTTTGGGCTCTTGGTATTTTTTTGAAATGTTATCTTCTCAAATAACTCCTTCAAAGAATCAACCATTCTCTTGTATGGAAGAAGTTTCTCATCTTTTACTTTATATTCATTTTCACACTATTTTATAATCAACATGGAATCACCAATTATATTTACTCATCTGATATCCCACTTAATAGCTAGCTTCATCCCCATAATAAGGGCCTCATACTCCACTATATTATTTTTGCATGGGAATCCAAGTCAAAATGCCTGGGGATCAAGTCTCCTATAGGAGTGATCAACACAACTCGACACCTGAACCATGAAAGGTAAAGGAGCCATCAAAGTATAGTTTCCATATGATTGATTCCTCAAGGTACATTATATGCATGCTCTGGAGTTCTAGACTCAAAGGTTTGGTACTGTAGTAGTGGAGCTTCTACTAGTTGATCTACTAGAACTTGTCCTTTCACTAACTTTTGATGTACATACTCAATGTCAAACTCATTGAGTAAGATGATCCAATTAGCCATCTTTCCTATGAGTGTGGGTTTTGACAATAAGTATTTTAATGGATCTACCTTTGAAATAAGCTTGACCTTATTGTTGAGTAGATAGTGACATAGTTTTAAAAGGAAAAAACTATGGCCAAGAAAGCCTTTTTCGATCTGTGGATAGTTGAGCTCATAAGCTATCAACATTCTACTTAAGTAGTACAAAATTTTTCTCTCTCTCTTTTATCATATTGGGCCAACAGTGCCCCAATTGCAAAGTGTGTGGTAGATGTAGAGTAATAAGGGTTCACCTACCATGGGTGGCATTAGAATAGGGGGTTTAGCCAAATAGATTTTGAGCAAAAGAAAATTCTTGTTGCTGCTCTGGTCCCCAGTGAAAACTAACATCTTTCTTGAGAAGATGTGTGAATGTATGACACTTTTTTTAAAGCTGAGAGATGAAAACCTTCTTATGGCTTGGATCTTTCCTTGTAAGCTTCACAATTGTTTGATATTGGTAGGAGGAGGATTTTTTATATAACGGAAACCTTTTCCGAGATCTACTTCTATTCCTCTCCTTGAAACAATGAATCCTAGTAATTTTCCAGATAACACACCAAAGACACACTTCTTCGGGTTTAGTCGACCTTGTAGTCCCTTAGACACTAAAAATACATCACAAATCTCTGGGTGCTCTTCCCAGTCTAGACTTTTCCAATATGTCATCTACAATCTTCCATGATGTCACTAATCATATCATGAAAAATAACCATCATTTCCCATTGGTAGGTAGCACCATTCTTGAGGCCAAAGGGCATGACTTGATAACAAATGTCCCCCATGGGGTAGTAAAATTTGTCTTGTGTTGGTCTTCCTCAACAATATTTATTTGGTTATATCCTGAGAAGCCATCCATGAGTGATAACATCTCATAACCAACTTTGAATCGAATCGATCATGTCGATGTTGGGAAGAGGAAAGTCATCCTTAGGACAAGCTTTATTAATATCTCAAAAATTGGTACACACTCTATACCAACATGATTTTTTTTGAACTGGGACCACATTAGAAATCCACTCTAAGTAGTCGATAGGCCTGATGAAGCCTACTTCTAATAACCTTTCTAGCTCTTCCTTAACCAACAAGGTGATGTGAGGATGCATCTTCTGAGAGCTTTTTTTTTATGGGCTTGGCATCTGGTGTACAAACAAGATTGTGCACCACTAATGCAGGATCAAGTCCTGACATGTCTACGTAAGACCAAGTGAAGATATCTACAAATTCTCTCAAAATTCTATAAAATTTTTATTTCTTGAGCTGAGAGTGAAGCTCCCAACTTAACCATTCTAGGAAGCTCCTTCATGTGCGATGTTAACATCTATTGTCTCCTCCACCAGTAACTTGGATTCATCTTCCATGCACGTAGGATCGGGAGGGAGATTGAGATCCTCCTTCTACCAAAGGTGGTTCAGGAGATCCTCATCTTTAGGTGGGTACACTATCTTGTCCATAGGTTTCTCTGTTTGTTTGTCCACAAGTGCCTCAAAGAGGTTTTCACTATAGGACTTGGAATTTTTCTTTCCAAGGATTTTCTATAGGAATTTTTCCCTTGCTTACTTTTTTACTTAAGTGACCACACAAATTTTCCTCCTCTCTCAAAGTATGCACATGCATTGAGCTGAATGGAGAAGCCTTTCTTGTGGTCATTTCTAGGAACATTGTCATGGATACCAAGGAACTCACCAATAGCCTCATCATTTTGAAAGACGTCAATGGGTGATTGACACATGTTGTTTGGTCCCAATTCACGAGTGATGGGTAGATGAGTTTTAGTGTTTGAGTTATAGGGGATATGACATGTGTTATGGTTAGGATAGCCATGTCATAGAAATAGGTTCATGGAGGAAGGTCTTCGTAAAGACTACACAGGGAATCTGTTTCACTTTCATTTTCAGATGGACTATCTTCACATTCAGAAGAGGCATCCTCATCATCTGAAGGGTGAGACTCATACAGATGGATGCCAATACCAGACTTACCCATTATATGATGAGGTATTGGAAGAGATTCCAATGAACCTTGTTCTTGATGGCCACAACCACATCCTTTATATCCCATAGTAAGCATTATTCGGTTAGGAATAACATACTTGGGTGATTGGTAACATAAAGCCATTTCATCATCTTCAGGATGAAAAATAATATCATTGAGTATCCTTTCATCTTCTAGTAATCCACCAGGAGTAAAATTGTCAAAAGGGTAGTTCTCCCTTGATCTTTGAAACTTGTAACATGGCCTACCATGTGCTTTGGCAGATAGGGAATGTTTTGAACCATAAGGGCTTGTTGCAGATCATATTCTCCAACCACTTGGTCTAACCTTCATCTCCCATGTAAAAAAAGGGAGTTTCTGAGGTGGAAGCACCATTTTCATTGGTAGACAAGGTATCTGGATCCACTCATGAAGCGAGGGCCTTTCAATTGAATAAGAAACAATGATCTCCATAGAGGGACACTCATAGATGGTAGGAAAATAGCCCGAAAATGCTCTATAATGAGAAAATGGTTGGGGATCCCTTGTATAGTAAGTGTATGTCCTTCATGGTGTAACTTTAAACACTTGATGATACATTGAAGGTATGGCTTGCATGGCATGAATCCATGGGCGACCGAGAAATATGTTATAAGGGAGCTCCAAGTCTAAGACATGGAACTTTGTATCATGGTTTATAGGACCCACTTCCAATGAGAAAGTGATCATTCCAGCTGATTTTCATTCTTCATTGTCATACACCTTTATGGTGATGACCTTTGTCTCCAAGTCAACTTTTGTGCACCCTAGTTGTTAGAACTAGTTTAAGAGTACAAATATTTAGACCGATCCATCATCCACAAGCACTCTCTTGACCTTCTTACATTTTGATTATTACTTCAATGTGTAAGGGCAGGTTATGGGAGGGATTTTCTGCTAAGACTTTCATCGAATTGAAGGTTATGTGTTCTAAAGGAGTGATTTACACTACCATGGCTTGTAAGTGTGTTGGGTCTATATCAACAAACACTCCTGATCCTTATAAGGTTTTGCAAAGGATGTCCTTATGGACATTAGAAATATTTAGAAGGTCTAAGATTGAAATCTTAGTTGTGGTCTTCTCTAATTGATCTAATACATCATAATGACTCTCTTGAGGAGGAGGGGGAGGTTCTGAGATAACAGGTGAGCTCATCATGTTTCCATGGTGCACTCTCTTGATCTATTTTGATCATGTTGATATATGATCAATAGGTGAATCAACACAACCTATTAAGGCATCAAAATGGTTTGTCTTTGATACATAGTTGGTACTCTTATTTTGAGATGATTGTCCCTATCCTACTTTTTTTTTTCTTTCATGTTTGGGGAAAGGTTCTTTGAAAATCCCCATATTTGTGTTTGGAGATTTGGTAGGGGTGGAAAAATCTATTTCTACATCACCACTATCAATCAAGTCCTGAATGTAATGTTTTAGTTTCAAGCACTTGTCGGTTTTGTGACCTTTAACACGGTGAAATCCAAAAATTCATTTTCCCTAAACCATGATGGCTTAGGTGCATCATCCCCATAGGGTTGTGATTCAGGTATCAACCATGTTGATGGCCTCTAACTATTTTAGTATTGATGATATTGAGTCAGATAGAGGAGTGAAAACATGATGTTTATACTCCATAGGTGGAGCTCCTTTGCAAGCTTCAAAGGAGCATGGTTTTGAATGGCTTGTACTCATTTAGAGTCTACTATTCCATCATCAAAATTTTTTTGTTCCTATTAGGGAAAAAAATTTCTTTTCATTAGTTTTGGAATCATTATGATCATGTGAAAAGGGCTTTAGGGTCCCTCTGGCTAACAACAATTTTTTTGATTTGACTCCCTTTTTTATTACCTCTTCAAATGTGTTACCACAATGCATTTGCAAGTGGAATGTAATGTCGGGTGGAGGTTGGGAAAAAATATACTTATCAACTATTTTTTGGGTATGGAGCAAGGGAAGCGGCTAGCTAACCCTCTCCATCCATTGTAGAAAAGCAACAAAGTTCTCATTGTTTCATTGTTTCATTTACATAGATCTAACATGGTGACATCACTCTCTATATTAAAAGAAAAGTGACATACAAAAATGTTCCACTAGTTCCAGCCATGTAGATATGGATCCCTTGGGGATGTGTAAAAACCACTCTAGCACATGTCCTCCTAAACTCCATGGGAAGAGGTGAATAAGATAGTTGTCACTATATATGCGACCTCTTGACATGCCATATAAAAATATTTGATATGATCTCGGGATCACCTTTTCCCTTGTATTTATCAAACTTTGAACAATCAAAATGTCATGGGAAAGGTACTTGTAACATGGCTCTATCAAATGGATAAGGGCACAATTCATCAAACTGGTATTTCTTGTTGTTATTACCAGTTTTTCCTTCTTGCAATGCTAGAAGGGTGTTCTTCATAGTGGACCACTCTTGATTGAAGAGTGGGTCTTGTGTGGGTGGTGTAGGTCTATACAAAGGGTTAAATCTAGGTGTATTCCCACCCCTATTCTCTACAAAAAATTCCTCATAGGGGTCTTTTTTCATGTCTCTCGATGAGGAGTATTTTTTGGAAATCATGATATGAAGCCTTAGGTTTGGATTTTGGTATGGCTTGTTTTAATGGTTTTAGTTGTTCCTTGTTTACGTGTGAGGCTAAACTTTCCAATTGGTGAGTGAGAGCTTGTACTTGTTCTTCTAAGGTTACCTCCCAGTGGGTACTTCATTATGATTTTCATGAGGAGGAGGTTGTTCATGATGAGCATGGTCTTCATGATCTTCAGTGAACTCTAACCATAGGTATATGATAGTCTCCATCATTTTCAAAAGGTACCTCCTCATTATTTTGTCATCCAAAAGTAGAGGCATGTCCTGGGTTTAAAATCTCATTAATATTGTGATGAGGATGTTCCACTTCTTCTCTCTCCCCAAACCATGTCGATGATAAGAGAAGGGTCAAATGGAAGGTAACTTAGCTCCTAGTTCTACAACATAATAAACCTCATGTTTGTTTTGAAACAAGTAATCATCAATATGGGTGGGATGAAGCTCTATATCCACACATGAGGAGAATCCTCCTCTCCACCACTATGATCAATCATGACATTATCCTCTAAAAGAGGGTTTTCACCTCCAAAGAGATCAAATTCTAACTTTTGGGACCCCATTCTCATAGTAGGCATACTTGAAATAGGGGTACAACATGAAAGGTTTCCACTAAGGTTTACTAAAAATGGACCCTAGGAAAATTTTTCATGCATAATAACAATGCTAAGTCATCACAAAAAAAGGTGACTATAAAATAGCCATGAATCCAATAGGTCTTTATGAACCTAGGATAAAAAGAATAAAGAATGATTACCCTAGCAAGGTAATATATGATGACAAGATTTCTAGACAATATAATGACATATAAAACTCAAATCTAGTCACAAAAAAAAGTTTACTCCCTATGATTTTTTGAGATAGGTTTAAAACAAATAGTGACAACACAATATCACCAAGTTAGGCCAAGTTTGAAACAAACAAGACCTAAATGCTAAGAGAAGTGTTGACGTGATCCTCTAACAAGGTATACTAAAAACCAGTTTCTAGACACTAACAAAGTCTAAGTCTTGTAAAATGGAAGATACAAATGTGAGCAAATGTAACAACACTATTTGGACACGTTAATCAAGCTTTGTAAAGAAAGCAAGATTTTAGTATCAAAATGGCATTATAGTGATGCTAAAAAGTAACCTCAACACTCAAAAAACTCAAGACAAGGCTAGGATGTAAAAACTATGCCTAAGTATATCAAGGAATTACTATGTGTGTGAGTAGTAACAATACAATCTAGAGATTTAGGCCAAGTTTCACAATGGAAACAAGACGTAAATATCACAATTGTATGGCTATAATGTGGGAAGCATAACAACTCAAAAGAAGTCAATGATAAGACAACCTAACTACAATGATAATAAGTCTCAATATGGGTTTGAGACAAAGGGCCTACTAGAACTTGATGATGTACCATTCACACTTTCAACACTTGCATTTCCAACATTACAACCTAGTCATGCAAGTAGACTACAAAAAGTGGTGGACACGATTATTTCTAGTGGTATCCGTATGTTTTTTCTTATTTTGTCTCAAAATGAGCAAACAAGAAAACAAAGGAGTAGACCAAGTGGTGATGAAAAATACTTGGTGTAACTTTGGCAGAGTTTCACCTTGTCTTAGGACAAGTGAAAAACTAGGACAAAGTAACACTAAATAGATTTCGTGATGAAATGTCACATGGTTTCAACTTTAAGATATTATTTCCCTTGTTCAAAAAACAAGAGTTTGAATCCAACAAAGTTGTCACTTTGTGAGAGCTCTCAAGTATAATAACTAAGACAAAATTGGCTCCAAGTCGTGAAAAGCTTCCTATTAGTTCTCTCACCTAGGTTGTCACAAACTACCTCTGCAAGCTCGATTTACCAAGAAAGTCACACTTGACTAGTCTTGGAGTATCTCGGCTTTACTTTACCCCCTTCAATACAATGAGCAAAAATTGCATTTAGTTGTATTTTCACTAGGGTCACAATGGAGGTAACTTTGACTCTAATCTCTCAAGGCGTACTAATCAATTGGGTAGTGTGGAGCACTTTCCCATTTTGTTCACAAGGTTCCCTCTTGCATGAACTACTTTGGGGTTCCTAGGAGCATTCCTCTTGTTATCTTAAGGCTTATGCCAAAGGAAGTTTCTCCTAGTTAAGTGGATGAGCTTTAGCTCTTAACCAAACCTGCACATACAATGTTTTACAAAGTGGTGTATTTTCTTATCTTTTGGATTAAGCAATTTGGTTTAGACCACCATTTGGAAACCTACATCACACATGTATGTTAGAATTTGGTTTGAAGAGAGTTCTCCTTTCTTTGGCTAGTGTTAGGTCCTTCACACAAATGGTTAGTAGTTCAAAAATATCTACAATATCATAGAAAGAGGATTAAATGTTGTTTTTGGTTCTCAAGATCATCCAAGGATGTGAGAGAAGAGCATACACAACAAGTAACCCAACTAGATAACAATGAAAAAAATCTTGTAAATCAAATAACCACCATAAAAATTTGTAAATCAAGGTTTATTCCCAATTAATCCAAGTGTTTTTAGTGAAAAACTAAGGTTGTTTTTGGTTCTCAAGATCACACTAGGTGCAAGAGAAGAGCATACACAAGCCTTAGCCTTTAGTTATTTATCAAATGAAAAGCTCTTAAACTAAAAGATCATATACATGCCAAAATGAAATTTTATTCCCTTAAGCATAAAAATGAATGATGATTTTTCCTACTTACTCTAAATTAGCAAAAAAAGGTTTAGAGGTGCTTTTGATTCTCAAGATCACACAAAGTGCAAGAGAAGAGCATACACAACCCTATTCCAAACTCATATAAAGCATGAAAAAAAATCACTCATCAAACCCTAAGCTTAATTTGTTAGAAAACCTAAGGAAATCAAAAATTGATAAATCAGAACAACAACAGCTAAAAACCCTAGAAAATGACAAAAGCACTAAAAACCAAAAGTTGAAATTTTGAACTTTGAGCCAACTTTACCTCAGAGCACCAACATGCATCCTAGTGCAGTAGTGCATCCTATAGAGCATGAGTGCATCCTTTGAAGCAAAAACACATACATTATGCACAAGTGCACCTCTGTCAAAAATCCCACATTAGAATTTATACAGCGCGCGACCAAAGTGAGGCATGGTGCACACTTTGAAGCAAGCACAATGAGATTACACACAGAGGACCAAAAATCCAATGATGCATGCAAGCATGCATCAAGTAAGGCATAGGCATGCATCCAAAGAAGCGTAGGTGTGTCCAAGAAGCACAAGCATGCCTTTGAGAGCATGGGCACACCCCTTTGAGCGTAGGCACACACCTTCTTGTAGGTGGTCAAAAAATATGATTTTGACAAGAAAAACTTGAAAAAGATCAAATATTTGACTTCCTGAGAATAAATTTTGACAACACTTCACCTCCTTATATCCTGCAAAGAACATCAAAATGCAACATCTACTACTAATCTAGTTTTAAACAACTATCAAAATGAAAATTGATCTACAAAACTTTGAAATTTACTCTAAAAATCTTGAAAGTAATCTAGAAAACTTGAAACTAATCTAGAAAACTTGAAACTAATCTAGAAAATTAATCTAGAAAACTTGAAACTAATCTAGAAAACTTAAAATTAATCTAGAAAACTTGAAACTAAACTAGAAAGCTTGAAATCTAAAAACTTTGAAACTAAGTTAAAAATATTAAGAATGAATGCAATGGGGTAAGGTCCCACCGGGCGTGCCAAATGAAGACTACTAAAAGTTCCAAGCAAAGCTAAACTAACAAGACTAACACCACATAGTCTAATTAACAAATGCTTATTGAATCTAACAATAGTTACATCAATGATTAAAGCTTAATGGAATGCTTGAAAGAACTAACATGATATATCAATCTATCTTAGCTAAAGCATGCCTACTTAATATTCAATTGCTAACTAACTTAGACCTAAATAGATCTAGGAGCAATCAAATTGGGGTTTTTGCTACTCCAAGAAGGTGAGATGGTCTCTCCAACAATGACTACAAGATCATATTGGATACCCATCTACTAACCCCATTGAAGACTTGAGGCAAGGATTGAGCTTGGCTATTAATCATATTTCTTATATGATATGCAAATCAAAGCATGGTGTAAAGTTTAAAGGTATGTGGTTAGTCCTTTTTATAGTTTTTCCTTTGAGGAAAAACTATCTCTTGGTGCATGTGGGACTAAAAGCACAAAGTAGATTAATAATTTTAATCATGATTAAGGCTTTGTTAATCATGATTAGTGAATTAACAAGTGATTAGGATGTGAGGAGCCTTAATCAACCACTTAGGGTCAATTAGGAGGCTAGGATAAGATTTTGAAGCTTGTTGAGATGTTTTGGAAGGAAGTGGGGTGATTTTGAGTGGTTGGAAGAGGGGTTTGAGCCAATAATAGGGTATATTGACCAAAACAAGGGTAAAATAGGCTTAATTAGCTAATAATCGCTAATTGTCTTGTTTGGAAGAGGATTTTGACTTACGATTTGTCGTAAAGTGGCATCTTGAATGCGAAAGAGGATAGGTCAAAAAAGCATTGTTAATTGACCAAAATGGTAAGAAATGTTAGTTAATTAGTGGAAATCACTAATTATAATGGAAATGGTAAGAATGGAGGGTTTTGCTAGGGTTTCAAAACAACTTATCTTCTTAACGATCATTCATAAAAACTTGATGATAAAACCACATAATTATTTTTGGAAAATATTATTATGTTAGTGGAATAACATCCACAAAAACCTCTCGGGTCCCATGCAAATCACATAATCCACAACGAGCATCAAAAGGTCAACTTTTAGCACAAATATTTACCTTTGTAAACCCGGTTTTACCAAAAACTTCATGTCTTGCAATTCCTTTAGAATTTTGACTTGGAACTTGTCATGATGCATCATGAAAACACCCTCTAACTTCTCAAATTCACCACATTTCTCAAATAGGTATGAAACCCTCTAGCCATAGTGACATACATCTTTATCCTACTTTGTCTTCACCTTCTTACTTCCCAAGGACTATGAAACATCACTAAAACTTTGATAACTAACCTAGAACATGTCATAAATTCCATGTAAACCATAAAAATTCTCCTACAATGCTTCAAAAATACTGGTTAGCTTCCAAAATCATACTTCTATACCATTTTGCGTGTTCTAAGTCTAGGAATAGGCCTATAATGACCTCTTCACACCATGAATTTTCATGAAATGAACATGATGACTCATTAAAGACTCATTAACACCTATAACACTCTTCTAGGAACTTTTTTGACCTCATTCCATCCTTCAAGACTCATCTCATGACCATCCATGCTTACACCATGCCTGAAACCATGCTTAGACACTCTAACAACTTCACCAAAACTAGGCACTACCAATCAACCTTCATGTTTGACATTGAAGGACACTTCATGGAGAATCACATGAAACCTACACACTCTTTTCCATCAATGGCCTTGACATCAATGAAAACTACTAGACATAATGGCCAACATATAGGCACACATTTTTAAAGCATATTTATCAATTTTTATGGAGATGAGTGTGTTTTATCATTAGAAAGACTATAATGCATAAAGGAATTCAAGCCATCTTTTTGTTATATGATCATATACAAAAAAAAAAATAATAAAAATTTGTGTACCATTTCAACTTTAATATTCTTACTTCATATCATATTGAGCGTACCATGTACTTGAAAATTTGTTGAGGTTATAAATATTTTATCTTTTTCATCTTACTTGTGAGAAGTGTCGTTTCTAACTGTTTTTACATTGTAGAAACCTAAAATTTGGATCGAGCAATTTAAATACTTAAATTGTGCTAATTATCACATTTCCCACAAATTGATGACATATCGTCAATAACGCACCAGTTCTCCTCTATCACCGTTAATTAGTTACATTACACTAATTAATTAACCCTCATATCGTTCAAGACATCGATTAACGACCTTCATTAATTAGTGTTCGCTTCTATCTAAATTAATTAATTATTCCTAATTAATTAACTCTCTCTTCTATTTAATCAATAAATCATCATTTATTGGATTAAAATCCCCTCATCCCGCAAGTCATACTAATTTTCTTCTATAAAGATTTTATAAGCTTACACCTACCTATTAGTTAATCACTCTTGATTAATTAATACACCCCCTCAACTCCCATGAATCACTAATGATATATTAATCTCTCCTAAAGAAAACTTTAAGTATGCTTATCGCTAACTAACCTAGCTTTGCTTTATTATCCCACATATAATAGGATGAAAAGCTTCTTCAAACCAAAGGGTTATATAAAGAACCCTCCTCCTACCTTTCTTCTTACACCTTTACATGCATATAGCATAAACTATAGGCATTTTCATCTTTGAGCATCCTCCATTAGTGTTGAGCTAGGTATCTTCATCTTGCATTTCATCCATCAAAGCTTTGAGTAATATAGAGAGAATCAAAATGGCCTTGTAGCCATGTCTTGATGAGACTCCATTCTCAAACCCTTGGGATCAAACAAACAATCACATTTTGATTGCTAAGGATCTACATAGGTCCATTTCTAGTTAGCTTTCAAAGAGTAGAGAATAATGCTTAACATGTTAGTTTGATTTCCTTCAAAAGTTCTATACATGTTGTTGATGTTTAGTGTCTTTAATCACTTAACATGACGATCTATGTTTAGTTACCTTTATTTTGGAACTATTAGGTGTTAGTTTTAATTCTCTTAGCTTAGCTAATTAATACATGGATACATTTGGCACGCCCGGTGGGATGGATTCATAGTCTCTTTGATTTTAATGAGTTTTACTAGTTTTTCTCAAATTTTGCTAACCCAAATCATGCACATGTGAAATAAGTTAAAATCCTTAGGTTATTTCACTAACTTTATATGCATTGAGTCTTTGTTATGGGGTTTTCAATAGATTTGAGTTAAATTAGGAAAAATTGATCTTTTTGAGGGTGCATATGTCAGATTTCCATATTTTGATGTCATCTACAGGTACACACGTAGGTAAATTTTGTAGGGGCATACACACACTCAAAATCATGCGCAGTGTCCAAAAGGGCACACACATGCACTTTGATATCTGCACTTATTTTGCTGCTTTGCCAGGTTGTACCTGTGTCGGTTTGGTTAGACCCACGCATACATTAGTAAGGCTACACATACACCTCTCTACCCACACACATGAAATTTAGCCCTCTATGTTTTCCTGCAGTTTTCTTGTTTATGCATATGCTTAAACACACAGAAGGTTCCTCTCAGATGCACACACATTTACTAGACCTCTGTTTTAACCTTTGTTTGATAGTTTCACACACCTATTAACTTACCCGCGCATACAACTCTCTCGCCTATGCACATGCTTAGCTAAGCTGTCATTTTTAGCAAAGGCACACACATGTTGTTATCTACACACACATGTTGCTAAGGGCACACATACACTCTGAAGGATGCACACTCATGATAGTACAAATCTGAGTTTTATTTTAAAATTTGTAAAAGCTTGTGTTCTTGATGTGCTAACTCCTTGCATTTTTATTTGAGATTAACTTCTATTTTACAGGGTATATTTTCATGCTTTTTGACTAATTTGGCTTGTTTAAGGTTAATAAATGTTGCATGCTTGTTAGAATTGCATATGCTCTTCCCTTACACCTTTTAGGTGATCTTGGGAATCATAAATGATTTCTACATCTTTTCTATGCTTTTGAAAACATCTCATTACACTTGTGGCTAAGGGAATGAATGTCAATTGGCTAAAATGAACAAATTGTGCATTTAAGTTAAGTGTTTTTCCATTGTTAGTTAAATAGTTGGATTCTACATCACATATGCTCTTCTCTTGTGTCTTAGGATGATCTTGAGAATTAGAAACAACGTCTTATCCTCTTTTTGTTTATGGAAAACTACTAAAATCTTCATGCAAGACCTAAAAATTCTTTCCAAAGAAAGGAGAATCAAAACAAACTTTCTAATTACATGTGTGTTGTAGGTTACAAAATGGCGTGTGATAAAAACCACATTAAGTATAAAATATAAAAAACACACCACATTCATCACACTGTATATGCAGGTTTAGATAAGGGTACACTCTGTTTGCTTTAAAATAGGACATAACCCCTTTGGCATAAGCCGTAAGCTATAATAATGGGGGTGTTCCTAGGAACCCCAAAGTAGTTCATGCAAGAGGAAACCTTGTGGATGAAATGGGAAGTGCTCCGCACACCTATTTGACTAGTTTACACGTGAGATTTAGTGTCAAAGTTATCTGTATTGTGACCCCAGTGAGAATACAACTGAACACATTCATTTCTCATTGTATTTGAAGGGGGTAAAGTAAATCTAGGATACTCCAAGACTATTCAGATGTGACTTTCATGGAAAAATGTGCTCATGAGGGTATCTTGTCACACCTAGTTGAGGGAACTACCTAGGAAAACCATTTTGTATTGGAGCCAACTCTACCATATCAAGCCAATCATTGTTGCAAAGAGCCTTCACAAATTGAGAACTTTATCATAGTCAAAACCTTGTTTTTGATCAAGGGGAGAGTCCATTAAACTTTGAACTAATGTCATTCACAAAGAAATTTGTGATGCACTAATTTTGCTTAGTTTTTAACTCGCCATAAGGTAGGGTGGAAGTTTTTCAAAGTGCGGCCAAATAATTTTCAACCCCACTTGATCTACTACCTTTACTTTCTTTTGATGTTTTTGGATCAAAAGAAGAGCAACAATACATGTGTTATCAATCGATCGTGTCCACCAATTTTACACCCATGTACATTCTTCCTTACTTGAGACTGGATTGTAAATGTTGAAAGTGTGTTGGTATGTTTTCATATCTTGATAGCCATTTGGTTCTAATTTGAAGTGTTACATTGCATGTATCATGTCAAAACAATTTTGATACTTACATCTAGTTCCTTGTAAACTTGGCCTAAGTTTCTAGATTATAACGTTATGCTACGTGCATCTTAACAATTCCTTGGTATACTTTAGCCTTGGTTTGTTTTAAACATTACCTCGACCTTGAAAGGTGTTGTTGTTACCTTGTATGTGTCATATTAATATTATTTTGATATTAATACCTTACTTTTTCACAAATTTTGGTTAACGTATCTTAGTGGTATTGTTACGTTGCTCACATTCGTAACTTCCACTTTTTGGGATTTAGGTCTTGCTTGGATCTAAACTCACTATAGTATACTTTGATTGGAAATCACATCAACCCTTTGTTAATACTTACACCTTGTTTGTCTTAAACTTGACTTAAGTGTTGACATTGAGTTGATCATCTTGCGTCAAACTACCTTTGAGGCACGTTTGCATAGGGATTATTTCCTTGTAGATTGGCTTTGTGTTTTGAATTTGCATGATTGTTCCTTGTGATAGTTCATCTTGTAGACTTATGTTTTCAAGGACAATATTTTTGATCAACCACTTTGAAATTTGCACTTGCAACTTGTTGTCCGAACCTTCTGGATTGTTGAAATTACGTTACCACGATGTATGTTTTCCTTGGAAACCCTTTGGAAAATCACACAAGTATCCCCTATCTATTTGCAAAATGTCTAGTTGGTTTCCGTTATGCAACCCGAATTGACATGGAACTTCCTTCTATTTGAAAGAGCTCAATCAAACTATCTAGGTCTAGGCATTTAGACCCAACAAACGTGAATCATAAATGATTATCGAAGGGTTCCTTATGGGTATTACAATAAAGAATCAAAATTTAGTCTTCACATCAAAAGATGCCCATCATGACTAAATCATGTTTGGTTCTTCGCGCTAGAGAACCTATTCAACTACGAATTTCCCCACCTTCATCTCATAGTCGGTGGTATGATTCTTTTGATTCTAATCCAAACATTTCTTCTGATTCTAAGGATTCTAATCCGAACTATTCGTCTCGATTCTTCTAATTCTCTTGATTATTCTAATCCAAACTATTATTTAGATTCTCCTCAATCTCCGAACTTCATCCAATCAACCTTCTTCTAAGGAATAATCAATCACCTAAATGAAGTTTTCCTCCTCTAAAGATTTGTGCCACCACAAAATCTCCCCATCATTCATCTAATGCAATTCTCAATTGCGGTCCTCCCTTTCTTCAAGGACCCCATTAATCAAATTTCTAATTTGACTCTTGAGTCACAGTCCTCCCTTTCTTCATAGGACCCCTTTAATCATTCATCTAATGTGATTCTTGAATTGTGGTCCTCTGTTTCCTCACGAGACTTCCTTTATTAGTTTCCTCAATGACATGTTCCTCCTTTGAAGATTCGTATGAATCCTAATTCTTTTAATGAATCATCTAATATGACTCCTAAGTCACAGTCCTCCCTTTCTTCACAAGACCTCTTTCATCAGTCACCTCAATGCACTCTTCCTTCTTCAAAGATTCGTGTGACTCAAAGTCCTTCTAGTCAATCATCCGAGTTGACTCCCATGTCACAAACTATGGACTTTGGACTCAATCCTACTAGTTTACTGACATTGTATCATCGTATATATAAGTCCATTTCATATTATTCTATTCATGAGACATCTAGCTCCATGTCTCCTTTGTTTCTTGCATCATCTTCTTTTGTTAATCATCATCAAACATATTCTCAATCTTCCATACTATTTGGACCTTTTCTTCCAAAAAAACCCTTATGGTTGATCGGAATGAAGGAGTGATCATGGAATTTATAGGGGCACACAAATATTTACCTCTAAAAAATTTGAAGAAAGTATTCTCTTTAGACCTCAATGCATTCACGTATTGTGGGGAAAAGGTTAATTCCTTTTATCAATAAACAAATGAAGAGCCTAAAATCATGTAACTTGATCCTCTTCTTATTCTTCTATCCTCACATTCTTCATTCTGTGATGAACTTCTTGGGTCTAGTATTGAGCCATGGCCCATCTTCTCATCACCCAATTCTTCTTTACATATCACAATTCCTCAATTGCAATCACACTTTGGGTCATCACAAAGTATCCCATCATCTTCTTCTATATATGGGCCACCTCCAAGTTTCCCTTCATCATCTATCTATGGGTCTCCTCTGGGTAGCCCATTACCTTCTATTCTAGGACCACATCCAAGTATCCCCTTGTCTTCTATCAATGGGACACCTCTGGGTAGCCCCTCATCTTTTATTCTTAGGCTACGTCCTAATAGCCCATAACCTTCTATTTTGGGGCCACATCCTAGTAGCCCTTCATCTTCTATTTTTTCTCACCTCCTGGTAGCCCATATTATTTAATTCTTTGACCATATCTCTTTAATCCATCATGTTGGTACCCAAAATTACACCCCCTTGGGGCCAGGAAATATCAACAGATGAGCTAATGAACTTTGAGAATGATAGACTGTAAGTGTATGTTATTTGTAGCCGGGAGGATGTCTGACAAACCTATTTGAACCTGAATTTGATGGGATCAGGTGACACATGCAAAGGGGATGACCTTCCCTACTACTTTAGGCCCTGCCTTCAACTAGGGTGAGAGAACCCATTTTGTAACCTAAATTTGAAAAAGGACAAGTGTAATCAAGGATTCTTAGTCTTTTCTTTAGAGATTTAGTATCAGTCTTGAGTGAACATGGTCAATATATGCACAATTTAATTCCTACAAGTCATCACAATAAATGGTGCAAATTTCAATCGAGCGAGACTTAGGCTGCTCTGACAATGGGAATTTTTGTTGGTTCCTGCATAGTTATGAAAGGGTAAAGTGAAATCTAGGTTTCCTTTCAATAGTGTTTACACATGTTGTGACATGATGACTAATATGATATTTGTGTTTTGTGATGAGGCTAAAGTTTTTTTATAATGACGGGGATTCAAAAAATTGATAAGTCTCTAGATAACACTACTCACAATGATTTTTCAGACACATATGTCATTCCAAAAAACATGTAGCAATTCATTAATTCATCACAATTATCACTTAAAGAAAGATTTGCATTCATTGATACTCAATTAAGACAAATATTTCACACAATCCTCAAAATACTTAGCAAAAAGCTCATGCAAGCATTCTAATGAAGTTTTTCTTGCTCCTAATCTCATACGCTTAAGATACACTGAAAAGCTTACAAAGATCAATCAAAAAAATGATTTCAGTAAGGATTTTATAATCGCATTCAACATTGCAAAGTAAAGGATCACAATACAATATTGAACAAATCACCAAAACTTAATCACTAAGGACATGCCCAAAGTGTACTTAAAAGAAATAAAAAACACAAAATTACGGTAGTAAATGCAATTGATCAACAAAGTGTTCGATATTTAAAGTCCAAGACATAAAAACTGAACCCATAGTTAGACAAATTTCACTTTAAAATTCATCAAATTATTGACAAGGGAAAAAGATAATAATAACAAAACCTAAAATGATCATCCATAATCTAAATATATTCCATCCAAAGTCATACCTATACTCGGCTCAACACATATTCAAACTTTAGTTGATAAAGGATAAGACTCTAGATTCCGTGCAAGGACATGCCCAAAGTGTACTTAAAAGAAAGAAAAAAACACAAAATTACGGTAGTAAATGCAATTGATCAACAAAGTGTTCGTATTTAAAGTCCAAGAAATAAAAACCGAACCCATAGTTAGACAAATTTCGCTTTAAAATTCATCAAATTCTTGACAAGGGAAAAAGATAATAATAAATCTCAATGCTTGCTAATGACTATACTGTAATTATCTTAACACTTGAATTTGAAAGATTAAAACTCAAAATGAACTTCTAAGAAACAAATAAACAGATCTCGGTTAAAATATCAATTCTTATTCTTTGCAAAAGCTTTTAGAAACCCCCTAATATGAGGACAAACTCCTCATAATTAATCTTTATCCTATGTAATTTCCCCAAAAATGTCCTTCAGAAAGCCTTTGAATCCTCGCTCCATGTAGTTCAGAATTTGCAAAGAAAAGATCTATTAACTGAAAAGATTCCCTTTTGCTTCTGATTGGGTTGAGTGAGAACATGTGGTGACATCCGGAGGACACAAAAAGGATATTCTCTTATTCCCAACAAACCTTGTCATTCTTATTTTCACTTGCTAGGGACTTGGCTTGAGCTTTATCCTACCCTGTTTTTATAGACTTCATACCTTTCAAACATCTAAGTTATAAATTATTCATCAAGTCTTGAGTGGTAGTTGAAAATTATTTCAAGTTTGTATTTATTGATTTCATCAATCTCATTGTAAATCGCTCTTTCCCCGTGTTAAATTCCTTATTAATTTATCAATTATTGTCTTAGCACCTACCTAGTCATTCATGAGAGTCACATTGAAATTTATCGGCTCTCCTGGTTTACCCATGACATGTTCCCTAAAAATTCTGATCAGATTTTTGGTGTTTTCCACACTAATTTTCTCTCCAATATCTTTTCCAATCATTCTATCTATCAGATCATGAAGACACTTAATGTAATATGTAGTTTTATGTCTCACCTTCTCAAGGATTTTAAGAGAATTTTCTACGACCTCCATTCTTACCTTTGTCATGTTGTAATACTCATGTTGATTGCCCATAGAATAAGGAGATACAATTCCTTCTTTAGTAATTATGTCATCATCTAAATTCTTGATGAATTCCATTTTAGGCAACATATCCTACCACATTGTCTTCTCGGCCTCACATTTGTCCAATAATGCCTGGTTATTTCTACCTTCTTGAAGATGTGGGAATAATTATTTACAAATTATATAATTAACATTTCACCTCTGCGACAAAATGACTTTCCCATTGAATGATAGCTTCCCATATTTCACTCAAATCACTCACCCTCTTGATATCTTCACCAAAGATCTCTGGGGTCTAAGTTTGTCCTTCTTGGTGAGTTCTAGTCATTCTTCTAACTAAGCTAGACAATACCTCATTCATAGCCTTTAAATCTCTCTTTTTTCTTTGAACTCATCAATTTTATGGAACACTCCTACTACCACATAAAAATCATATTTCATTTCTTCAAGAGGGCTTACCTAAAGAGACCCCGGAGATGTAACATTCCCATTTTAAGACTTTAGAAGTAAGGGATTTTTTTACATACATAATGTTCTCTATTCTAAATTAACATAATTTAGAACACACATTCCAATGCCAATCCATCTCATAACAAAAATTCATATGCAATCAGAAATGACTCGGTGGAACACCTATCTCTCATTTTGGCTCGGATTAAACAGATCTCTCATGTTAACTCAATAATGTGTATACTATGTATAGTTGGTTTCTTTACCTTTTAAGGACACCCAAGTGTTCTCTCTAAGAGGCCTATTTGAATATTTGTTACCGATATTCATTGGAAATTATGCATCTTAGACTAGGTGATATATGACAACGTAACCAACAACTTGTGATACTTTGGCCAAAGTTTCTAAATATGTTTATCATGTTTATATTCTTAGACGACATACTCGTCAAGTGGAATAATTCCTTCACCACACTTGTTTTGTTATCTAGAGTGGTATTTCTTGACTTCTATCAGTCTAATTTGATTCAAGGTTTCAAAATAGACAAGATTAGCAACATGGACTATACCATTAAAATGTTGTGATTTTATCTAACTGTTTCATAAAAATAACCCTACTATTTATGAAACAGTACCAAAACACAAACAAGATAAGAAGAAGACTTTTCCCTAAAATATTACAACCAAGAATGAGAGAAAGATGATAAAAGATTCAATAAGTAATGTATAAGCAATGACTATTTAAATCATCATAGTTACTCCTAACTCCACATTCTTATGAACTTATCACAACATGCTAAAAATCAAACAACAGTAGTAAAGAAGGGTGAAGGATCATATTTCCCCAATATAAATCTTATCTTCTAGCCAAGTTCCAATTTAAGTTCCTTTACTCAATCTATTTTAGCTTTCAAGAAGAAGCACAAGAACATGCAAAACTACCT
Organism: Taxus wallichiana var. yunnanensis; assembly: GCA_018340775.1. Classification (NCBI taxonomy): domain Eukaryota; kingdom Viridiplantae; phylum Streptophyta; class Pinopsida; order Cupressales; family Taxaceae; genus Taxus; species Taxus wallichiana. Next base: position 317,667,939 of record CM031238.1, read on the forward strand.
TTCTTAAGTAAGTGTATTGTTTTGATATTCAAGTTAGCACTTTAACAAAACTAAAAAGATCAACCATAATCTAAATACATTCCATCCAACAGTCATACCTATACTCAGGCTCAACACATATTCAAACTTTAGTTGATAAAGGATAAGACTCTACATTCCAAGTAAGGAAGGTTTATCCTACTAAGGATCAAGCAAGTCCAACATAACTCATTGCAAGGCTTCCTGCAAACCTGAACTCACTTCAAAGGTGGATCCTATGTGATCAATGAAAAAAGTTAATCATGCTTACTAGAAAACATCTTTTTCATATAGGTTTCACAAAGGCTTTCAACCAACTCAACAGACTTAATACTACAGTTTCGGATACACAAGTAGTCCCATATACACTACTATCAGAATAAGAATTTCAATGAATGAAAAATCATACCATTCATTCTGAACTTAACAAAAGATCACAATCTTACCTGAATGATGGAACTCATCCTACAGAAGGATCCAAAAATGAATGAAACAATAGATAATAGATAACACAAACACTATCCATCCCAAGGAAGTCATACTCCATATTATACAGTATTCAGGTTGAAGATGACATGATACCTCAAAGTTAGAACAATATAAACTACAAATAAAGATGCATGTTGATAAACACCCATCTAGTTCCATTTACCCAAACTCAAAAGTTGGAACAATACTAAAGAAAATCACAAGATGATCAATACTTCCCTTTCAGGGAAAAGACGTAGTTTTTCCAACTCACACATTCAACACAAGGTTCTTCGTTTCATTCAATTAAAGCTCAAAAAATCGACTAATGTTTCCTCTCTTGCCGGGTAACCCAAAATGGATCTAAGTACAAGAAGACCCGCATAAAAAAGAAAGAGAAACAGATAATAGTCTAAGTTTGAAACTGATCGACAAAGAAGTTTCTACATTCATCCAACAAGAAGAACATATAGAGATTATCAACAGCTTAGAATCCCAACAACACTTTGTAGATCTTAAAGAAATATACAGAGGAAACCTCTAGCCCATAGTGGGTTATAAAAATATGAACAATACACAATGTAATCGAAGCTCCGGTAATGAAGTTTCGTGCTCAAGGTGAGTCTTCTTAAAGTTCAAACTCGAATGGAAACAACAAAAGATTCAAGGAATAATAGACATGCAGGTTTGTCGACAAAACCGATAGTTTCCAATGTTATCAACTAGGAGACTGACCAAACAAATAGAATACAAATATTCCAATTAGTTCTCCAACGGGGAAAGAACCAAGTCATAAGTAAATTCCATATCTATACGATCAGTATACCCATGATAAAATACAGTCTCAAACAAGTGAATCAAAGTAAAGAGGGTATGCAAGTTAAAATCTACGGATTCAAACAAAACCATGCTACTAATAAAGCATTTACAACCTCATCATAAGAATTCAATCAATCAGAGAGAAAATGCATACCCGTTTCAGTAATAAGAAGGTTCAATTGCAAACAAGTTAGCATAACAACCACAAATCAACACTTCCGATTTTTTTTCCATACAACAACGAAGAACCAGTTTGCATCTAAAAGAAACAATACACACACCATTGTAGCAAGAATAAACAATCATAAAAACATAAGGTTTCAAATAGAGTAGAGTTATTTTTATGAAGCATTTAAATAAAAGCAGAAGACTTAATGGATAGGGCCTATCATGCTTGATAGAGCTCCGCCTTAACTTTCTCGTTGTAAATCTTCAAGCAAAGCTTCGACAACTAATCCTTCCCATGAAAATTCCAACAAACTCCTCAGAACCTTCTTCTCCTTCCTCTTATAGCTTCACAATGATATTTTCATCACTATCACTCGCCATGCAAGGAAAAAAAAACATGCAAGGATTCAAACTAAGGGTTCAAAGAGAAAATCCACATGCAGAGCTAAAGCTCACAAAAACAAATGACCAAAACACCGAAACCATTCTTTCTTCCAACTTCCCTTCTTCCTAGGTGGTTTTTTTGCCATTACCAAAAACATTAAATGTCAAATAGGAATGATAGTCCTTCCACTTCTCCTGCCACCACCAACTTGTGTTTGGCTATAACTAAATTTAAAATTTCATGTGACTATCTCTTTGATGAGGTACGAGCTCAACCCCTTATCTTCTTTCATGCATCCACAAAATTTGGCTACAACAAAGTAAGTTTTAATGCCACTAAATCCTCATAAATACCTTGAGGTTGGTGCCACCAACCTTCCTTAGCATGTCATCCCATATGTCCCCTTTTAGGTTAGCCCATCTTTAGGTTAGGTTCTAACATTAGTTTAGGAACTAACTTAGGTCCTTAGGTTTAAGTCTAAGGTTTAGTCTTAGGCTTTCCTTTGATTATTAACATTACACATTAATAAAATAACTTAGTAACTTAGGATAGATTACCACTTAGGAACATAGATTAATTAGGTTCCTTTAGCAAGAGAAAGAATTACATCATAAAACTTACCAAATAAGAATCGAATGCCATCCAAAGATCACTTACGAAGTAGGGAGCAACAAAGATCACTCGAGACTCCAAGACAACCAGAGTTCAGAGATCCCATGATTTGTTCAGCTTGGTCAAGATGACCATAATGTCATAAAATTAAAAGCATGCCTTGGATCACTAAAATTGATCCAAGGTATATGTAGACACTAAAATTAGGTCACACTCCCCTTTGGTCCCTCGACAAATAAGCACCCTTCATCACACTCACCTAGCCATGACCCCTTTCACCCCACTAATATTAATTTAATTAAATTAATGCATTATGCTCACTATACTTATTATTTGAATATCTTATTTTAAATAATATCGACACATGCAGTTCACTTAGACACCTCACCAAGCCAACTCAACCTAAGACCTATTCTTAGTAAGTTGCCATAACTAACTAAGACTTACCCAAACCCTAAAAATCAATGCCTACATTCCCTCTAACCACATTCCCACATGCTCAAAAGAAGCTCTTAGTATAATCCATGGGTTAACAACATGATATCTCGAGGAAATTAAGAGGATCTCCTAGTTTAGTAAACCTAGGATATCCTACCTTGACAGATGCCTGGTTACCCCTAACCGTCGCCGGTTAAGCCAGAACTACCGCTTGCGGTTACCCTTTTAACCCTAAAACAACCTTATTCTCAAGGTTGGAAGTTGGAAGAAAAGATGTTGGTGAGCATTATCACATCTTAGAGAGATAACACATCTTCAAAGAGTGAATTCCAATGAGACCACACATGCAAGGAAGGAGATCAAACATCTTTTCCTGCACAACCATGATTTGATCTAACCAAGCAAAGAGCAATGCACATGTAGCCCATGCAGAAGCTTTCCTTCAGTTGGTGATCACTTACAGCCTTCAAGCCCCTCATCAAGCACCTCCATCCTTCACACATAGGCATCTAGGACCAGAATCCAAGTAAGTATAACATCATACTTCTCTGGTTTATTTCATTTCATCATTATTTTATCATCTATTGCTTACCTAGCCACCTATTGACCTTCTCCAACATTTCCACCTCCATATACCCATTAAAGCCTTGCCGAAGCCTACCCTAGTCACCCAATACCTCGTCCCGACCAACCAAAGTCCTTTGTGTAATCACAAAGGAGACCTAAAGCTTGTTCTGTGACATTTCCAGTTTTCACAAGAATGCACCGATCACACCTGACCTCCATCAGCTACCCCTAACCAACATTGGTCTTTGTATTTGCCCACACATCCCAAAACAAAGACCTACCCACTTAATTTCATCTCACCCTCATCCACCTGTGATCTACCCGAGACCTCTGTCAAACCTACAGAACCCATAACCAATCATTTGACCTTTGGATTCTATTCTAGCTTAGCCTATTATATTAGATCTATTTCTTATTGTGTTTTAAGTGAGATACCTAAATCATTTCAAATTACAATAGGATATGCTTTGTTCATAGCATTAAATTGTTTAAAACAATGGACTGACAACCATCTATGAAGTATCACACTTCCCGGATCTAGCATACGCTGTGGAGTTTAGTGCCCATATTGTTTAATTCCTTCTTGTGGTATTGTTTTACATTACAGGTAGTTCCTCCTAGCCAAAAGGAAGCTCTCACGATCGATGTGGATTCAAATTCATACACGCACAACAACCCATCAACCAACATTTGAACAGTATTCCTCCTATACCCAAGTTACCCTATTTGTTTCACAAAACTCTAAAGAAACAATCTAAGAAAAAGGTAAAACAATATAGCTATCCTACAACAAAGGTTAGGAAAAATGCAACACAAGTTCGAGTGCAACAAAACTATGAACTAGTTTAAATTGAATAAATTTCTTGTTTTCCCAAGTAGTGAATTATTCAACATAAGAAGAGATGAATTACTTCATTCATAATTAAGTATAAACATGGAAGAATGGTATCTATTCTAGTAGATAACATAGTATCTATATCAAACATGATTTCTTAATTCACAAGAGTACACCGTCTTTAGACAAGAATCACATATCAACGTTTGCAACTTCTAATACATAAGTCATCATAGATATCAACCATGTTAGAGGTGATATAGAGAATTGGAAATATTATGGGGATACTTCGCTCAAGGAACATCATCTTAGTGAGTTACAATGTCTATAAATTGTTCCCATTTTCTATTCAGGGATGCCCTAGAGATGACCTTCACCTTTTTGGGCACTCTTTGCGGAGTGAGGAGAGCCAATCTTTTTAAATCATCATCGTCCAAGTGTATCTCTACCTTCTTCTTCTTAGGAAGAGTGCTACTGATCAACTCTCTTATAGGAGACTCATGTTCGTCAAGTGATTATAGAACAAGGGTCTCATGTACAATTATAAGGGCCTTAGAGGAAGATGAAAGTATTGAAACACCTTCTTAAATTTCAAACATAGGTTCTTTATGAGAAATTTGTTCTATAAGGCCATCTCGCATTTCAAATCCTTCCATAGGCTCGCATTGATCTTTTTTCACTTCAATTTCAAGGGGCTATTGATCACCACTTTTCTCTTATGTTTGTTCCAAGATTTTGCTTAGACCAAGAATGGTTTTACTAGGTCCTCAAGGGTAACTTCAACCGCGGGAATGAAAATTTCCAAGACTCCTACCTCTACTTCAACATTATGAGGAGTTGCTGAAACTATAGCATCTACCATTTCTTCTTGTGTTGTTTACACTAGAATCCCCTCAATATGATGCTGCATTAATAAAGTTGATTCTAGGGTGGCCTCAACATGTTATGGTGTAATTGCAACATTAAGCACATGAGCTTGTATAAGGAGTTGTTCTCTGGTGGGTGAAGTAACTAGAGTTGTTGGGATAACAAGGGTTGCTATCATAGGTGTAGGTTGTTCAATAGGTAAAACTACAAGAGATTGAGTAGTAGTAGATAAGACACAAGGAACCTCAAGGTTCTCTACCTATTTAGGAGTCTCCATCTCTTCCAGATCCACCCATTCAATAGTTTTAGTTATTTTCCTCTTTCGGAGCTGAAGTTGTTTTTCCTCTTCTATTTCCTACATGCTAGTATGGGGAACCTCAACCATTTTTTCTTCCTTGGCCTTCTTAAGACCAACTTCCATCACTTTCTCTTTTCCTTTGGCTCCTGAGGCAGATGATGGAACAATATGTAAGGGAGTAACATGAAAAATAGGGCTTGCAAACTTACCTTCCTGAGGCATTTCTCCAGATCCTTCTTGGTGTTTGAAGAGGGAGATTTTCATATTTGTCCTGAGCACCTACATCACCTATCATTGCTAATGAATCCAGCTTCTTAACCTTTTTCCTCCATGAAATGTATCTAGTGGTATAAACCCTCCAAAAGGGGGGAAGAACATCATCAATGAGTTGAATGTGCCTATATTCTCTTAACAATGGATCTCAGGTGGTAACTTATAACCTCTCCTTTTAAAACAACCACATTATGGAAAGTAAGATAGGCCAGTAATTTTCTCCTAATTGTACTTATTCTCGTAATGTTCCAATTAATTGGTGGTAAGGGTTGCGAAGCATTGTTGTCATGGATGTATTCTTCACTTAGTATATTACCATCCTTCTCTAACCCTTAAGGGGTTTGGATAAGCCCATAGTCAACCCTCCGAGAAAGAGTCATTCTTGAAAACTCTCTTCGTCTGACCTCTCTCTCATCTTCACAGTTCATCTACAAGTCCTCATGATGAGGCGTGTGCTCTACTTGAGTGGGCACAATACTATGCAAAATATGTTTTATATCATATAATTTTCTATCCTCAAACTTGTCTATCATATACCTATTCGTCTCTCCCTTCAAAATTTTTTTCTTTCTCGATATTAGGAAATTATAATTCCCTATAACTATAGGGAATTTGATTGGGGACATTACATGTTTCGAGCAATGATTTGGTGTAGTGATAATAATTGTATGACCAATTCCATTAATGCTCATTTTTCATTGACACATTTGGGCAGCATATAGGGTTTCCCATCAAATCCACTAACCCTGATATATGAATAAGTTCTGAATTGGATGAAATAACACCCATAATGACTAATAAATTTCTTAGCATTAAGGGTGAACCTTTCATTTTCCCAATATGGTTGGTACAAACAAACCGTAGGTGCAAAGAAGTGATTGACAATATTTATGTAGTGTGTGTCAAAACTTGCCAATTTCAACTGATAGAAAACATCATACACCTTTGAACTATCAAATTATCTATCCATTAGTAATTCAAGAATTCATGTGAAAATCTACATTATAGACAAGGTAAAAGGTCATGAATAATTCACCCATTCCAGGCTTTTCTCCTCTCGCTTATCCTGGGAAACCCCCATCATTTGCTCATGAATACGAATACTTATAATATTAGCCTGGGGAGAGGTTGTTTGCTAACAAGTATGACTGGATAAATTAAAACATCCACTCTTTAAAGAAAGTAGTAGATTCCATACCCATTACTCGATTCAATAGTGTGATCGTAACCCCAACTTCCTCAATAAATTCAGCCATATTCAATTTCTTCGTCATTCTATGGGTAGAAGTTCGAGGACTATTTAGTTAATGGTCATTCATATATTTCATCCATTTATTCAAATGAATATTCCAAGATTCCTATGTTGAATCCTTAGTGATAACCTCCTCTTCCCTTGTGGGAGGAAAACCTAGCATTTTGTTAAAAATATGTTCATGGAAAGACAAGACCAACTCTCCTCTTTCGTCCCATACTTCTTTAGTTTCAGGATTGTAATTTTGGGCACATACCCATATAAATTTTGGGCATGACGTAGCGGGAGGGAAGGAAACAATGAGATCGATGCAACTATTAGCTATTTGGGTCATGGCCTCACTTATTTCAGGGGAATATAGCCTCTGTTTAAAATCCTCTAAGTCTATGGATGTGATATCAGAGTCTGTAATTCTATCTAGAGGGGAACTAAGACTGGAACTTGTTTTTGAGGGTGTTATTAAAATCTTCATAATTTTGGTTTAGCTCTATCACATCTCTTTGGACTTCCTATACCAATTTAAAAATATCATAGGAAATAGGGGAAATGATGAACTCACCTTTTTGAAAACTCTTTGGAACTTGTCTGGAAAATCTCTACAACCAAAATCTAAGCCTCGAGTAGAGTTCTCATTTCAACTATCTTTTAGTACTATTGCTTTTGAATATCAAACCTTTAAGGGTGTCTCGTATGTAGCTTTAAAAAAAGTCACCTTACTAACGGCTTGCATATTTATGCATTAATGTCGTAGATTGTGTTCGTGGTTAGTTTTTTGTAATCCTCAATCTCTTTAATTCTTACATTCATTGTAATATTTTCGTGTCATATCACTCACGTATCTATCTTAGACAAATCTTCTACATTAAGGGGATTTACTCCCGTATGACTAGTGCATTAATGAACCACCTCCTTTGCCACTAATGGGATTTAGGAAGATTGTGCAAGGTGACCTATGCACTATTGTTGTATTATGAGAGATGAACTTATTTTCCCGCCCTCTTGCATACTATAGAATTGGTCCATGTTCTCGGGTATCTCAGATCTCAAACTTATTTTTTATCAACTGCACACGGTAAGGGACCATGAGACTTTGTTCAATTTTTTTTTTCCGGCTTCCCGACCTTCCTTTCCATATACTCCATTCCTTTTACTTATTGAATTTTACATAACGAGATGACATGCACCCTCTTTTAGGTTTCGAATTGAAACTTCATCTTGCACTTTACCATTTGTAGAATTCCTAGGCAAGCAGAGGCCCATCTTCCCATTCCATTAATATCCTTACGTGTGTTTTCCTTCAAGGAATGAGGATGATTATGCATTTTTTCATTGTGCTTCACATGAATGCTCATTGAGGTACTTTATCGGACCTCTGGAAATATCTTGTGCCTTGCATATTTACATTACCATTTGTAAAATTCCGATTAAGTCTCGATAAATCAAGTAAACCAATTACTCACTTTGTTAATTCTTGGACATCGGGAAATAGGGTGCGATTAGCACAAGGTTTTGAAAAAATATGACACATAAGGGGATCTTTGTGGGGATTGACATGACTTTATAATGGATTTTCACATGGGATTTACCTTTGTTTGTACGACACAAAAGTTTTCGGAGACATACTTTGAATTGAAAAGGGGCAAGTTAAAACAAGCACCAACATCACTTTAGCTTGGGATGAGCAACCTTGTGGGTGCCACAAAAACCAAAAAGAAAAACCTAACAAACAGATCAGTGCCTTAATTCATTGGGTAAACAAAGTCATAACAAAGACACACACATGGCCTTATGATAAAATACAGACCTAAAACAATTGAAATACTGAACAACTAGTCACTTGTAGACTAAAAACACAAAAAAGGGAAACAAAAACAAACAAACAAATAAAAATTGTACATTGTACAAAAAGTCATACCTGATTGTGTGAGCTCAATCTAAGAAGTGTTTGAGATGCCTACTATTGATAGGAAATTCCAATAGATCTCCTTCTAGGTCCTTTAAGAAAAAGGTATGCTCCCCAATTCTGATATCAATAGAGTACAACCCCATCCACAGAGCATCAAATTTTCCATGTTTTCCCTTTTCTTCATATCTACTATCCCACAACAGGACTAAGTCTCCAATGTTAAACTCTCTTGGGTTTCTTTCTTATAAAAAATCTTTTTGAGGTTTTTTTTTGAATTTCAAGTGGTTCTCGATGAGATTCTCTTCTTTCTTCATCCAGTTCTTTGGTTCATCCTTGCTTCATAAGGGTTCACTTCCCCTTCATCTCCAAGTTGTTGCATGAACTAACATGAAGGAAACTGTGTATGCAAGGGAAAAAGATCCTGAACCCCATAAAATAGCTCAAAAGGAATTTTACCAGTTTCTCTTTTAGTGGTAATTCAATCTACCCATAAAGAAAACTTGAGTTGTTCACCCCACTTTCTTTTATTAACTTCTAGGGTCCTCTGAGTATCTTAAGAAGATTTTTATTGTTGGATTCAGCTTGGCCATTTCCCTATGGATTGTAGTTTGATGCATAAGCCAAATTAATGTCATACTCTTTACACATAGCTACCAATGGTTTAGCCCTAAAGCTCATGGCATTGTCTCGTAATTATTTTGACAAGAACTCCAAATATGCATATTATATTTTTTAAGATGAAATCCATAATTACTTGCTGAGTTACCTTTTTGGTGGGAATAGCTTCAACCCACTTAGTGAAATAATCAATAGCAACTAGGATCCATCTATGCCCAACACTTGAGGAATATGACATTTCTCCAATGAAATCCATTCCCCATTACTTGAAAGGAGTTTCAACTGATACTAGTTGTAATGGTAGAGCACCCGTAACCTTCAATCTTCTAGAGAAACGTTGACAACTTTCACATCTCCTGACTAGTGTAGTTGTATCCTTGAATAATGTGGGCCACCAATATCTTTCTCTCAAAATCTTATGTGTAGTTACTCTTCCAAAAATTTCCCTCCACACACTCCTCCATGGAATTCTGAAATTATTGTGGGAACTTCCTCTTCAGTTATACATCTGAGTAATACACCCTCTGGATTTTTCCATGCTAGACCAAAATCAGTCATGACATATTTTGGGATGCCAACTTGAGTGTTCTTCTCTGATTTTTGTCTAGGTGTCCGGGCACTCCAAATTCCTCAAATAATAAATTACATCCTTATACCAAACTGAGTTATTCACTTTTTCATGAGGATTCATACCATCCTCTTCAACAACATTCACCTCCATAACCTGCAAATTACTTTCAACCATCAACTTCGCCAGTCCCATACCTCTAACCAATTTGGTGGTTTGTATCTCTATATAATATTCTTACAATTTATTCACCCAACGAAACCTTTTGATGGAGACTTCCATTTCTATCAATATATCTTTAACCATCATGTAGGGAACATAGGCTATAATCTTAGAGCTTAAGATATAAGGTCTATAATTTTTAATATCTCTTACGAAAGAAAAAGCTTGCTTTTCCATGATAGTGTACTTTAATTCAACACCTTCTAGGGTCTTACTTTGAATAAAGATAATAGGCCTTTCGTTTCCATCTCCATATTTTTGCAATAGCATTGATGCAATAGTATTTTTAGAGGCAAAAGAAAATATCTCAAAATTATTTTTATAGTCGTGGGCTTGTCATTACTTGGGGTATTATTTAACACTTCTTTAATTCATGTGAAGGCTTGAACAACTCCTCCTTCCCATTTAATGACCTGGTCCTTTTTCAACATGCTCGTTATAGGAATTGTTATCTTAAAAATTAAAGATAAATCTTCTCGATAAAATTTCTTTTACGGAAAAAGACTGAATTCCATTTTTAGACTTAGGGATAAGAACCTTACCAATCGCTTCCACCCTTTCAGGATCAATCATGACTCCTTCCTTTGACATAATATTGTTGGGGTTAACACAAGGTTGTACAGATAATATATTAGATCTAAGCATACATGCAATAAAAGCAAATATTCTACCAGAAGAAATATACAAAACAAGAGATATAAATCAACACTAGATTTAACGTGGTTCACCCAATGTGGGCTACATCCACCAAGAAACAAGACAATATATTATCCAAAGATTTCAGAAGATATAAAATGAAGATTTACAATCTTCCACACCTCTCACGATGTACAATACTTTCTTTCTCTCAAGCTTCTCCTTCTTCTCCAAGAATTCTCTCTCACAATTATTTTCACAATAATCATTAACTCTCTCTTCTAACCCTATCTTTCTAGCTTATAAATACCTTATACAAACTTAGGCACTTAGCCATGTAATTACAATCAATATATCTACTTTAATAATGAAATTAGATACAATTCCCTAGAGTTAAATAAAACACTCACACACAGGTAACCGACATCGGTTAGCCCTAATCGATGTCGGTTCCTACTTGCTTGACCGATGCCGGTCATAGGTGACCGATGTCGGTCCCTTCATAACCGATGTTAGTTACTATGTTTTCCAACAAGTTGATATAACATGCTAAATTGAAGTAATTGAGCTCCACATCTCAACAATCTCCCACTTGGAGATAAATTACTGCACTATACATGTACAACGTCATTCTTGGATCCTTTCCTTAGCTTTGTTTCTTCCTCTTCAAGTCTCAAACTTGAAGACCAATAGAAGTGGAGTGTAGCTCCAACTTCTCTTTTTCTAATGGCTTTGTTAGCATATCCACATATTTTCACTCATATGAATCTTCTCAAGTTTCAGCTTCCCATCCTCCAATACCTACCGTATGAAGTGATACCTCAACTGAATGTGTTTCATTCTAGAATGAAATGTTGAGTTCTTTGCCAAATGAATTGCACTCTGACTATCATTGAACAATTTACAATCATCTTTCTCCTTTCCCAACTCTTCTATGAACCTGCTCATCCATATCATCTCTTTGCTAGCCTTTGTAGCTACAACATACTCTGCCTCTGTAGTAGACAAAGCCACAACCTTCTACAATCTCGATATCCAGCTAATTGTTGTCCCACCTACTGTGAAAATATATCCAAAGAGTGCTTCTTCTACCATCTAGATCTCCAACCATATCGAATCAACATAACCACATAAAGAAATATCTAAAACTCCATAGCATAACTACATGCTAGATGTCCTCTTAAATACTTGAGTATCCATTGACGCTTTCCAATGCTCTTTACCCGGATCGGCCACAAATCTACTCACAACTCCCACTTTGCATGTGCAATGTTTGATCTAGTACAAACCATAACATACATGAGACTCCCAACTGCTGAAGCATATGGTACTTATGTCATGTATTTGACCTCATCATGTGATGAAGGACATTGATTTTTTATTAATTTGAAGTGTCCAGCCATAGGTGTACTTACAGGTTTTTAATTCTACATTTTAAACCTTTCTAACACCTTGTAGATATAATCCTCTTGAGACAAATAAAATTTATTGTTCTTCATGTCTCTATGTATTTGCATGTCAAGGATTCTTTTTATAGCTCCTAAATCCTTCATAGAAAATGTGTGAGCTAGCTTTCCTTTAAGCTCACCAATGTCTTGTATATTAGATCTTGCAATAAGCATATCATCCACATATAATAACGAAATAATATAACTCCCATTTTCAAGCTTCTTAAAATAAACACAATTGTCAAATTCACATCTTAAGTAACCAGTGCTCATGTATGAAACTATCCAAGCTCATGTACCATTTCCTTGGAGCTTGCTTGAATACATATAGACTCTTTTTCAACCTGCACACTAATTTATCCTTACCCTTGGCTTCATACCCAAGCGATTTGCTACATATAAGTCTCTTCATCCAAATCACAATGAAGGAAAGTCCTCTTCACATCTAGTTGCTCTAAATGTATATCATCTACTGCAACTATACTCAATACAATACGTATGGAAGTCATTTTAACAATAGGAGAAAATATTTCACTAAAGTCAATACTTGCTTTCTGTGTAAATCCCTTTACTACAAGTCTTGCCTTGTACCTTTTCATCCATCCTCTTCTTCCTTGATCCTATAAACCCATTTATTTTACAATGTCCTCTTACCTGCTGACAACTTAACAAAATCCCAAGTCTGGTTTTGTTCCAAGGATTCCATCTCCTCATCCATGCCATGCTCCCACTGAACGTGGGTCTCATCCTGCATTGCTTCTTCAAAATTTATGGTTCACCATTATCAATCAATAATAAATAAGATAGAGAAGGTGTAAATCTTTCTGGAGGTTTACTTACCCTTTGTTACCTTCTCAAAAAAATTTGGGTACCGAAGGCTCATTCGACCTCCCGGACATTTGTTTCCAATTCTAACAAAGTGATCGACATCGGTCACCTATAGATGACGCTCGGTTCGCTAATCGATGCGCTTTTCCTCTTCTATAATTGATACCGATTCAAATTGACTAATACCGGTCAAAGGTAAACCAACAATAGTTCTTGTGTAATCCAGTAGGTATGAGTTTTACATCCGAGAGTTCATTTTCATTCAAAAATTTCTCAATCAACCGGTTAGTCCTTGAGTACCAAAATTTGATCCTGTACATTCTATTTTCATTCCCTTCAATGTCACGACTCTTAATAATTTTAGAATTCTCTAAATCCCAAAAAGGAATCAAATCACTAGATCCATAACCAATGAAAGTACATCTCTTGGATTTTGCATCCAATTTTTTTCTATTTTCCTTATCAATATGCACAAAAGCTTCGAACCAAAAAAATTTAAGAAAAGAAATATTTACCTCTTTTCCGGTCCAAGCGTCCCTCTGGTATTCCTCCATCTAGTGAAATTGAAGGCCCTCGCTTAATCAAATAATTCGTTGTATCAACTACTTTTACCTAAAACTGCAAGGGTAATCCAACATGTATTATCACACTTTTATCACATTCCATGATTGTCCTGTTCATTCTTTCTACAACACCATTCTCTTGTGGTTTTCTTGAAACTGCCCTTTCTCTACGTATTCCATTCATCGAACAATAATCATTGAAATCCTTGCTATAATATTCACCATCATTGTCGGATCTAAGACACTTTAACTTTGAATTTGATTCATTCTCAACAAGGGCTTTCCATCTTTTAAAAGTCTTAAAAACATCGATTTAGGTTTAATACAATAAACCCATAGCTTTCTTATAACATCATCAACGAAAGTAACATAATACCGGGATCCTCCATGAGAAGCGACCTAGGTTGATCCCCACACATCCGAGTGTACAAGCTCCAATTTATGTTCCTTCTTAGTTGCCCCATTTTTCTTTCCAAAGACACAATGCTCATAGAAATCAAGATCTAAATATTTCAAATCGATAACTTACCCTTAGCCTTTAAGATCTGCATTCCTTTTTGAATCATATGGCCCGACCGATTATTCCACATGCATGCATATGAATATGAAGTAAATAACATAGAAAAGGAATAAGTAACACGGGTAGATAAATATAGTGTTCCTACCTTATTGCCTCTTCTTCTAATAAAGGCACCCTTGGTAACTTTCCAAGAGTCTGTTGTGAATGTAACCATGCAACCAGCTTCACCGAGTTGCCATGTAGAAATAATATTCCTCTTAAGGCTTGGAACATGTCTCACATCTTTCAATACCCATGTATTTCCATTCTGCAATTTTAGATGAACTTCCCCTTTACCAGTAATACTGCAAGGTTCATCATCACCCAAATAAACATGCCCAAAATTTTCCTAGACATAATTTATGAAATAACCCTTATTAGGGGTTGCATGGAAATAAGCTCCTGAATCTAAAACTCATGATTCTATTCTATTATCCAAAGAAATAATAAGATCATATTGTATTAACTTTGCTACAATATTTTCCTCTTTATTTGCCTCTTTACCTTTTTATGGGTGTTGGTTCTCTTTATCCTTTGTCCAACAATCTTTCTTTGCATGTCCTTTCTTTTCACAATTCCAACATATAATTTCCTTACCTCTGGATGTAGATATGTTACTCCTTGACTTTGATTTCCCATTATTCTTACTCTTGGATCTCTCCTTCTTCGCCCGCCTCCGATTTTTACATTCAAAGCGTTCCCAGATGATGATTCCTCTATATTTTTCCTGTGAATTTCTTCATTCAAGATTATACTAACCACATCATCAAACTTCAAAATATTATTAGTAGATGTTGTATTACTAATAACCATTACCAAGTTATCCCATTTATCGGAAAAGAATATAAGAATAAGAGTGCTTTCACTTCATCATCAAACAAAATATCAATCGATTTTAACGATTTACAATACATCAAAAAGCATTCAAGTACCTAGATGTAGATCCACCTTCATGCATCTTAGAACTAAATAATTTCTTCATCAAATAAACTTTATTTGAAGCACTAGGTTTTTCATATAAATTAGCAAGATGTTTCATTAACTCTACCGTAGATGTCGATTCTGTAATATTAGAAGCCATAGATCTTTGCCGCGGACTCAATCTTATTGATCCGAAAGCCTTTCTGTCAAGAATATTTTGTTCTTCATCACCATCTTCATAGGTCTAGAATTTTCATCCAACGGTAAGTAAAAATATCTTTGATACGGATAATCCTCAATCTCCATCTTCCATAATTGATAATTTCATCCGTCAAACTTCTACCTTGTATTTGTATTTTCTACCATTTTCTTCTCACCATTGTTATAGCTCCCACTCAATCAAGAAACCATATGTGAGTAAATCATCAACACATAAAACCCTCAAACAAATCTCCCAAATACCACCAAGAAACAAACCAATTATTATTGTTGGGGTTAACACAAGTAATATATCGGATCTAAGCATACATGCAATAAAAGTGGATATTCTACCCGAAGAAATATACAAAACAAGATATATAAATCAACACTAGATTTAACGTGGTTCACCCAAAGTGTGGGGCGACATCCACCAAGAAACAAACCAATCTATTATCTAAAGCTTTCAAAATATATACAATGAAGATTTACAATCTTCCACACCTCTCACGATGTAGAATAATTTCTTTCTCTCAAGCTTCTCCTTCTTCTCCAAGAATTCTCTCTTACAATTATTTTCAATATCATCATTAACTCCTCTTCTATATTTTTTAGTTTATATTCTTATACAAACTTAGGGCACTTAACCATGAAATTAGAATCAATAGATTTGCTTTAATACTAAAATTATATCTAATTCCCGTGTCCTAAATGGTCAACCTCTTCCTTTGCTTGATCTTTGGGTCGAGGTGAAACCCCTTGATAATTGATGTATATTTTTTCTTGATATAGCATGCTAAATAAGTAATTGAGCTCATCTAAAAATATGTCCCAAAAGCCAACTCCATAGAAATTTCTTAGGAAATGAAATCCCATATTCTCTACATTTGAGAAACATTTTATCTAGGTGTCCTAAATGGTCACCTCTTTTCTTGAAAAAATTGTTATATCATCTTGATATACAACTATAAAATCATTAATGAGTCCCGAGAAAGCCCTCATAGTTCTCTCGGAAAGTTACTCCCGCATTCATAAGTCTGAAAGACATTCCGACATAAACATATGTCCCCTAAGGGGTAGTTAAAGCAACCTTGAATTATTTAGTTTTCTTGACAACCACTTGATTGTATCCTAAGAACCCATCTAGTGTAGATAATAACTCAGATCCCGTAACAAATTGTAACATGTTATCCATATTTGGCAAGGGATAATTATCTTTAATATATGCTTTGTTAAAATCCCATTAATCTACACAAAGCCTTATGTCTCCATTTTTCTTTCTGACTGGCACCACATTAGCCACCGATGAAAATACCTACAGTTTATGATTCCTCCATCTCTCATCTTTATCAACTCTTCTTGCATCTTGAGGGAAAGGAGAGGATTGATGGGTCTTTTTTTCTACCTGAAAGGTTTGAATTGGG
This sequence comes from Taxus wallichiana var. yunnanensis, assembly GCA_018340775.1. NCBI lineage: Eukaryota > Viridiplantae > Streptophyta > Pinopsida > Cupressales > Taxaceae > Taxus > Taxus wallichiana. The sequence goes on from CM031238.1 coordinate 317,684,830, forward strand.
TTCTAGAGGTATTTCATGTTGAAATAGATCTTCTCTATAGGATTTCAATTCAGAATATGACCAGGCTAAACAATCTTGGTATTCTCTCAACAACTTAGTATAAGCTTGCTTTTCTTCCTTTCTCAAATTACAACCCAACCATACCTTCCTTGGTTTTTCTTGGGTCCCCAGGTTACATTCTTCACATCTCTGGAAACAGAAATGGGCTTGTTGATTATCCTATCAACATTGTCAAAATTGGATTCAAGGGAAACCAATCCTGGGAATCATATTTTTTTCAATTGGATCACTTATTTCCCAAAGAGATTTTCTTTCCCATCATAAAGTTCAACCATAGGTTCTAAATCAATGTGCTGATTTGTGAATTCATTTTTACTTTCAATGAACCTTTGTATTTGATCATCATCTTCAAATACCTGTTAGTGTTTGAAATTATCAGGCATGAAAGATCCGCCAACACTTCCACATCATAGTTACAAAATGAGATATTGTAAAGTTAGATAAGTGTGATGCAATTACATCTAATTTATCTATTTTTGCATTCCGAGTTCCTTTCATGATACAAGATGTTAAATGAATCAAACATCTCAATAAGATCCCAAGCTATAGGCTTATATTGTTTCATCCATGATTTTTAGTGGCATACAATTTTCTTACTTGCTTCACAATTAACTCAGAATATCCTTTAACAATGAGGTCTTTAATTCCATGTTTCCAAGCAACTCTCAATCCTAGGAGCAATGCCTTGTACTCTGCAATATTATTGGTACATTCAAAATTTAATTTGAATGAAAAATTATGAGACTCTTTTTCTGGGGATGTGAGAACTATTCTAGCTCCACTTTCCAATAGAACATGCTCCATCAAATATCATGGTCCAAGGAATACTAGGATCTTGTAAATGAGTGACAATATTTATACATTGATCTTCAAAATCAAAAATCCTATAAAATTATCCAAATCAAGTGTCAACAAATAATACCTCATAAGAGGCATTCATAGGATCTTCAATGATATGGAGCATCTTTTTCTCTCCATGTAATTTCACCAATTTTCCTTCTACAGGTATGGTGGCATATGACATATCCATTTGTACACTTCCACCCACACTTGCAACCCATTTTCTTGACAATAACATACCCCATTTAGCAGGGACAATCCACAATAACTATGTTCATGGTCAAATACTTGCCTGGATAGGAAACCAACTGAACAACTAGCCCTTTCACATATCCAATAACTGACACCTCTCTTGAATCCATGGTGTGACACTTTCCAAATGTTTACTTTTATATCCAATTCATTCATAACTTCCAATGGCATGATATTGCATGAAGCTCCCAATCAAACATATAATTGTGAACAAGTCTATCACCAATAATCAAAGAGGTGAAAAATGGATCAACATCCAATTGAGATTCCACTAAAGAAGTACCTAAGTATATCTCTGGGATTCCCCATGCTTTCTTGTTCCTAAGGAACTTCCACTTTAGTTATGGTAGATGAGACATCCACATTATTTACTTCTTTTTCACAACCATGTCTCTTCTTTGAATCCCAAGTACTCAAAATCTCTTTTTCTATGCTTAGGAATCCTAAGCAATTCAACAATAGGCACTATAATTTTAATTTGGCTCAAAATTTGAGCCATGTCACATGTGACATACTTGGGAAAAACTGTATTGGGAGACAAAGTAATGACGGTTTCTGATGGGATAAAATTCTTTGCTACTTGAGCAACATCAATGGTATTTGGCTTATTGGCAAGTGCATGGCCTTTATTTGGTATATCTTTCTTGGGGAATTCTTAGGGACATTGGTCAACACAGGTAATTTTTTTTGGAAGATGAGAGAGTTCCTTTGACCAATCTATTATGAGAGGTTATAATCCTTTTCTTGAGCAAACAACCACGTTCATCAAAAGTTTCCTATCTTCTTCAGAAGGGGTACCTCCATCATATTTTTAATCATCAAATCCCTCGATAGTCAAAATCATGGTTAGGAAACTGAAAAGAAGTCTAAACCATGTCTATATCAACACTGGTAGTAAGAGGAGAAAAAGATACCCATTCCAAACAATTCCAAAATGATTCGACAATCCTGGTACCTAGATAATTCAATAGAAGTAGCCCCTATTTATGTAGTATCAGAACATTCTAGCATGAAAACATCACCAAAAGAAGCTTCATTAGTAACATCATCATCAATATTAGAGTTACAAGGGGAATGTGGCATAAAACATTTATCACACCAATCAATGACATGATCTTCTTCAACCAGAGATACCCTAGCAGTTAATGGATCAGGTACCAATTTATTTTCTCTCGGTTTGGCTACTTATTCCCTGACCCCATGGGTCCCTTTACCTCTATCATCAGCTCTATGATCACCTCTGGGGTGATTCCCAAATTTTTATGTCCTTGAGGTTGATGTTGAGCCTGAGGGTTTTCTCCTATGCCTTTCTTAGCTCTAGCAAGCTTATAAGAGATCTCTTTAACTACCCCTGCTAGGGTTTTAACTACTTCCTCTAGATCTATTGATTTTCTTGGCTGAGGTTTTTCTGGGTTAATAGCTTAACACATTCCCTCTTTAGAGGTTTTCCAAATTGCTTTGATATTATTTTCAATCTACACCACCATGGTAAAATCTTGCCTTAAATTTCCAGGATTCTTATCTCTCAAGTAGTAGGTTACCTTCTTGTCAAATGCGTCTGAGTATTTAATCAAACATGAATCATCACTAGGTCTCAAATTCACAGGTAGTCTTGCCAAATTTTTTTCTAAACCTAGTATTAAAATCTAAAACCAGTTCATTAGGATTTTTCTTTATGTTCTCAAACTCGATAAAAGGAATCTAGGATTAGTTTTGTCACCATATTGCATCTTGAAGGCATTTTTCATTTCTAACCATGAATCAATTGAATTATCAGAAATAATTTATACCATTCCCTAACATCTTCATCTAAGGTATGTATGAATAATTTTACATACACATCTTCATGTTCGATTTCAAAATCTTCCATAGCATTCAAGAAGAGTCTAAGATGTTGATCCCCACTTATAACATTATTTCCTAAAATCTAGGCAATCTATTTTGGATTTCATGAGGGACTTCATTTGGATAACCAACCATTCCATGAAAATCTATGGGTTTGTAAGTATTCACTACAAATGGAGGTCGGGGTGGATTTTCCATATTGTTTCGAGGAGGTGTTCCAATTGGAGGGTTAAAATAATTGGGAACTGGGATCTTTGGTGTACTGGTGTATGATCTTCAAAGTATTGATCCTTTAATGATTATGTTTCACAAAGTACTCTATTATTTCTAATCAATAAAGGAGAGAGTCAAGAATACCCTGATTAGTTGTAAATGAAGGACCCTCTGAGTTGGTGAGTACAAATTGGTATGAGGACTACTTGATTCAGAACTATCTGAGGTATAATCTTCCACCGAAGGTTGATCACTTTCACCAATAGGTACAACTTTCTCTTCTGACCTTTGATCACCCAAGGCTTTCTAGATTTGTTTTCTTCTTGGATTAGTCTTTCCCAACTCTGGGAACAATCTTCTAGTAGGATCTGATTTAACAAAGGATCTTCTTCCTTCCATACTTTATGAAATTGTCAAGTAAAGCAACCAAGATTTAGATATTTTGCACTAGTTTTTTTCCATAATTCTCACAAAGGATGGAGCCACCACTAGGGTTTTGCACCCTAGATGTGTTGATTACTTGAAATTATTCACTAGAAGATAGATTTACACATAAATGAACAAATCTTCACAAATATTTACAATCCTTGCTAGATTTTCCTAGTAAAGTCAAATTTAATGGAAAGCTCACTTGTACTAGGGAAATATAGAGAAAACAAGTACATATACAGGCTCTATTTTGAAAATCTCAACAAAGGACTACATTTCTAGACATGTATTTAAAATAGATATGTAATAAACATTACCAGAGACATGAATTTTACTCAATTTTTGGAAATAGTCCTCGAAAATGGCGCTAGAAGCATGTTGGTACCCAAAATTACACCCCTTGGGGCCAGGCAATATCAACATAGATGAGATGATGAAATTTGAGAATGGAAAACTGTAAGTGTATATGTTATTTGTAGTTAGGGAGGATGTCTGACAAACCTATTTGAACCTGACTTTGATGGGATCGGGTGACACGTGCAAAGGGGATGACCTTCCCTACTGATTTAGGCCCTACCTTCGACCAGGGTGAGAGAACCCATTTTGTAACTTGAATTTGAAAAAGGATAACATAATCAAGGCTTCTTAGTCTTTTCTTTTGGAGCTTTAGTATCAGTCCTAAGTGAACATGGTCAATATATGCACAATTTAACTCCTACGATTCATCACACTAAATGGTGCAAATGTCACTCGAGCGAGACTCAAGATACTCTAGATAGTGGGAATTTATGTTGGTTCCTGCATAGTTATGAAAGGGTAAAGTGAAATCCAGTCTCCTTTCAATAGTGTTTACACATGTTGTGACAGGATGACTAACATGATATTTTTGTTTTTGATGAGGCTAAAGTTTTTTTTATAATGATGGGGATTCAAAAAACTATAAGTCTCTAGATAACACTACTCACAGTGCTTTTTTAAACACATATGTCATTCCAAACAACACAAAGCAATTCATCAATTTATCACAATTCTCACTTAAAGAAATATTTGCATTCATTGATACTCAATTAAGACAAATATTTCACACAATCCTCAAAATACTTAGCACAAAATCTCATGCAAGCATTCTAATGAAGTGTTTCTTGCTCCTAATCTCATACACTTAAGATACACTCAAAATCTTACAAAGATCCATCAACAAAATGATTTCAGTAAGGATTTTATAATCACATTCAACATTGTAAAGTAAAGGCTCACAATACAATATTGAACAAATCACCAAAACTTAATCACTAAGGACAGGCCCAATGTACTTCAAAGAAAGAAAGAAACATAATTACAGTAGGAAATGTAATTGATCAACAAAGTGTTCAATATTTAAAGTCCAAGACATAAAAATGAACCCATAGTTAGACAAATTTCATTTTAAAATTCATCAAATTCTTGACAAGGGAAAAAGGTAATACTAAATCTCAATGCCTGCTAATGACTATACTCTATAATCATCTTAACACTTGAATTTGAAAGATTAAAACTCAAAATGTACTTCTAGGAAACAAATAAGTAGTATCTCAATAAAAATATCAATTCTTGTTCTTTTCCAAAGCTTTTAGAAAAAAACCCCCCTTAGTATGAGGAAAAACCCTCATACTTATACTTTTATCCTATCTGATTTTCCCCCAAAATGTCCTTCAGGAAGGCCTTTGAATCCTCGCTCCATGTAGTTCAAAATCTACAAAGAAAAGATCTATTAACTGAAAATATTCCCTTTTGCTTCTGATTGGGAGTGAGAACATGTGGTGACATCTGAGGACACAAAAAGGATATTCTCTTATTCCCAACAAACCTTTTCATTCTTCTTTTCACTTGCTAGGGACTTGGCTTGAGATTTCTCCTACCCTATTTTTATAGGCATCATACCTTTCAACATCTTGAGTTACAAATTCTTCATCAGGTCCTGAGTGGTAGTTGAAAATTATTTCATGTTTTGTATTGATTTCATCAATCTCATTATAAACTACTCTTCTTTCCCATGTTAGCTTCCTTATTACTTTATCAATTGTTGTCTTAGCACCTACCCATTCATTCATGAGAGTCACATTGAAATTTCTTGGCTCTCCTGGTTTACCCATGACATGTTCCCTAAAAATTATGATCATATTTTTAGTGCTTTCCACACTAATTTTCTCTCCAGTATCTTTTCCAATCATTCTATCTATCAGATCATGAAGATGATTGATGTAATATGTAGTTTTATGTCTCACCTTCTCAAGGATTTTAAGAGAATTTTCCAAGACCTCCACTCTTACCTTTTTCATGTTGTAATACTCATGTTGAATGCCCATAGAATCGGAGATATAATGCCTTCTTTAGTAATTATGTCATCATCTAAATTCTTGATGACTTCCATTTTAGGCAACATATCCTACCACATTATCTACTCGGCCTCACATTTGTCCAGTAATGCCTAGAGTTATTTCTACCTTCTCAAAGATGCGGGAATACTTCTTTACAAATTCTATAATTAACATTTCACCTCTAGTGACCAAATGACTTTCCCATTGAATGGTAGCTTCCCCTCTTTCACTCAAATCACTCACCCTCTTGATATCTTCACCAATGATCTCTGGGGTCTGAGTTTCCTTCTTGGTGAGTTCTAGTCAATCTTCTGACTAAGTTGGACAATGCCTCATTCTTAGCCTTTAAATCTCTCTTTGTTTCTTTGAACTCATCAATTTTCTGGAACACTCCTTCTACTACACAAAAAAATCATATTTCATTTCTTTAGTAGAGGGGCTTACCTAGAGAGACCTTGGAGACTTGGAAATCTGATGGGGATGCTTCTTCTCAAGGAACATCAACTTTGGGAGTTGTAATGTCTATGAACCATTCTCCTTTTTTGTTTTAAGGGCTGCCCTAGAGATGACCTTCACCTTTTTGGGTAGTCTTGTTGGAGTGAGGAGAGCTAGTATTTGTAAATCATCATCATCCAAGTGTATCTCTACCTTCTTCTTCTTAGGAAGAGTGCTACTGATCCACTCTCTTATAGGAGACTCATGTTCATCAAGTGATTATAGAACAAGGGTCTCAGGTACAATTGTAAGGGCCTTAGAGGAAGATGAAGGTATTGACACACCTTCTAAAATTGTGAACACATAGTTCCTTTTGAGCACTTTGTTCTACAAGGCCATCCTGGATTTCAACTCCTTCCATAGGCTCAGATTGATCTTTTGTCACTTCAATTTCTAGGGGCTGCTTATCATCGCTTTTATTTTCTATTTTTTTTCCAGATTTTTTTCTAAACACAATGGTTTTACTAGGTCCTTGAGGGGTAACTTCAACCGTGGGAATGCAAATTTCCAAGGCTCCTACCTCTACTTCAACATTCTGAGGTGTCGCTACAACTAACTGTAACATCTATCATTTCTTCCTATGTTATTTGCACTAGAATCCCCTCAACATGAGGTTGCATAGGTAAAGTTGATTCTAGGGTGGCCTCAACATGTTGTTGTGGTGTAATTGCAACATCAAGTACATGAGCTTGTATGAGGAGTTGTTCTTTGTGGGTGAAGTAATTGTAGTTGTTGGGATAACAAGGGTTGCTTATCATAGGTGTAGGTTGTTCAATAGGAAAAACTATAGGAGACTGAGCAACAATAGACAAGACACTAGGAACCTCAAGGTTCTCTACCTATTCAAGTCTCCATCTCTTCCAGATCCACCCATTCAAGAAGTTTTAGTTCTTTTCCTCTTTCGGAGCTGAAGTTATTTTTCCTCTTCTATTTCCTACATACCAATATGGGGAACCTCACCATTTTTTTCTTCCTTGGCCTTCTTAAGACTAGCTTCCATCACTTTCTCTTTTCCTTTGGCTCTTAGGCAGATGTTGGAATAGTCTATAAGGGAGTAACATGAAAAATAGGGCTTGCAAACTTACCTTCCTGAGGCATTTCTCTAGTCCTTCTTGATGTTTGAAGAGGGAGAGTTTTGGATTTTTCTGGGTGCACTACATCACCTGTCATTGGTAATGAATCTAACTTCTTAACCTTTTTCCTCCATGAAATGTCTCTAGTGGTATAAACCCTCCGAAGGGGGGGGAAGAACATCATCGATGAGTTGATTGTGCCTATATTCTCTTAACAATGGGGTCTAGTGGTAACTTATATCCACTCCTTTTGAAAACAACCACCTTATGGAAAGTTAAGATAGGGTGGGTAGTTTTCTCCTAATTGTACTTCTTCTCTAGTGATGTTCTAATTAATTGGTGGTAAGGGTTGCAAAAGCAATGTTGTCCTGGATGTATTCTTCACTAACTATATTTCCATCCTCCTCTAACCCTTCAGGGTTTGGATAACCCCATATTCAACCATCTGAGACAAAGTCATTCTTGAAAACTCTCTTCATGTCGACCTCTCTCTCTCATCTTCACAGTTCATCCAGAAGTCCTCATAATGAGGCTTGTGCTCTACCTGAGTGGGCACAATACTATGTAAAATATGCTTTATATCATATTGTTTTCTATCCTCAAACATGTCTATCATACACCTATTCATCTCTCCCTCCAACATTTTTGCTTTCTAGATATTAGGGAAAGTATAATTCCCTATGACTATAGGGAATTTGATTGGGGACATTACATGTTTTTGAGAAATGATCTGGTGTAGTGATAAACAATTGTCTGACCAATTCCATTAATGCTCCCATTTGTCATTGACACATCTGGGCAACATATAGGGTTTCCATCAAAACCACTAACCCTGATATATGAATAAGTTCTGAATTAGATGAAATAACACCCATAATGAGTAATAAATCTCTTAGCATCAGGGGTGAACCTTTCATTTTCCCAATCTAGTTAGTACAAACAAATTATAGGTGCAAAGAAGTGATTGGAAATATTTATGTAGTGTGCATCAAAAATTTGTAATTTCAACTAATAGAAAACATCATACACCTTTGAACTATCAAGTTCTCTATCCATTAGTAATTTAGGAAAATTCCTATGAAAATAAATATTATAGACAAGGTAAGAGGTCATGAAGAATTCACCCATTCTAGGATTTTCTCCTCTCGCTATCTAGGGAAACTCCCATCATTTGCTCATGAATACATGGTACTTATAATCTCCCAGGGGAGAGGTTGTTTGTTAAAAGTATGACCTGGATAAATTCAAACATCCATTCCTAAAAGAAAGTAGTAGATTCCATACCCATTACTCGGTTCAACAATGTGATCACATCCCCAACTTCCTCAATAAATTCAGCCCTATTCAATTTCTTTGTCATTCTGTGGGCAAAGTTTGAGGACTATTCAACCAATGGTCATTCATATATTTCATCCATTTCTTCGAATGAGTATTCCAAGATTCCCATGTGTTGAATCCTTAGTGATAGCCCCCTCTTCCCTTGTGGGAGGAAAACCCAACATTTTGTCAAAAACATGTTCTAGAAAGACAAGACCAACTCTCCTCTTCCGTCTCGGACTTCTTTAGTTTTAGGATTGTAATTTTGGGCACATACCCATACAAGTTCTGGGCATGGCGTAGCGGGAGGGAAGGCAACAACGAGGTCGATGCAACTATTAGCTATTTGGGTCATGGCCTCACTTATTTTAGGGAATATAGCCTCTGTTTAAAATCCTCTAAGTCTACGGATGCGATATCAGAGTTTGTAATTCTATCCAGAGGGGAACTAAGATTGGAACTTATTTTTGAGGGTGTTACAAAATCTTCATAATTTTGGTTTAGCTCTATCACACTTCTTTTGGACTTCCTATACCAATTTTCAAAATATCACAGAAATAGGGGGATGATGAACTCACCTTTTTGACAACTCTTTGGAACTTGTTTGAAAATCTCTGCAACCAAAATCTGAGCCTTGAGTTCAAGTTCTCACTTCAACTATCTTTCATTACTATCACTTCAAAATATCAAACCTTTAAGGGTGTTTGTATGTAGCTTTAAAACAAGTCACCTTATTAATGACTCGCATATTTATGCATTAATGCCGTAGATTACATTCGTGGGGAGTTTTTTGTAATTCTCAACCTCTTTAATTATTACAACCATTACAATATTTTCATGTCATATCACTCACGTATCTATCTTACATGAATCTTCTTAAATTAAGGGGCTTTACTCCCATATGGCTAGTGCATTAATGAACCACCTCCTTTTCACCAATGGGCTTCAGAAGATCTTGCAAGGTGACCTACACACTATTGTTGTAATATGAGAGATGCGCTTCTTTTCTTGCCCCCATGCATACTATAGACTTGGTCCATGTTCTTGGTATCTCGGATCTCGAACTTATTTTTATCAACTACACACCTTGAGGGACCATGAGACTTTGTTCACTTTTTTTTGGCTTCCCAACCTTCCTTTCTGCATACTACTTTTTCCTTTTACTTACTAACTTTGACCAATGAGATGACATGCACCCTCTTTTGGTTTCAGACTTACAACTTCATCTTGCATTTTACCAAGTGTAGAATGCCCAGGAAAGTAGAGGCCCATCTCCCCATTCCAATAATATCCTTACATGTGTTTTCCTTCAGGGAATGGGGATGATTCCATGTTTTTCATTGTGCTTCACATGAATGCTCATCGGGGTACTTTATCGAGACCTTTAGGAAATATCTTGTGCCTTGCATATTTACATTGCCATTTGTAAACTTCCATAGATTAAGTTTGATATATCAAAGCAAACCAATGTTTCACCATTATTTCTCGACATCGAAACATGGTACAAGTTACACAAGGTTTTGATAAAAGATGACACATTGGGGGCTCTTTATGGGGATTGACACGACTTTATAGTGGATTTTCATATGGGATTTACCTTTGTTTGTAAGACATGAAAAATTTTGGAGGCATACTTTGAATTAAAGTGCAGAAACCTATGGATAGGGAACTCAAGCTCCCACATATGAAACCCATGTTTCAAAACAAATCATAGTTATTTGTTGAGTGTGAACTCACCATGATCATCGAGATCGGGGATAATATTATGCTTGATAAACAAATGTGTTTCGTCTCCCTTATCAAGGAAATCACAAACATCATTGTTGGATCTTATTGTGTAGAGTGACATTTTTGGTCTTAACTTCCCAAAAATAAAAAAAGCAAAACAATTCACAAATAAAAAAATGAGAAAACATTACAAAAAAATCAAAGGTATAAAGATCAAACATTACAACCAGTATTGCATTCACACGGATGTTCTTTCTTCCCTTTATTTCCATTCCTTTACAATTCATCCACCTTTTTCATCCCTCCGATGATATTTTATTTAGTCTATTCGCACGCATTTGGTGGAATTTATCTCTATGGTATCTGTTTGACCTTGCTCTTTCATCACCTTGGTAAATTAAAGAACGACGGGCCTCTTAGAGATCCTATAATTGTCATACATCTAATAAAATTGTTGTGAAGAACTTTTGGACTTATTTGTTGACACCAACCAATGTCTTCATTGCAATCAATTCCACATCCTTTCATCATACCATTAGTGGTTCTTAACCCTTGTCAAATTAAGAGATCTAAAATTAGTTTTCGAAAGAAAAAAAATCAATCAATAAAATCAAGCAAAAACAAAAGCAACTTGATATATAACTCTCTCTTGGGGTATTTCCAGTATCTCTATCGGGGCTATGGACACTTGGCTGGCAATAGAGCAATGTTGTGACTAGAATCAAATACATCTCCATCAAGGCTATAGATTACTTGGTTGGTAGCGGAGCAATGTATGGAACTCCTTCCACCCTCCATTCACAAATCACCTTTCAGAATAAATCATTCCTACATATTGGCTAGCATGTTTTCACTTGCTGTCTATCAAATCTTCCCTTCAAGAAGTAATTAATTTCCACATGCACACACTGGATCTCTATGAGAAAACATGATTAGTATGTTACCAAGTGTCTTTTTTTGGACCTTGTTCAAACTCTTTCTTTAGTTTGTATTTTGTCTCATGGTTTGTGCCTTTGGCTAATCACGTTTTCATCACCAATCTTCTAGCTACATTTTCCATATCTTACATAGAATTCACACCGTCTTCGCTTCGTTCAGAATATCCATGGGTGTAAGATAGCCTTTTTACCTTGTTTATGGGAACCTTTGTCCCCTTTTAATAAAATATTCTTCTCCTTCTTTTCTATCATATGTTTCTTGGCCAACTTACACTGGGGGCACACTTTCTCCTTCCTAACACTTCATTGGTTTGAGTTCATCATCATGTTGAACCTATCTGTCTTGGCCTTGATCCACCATATCTTCTTCTTGTATATATGCACAAGATTTTCCCTTGTACATTCTCACCTCTCATTGGGGCATCTTTGCATCTTCATTTTTCCTATACATAGCTTTGGAAAAATTAAAAAAACCCTAAAAATTCACAAACAATCAAAATCTAAAAACATTGATAAATCAATCAAAAATGCTAAAAAGATCAAAATTCAAAATTTGCAAAAATTGGTAAAAGCTTGATACACAACTAAAATCATGTCATATGCATGGTATTCATTGCATATCTTGTTGACATTTTCACGTGTTTTAGAACCAAACAACTTGCGGATCACCTAGATCTACAACCATTTACAAAGCTAGACTGTTTGCTTCTTCGTACTCCATGGCACATCGAGTTGCCTAGTACTATTTTGTAGCACACAAAGCTTTATCATTGACCCTACATCCTTCATCAATTCCCCTCGCATGTATCCTTGCTTGGGGCATCATTTTTAACCCTTTTCGTTAATCACGAACATGTGGGATCTTCAACTTGATAACAAAACATTTGTGCAACAATCTTGACCATTGTTGGTTTGAGTATGTGTGTTTGTACTTGTTTCCCTGTTAAATGAGCTTGTTTACTTCTCGTATTGCATTACATTCGTATGTTGCATTGAGTTGGTGTTTTCAACAATGGAAAATTATTCATATTATGGCTTTTCATGTCATTCTACACTTTTGTCATATGCTTATATTTTTAATAAGGACCGATGATGTAGATCACTGGCAATATGATGACACAAAAGTTGTTTAAATACACTGGATGAAAGCTAGTTCTTTTTTCCGTCTTCATTTTTCTTCTATATCATTCAACATTATTCTTCTAATTCACTTAGGGCATCCTACCCCTCCTCATTCTTCTATCCATTTCCTTCATCTTTTCGATCATCGATTGACCTCTTTCATCACCCCATCGACACTTGAGGGGGCATCCTTCACTCCACTAATTTTTCTTCTATCTCTTCAAAATTCACGTGTTTGTACTTGTCTACTATCTTTGAAGTGGCATCGCTTACGCCACCCCAAAGAGGGGCAAATGTAGACACCTATAATTTGGATCGAGCAATTTAAATACTTAAATTGCGCTAATTATCCCCTTTCCTGCAAATTGACGACATATCGTCAATAATGCACCATTTCTCCTCTATCACCATTAATTAGTTACATTACACTAATTAATTAACCCTCCTATCACTCAAGATGTCGATTAACGACCTTCCGTTAATTAGTGTTCGCTTCTGTCTGAATTAATTAATTATTCCTAATTAATTAACTCTCTCTTCTATTTAATCAATAAATCATCATTTATTGGATTAAAATCCTCTCATACCCTAAATCATACTAACTTTCCTCTAAAAAGCTTCTATAAGCTTACACCTACCTATTAATTAATCACTCTTGATTAATTAATACACCCCCTCAACTCCAATGAATCACTAATGATATATTAGTCTCTCTTAAAGCAAACTTAAAGTATGTTTATCCCTAATTAACCTAGATTTGTTATTATCCCACATATAATAGGATGCAAAGCTTCTTCAAACCAAAGGGTTATATAAAGAACCCTCCTCCTACCTTTCTTCTTACACATTTGCATGCATATAGCATAAACTATAGGCATTTTCATCTTTGAGCATCCTCCATTAGTGTTGAGCTAGGTATCTTCATCTTTCATTTCATCCATCCAAGCTTTGAGTAATATGGAGAGAATCAAAATGGCCTTATAGCCATGTCTTGATGAGACTCCATTCTCAAACCCTTGGGATCAAACAAACAATCACATTTTGATTGCTAAGGATCTACATAGGTCCATTTCTAGTTAGCTTTCAAAGAGTAGAGAATAATGCTTAACATGTTAGTTTGATTTCCTTCAAAGTTCTATGCATGTTGTTGATGTTTAGTCTCTTTAAGCTCTTAGCATGATGATCTATGTTTAGTTAGCTTTGTTTTGGAACTATTAGGTGTTAGTTTCAATTCTCTTAGCTTAGCTAATTAATACATGGATACATGCATACACATAGTGAGGGTTCAATAACCCTCTAATTTTACTTTAATTGACAAATGTAATATGGAATGGGTTGCTACTCATGGATATGATTTAGAAATATTTTCAAATGTAAATAAATACCTACTCTAAGTTGAGAAAGTTATAAATAAAAGGAAAAAATGCTTATAAGAAATAAATTCTATTTTTTTTTGTGAATTCTATTTACAAATGGCATTTGGTGACAAATGTTTACAAATAATGAAGGTATTGAAATCTTTGCATTGATTAATTACTCGAATGAAAATGACAATAATCCCGATTTACTATGTGAACAATGTAGACATTAAGGAAACATATCATATAGTTTAAATATATTTTGAGTAGCACATTTCCATACAAAAATTGAAATCAACAAAGGAAAAGAAACATTCCAAACTATGTATATAGATAATGTTGATTAAAATGCATGAACACTGACCAAACTTTATTAAGCTTACATTAAAATGAGCCATTACATGATATTACATGATAAAGCTTAAATTTAATATTGCCGCATATGCCATTATAATAGTTGTAACAAAATAACCTCTTTGTATTAAAATTTGTGTTTCGTGGCGTATCCATTGGGAAGTAAGCATTCTAATCTTCTTCACTTTATATCTAAAAGAGTTTACAAGCCCCTTTTATGACCGATGAGTCTCAACACTTTTAATTACTTTAAAGGGAATATAAAACAAATGATTGAAAGTGACTCTTTGTATTCCTCATAACAAGCAAAATATGTTTTAATTTGACCTAAGCATGTAGCCATTTGTGGGTCCCCGAGATAAGAATATTAGCAAGAGAAATAAGGTTAACCCCCATGACTAGCCTTGTAGGCATTATGATCCTCTTCACCATGCTAGTAGGCAATATGATGTGTTGCCATTTTCCCATTACCCATTTTCCTCTTGAACGATGAATTATTCTTATTTATATCACCCATTACATATGCTTTGGGCCTCCTCGATAATGAAACCTATTTGTAATGATTACACAATCATTTGTATCGATAATAGAGTGTTAACAAACAAGTGTAGGTGTTTATTGTTGTAATTTGTGTCAATTTATTTATTTTTAAAATTTCAAATATATTATAGGTGGCCAATTACATAGAAAGGGTAGTTTTTTTTCTTTTTCATTTGCGAGATGATGAATATTGTGACGGTAATGATGTTACGTTTAACAACCCACTAGCGATTTTCATTTCATAGAATGTTTTTCAAAAATGCACTCAAGAGATTTGAAAATCAATAAATACATTCAACAATCAACAAATAACGAGGCACAAAGTGCATAAAAATCAAATGATGTATATAAATACCAATGTTATAACCATCATAATTTTAGGGAAAGTTTTATCTTGCAGTACGCTTCGCTTTTGGTGACGTGGTCGACGTGACCCACTAAAGCATGGTCAAAAGAGGCCAAACATCACCTCTGTTTGTGAGCATCTTCTACGGCGCTTTAATTATGTATGATCAACATTGAAATATCCATTCACCTATGCCTTCGTGACCAACCAACCGACTACATTTGAAATTTCCAGTCTTGTACATGTAGATAATCATGCTCAACCAATAAAAACCACTTGTAATAAATGAGGGCCTTTGAAAAAGCATCCATGACATGTATATGAATAAATGCATAAGACGAGATATAGAGTTGGTGATTTCCATTTTGATAAAATCCCTAACATTCTCTCGCTATTCAAGTTTTATTTTCATCTTACTATTCAAGTTTTATTTTCATATTCCTATTTTCATTTTGATATGAACCTAACATTCTTTGGATGTAAATTTTGCACCTATTGTTTATTTTGGGAAAATCAATGGTCATTTTTTAGGGTTTTTGTGTCTTATAAATTGATTGGTGACGTTTTTTATTTTTTAGTCAACATTTCCTCTCAACTTCATGTTACCACAAGGCTTCGGGCATCCCTCTTAACACCCCGCCTTATGGTCCAAATTTTGGGTTGTGGGTTCTTTAGCCAACTAGTGGTGTTTTAAGGTTCTCTTGTTTAATTGTTGCGCTTTAACCAAATGGCATTTTAAGTAGTTGAGATCTTAACAACTCGGGCCTTGTCCTTTTGGATGAATACTAAAAGGCACTATGAACCCATGATTACTCCCGTTTTGTGGTTACTAATCCATGTATCAAAGTCGGATGTGGTACATCTTGCCATAGTAGAGGGTTTATTTTACCCACTTAGATGCACCATAACTTTCTTGATCTTCCTTAATTATCTACCTTATAAAGGCAACTTCCTTGGTTTGTGATATGAAGAAGTTCATCGAATAGGAAATCCTTTTCACTATATGATGATTCTTGAATGCAAATGGATTGATAGATGAGCAAAAACTTTGTTAATCCTTTCCTTAATGTCACCCTTGTTTATCATTATCCTTATGACATTAGTTCTCTATTTTTTTTTGTGTAGAAAGGCCCACACAATGAACATGCGTGGTACTTTGTCTTGGTATTACGTGCCCTATTGGAAGTTCTAAATGGGATACTTGCACTCGATTCCTCTTCATGTATATATGATATATTATGTCCCTTGAATGAATCTACGAGTGATTTTCTTTTCCCGTCGGTCTATTGTGACAGCTTAGTGCCCTCCTCCTCCTCCTTAGGCTAGTATGGATTTGCCTTATGTTAACTTTTCATAGTTCTCTCAAAGATAAACACATTGAGTTCATGCCGCATGTACACACACACACCATGACTTGTATCTACATTTCTTTGTGTTTGTATTTGATCACTTTGTAGAAGTTTGTTGTGATTCAACTATAAATAATAAATATTCGAAATCTAAATTACCTTGTACATTCTTTTAAATATTTCAAACAAAACAATGCGAAAAGAAAGAAAGAAACTTATTAATTCACTAGAAAAAAATCCTATATTTTTTAGTGTTTTATTTAATGCTAAATTTTAAAGCATAACACTAATGGTGATACAATATTAACCAATAAAATAGTAAACATAATTGAATTGTTAAAAGATACCTCATCTACCTTGGAAGATGATAAAATAAAATCGCCTACTTCATAAAGCATCCCTTCATATATCTCATTACCTAGTCAAGGATCAAATATGCACAACTTTGGAATTATATAAAAAGGGCACATTTGAGAGCCGTGAGGTTTAGGGTTCACAATAAACATGTTCCTCAATAAAATTGGGAAACCCATGTTAGACTTCAACTACACCACCATAACCAAACCCCTTTGAATTTGACGGCCGTTTACGTTTTTTTTTTTTTTTTTTTTACCATTGAAGCCGTAATAAAATTTGTTAAATTTTTACATTACCGTCTCGTTCAAACTCGAGTGAAGTACATGAAAGTAATTTTGTGGGTAGTGATAATCAATGCAAGGTATAATAGTGATGGCGCCCGCTTTCTAACCGAGGTCTCCACCTTGTTTCATCAAGGCGAAGGTTATTCTCCCTATGGAATATATTGCATACATAAAATTGATCATAGAAATCATTATCATGACCATCATATACATGCGCTAACACATGACGCGAGTTTCAGCAGATTAGTTTTTTGCAATTTTGGTACTTGTTGAAAAACACACGACTGGTCTTTACAAACTCTGTTTCTTACCGATCTGTTTGCTACACCGCCACATGCCATTATCAAATTTCAATCAAGTTTATTAAAAAAACAAGAAACTGATGATGTGACCACTAATGTGCAAGTCCCACCCATGCATGCGCACGCATGCTCTATAGTATTTTTTATGGGCTAGTTTCATACATGCGGTGCATTCTATGGGGAGAATAGCTTCCGGCCTTCATCAAAGACTTTACGAAATTAAAATACAAATAAAAATAATAATAGTGAAAAATCGCCGTCACTTCAAATTTGTTTGACGTCCATAGGCGGGCGTCAAGTTTGATAACGGTCGTCGTGATAAACGACAAATTGGCATGAGGGCCCTAGTGCGGTGATAGATTCCTAAAACAACACGCGGTGATACAAAAGGGACAAGAAAAACGCATCTTGAGGAAAATCGGTGGACTACTTATTAATTTGATGAGGTAAATGCAATATTTGTGTATCGAGGCTATCTGGGTGGTGACAGATTCAGACGCTGCTCCCTCAGATCACACTCTTCTTTCCCATAAATCCCACAGATATTCCGGGTAACGTGTATTATTCCGTTTGATCTTACCTTTTCTTTTTATTTCCTCTGCTGTTTAGAATGATTTGGTGTTTTTTTCGGACTTTAGATTTTCTGTTCGATGCATGTATCGTGTATTGGTTTTTATGTCCGTTGGTATTGGTTTTCTGTTTGTATGGTTCCATGTATCTGGGTGGAGGTTTTGTGGGTTCCCGTTTAGGGCATGAGGTTTTGTGGGTTTTAGTTTCGGAAAAAAGTCTTTGATTTTGTGGATTATTTATGCTTTTTCATCTCAGATTGTTTCATCTCAGGTTTTGTGGGTAGGTGTTTTGTGGATCTATGTTTGGGATCACATTCCGTGATCCATCATTAGGATGAGAATCTGGCATGAGTTGATTCCAGACTTTAATTTCTATTTAAACCATGTATCTCTACTATGTTGGCATCCTTAAATAGGAGCCTAAGTCTGCTATCAACTCATGCTATATTCTCATCGTGATGATGGATAATGGAGTGTGATAGAAACATTGATCTAAAAATGAAGCATTCAATCAAATTTGTATGGGCTGTAGAAATACCATCTATCATAATTTATAGTATGTTTATACGATGAAGTTTTCCTTGCCCCTTCTGTTCTGCAATTAAAATTTGTATGTTTCCCATACTGCACATGTATAGGGTTTTAAACCAGTCTATAGGATTACATGCCTTGGAATGAAGTCCAACTTTACGGATTTCTTTGTGAGGTATCAGGGCTGGGAATGAGGGTATGTTTACAGACACGGTAGAAAAACAAAATAAATAAATGGAATTTAGAAAAACTAGATTATTAATCTAGAAGGCCTCCTCAATATTGACACAGTAGCAAATTTATTATGCTCGAATGTGAACATGCAGGAGAAATGGTAAGAGTCCATCGAAAGAATGGAGAAATCTTTAGAGAAGAAAACAAACTGAGACAGTTGAAACTGTGAGGTTATACAGATGCCAGATGAGAATAAAGCTTGTTCCTATTGTTGTTCTGTGTACGTGAGTTTACTAACAAATCAATACAACACCACACAATTTCCAAGTTGATGCTATGATGAGCCACTCGTGTGACATACATTGCCTGTTGAATTAAAATATATATCAAAGTATGGCACGAATTTTTGAGATGCCCTTCCATTCATCAATCACGGGAAACATTAGGGGTGTAGGGGACGTGCCTCAAATATTTGTGGATGCATCCCATTGGTTATAGATCATTGCCTCGTTAATATTCTTACCTGTCACTCTCTCTTGCGAGTTCTCTAAGTTTATGCAATTTTCCAATCGCCCTAAATTGCTAATAAGGTTTATATGCTATCTCTGAAATGATTTTGCTTGAGCCTTTATTGGTGCATATGTTTTGTACTGATTCTGTAAATAACAAATACCAAATCCTAGGAGAGATACGTTCAGGTAAATTATTTCTTGATTTTTAAATGTAGATGCAACAATTTATCATTTGTTGTTCGACTTACCTACTGGACTAATCCTAGCACCACATAGATTTGAAAATGTTTTAACCTAAGACAGTATATGGTGACAAATATTAGCACCAATACTGACAGAGTTCAGATTTACCATAAACTACATTTGAGATTTTTACTCCATATGTTATTGATTGTTTTCAAATTTCCGCAATTGTAGTTGAGTTTGTTTTATTTTGCATGAAATGGTCAAATGTTGTTGCTTGCTGACAGTACTCTTTTGCTTCATGTAAAAATTAATTGTCTATCATTTTTGAATGTGGGAAAAATTAGAATGTTCTGATGTAATAAATTGAAGCACTGAAATGAATTAAATGATTGCAACAGTCAGTTGCACGAAAGCATTCGGCTGGACCCAAATCTCCTTTTAAGTATTCTGTATTTTACTTATTTTGTCTAAGTATTTGCTGTTTTACCTTGAATGCGTGGCATAATTCGCTTGTTTTTTTCTCTAGACCCTTTGCTTCTTTTCAAGTTTAACCCTTTTTCCAAATGCTGTACTGTTTCTACATTTTATTGATAACCTTTTTGACTATGTCATTATCTTGGTGTTAATTGTAACCGTAGGCATTTGGATTATAGATTATGCTGATTCCAGACAGCTCACACACTTTCCAAGTTTTGCAAATTCTTGGGGGTATTATTTCTTTGGATTTTCTATTTGCTTGATTGATGATGTATTGTTTCAAATCCATGACGTGTTTGCAGTGCTTGTCAAGTTCTGTTATTTGCGATAAAACAAAGCAACTGTCAATGACATGAAATCATCTGACTAGATTTAAGTCTTCTTCAAACATTCTTCATGGTATTTTTTTGGCCATGTACTGTTCTTCTACTTTGTATTGTGGAAAAATTTCCACGTCTTTTCTGCCATGGAAGTGGTGAGTTCTCCTTACCGTTGCTTCTTTTTAAGCTTGACATTCAAGCACTGTAATGTTTCAGCTCTTGACCCATAACCTATATGTGTTATGTCAGTAACTTCCTGTAAGAGAAGGCATTTGAACATAATTTGTTCATTCCATACAGTTCACATGCTTTCTGAGTTTTGTAAGTTCTGTTGGTATTTGTTCTGGTTGGAATTTCTATTTGCTTGATTGTGTTTCTCAAAGTTTGACTTTTTTGCAGTATATCTAAAATATTTAAAAATGTGTTAAGCTGCATGCAGTTGAGACTCGATAGTAAAGCAACAAGGAAGATAACTATCAATAGCTAATGAATCTTTAATGTATCCATAAGTCCCTCTTTACTTTAAGTGATTGTAAGAATGCAGTTTATTATGGCATATACATCTCCCGAAAAAATATTGTTTCCCACTGATGTTGAACTTGTTCATTTGGTGTTTTCAGTTTTCAGCTGGTAAGGCATGGCGTCTATAACGCTTTCCAGTCCAGCACTTTTAAAAGTGACTTGTGCTGCAGCTGCTCCTGGAACAAGGATTAATTTACCCCAGAAGAATTTTGCAGGCTTGAAATCATCGACAAATATTTCCAAGGCCTTTCATTTGAAGACAAGCCAGGGTCCTCTCACTGCAAGCTACATGGTGAAGCTGATTATGCCTGATGGTCTTGAGGCAGAGTTTGAAGCCCCGGATGATGCCTACATCCTGGACTCTGCTGAGGCTGCTGGTCTGGAACTTCCATACTCTTGTCGTGCTGGTGCATGCTCTACATGTGCAGGACAAATTAAGAAGGGAACAGTGGATCAATCTGATCAATCATTCCTTGATGATGCACAAATGGAATCTGGTTATTTATTAACTTGTGTTTCATATCCTACCTCGGACTGTGTTATTCACACACACAAGGAAGGCGAGCTATATTGAAGATGTGGTTGCTAGCAGATTCTGTTAGAAATAAGGTTCCACTGGTTTGAAAGTTCTATAGAGGATATTTATGCAACCTAATTGTTTTATTAAACAGGCAGGCAGAATGTATGACAAATCTGTGCTTTAGTGCAGGTTCTCTGGAGTTACCGATCACGATTCGTTGCAGTATCAATGTTTTTGTTGTTGAGACTTTAGTTTCATATATATGTATGGAATTCACCTGTTCAACATTTTCGGCAGTCGATGTCTGCCGTTTTGTTTGTGTGCCATCTTTTAATTGAGTTAGGACTGTTGTGGTAAACTTTAATGTCTGTTAGGTGAAATTCAGAGTCTTTCCTGGGAAATGTGATTTCATTTATAAGGCCACTTGATGAATTTGAGTGTCATACAGGAAAATATTCTTTGAAAATACATGTTGGTCATAAAGATATAATATGCATTTTTAGCTTTTATTAAATTCTCTGAATGGTAAAAGCTGTAGTGGCTGCATGGATTTAGGAGGATCTTTTAGCTATACCAATAAATACACCATTCAGTTGTGAAATAGCTAAGTTCAGAACAAAATGTATTTTAACATATCCACTGAAATATCAGTGGAATGTCCTGGAGGGAATTGCTTTGGTCGAGGTATCTCTGTGTGGAGCTTTGGTTGAAGAGTGAAAATTGTTTTGTGGGATTTTGAATGAATTGCTTGTCATTTTCGGAATTTCTGAAGAAGTTTATCTATTCTGGTTTGCTTGAAGGCCTGGAAAGTAGATTGGGGATACTTTTTGGTTGTGGACCTTTTGATATTTGTATCATAGATGCTGTACAGTCTCCATATGGTTGGAAATCTGCTTTCCACTGTCATGGAACCCATTAATTGTCATAAAATATGAAAATGCATTTGTTAAGCAGTTGTAAATACCATGCACCAGACATTGCATTACAGAAAATATTTTGGGATACGATTTTTTTGAAGAAATATTTCTCAACCTATCTTGCAACGGATTTCATTTGAGGGAATGGTTTTACTTGTGTTTCCTAATAAGTATAGTACGTATTAAATTTCCTTGAAATACATCAATTAATAACAAAATAATCACGAGCAGATAAGTGGCATTTTTGTATGGCGGGGACCGTTTTTAATACTTCAACTACTTCGAAGGAGGGGGTGTAGATGCTCATTGGGGTTCCGTTTTTTTGGTTCTTCCCTTTTGTTCCATTTTCACTATCTTTGGAGATCCATTATCTTCATTCGATCTTTATCAAGCTAGGGTGTATTTGTTTCTGGCTATAACACCTGAACATGTTGAACACTTCTTTTAGTCTTGTTTCCGTGGATCGATCTTTAGCTCTCATTTAGTGGAAGAACACCTTTTGGGCAAAAGAAACAAAATACCTCTCTAAGCATGACAACTTTTGTATCCAAATACACGTCATTGCTGTGATCTGGCTGATACCATTTATTGATTGTGAACTTCAAAACTATTTCTTCATCTTTATCTTAGCTGAAGACTGAAGCCACACTGCTTTCAGCAAGGATGAACGTGCAACAACTATTAAATTTTCACATTGTCTAGAAGAGAGGTAGGTATCTTGGTGATATTACCAATGTCATTTGCCCAAAAAAATGAGAGGCATTTTGGGTTTGACTACCCAAATGAGGCAGGACAGGATCCACAGTAGTTTGAATGTTTTAGGCCACCAACTTGTGTTACTTGTGAGGTACAATAGTGATTAGGAAATAATAAGTTTAGCAGCAGCTACTATAGCTCCTGCTTACTCAGGGGCACTTTCAGGAAAAAAAAAAAAAACGAGAATACGGGAACAATATAGTTTCTTTAAAATTACCAGTTCCTT
The DNA here is from genome assembly GCA_018340775.1 of Taxus wallichiana var. yunnanensis. Taxonomy (NCBI): domain Eukaryota; kingdom Viridiplantae; phylum Streptophyta; class Pinopsida; order Cupressales; family Taxaceae; genus Taxus; species Taxus wallichiana. The sequence goes on from CM031238.1 coordinate 317,708,099, forward strand.
CTGATGCAAGCTTATCAAATTTCTATCACCCATGTTTAGGTCTGCTTTATCAAACCAGAATAGTAATTGTTTTGAATAAAAAGTACGAGGGTTAATTTGACCTCAAGATTAAATCGGTCTCCTCAACTCAGTCAACTCTCTCATTTTCAACATTATTAATACAATAAAATTGAACTCTGTAATCCTTACATCCAAGGGAATTGCAGAGACAAGGGCCACTTTCTAATGTAAGGGCGCTGTTGATCAAATAGATAAAACATTAAATAAGCAAGATCAAACAAATGAAATGCAAGCAAGAGTAAAAGATAGGGTTTGTAGAACGATTCAACTTGTATCTGTAGGTCTAAATTGATTTTGCATTGAAAATTGATTTGGAAGGGTATATTCTGGGTTGTACAAGCTCTCTATCCGAAACTAAATTGCTACAATCTCATGGACAAAAGGTGTCTGCAGAAATACTTAGGATTTGATTATTTTATGTTGCTTTTTGTTTATTGTGGGTTGCATGAGGTTTGCTACACTTCGCTTTGTCGTCCCTTTTTTTTGCTTCTTTCCTGTTACTTCTTGTTTGTTGTGGGTAGCGTGAGGTTCGTTACACTTTTGCTCTCATGTTGCCCTGTTCTTGCAAAAGAAACCCTAGCTACATGCATAATGCCTTTTTAGATATTTCAAGAGTTAATGACCCAACAATCGGGCACACTTCTTGGTGCGCTAATGCGAGGTGAATCTTCCCAACCGATTGTGTAAATGCAAGGATAACCGAGTCCCTTGGAGAGCCGAGAGGCTCGGAACTTGGGTGGGTGGCTATCGAGCACTCAGGGCCCACCATCAGGTCCCCGCACAATATTCAAGCACATAAAAAAAAAAAGAGTGTATGCTTGAGTCCAACCGACCTCGGCAGTCATCCCAATGTGCTTGTCACTGAAAGTTGCATTACATTTTAGATTCCATGTGGTTCTTGTATGTGCGTGATCAAAATAGTGTCCCTTGAGCTAGGATGCCATAGTGTTAGTCGCACAAAGAATAACGGGCTATAACTACGTTGTCCCAATGCAAATGTGTGGTATGAAATTCAAAATAAACCCTCCTATGTAGTGAAGTATATAGTGCCAAAATGCAATCCTTGGTGTAGTAGATAGAAAACATTAGCTCCTTGTAATAGTATGCCCCTTTTGAATGCTTGTCCCTTAGAATAACTTGTGTGTGTGTGTTCTTTGTTTGAATTTTGGCACATAGTGACACCAAAATCCGACCTAGGTCGTGAAAAGGAGATAAGAAAAGACCCAAATCCAAAGCAAACTAATAAAGGAGAAAACTAAGTAAATAGGACAAAAACGCCCAAAAGGACATTAGCACATGGGCGCTATTGGCCTGTTTGGGCGGTATTGTCTTGTAGCAAGCAAACATAAACATAACAAGAGTCGGGGACATGGATTTTTGTGACTCGACTAGAAAGATGCAAATGCCAGATAAAAGATGTAAGTAGAGCCAAACAAAGCAAGAAAAGGACCAAAGAGGTGTCACCAATGCCTAGTTTCCATACTTAGAAATCATGTATATAACAACATACTAGAGGTATAATGTAATAATAATAAGTGCATATTTTAGTGACTACATTTGCCCCCACTTTATCTTGGTGAATAAGGATTTGATAGCATATATTAGAAAATAAAAGCGTATCTTGAGAAGTCGAAAGAATATTGTACCCAAGAACATGCCAAATTGAATAGTGCAAAATGTGTACCTTGAAATTTTGAGGGAAGGATAATGATCCTAGGGGTGACCTTTGTGTGCGTGGAGTGATAATGATGTGTGCGTGTAGTTCCTTGGAATGTCGTCTTTGCTAGAGTGTGCTTGAGATTTGCTTCATGGTTGCTTGTGTGCTTTGCCTTCGTTGGGATATGATAGGACTTGCAAAAGAAAACAAGTGTAGTCAATGCTTTAGGTAAATGCAATTGAACTTTAACTTGAAAAATATGTAAAATGGGAATGCATATTTGGAATAAGGTAAACCACGGGGTTAGAGTGCACTTAACATGTTGAAAGATAAAAGGATATAAATTTGTTCTTGCTTGTAGTCTTGATGCCTATGAGTTGGTTGAGATAGTTGAGAGTGATCAATTTTCGACCTGATTCAATCATACTAAGGATTTGGGTGTGCTGTCGCCAAACTAGAGATTTGAACGCTAAACTTCAGATTTAGGCGTCCTATCGCCGCCAAGGGAAAGTGTATTGGGAGAGCAACCTATTTTGCCCTCCAACCATTAATGCTTCCCCATGGATAAGTGTCACTACAAATAATTACAAACCATATTTGTATTTTGCCTCGGATGACACATTGCCCTAGGCATATCGTTGTCATGCATATGCCCTAGGTGCCATTCCCTTATTTGGTTCTTGCTTTGTTCTTGCTTTAGTTAATGAGTAAGTAGTTAGTTCTGTTTGTAATTGATTGAAATCTAAAACTCGCTGGTTGTGTAATTGCTTTGAAACCGGATAAGACCGTAACTATGCAATTCTTTGAACCGGATAAGACCGTAACTATGCAATTCTTTGAAACTATTATGTAATCAAGCTTTTTTTGCCCACGACAAGAGTGCACATGTGGGACACTAGCGCCCAAATGCTTCATGCATTGTAGGCGCTTTTGTCCAAGTGTGAATTTTGGCCAAGTCTGCTTTCTCGGCCTTGTTCTCAAGTGATTTTTGTTTTGATCTTGATGTCTGTGTTTACTGTAATTGTTCGGAGGGTAAAAGGTTTTCCCAATGTTTTCCCCCACTTGTTTAGAGTGTGTGAGATGAACAAGTGCGAACAGAGTCCAAATGAGGAAGAACGGCCGATGTGCACATACTATATAGGAATCCTACATGGGAAATAGGGTTTACACATGGTGGGTACCATGGTACAAGCAAAACAAGGGAAAGATGTTGGCATACAAGTGTTAGTGAAAAACAAGCAATGTACATTGAAATAACAACTAGTAAAAGCATATAGGAAAACAACAAACAAGGACTTAGTGAGTAGTTGGTTGTATACATGGGACACCACTCAAGATGTCACAAGACAATCAAAGCCGTTAAGGCTTGTGCAAACAAGGTAACAAACAAACATAGGGAATAACCCACAAACAATGACAAACAAAGTACAAGCAAATCAGACAACCATGATTGGAAGGAGTCCTACAAGGAAAATGCTACACATGAAGCACCCGTTAGCATGTTAGGAAAGATAAATAGTATGTGATAATGTAATATCTGAATATAGGAATGAAAATGTGAAATATTGTAATGATAGCACCTAATAGTAAGTGAGAAAAGGTAGATGCCCCCAAGAGCCTCAACAGGACTGATAATGGACAAGACCAATCATCATACATCATGTAACAACATGTAAGTGACCCGCATTCACTTCAAAATACCATGTGAATGCGCATGTGTGTGTGAAAATGATAAAACATACTATGAACCGTAGTAACATGATAAGCAAAGGTGCAACATAAAGTAGTATAAACAAGGAAGAATGCATCCAATCAAGATCTAAGCTAATATTTTTGGATTTTTTTATTGCAAATATATAAAAGAAAATCAACTAAAAGGGAGGAATAAGAATGCTCCCGTGTGTGTGCAAAAGTGAGGTCCATATGAAGAAACCCTCAATAGTCAAGTATGAACCAAGAACAAGAGTGCATCATTAGGTAGTGTGGGGGAATTAAGATGCCCCCAAGTGTGAATGCCAAAATGATCTATGCAATGAGAGTACTAGGAAAGGGCCCACAATCAACTGATGTAAAGGAACTATGCATGTGAACATGATCCAAGGTCCAATGGTCACGAGAGAGTGCATGAGGCCAAGTATATGAGATAGGTCTAGATCGAGCATTTGGAGAAATAAAGTGCGAAATATGTCTAGATGGAGCATGTGAAGCATATGAGTTATTCCTATGAGGTGGACTATGGGATCTATAGATGCGACGAGGCCTATGAGTAATAGCCATATGTGAAGTAAACTGAGATGGATGTGCAAAGGTGTCACAAGAGGAGAAAGGGCTCCAGATACCATAGGAGGTGTCAAGGCTAAGGATCCATCATGAATAGGAGAAGATGCACTAGGAGTAGGAGCAACTGGATATGGGATAACTGGAGGAGCCTCTTAGAAGATGTATACAAGGAAGAAATAAAGAGAAGGCATATTGCACACATTTGAGATTGTGTGTACGTCTATTTATTATAAATGAAATAGTTACAAAACAGTTGATGTAGTTACAGCCGATTACAACCAACTTGTAGTTAGGCACCTTATAAATCAGTCTTATATTCTCATACCCCCTCTTAAGACTTATTCTACATAAAGCAAAAAACAAACAATCTAACAAAACAAAACAAAACAAAATAGAGCTACACAATCTTCAAACACTTTCACTTTGAAAGCAATGCTATGATAAGGTAGGGCTCCATCAAGCTACGTCATGACCTTCGTAAAGGTGTAGCTCTGAGTGAATTCTCGAGTTCCCTGATTCCACCTCCCGAACTCTCGAATCATAGGTCTCCCAAATTATTGGACAGCCATCCATACTTGAGCCATCCACAAGCTCCATCAAGTTGTCTCATGACCCTTGTGAGGGTATAATTCTCAAGAACCATAGTCTCCCGAACTATCTGAGCAACCATCCATACCGAGTTTCATCTACCCTATATCCTTTCTTGCCTTCAAAGTTTAGAGCATCTTTATATTGCGTATTCGTCGTTGTCCTCACTACCTTCTGCATCCGGTGGGTCTTCAACCATGGCTATATTGGTCAGTAATTGATATAACTTTACCCTTGAGCACATCATTGGCTTGAAAACGACAATCCCATGTTGTGTGACCTCTTTTCTCACAATAATGACATTCAATCTCCGACTTATCTTTATATGATCTTCTATGATATTTTTGGTTCTAGAATAGAATGCACTTTCTTGTTGGGAATGACCTTCTACATCCTTTGTAGTTCGTTTTTCCTCAGCTAGAAGAGTTGCTATCATATCATCCAGAGATTGAGATTGAATTTGACTGAGGGTAAAAACTACATTGTTGTATTTTGAAGACAGACTATTTAATAGGATAGCTTTGGCATCCTCATCCTCAATCGTAACTTTGACTTCTGCTAGTTGTTTGATCAGGGACCTTAGATTATTGATGTGGCTTAACATAGAGACTCCATCCATTTTGAACCTATATAATTGAAGTTTTAGGGAAAATTTGGCATTGACTGCTTTCGCTCCAAATAATTTATTTAGAGTATCCCAAATTTCCTTCGATGATTTGTCTAGGTCTACATGATGAAGTTCAGAGTCGAGAGAGCAAGGCCAATAATAGCTTTCGCTCTATCATCTCTGCTTTGCCATTCTAACAATTTTGATGCATCGGTAGGTGTTGTCTCTTTCCCGTTTACAATGCCCCACAAATTTTTATTCATAAGTTGCATTTGTATTTTCACTCTCCATGTATGAAAATTTAGACCAAAATATTTTTCTATGGGAATTTCCATTTTAATAAAATAGAATAAATACAATTGCGTATTTTCGGAAATGAGTAAACAAGAAAATACTAGTTGCACAATTCTGTGCCCTAGCGTAGGTACTATCTTTAGATTTCCAACCAAACAGGGTTTCACTATGACTGTACGTTATGCCCTCGGTAACTGTATTTTGCTTCTGCATCTTTCTTGCCCTATGTCTGTGGAAAACGTCCGTTGCCTTGCAACTGTGACTATAATGGCCTTCAAATGTTTGTGAATCATGACTTTATTCACGTCTTATTTCGTGCTAAAAATACTATTATTTTCTTTAAAAATGTGCCATTCGCGACTGTAAATTTGTGGCCCGTGACTTTGTATGTAATCCGAAAATGCCCTTTGACCCTTTTCGCTCACGACTGCAAGTTAAATGTTTCGAAAATGCCCTAGAAAAACCGCAACTGTTTATTTCGATTACGATTGTGCCTTCACTTCGATTCAGACTTCTTCAATATTTACTTCGACCTTCAAAACGAAAATGTCTTTCTTCTTTAGCGTGCCCTAATGGGACTGTTTTTTTTCCTTCTCTCTTTCCTCACTTGGTCTTGCTCTGATACCACTGTTAGAAGATGTATACAAGGAAGAAATAAAGAGAAGGCAAATTGCACACATTTGAGACTGTGTGTCCGTCTATTTATTATAAATGAAATAGTTACAAAATGGTTGATGTAGTTACAACCGGTTACAACCAACTTGTAGTTAGGAACCTTATAGATAAGTCTTATATTCTCATAGAGCCAAGGACAAAGGTGTTTGTGGTAGAATGCCTCGAATAGCAATAAGATGTTGCTCATGGATAAACTTAAGGCACACGTGAACAATAGGAGGCATGACTCTGGCAGCTCGTAGCCAAGGGAGTCCTAAGATCATGTCACAATGCGTAATAGTAGATCCAACAGTAAATGGCATATAAATAGTAAAAGGCCCAACAATAATGGGTAGAATAACATGGCCATGAGAAGTGGAGACTTGCGTGTCATCTAAGATAGAGGGAATCCAATTGACTGCAAGAAAGATAATGAACATGCATTGTGCTTGAATGTAGGATGTACCATAACATTGTTGATGACATGGGGCCCAACAGAAGCATCAATATGTAATCTATGGGAGGAGAATGAGGCATGAAAATCAACATCAATGAAAGTGATAACAGGTGATGGGAGATCAATAGCACCAACAAGGAATCTAAGGGATGATCTGAAGAATCAGGAGGAGGCACTGCATGGTAGGTATGATTAGAAGAGGACTCAGGGGCTGACTTGTCATGCTTAGGTAATGGGTCATTGAAGATTTTTAACTTTCCATTGTCATTGGTATGTAATGCCCTCCATTTCAACCCCTCACCTGTCTTTGCTAGGGCACCTGTCAATTGACAGCATGGAAATGACACATCCTAAATCACCTTTCAGACCTGTCAATTTCCTTGCACAATAATTCAAGCACTTTATTTGGGATCTGAGGAAAAATAAAAACCACGGTGGAAACCAAGTTAACATTGAAGTTTTTTTGCAGTGATTGGATAGTTGCAGTAGGAGCAGATTTCTGTACTCTTATAATCCATTAAACAAAACATCACGGGAATCTATGCTAAATGAAGCTCTCACTAAAATTCATCCCAAACACAGTCCCATTATGGGTAGAATTAGCGTTGCTCATGGGGATGAATTTATAACCCGAATACCTCCTCATTCTGCTATATAAAAATTGTTTGATTTAGATCTTTATCTATACTTGAAGTGGGTTCAACGTTTCAAAGAGGAATGAACTATTGCCTGCCATGGTTTTGTTTGTTGTATGGAATAGAAGAGGAAGATTGAAGATTAGGATGCAATGTTTCGGGGAGGGCATAATTTCTAGTTGTATTGATTTTTTCCCATTTTTCTTTGATCTGTGCTTTGCGCACTATAACCTGGCTGCAGTATTCTCCTGGTAGACAGTGGCTACCACTTCGTTTTCTTGACCTTTATCTTTTATTTCTTGTAGTCGTTGCATTGAATAAGACATTAAGAGTTCCCTTACTACAATCCCACTTATGTCTTTGCAATGTTTGTCTCTTTCACTATCCCTCTGTGTGAAGCCCTCTGTCTTCCATTCTCTGTCATTATTTTCACCAATGCAACACACAAGTGTCCAACCCAACCAGATCACTTTTCAGCCATACCACCAATTTTTGCCAAAATAAGAGCTTTGGAACATGCATGATTATCCATTGCAACAAAATGGAAAGGGTTGTTTTTTTGTTTGTTTGTCAGATGTTGTAAATTGCAAGTGCCCTGGTTGACTTGTATGCAAATTGTGGGAGCATACACATGGTACGTGAACTGTTTGATAAAATGCCCCTTATGGAAATTTATGCAAAATGTGGCAGTATATGGGATGCATTTCTTATTTACAACGGAATGTGTGTGCAATATAAGGTGTTGTGGATTTTGATTTGTAAGAGGGGGCTGGTATTTTCTCATAATGATTATGTAGTGGATACCATTAATATCTTTGTGCAACTGCAAGAGGCGTGTATTAGGTTGGATGACACTACATTAACCAGGGTACTTAGCGCATGCACCGAGATGGGAGCTATGCAACATTCTAAGTAAAAAAATGTACATGCTATCTATTTGTGAAAGTATCTAATGGGAATATAAATTCTTGTAGTGCAAGGATAGGAGCATAGATGGTCTTTTGGTAGTGTTTGTAACTAATATTGTTGGGCGGATAGGTATGTAAAATGTAGAATCTTGCACTTGACACATGAAGTGTTTGATGAAATGCCTCAGATAAATGTAGCCTCATGGAATGCTTCAATCTAGGGATATGCACAAATGGTTTTGTTGAAGAAGCTTTAGAGACGTTTGAGCAAAGGAAAGTGGTTGGGAATCAAGGAAAATCCACTAAAACCATTCGATCATATGCCTCGGTGTTGGGTTTGGTTGTTTGGAGGAAATGCTAAGTTGGTATTGTATCTCATCCTATGACTTCAGTGTCACCATGGCCAATTGTTAGTTTTGTGGAGCTCATCATGCTTGGTCTCGTGGTTTGCACTTGGTGAATGTGGCAAGTTGATGTGGTCACATTGAATGCGGGGATCACGAGTTTTACGCAAAAAGAGGTATGGTTTTCCCCTTTTCACTTGCATTAAATTTTGCTTCATCATTTCTAGTTTTTTCAAAATTAAATGTTGAATGATAGGGAATGAAATTCCAATAAATGACAAAATCTTTCCTTGGCGTGAACTCTCAAAACATAAAAAAACTCGTATTGAAAGTTACACACATGGAGCACCATACCCAAGTCTACTGCAAACCCAAAACTCCTAACATGACCCCTGTAATGTGGGACACCATGGGGTTACTTAGCCAAGTCGTTTGAATTTATTTATCATCCTTGCAAGTCAAATTTCTAAGCCACTTAGCTTAACAATCACTTGTGTGACGTGTTTGTTTTAATAAAACGCGATCGGTTTCATTTTACGGTTTTTGCATAGTTTAAGCGAAATTGAAAACCCCTGCCACTTACCTCTAGACTGCAAACAAGAGAATCGTAACCCACATTCATTCCATTAAAAGTGCCTTCGGAAAATAAATTTTTGCAAGTGGGTTTATGAGCCCACTAGTCATTGTGCGACAAGAGCTGCAGATGTAATTACGATAACTGGCCTCGAAGTTGCCTTTGTAACTTGAGCTCTGCTCGTCGTAATCAAATTCCGTCGATCCACGATGAATTCTATATATATGGGGGAATAAGTAGGAATCATATAACTATGTGATTGAACTTGAAACGAGTGTGTTTGAGACCTTGTTGTAAGCACTTTTGTTGTTTTGGATAGTTTTCTCAACCTTAGCTAGAATCTTCTTTTTGAGTCTCATTTGACTTCTAGCCACGCATGTGACCTCGTAATACCATTGCAATGCTATGTAGAATTTTATTCGATCTTTTATCTTGTATAAATGAATTTGAAATGTATGGTTATTTTCTCTCTCCACCCTCTTCTCTCTCTAGAAATGACTATGATACTTGATTGATTTGAAAACGTAAATGAATTGGGAAATGTGAATTGGTTTGAAATGAAATGATAATGGAAATGAATTGTAAATGGTTATGACATTGTGAATGGAAAATAAAATGTCTTTTAACTTTCTCTCTCATCCTTACTCCCTCTCTCTCTAGTACAAAAACGTTAAGTGCAAATGAAAGTGAAAGTGTGAATGCATGAGAAACGAACTCTGTCTTCTTCTTCCTCCCTACATCTCTCTCTCTTCTATTTAATTGAAAATGTTAAAAAATGATGAATGTGTGGATTTATGCTTGAGTGTAGGGGATTTCCATACTCAGTCCTAGGACTGACGCAACGTTGGTTGCAGGTACTCAACAAGAGGAATTTTCTGGATGTGATATGTTGTAATTAATGAGTTTTCATTGTAAAGTTATATTCATCTTGCAATACATGTATTACCATAGAATAATGATATGTATTGTTGTTCGAAGAATTTTTCTTTGTATATTTTGAAAAGAGAATACCAATGTGGCTATATTTTATAGTGTTGAATTGGATGTGAAGTTGTACTCAATGTTGTACCTATGTTATAAAGATATTAAACTAATCTTTTGTTATGTTAATTATTGGTATATTTCCTTAACACCCATAATGCTAGGTAGAATATCCTCTCATCAAAACTAATGAAATTAAAAGAACGAGTTATAATTCCTATTGTCCTTCCTCCCCCATTTGAGTATTTTTCTAGGGTATAAAACATTGATCATGTTAATAAAATACTCTAACCTCATTAATCATCTCCTTGTTTCGCACCTAAGATGTCTTATTAAGGACCTTTTTACCTAAATATTTAATGAGGTGGTGATTTTACGTTGTGAAACCTATCATTTTGGGATGAGTGAGGTGATCATGTCTTGTTGTTGTAGGTACGACCATATCATGAATAAGTTTAACCCCCTAGTGCGTAATTTCCCTTAGTACCCTAGTGGGTGGCCATAGCCTTGCAAGATAGTTGGTGGTTGTACCTATAATTGATCCTTGTGAGATCTAAATTATGTGAGTGGAGACTACGTGTTGAATTACTTGCGTATTTACCTAACAATTGAAATAGGTCCTTGGGAGGCTTTTGTAATGCATATGATGGTTTGGGATATCTCTCTTGCAATATACACTTAATATTTACATGTCTAAGAGCAATGAAATGAGTTGTCTTGTGCGAGGTTGTATTCCTTGTAGCCTTAAATCCCTTTGTGTTACGTAAGTTTTATAGGAATTATGTTTGTTCCAAAATGAGGTTAATACATGACCAAAGTAACCCTATGTAAATGTAGTTAGTAAAAAGGGTAAATAAGATCAATCTATGGAATGCCCGCTACGAAAATGGTACACCATTGAACGATGTCAAAACCAACTAAAATGTCAAATGTGATCATAAAATGAATGTAATAAAGTAGAGCTCCATGACTAATAAAACAACCTAATAAATCAAAAAACCCAATATGATGCATGATCACATGCTTTGTTTGCATAAATGTGGATTAAACATCGATGCTAATGAAATAATAAAATGTAACCTAGAGAATGGGATACCTTCTACTGTAGCCAAGGTCTTGTGAGATAAGGAGATTGCACTCTAGTTGGACTTGTAAAAGTTAGTAGGACCCTTGGCGTAGTTAGGAATATATTAAATCTAGGATCACTCAAGAAGCGAGCTTATGGTCCAAACATGTAATTAACCCGTTGCTATTAGGAGTGAATCCTTAAGACTATGAAACATAAATACTTTGAAATGTGAAATTCGTCACTTAAATTTAAGGAAAAATCTCTCTAACGGGAACACAGGTGTAGGTACGCTTCCATGCACAATATGAATTCCTAATTGGAGAAATGGATTGTGAATCAAGAATGATACAAATTAATGAGTTAACTTACATAATTGGTTGTAATAACTTGAAGATGAAAAGTGTGTATTATTAGTATTAATCAATGCTATAAAATTAACTCGGGATAGGTTTTCTATTGATATAATAACCTTCATTTTTCTTCCTGTGAATTTTCCTCCTTGTAACAAGAGTATTTTTCCAAACCAAGTAAACACAACTCTTTCAAATAAATCCTTAAGTCAAATGTTAAAAGGTGCATGTGTGTATATACTTTCCTAATCAAAATCAAGCTATATAAATTTATTTCCATAAGAGAAACGAGAAAATTCTAAAGGAACGAATATAGGTGAAATGTTAAAAAAAACATGCAGCCTAGTTGTTGAAGAACGAAGGGTCCCATGTTATGTGTTTTTCAGACAATTATAGGCTACTAATAAAAATGGGATTGTAATAAATATTTCGCCTAAACAATGATGTGTTGTGGGAAGTGCCTATGAGTAAGTGTATATTGTCGTGGGTCATTGTTGTACTTTGTTATTTTTGGAAATGCAGCTTTGATGTGCATCATGTGTTTCATGTTATATATGTGGGTCCATGGTTATGCAAACGTCTCATGTAATATAAATTATCTTTGTGATCCTATGTGATGTTATGTACTAAGCAATGTAAGCAAAAAAATTACCTTGTTATTATGTGTGTAAAATGTGGGCATTGCATGGTAGATTTGGAATTGGAAGTAGTGGGTTTAGGCAACTAGATATCATTATTGTCAATGAGATCTTGAATCAAATGGAAAAGCTTGAAACACTTGTCGATAGAATGGCCATTGCATCTATGGTAATCACAATGTGCATGCTCATCAAACTTCTTTCCATGGGGCCTATTAGGATCATACTCGAGAGGAGGTGGAAGATAAATTAGATTGCTTTCAAGGAGTTGGGGTAAAAAAATATGTGGAGGATAAGGCAATCAAGTAAATATATGCCAAGGGGTTTGGAGCTGAAGCTTAGGAGGTTGAGAAACAACATTGACAATAGGCTTAACATCATTAGACTTGGGTCTAAAGGGAACCTTGCTTGGAAATTTAGAAGAGGAATGATTAGAAGTATTAGAACCATATTTGATTTTTCCCAAAGAAAGTAGCTTAGTCTCACAAGTCTTCAAGGTATGACATAGATGGTCAAAGGAATGATAGGAATAAAAAAACACACATTCTTACAAAGGAGGCAAAATAATTTGAATAAATAGATCTTGCAATTCAAATTCAACTAATACATTGTTCATTTTAGAAATATTGTTCTTGTAACACAATACATAATCACTAAGATGTTCATTAGATCCTTGTTTAATTTTAGCCATTTGTGCATAAGATATTTTCATTCCAATATTCATAGAAAAATGAGCTAGAAACAAATCAACAAGAGTAATAAATGATTTAACAAAATGCAAGGGAAATTCATAGAACCATCGCAAAACATAATCTTATAAGATCTTAGGAAATAACTTGGTCAAGAGGGTGTCATCACATGAGTAATCTAAGTAAGCAACGTGAAAGGATCTAAGGTGCTCTTGAGGATCTCCATGGCCATTGAATAGAGGAAACTTTAGTGAAACAAAATTGGTAGGGAGTGAATAAGAAGACACTTTGGGTGTAAGAGGATTGTGAAGAAGAAGTGAAGAATCAAGGGATGGAGAGGAAGAAGAAGTATCTTGTTGGCCCGACAAATTTGTACTTGCAAATCATGATAAAGAGACTCTAAAGAATGGGTTCTGAAGAAGAGATAGGCTAAATGTGGGAGATAAGAGGATAAAAAATATTAGGATTGGGCATAAAAGTAAGAATATGGGTGGTATAAGCTCCCACATTGATAGGAGGGGCGGAAAGAGGGATTAAAAGTGTGGTAGACGCAAAAATAATGGTGCCAAGGGGAGCAGAGGTAGAAATCCTTTGAGATTCTTCATGGGAAGTAAAAAGTAATAGGTTTGGATTTTTAGGATGCTCAACAAGATAAGAATTGAGTTCATTGAGATCCTCAATAGAGAAGTCACGAGAGGTACTAGCCATGATGAGAAGGCATACAATAAGATATGCGTGAAAGGATGTTGGGTTCACCAAATGATTTAATGAAGTTAAATCTAATGTAAGGACACTACTTGATCAAATAGAGACAAATAGTAAATAAGTAAGATCAAGCAAATGAAATACAAAAAAAGTGATATATAAGGTTAGAATAATGACATAACATGTATTTGTAGGTATGAACTGATTTTGGACTGGAGATTGATTTGGAAGGGTAGATTTTGGGTTTTATAAGCTCAGTATCTAAAAATGGACTACAAAAATCTCGGGAAAAGGAGTGCCTGGACTAGGATAGGGCCACATAGATCCTAGTGTTCGATCCGGGTGCTTTGTGTCTATAGAAATACTTAAGATATGATTCTTTTTATGTAAGCTTTCTTATTCACCTTTGTGGGTTGCGTAAGGTTCATTGCATTTATGATCTTTTGCCCATGTTCCCGCAAAAGGAACCCTAGCTACATACACAATACTCAAGAAAACATTGGATGAATAAAAATATGAGTATGCTTGATTGGACCGACCTCGAAGTCACCCTAATGTGATTTTCACTGAGCACTGCACTACATTTTAGACTCCATGTAGTTCTTGTGTGTGTGATTGAAATAATGTCCCTTGAGCTAGGATTCTTTAGTGTCATCTGCACATAGAATAGTGGGCTACAACTATTTTGTCCCAATGCAAATGTGTGGTATGAAATTCAGAATAAAACCTCATATGCAGTGAAGTATGTAGTGCCAAAATGTAGTCCTTGGTGTAGTAGATAGAAAATATTAGCTCTTTGTAATAATATGTGCCTCTTGAATATTTTCCCCTTAGAATATCTAGTAGGTTATGTATATATGAGTTTTTTGTTTGAATTTTCAGCACATAATGACACCAAAATATGATTTAGGTTGTGAAAAGGAGATAAGAAAAGACCTAAAGACAAAACATACCGATAAAGGAGAAAACCAAGTAAATAGGACAAAAGTCCCCATAAGAACATTAGCACCTAGGTGCTACTATCCTCTCTAGGTGGTACTGCATTACGTAGTAAGCAAACAAAAACAAAACAAGAGACAAGAACAAGGATCCTTGTGACTTGACCATAAAGATGAAAATTCCAGATAAAAGATGTAAGCAAAGCCAAAAAAATCCGAGAAAAGACCAAAAAGGTATCTCCAATACTTAGTTTCCATACTTAGAAATCATGTATATAACAATATACTAAAGGAGTAATGTAATAGTAATAAGGGCATATTTTATGATTACACTTTCGAGACACATTGTTTGAGTTCTCCATAAAAATTGAATTTTTAAGAAATTGAAGGTTTTATGCCCGTGAGGGATATTGATTAGAGGAAAATATCATTATTACAAGCTGTGACAAGTCACAACTATTTGCAATGCAATATATGCTAAAATTTCTTTGCATTATTTCGATAAGGAAAGGTTTTTCATTAAAGTTTTGCAAGAAATTGGATTAGTGAATAAACTAGACACTTCTACATATGATGGAAGTTCTAGAAATACTTTTTAGTTTTTAGTGTGATTTCTTTGCAATGCAATAATAAATGGTGTTTAAAAAGATCCAAAACACTATTACGAGTCTTTTAGATTTTACAAAAAAAAAATTCATTAATTTAAATAACACGTTAGTTACAAGACCGATCTACCCGAATATACGAGAAACATCTACTAGTAATCACACATGAATAGTGCAATGGAGACGCCAAACGGGATGCATCAAACAAGTTAAAGTTGAAGGAGTGAAATATTGTAGGAGGAAGAGGGGTGATGAAGAAGGGGTTTGAGGGAGGATTCAATGGGTAGGGAAAATGTTGGGGGCAACCCATGTGAAACTCTTCTTACTTATGACTAAGCACATAAAACAGATGTAATTTTTTGTCAATTGTTTCAAGGAGAAAGGGGGTGTAGAGCGGAGATCATCGAGGCACCACACTTTTTAGATATCTAAGAAATAAAGGAGTGGTCTATTAATACTTCCAATGTCAATAATAGTTGTTATAAATATCAACCCTTGTGATTTATGGGAAGTTAGAACATACATCAATGTAAGGGGAATTCTCTTGGGCATGAAAAACAACAAAGAGGAATTTTGTTAACCAACATGTATTTTTGAACCTCATTTACAATCATCTTACGTATCACTACCAGTGTCAACCAACACTTTGGGGTCAAGTAATTTTATTGTTGTTGTACCCATCTACTATGTAGATGCATCCATTTGAAGACTAAAAAGAACATGGAAAGAAATATCAAACCATGGGCACATAGACTCCCGATGCCAACTATCCAACCAAAAATGATAAAGTGCCACGCAAATGGTTGCGGGAATCCAAGCATCAACAACAAAATGTCACAAATATGAAATATGTGTTCGATGTCAAACAAAAACTAGAAATACACTTTTCAAGGATTAGACAAGTTTGGGAGTGCCGATAGGTTTGAATCGAATGCATCCATGGGCTATGAAGGTGTCCAAGAAATTCGATGATGTTTGAAGATTCTATGCAAATTTTCCTAAATATATATATAATGTGTTGTTCTATGAATTGGGAATGTTGTAAAGAATGACGAAAACTAGAATGTATTCTCATGCAAAATGTAGCTTTGCATACTTGACCGAAATAGGGGTTCTCACTTTTGGTTTGACTAGCCTCGAAAAAATGCATGTTTCCTAAGTGTTGTCTACATACCACTATTTTTAAGAGGGCTCAAACCACATGTAGTTATTTCACAATCCTTTCATTAGATGCAACTAATGAAATATAATATCTCTTAGAGTGAAACCCTTGATTTAACTTTTAACAATTGACAACATGCATTTTGAGACCTTGTATACTTCAGAAATTTTTCTCTTCATTGATCTAGAGTCGCTTTTAAAATATTTATAGAGGATATGTTATTTGTTTGTAGTAATCTCCAAGAAGTGAAGTGATGCCCAACCGATTAAATGGTTTATGGTATATTTGTATTTATATAAGACCTTTTTAGTATTCTCACTCAATCAACTCTAAAATCCCACCTAATTTGACTAAGACAAGCTTCCCATTTGAAATTATGATGATTGGATAATAGATTGACAAATTCAAGGACAAATATTTTTGAGAGCTATAACTGTTTAAAGGTCACAAAACTCAAAGTTGAATGATGAAGGATATTTATTAGGATGTTTAGGAAGTTCTTGTGTAAATTTTAAGTCGTTGTGATAGTGTTGAATTGGAGAAAGGGGACACCTAGTGGATTAGAGTGTTTTTAGAATGAGGAAATATACTTGAATAAGGTCAAGTATGCTTTGTAATGGACCACATGTCAATAGATGTGCACAAAGTGCATTGGATCAAATTTAGGGTTCTCGAATTTCCCCCTTTAATTTTAATATTGATTAATGTTGGATTAAGAGGAAAAATAACATATAAGCCTAAACCATAAAATGATTGTGTTTGAAAAGCCACGTTTTTATTTTCATGCATTGAAGTTTGAAAACACATGAAAGTAGAAGTAGATCAATGCCTAATAAAAATATGTATATAAATTGAAACTTGATTTTTTTGAAATCATCGTACTTTTGAAAAATTAAAATTAGTGAAAAAATAAATGAATACACCTAATAGACACATCATATTATGTTTCCATATTTGTAACCACTTGAAGAGTTTCGTGGGGTTTAAATTCCCCAATTGTAGTAATTGTTGATTTGGGCGAGATCCCCTATTGGAAAACTAAAACTTTTCTTTGTATGGAGGAGTAACCTTTATTAGGAGGTCTAAATGCTTATGGAGGGGGAACCTTTATCAAGGAGATAACAAAAATGCTCATTGTTATGAAGATATTGCTAATTTGGAGATTTTTAAATTTTGGACTATCATAAAAAAGGGGTTGGTGAGGCCAAATAACTATGTTGGGGATACTTAGGCCTAATAACTATGATGGGACTATTGATGTCAAGGAATCTTGGTGTAGAAAAATAAAATAACTTAGAATTTCGGTGCCTTCGCAGTACAATATGTGATAATCTTGGTTAATTTTGATAAGAGCTTAGCTAGATTGGTTAACAAGTTTGGCTAGAGTAGTAAAAGAACCGACATTATCAAAATTAGAAATCATTTAGGATGTCATTGAGTTTGAGTATACGTGAGTACTCTATTTAAAACTATTTTGTATTTTTGAAGTCCAATGTATGACCCCCTTTTAAGACGAGGCAAAAGAAATGTTGTCAACATGTCACTCATCTCAAAAGAAATATTTAAGCACATCATGCATTAACTATATAAATATAAACCATATAAAGTATGTATATAAAGACATGGTTGAAGATGTGATCATAGTAAAGATTTCATTATTAGCAAACAAATATGAAACATGCCATCCAAGACAAATCATGAGTGAGTATAGTTAGAAATCCATACAAGTAATCGACAAAACATAACCATTAAGAAGATGGTAATAAGAATGCACGATTAATATGATGGAAACATTAGTATAATCATAGTAACATAATCATCATAAGGAGACATTCCCGATAATTTTCATGATAATAAGCACATGTAAGAATTGTAATAAGTATCATCATAAAAACACAGAAAACATGAATTAACTTGACAAGACGATCCTCTAGCTCACAGAGACATGACACAACACCACATGAAGTTATTGGGCCCAACATGACAACACTCGAAAAGGATGATGACTCGAAAATATGATGAATCAATGACACAATGAATTCTAGTAACAAGCACATAATAAAGCACACAATCAATCAATAAGCATGCAACATATAATCAATCGGAAGTATGAAGCACACAATAAACATGTATTCAATCAATAAGTAATAAACACACATGGAATAATAAGTGGTCATGTAAGTATGGAGAAAACAATATAAGTACATATAGGAAAACAATGTCATCATCGAGTAAAACATAATAAAATATGCATAAGATAGCATTTATATATAAACAAGGGGAAGACATGTCTAAGAAATCGAAGTATCTTTATATCATCAACAGAGTAGCATGGAAATATATTACCTACAAATTTTGTAATATGCCCCGAAAGTTGGCATACTCCCAATATAGAAATTTTTGTCTCTAGTTGTTAACTTAGTAATCTTGCAAATCATGTGTGTGTGCACGCGTGTGCACACACTAATGTTTAACATGTATGTCATACATTTCAACTCACACATCTTGTAAAAACACACACATAATATATATATATATATAATATATATATATATATATATATATATATATAATATATATATATATATATATAATGCTAAGAGAATGATAAGTAACAAATTTGAATATATGTGCAAAAAAACTATGTCCTAATTTTTAATTTTTGAAATATTTGAATGTTTATATATTTTATTGGAATATTGCAAAATGTAAGTATCGGTCCAATCAATCAAGCAGGCTAAGGGGTAAAGGATACAAAATATAAGAAATATGATGGTTATGAAAATCTATGAATCCCGCAAAAACTCAACGTGCACAAAGTTCATGGTGGCTCACAAGTATGTATATGTGCATCATCTTTGGAAAGTTAGTGTAAAATTCTGGAACATGATAACAATCAAGTGGGAAAGGGCTAGTGAAATATAATAATAAAATCAAAGCCAATGGGCTATACAAATGGTCACTACAAAGATAAGTGTATGTGTTAATGTCAAAATAGAAGAATGGAGAAAGTAGTAATGAATTCAATGGTAGATGATCAAAAAATAAGAATATATGTACAATAATCTACTCAAATGAATTGGCATAATATGAATATTAAGAATTATAACATATGATCTCATTAATGATATGGTCATGCAATGACCTTGAATCAATTAGTGAAAATGTCACACACTATAGGAGAGGGATATCAGATTTATCATTATGATGATATTATAAATGACATCATGTTATTATTGGAGCTCAAAATTACACCTTTCCCGAGATAAAGATGAACTAGGGCTTTGAGGAAACATGGGACTATCTCTAAGTTGTGGGACTCACACTTTAAGATAGACCTTAGGAGAAGGTTGACTTATCCTACTTATTTCTACTGCTACAACTACTCATAGGAAGAGAAATACAACTACCTAACACTACTCTACAATTCCAAGGGACCAGTGTGAGAATGACATGCATGGAATGAAAACCTAAGCTAAAGGGATGTGATAACATCATAAATAAGGGGATGGAGACTCTCAATTGAGTGAAAACAAGGAAAACACACATAAGGAGGGTAAACAAATGTGCCACCGTGTGAAACAACACTTACACATTCACTCTCATGGAGCACAAAAGAAAAGAAACCTATAAGGGACATGAATATGCACAAATAACCAATATTGTAAGAGAAAAGCAAGAATATGTAATAAAATATGAGCTAGGGAGGAGAATAGCCACAAAAGCTGGACTGCTATTGTTTCCAAATGATGCATAATCGATTATAATGGTGGAAAGAGGCAAGTATCAACATGTAATGAACCAGATATAAGGCCTACAACTCAAAATGCAAATGAAAACTACTATGAATAATTCTTGGAGAAAACTAAGAGGGTCTAACCTTTTACAATGAGCATTATTCAACAATTTATAGAAGAATGGGAGAGAAGGAAGGGGAAAGAGAGAGGGAAACTCAGATTCAATCTTTCAACCACAAAAAGTAATGAATTCCTGCAAATGTGCCTACAACATTGTAAGATCCACCTACCCATGTTAGGTTAACTTGTGGAAGAAGGAAGGAGGGAAGATCTAATCAAATATGGGTGGTTGAGTCACCTAGATGTGTGCATTAATGGCCTGTATAAAGTTTCTCTATTTTATGCCTACCAAATATTTCCAAAATTATATTTTGAATGGTCTAATGTGAAGCCCATGTCAACATCTTTCCAACAAGACCAAGTGTGCCCAAATATGAGTTTTGTAGAAGAAGTTATGGCGATTTGAAGTTTACAGTACAAGCTAAATACACAAGACACATGGCACGCTCTAATCGATAGAAGGATTCGCCGATTGGTTGTTTATTTTGTATTTTTGTCACATGTCATTCATCCATTTTTCATGAGGATTAAACGTGATTTGATAGGTAGTGTGTTGTGCACTTTACCCGATAATTTCCACGTGGCACACATTAATCGGCATAGAGGATGTTTCACCGAATTATTGTGCGATAAAACATATAAGGTAAAAGGTCAAGGAGGAATACATGTTATTATGTTGGTCGAAGGTTGTGTCCACGCGTTACTGAATTTATTCAAGCTGCTTGTGGAGAACTCCTTTTTGTCTAGGAATGACTACTTGTAGAAACAAAACAAGACCACTAAATGATATTAAATAACACGGGTCATAAGACTCGCCTAATAAGGCTAGCACGAGAAGCGTGATGCTTCCTTGAATGTATGTCAATCCTATGTTTAATACATTTTAATGAAAGTAAATACAAGAAATGAAGGTCCTATTGCTAAAACTTTGATTTAGGTATCTCAAAATGTTATCAACAAAGTAAATTAAGAAAAGTATTCAAAATATAAATTAATCTAGTATGTGGCAAGGTATGTTTCTGGTTGGGACAGGTCACATGGGTATCAAGTAAGGTCACAAAGGTATCTAGAAAGGTCTAGGTGGAATTTGAGTGATGTTGGAGGAAGTTTGGTGAAGTTTAGCGGGAAACATAGAGACTGACGTCAGTCTGGTGACCGATGCCGATAAAGGGGAGACCGACGATGGTTAAAGTGACTAGCGTCGGTAGGGGTAATTTGGTGGTAATTAAATAAAATTAGTTTTGAACTTCTTTGTGATTACATAGAGAATGAAGGGAGGATGGTTGGGTTTGTAATAATGCCAGGAGACTCAAGAATGCATAAAGGTCAGGTACGGAGAGCTAGAAGGCCGTGGGTGGTTGGATGGGTAGATTGGTAAGAAGGTGGGGATAGAGGAATACAAGAAGGAATAAGATGTAATAATAAAAGATAATGAACCTACACTTTAAAAAAGTACAGAATGATGAAAATCAAGTATACTTACTTGCATTTACAGGTCTAGTAGGTGAAGGAAGGCAATAGTTGATCTGTGAAGAAATTTTATGGTCAGTGCCACTTCAATACTTCCCAGAGTATTCCTATGAATATTATAATGCCTTGGGATGAGCATCGGTGCTTACTTGGGCTTGTGGTTGAGTATATCCCATCATTTAGATGCTGAGAAGTCTCTGATTCATGCTTGAATGTAATAGAACTTTCGAACTCAAAATGACCAACCTAGGTAAAGAGTTGTAAAAGGGTATATAAGGTAACCGATGATGGTTAAGGTGACTGACATCGGTTGAGGGATAATTGATGTTGATTAAGGCGAAAAATCCTAGGTTTACCAAAAATAGGCAGATCTTTACTATTTTTGGCGTGCTCTTGATTGAGTCCACTTAGGGAAGTGGAGTTCACGTGAGAGAAGGTAGGAAGGTCATAGAAGAAGTCCAATTAGGTTTTTGGAAGAAGTCTTAGTTAGTTAGGTTAAGTGGTGACTCAACACTAGAGTGATGACTTAGTGCTAAGAGTGATGACTTGGTCACTGTGAGTTAAATGCCCCTGGAATGGGTCTAGGGTGAGGTGTCTAGGTGATGTGTAAATTAACTTAATTAAAGTAATTAAATTAATTAATAATGTGAGGATGAACATTAATTCAATTATAAGTAATTAAATTAATACGAATGCGGGGTAAAGGGGTCATGATTAGGTGAACACGTGACATTAATTGATTAAAAGGGGACCAAGGGGAGTGTGACCCAAATTTGGTGTCTATATTTACCCCTTTTTGTCATGTAGCTTGTATTGATAAGCGACACCGACAAAAATAGGAATTCGGTGTTCCAGGTATGAGTGAAGGTTAGGTTGCCCCAAGTGTGGGTGGAAGTGATCCCCAAACCAGCGATGAGACGTTAAACAAAGTCGGTGAGTGGTTTGATAAATGGGTAAGTGGGGAAAATGAATATGGTGGGTGTAGGTTAGGGTACGGTCATTTTGGGTAGTTTTTAATGGACATATTGGATAATGGGTAATGGCAATCGAGTGCATGCACACATATAGATTGTGATAGAGTACCGATGGAAGAGCTTGTAAACTCTATGTTGTTGAAAGGGCGATAAGTTTATCCAAACGAGGTTAAAGTGGTTCGTATCCAAGGTATAGAATATGGTCATGAAGCACAACAAGTTCCAGTGTAGGAATGGGTAATAGGTGTTGTTCTATGGCACCAAGGTATGGTTGGGATAAACATCATGTCCTTAGGCAAGGTAAGGCCATTAGGTTAAAAACATGGGTAACAACATCACAAGGTATATCAAGTATATGAATTCAAATGTTACTAAAGGTGATTTAGGTCAAGGTATATAGGTCAATGCACAAGTCGGGCCGAGGTATAGGTAAATAAAAAGTCCCTAAATACACTTAAGGAAATGTACATGTAGTGTACGTTTATGAGTAGGGTGTAATAATTATTAGTAAGGTCAAAAGTTGTTGGATCAATAATGGTGTTAGGAAAAACATGCATGGGGTGGGTTAAATGGGTATGTCAAGTGATTGATGCCGGTTATGATGTAACCGACATCGGTTGGCTAGGGCATAACATGACCGATGTCGGTCATGTCGATTTGGGGCTAAAAATAAAAATCCATGTTTTACGGATTCATTTTGACTTTGCCACTTTTAGAAAATGATAGAGGAGAAGTTGAGGAGTAGAAAATGATAGTACAAGATGACAAGCTGAGTTGGCAAGCCACGTAGCAGGTGATTGTGTTTGATTGGCGGGTCCACGAGATCTATTTGATTGGTTTGGAGGTGAGGAGGTGATTTTGGCATGACAAAGGCGGGATAGGAATCATGTGGACCAACGATGCAACGGCCAGATGTGCCACCGTGGAAACGACAATGATTAGAGGTAGGAGATGATACGAATCCCTCATTTGGTTGAAAATAGTATTGTTGAAATTATTTTTGGTTAAAAATTTGGGTGGGATTTGAAGTTTGAAATTGTGGGTAAAAATGAAGGAAATGAGGGGTGGGAAGGTCAATCGTAGGTTAAATAGGGTTGGGAATGAAGCTAGGATAGGTTTGGGTGGGTTAGAGTAGGTTTGTAGGTCGATTTTGTGAATTTTTGAGAATGGGGATGTGTTTTCAGTTTTGATGTCATGATAGAAACCGATGACAAGATTAATCGGGGGTTGGTGACATCGGTCAACTTTGGACAACATTGGTCAAGGTCTGGTGACCGACACACCAAAAGTGATGATGATGGTCAAGAAGACTGTAACGTCAAGGCAATCAAAATGGTTAAGGTTAAGAGTAAATAGGTGAAAGAAGGGCTAGGTAGGAAAGTAAAATAGGTGAGGAAGGGGTAGGTGAAGATTTATGTAGAGGGAAGAGGGTAAAATTTTATTTTGGCGAGGTGGGATAGGTAAGTTGGTGAAATGAACTAAGATAGTGGGTAAATGATGATAAGGGATAGTAGGTGTGTAGGTGAATTAGGTAAAGGGGGTAGGCATGATTGATGTGGTTGGGCATTGGGTGGTGGGTAATAGGTGATTTGAGGTGGTCAAGTCTTGACAAGGTTGTGTTGATGATGCAGGTGAGAGATCAGTTGAGGATGTGGGACAAAGTACCACCCCTACTAGTACAAATGTGGCCTAGCATGACCACAGAGGAGTGGGAGCACATGATTGAGGTTGGACTTAGTGTGATCTGACGCTATAGGCATATAGCTTGGGATCATAGTTTGATGGTCACTCTCATCGATAGATGGGATTCCGTGACCAATACCTTTCACTATCGATGGGTGAGATGATCGTCACCTTGGAGGATGTATATAGGATCTTGCAACTTCCTATTATTGGGAGCTAGTATATTCCATTTCTTCAGAGGCATCAATGGAGCCAATAATGGCGGTATTTAGTGAGGAGATGGGTAAGCCGAGGTATCACAATGGGAGTCTCAATTTTGGAGATATGTATGTAACATATCCAGGAGACTAGGCTATATGTGTTGATGATGGTGGTAGTTGGATGTTTTGCATTGCTAGATTCTAAGGGTGGTAGGTTTCTGTGAGCACTGATGGGGGTGCTATAGGATATGATCCAGGAGAGGATACGTTTTGCTTGGGTACCAAATTTCCTAGTTCAACTGTATAGGAGCTATGGGCCTATGGGAGATTGAGGAGATTTGGTATGTGTTGTACTTATTTATTACACTATTGGGCATATGAGCACATCATGTGTGTGCACCCAGTTGGTTTACCATGACATGATTGGTTCGGGGTGGATTGTTCAGAGTTGGTTTCAGACGATGGATGCACTCCATCGCTAGATAATTGAGGGTGGCGAGGACACATATGATGTGTCATACTACAGGCAGTGATTGGAGGGCCTTTCTGTAGTTGATATTGTGTGGAGACCATATGTGGAATATCCATCCTACAGAGGCATGGCTGAGGAGTTAGAGGAGCTTCAACTACTGAGATGGATATAGGGGCGGTGGGCTAGGGAACATGAGATGATACCTATGGACAGGGTTAGACAAAAGTTTGGATTATGACAGACGTGCCCCCACCTTTCCCACATTACCCAGGGATGACATGGAGAGACGCATGTCTCCACCACGTCCCAGTGTTCAAAGGGCTAGAGGAGTAGGTGGTAGATAGACAAATTGATAATGTGGGTGTCACTGATGGATATAGGAAATGGTGGGTGGCATAGCTACGGGCAACACCACCGAGGCCAGGACAACCAAATTTAGCCATTGTCATAATGTAGAGGGATATTTTACGAGGTCGGGTAGCCGCTCTTTAGGCATAGATTATAGTGTTACATGGATAGCTCACAGGGTCAGAGGCATAAGTATCCACTTTACAGGCTTAGGTGACGGCCCTACATGCCCAGTAACACAGGGATAAATGCCCGCACGGGTGGAGATGGGGATGGAGGACAGTAGCTTCCCTACAGGCACATTTGGTTGGTTTATAGGGTAATTTGGCCACTGTACATGCATAGGTTGTGGCCTTACATGCCCAAGTTGTAGTACAAGTATAGGTACCCCCACAGGCCCAGGGACAAGGTCCCATATTACATGCACCCGCACCGGACAAAATCTCATGGTATAGGTAGGAGGGTAGGCCTTAGGACAGGGGTGAGGCCATTATTAACAAGGAAAGATTCATAGGTTGCAGTGAGACCCATGACACCTTCTCAGATGGTATTGATGGCGAGGTTCAGGGATGCCCTGAATGAGGCATAGTATTATCAAGATCATCTAGCCAATGCAAGGATTGATGTACCCTTATATGCCGAGTATAGAGCCCAACAGTAGCCAGAGTGGATGAGATCTATGACTCACGCCTTCGAGGAGCATAGGGGCCGTTGAGCCCATGGACAGGGCCAAGGCAAAGGTTACGAGTTCTCGATACTAGGCTTGGGTTAGGGCTAGGAGGAGACAAGACCGAGACCCATGGATGGTGGAGAGATGCTAACAGGTGGCCCGATAGGTAGGGAGGAGGAGACATGTGAGACTGGACAAGAGGATATTAGGTGGGGTGATGATTAGTCACTATATGTGACATTGTATGATCATTGTGATTTTGATATATGTATTGGCCTACGTGTCGAAGACGTGAAATTTTATATGAGAGTTTTTAAGATACTAGATATGTGTTTGTATATGTGTATATATGTATTGATACACATACTCTCCCATTTATATAGTTTATGATGTTGATTGGATGGATGATGTACTTGGCTTTAATTTCCATTGTTATTGTGTATTGATGGAAACCAGGTGAATTAGGCATTATTGAGTTGAGGTCATGTAAGCATGATTGAGTTTAGGTGAGTTAGGAAATCGAGGTCATGTAGGAAAGACAGAGTCAAGGTTATTTAGGCATGATGGAGTCGGAATAGGCATGGTGGAGTCAAGGTTATATAGGCATGGTGGAGTTAGGTATAGGCATGGTGGAG
Organism: Taxus wallichiana var. yunnanensis; assembly: GCA_018340775.1. NCBI lineage: Eukaryota > Viridiplantae > Streptophyta > Pinopsida > Cupressales > Taxaceae > Taxus > Taxus wallichiana. The sequence goes on from CM031238.1 coordinate 317,734,603, forward strand.
TTTAGGTGAGTTAGGCATGGTGGATTCGAGATATAGGTATGGTGGAGTCGGATATACGCATGGTAGAGTCGAGGTGATTTAGGCGATCGAGGTCATGTAGACATGATGGAGTCAAGGTTATATAGACATGGTGGAGTTTAGGTGAGTTAGGCATGATAGAGTCATGTTTTTGCATTTGATTTAATTTCCAAGTTATTTTTATTATGGAAAATAAATGATGATGTATATGTATGTTGTGGTGTAAATGTCCAAATATTTGATATCATGAAAATGTGAAATGATTGATGTATGATATGGTTGATGCCATAAAATGGTAAGTATGTATGTTATTATGATTTAACTTTCTAGTTTTGTGTAAAATGGAAAATAACTAAGGTAGAATGTGAAAATAAAAAGGGTGAAAATTGGTTAGGGGAAAGAGTGGTTCAGCTAACCTCTAAGGGATCCATGCCCTTGGAGTGCTACCTACATAGCCTCGGTAAAAAGGGGCCTCAGGCCAATGTAGTTCTCCCATAAGCTAGGGAATAATATGATGAGGTAGAGGAATGGGTTGGTTGGTTTTAGGCATGATTGAGTTTAGGTCATTCAGGCATGTTTGAGTTTAGGTCATTTAGGCATGGTTGAGTTTAGGTCATTAGGCATGGTTGAGTTTAGGTCATTGAGGCATGGTTGAATTTGGTGAAAGAGGAATTCTTAAATGTAGGTATCGATGGTTTGGTCCTATGTAGGAGAATCAATAAGTAAGAAAAAAGATAAATGGTTAGAGGAGAAAAAAGTGCCACCTAATTGATAAGAACCCTGATGAGTCTATCATACCAAAGATTGGCTTATGAACGGAAGACCCGAAAAGGTGTTGTATGATTGACTATTCTATGGGTGAAGAAGGTCACATGACCACAAAATGTCGCATTTGCAGCATGTCCCTTGAGTAGGTAGAATATTAGAGAGAAAAGGAAGTGAGGTGAACAAAGTTGGTTGTAGCGTAACCTAGTGTGAGACAACATGCCTTTTAGGCAAGATACCTAAGATCAAAATAGGAAAGTCATGATGAAAAAGTTAGATTTTTCTTTTTACATTTATTTTTATAAACTGATCAATGCAGGAAGTCTATGTGGGATGAGTAGAGTATCTCCTTGAGATCTTCGTGAAGCTGATCAATGTAGGAAGCTTCAGAATATTTTTATTTTATTTTTGTAGGAATAGTCTTTTTCTATGATAGACTATGTATAGTATGGCTAGCTTTGTATAGCTGTCCTTCGAGGAACAATCTATTTATAGCAGCAAGATAGAAAGATTAGATGTACTTTTTGAGGGAGTCATCTTTTTGCAAGAAGTTTGACTCAAGGAGTTTTGAATTTGAAAGTCCCATATATTGCTTTTTGAATTATGTTTTGGACTTTCAGGTCATGGACAAGACTATAGAGAATGATAGGATCTTGTTATGAAAATAAAACTATAGTACACATGGGTTATCTATGAAAGAAAAGTTTTAAGTGATGAATGACCATGGGATTCCATCTTGAAAAATATGAAAAGTATCCATGAGAATCAGGTGATGAGTAGAGCCGTGGTACTCATATTAAAGATAAGGCCAAAAGGTGATGGGTAATCACATGATTCTTGTTTAATCGTTGATCCTTAAAATAGGTAAGTGGAAGGTAAATGGTGCTCAAGGGACAAGCGTTTAATAGACATAAGATGATCTAGGACTTAATTCAGCAATAGAATGGTCAAAGATGCAAGGTATTGAGGGCGCGAGTTTGGGTTTACCTTCGAGTGAAGACAAATGATAAGCACCTGATCCATAGGTATGAGTAACGATATAGTCTCCAATCGAATTAGGAGAAAATTTGCCCCATTTACTTTTCTCCTCTTATGTTACATGTTGATTTTCCTATAGGACGAGGTCACCGACCTGGAAGGTTTGTTATTTGATACGTTTATCATAGGCATGTTTGATATGTTTTTGGTAGATTTGGAGGTGATCAAGAGAATTGAGATGACACTCATCTAATAACTCGAGTTGTGCCAAATGGTCTGGAAAAATCATCATCGTTGAGTATCTCTTTGAGTGATATACGAAGAGATGGAATTTAGACTTTGAGGGATAGGAAAACCTCTATATCATAGACCGAGAGAGAAAGGCGTGGCAAGAGTTGAGGTACAAATACTAGTATGATAAGTCCATAAGGAAAAAGGAATGTGCTGTGCCAATCCTTTCCAAAGATTGTCAACTACTTTCATAAGAATTTTTTAAAGGTTTTGTTGGTTGATTACACTTGGTCATTTGTTTGAGGGTAATAAGGTGAAGAAAAATTGAGTTGAGTGTCAAGGGGTATCAAAAAGTTTCCATAGGGTTTTGTTTTTGAATTGTTTTCCGTTATCGGATGATGATGCGATGAGGAACACCGAAGTGAAAAATGATGTGATGATTGATGAATTCACATATTTTCTTAGATTTTGTAGAAATGAGAGGCATGGATTCCACCCATTTATTTTAGTATTCAAAGTGTGGTAATAATCCATTGATGAAATTATTAATCTGTCCGACAAGATCCAAACCCGATTGAAAGAAAGGATAAAGGTATCATGTGACCTGTAAGGCGTGGCTAGGGGTATGATGAAGATTAGCATGTTGCTGAAACTTCACACAATACTTGACATAGTCACAACAATCATGGTTTATGGTTGACCATTAATAGCCCAGAAAAGAATACATTTAACAACAACTAAACCAATGAAGTGACCCCCATAAATTCCGTTGCGAACTTCCTTGATGGTGTAGGGAATTTCAGAAATCGTAAGGCATTGTAAGAGGATACCATCAAATCCATGTTTATAAATAAGACCACCCATGATGACATAGCGAGAGACACTTTTGAGAAAGGCTCGTTGTCCATCATGCAAGTACAATCTGGAGGTAGAATGGAAAGGAAAAGGTATTCAACAAACTCGCCTATACTAAAGGTCATGTGGGTCAGGTTCAATGGTTCCGACAAGGTTGATGTCTCGAAATAGATAAGAGGGTGATTCCAACCTTTGTATTGTGACAAAGATTTTTGAGTCGAAGGGAAAAGCGGGGATTTGAGAATCAAGACATGCCATGGTGTTTGTAAATTTATTAGTGGAACGCGGGTGGTTTGAAGTTCATAATGGTCAAAGGTAGTCAAAATTATGTCAACATGATGCTTATACTTTTGAAGTATCTCGTTACAACACTAGTATATACCATTAACTTGGTTCACAACCAGTTGAGAGTTGCCAAAGATATTAATTGATTTAACGTCTAAGGCTATGACGGTTTGAAGACCTAACACGAGTGCTTCATATTCGACGATATTGTTAGTACAATCAAAATCTAGTTTGAAAGATAATGGCATAGGCTCACCATCAAGAGGAATGAGGATAAATCCGACACCACCCCATGTTGAAATTTGGAACCATTAAAGAATAAGGTCATTTGGTAAACGGTATCATCCAAAGAGAGGGTAGTGATGGATTCATCAGGGAAATCAAAGTTAGAGGATTGATTTCCGAGAGAGGTGTGTCTGTGAGTTGGTCAACGATGGTTTGTCCTTTGAAATTTTTTTGATGGATGAATTTGAGATCTAGGTCTGCAAGAAGCATGAGCCAACGTGCAACACATTGATGTTGGTAGGGCTTAGCATACATGTAATGTAAGGGGTCGATGATTGACGACAATGAAGGGTTTTGTGGTTGAGTAGGTAATGGAGAAGTTTAGTGGTGATAAAAACTAAGGCTAAATAGAGTTTTTCAGGGTGAGTGAGTATATCTAGTTTTGTAGTCTAAAAGTGCACAAATTATATAATAAACCACTTATTACCTATGTTTCTCATCACATTAAGCAAGCATAGCACCCAAAGAATGATTAGTAACAAAAATGTAAACGTAAAATGGTTGGTCATCCTTAGGGGAATGAGCATAGGTGGTTGGAGGAGGTATTGTTTAAAGGGGTCAAATACTTTTTGGCATTTATCATCCCATTTGAAAGAGATCCTTTTGAGGAGATGATGAAATGGATGGTAGTAATCAAAAAGCTACAAAATAAAATGACAAATAGATAACTTTCCTTGCAAACTATGGAGTTGACGAAGGTTAGTGGGTGGAGGCATCTCGAGAATAGCCTTGATTTTAATGGGATCAACTTCAATGCCACATAAAGAAACAATAAAACCAAGGAGCTTTCCGGAGAGAACAATGAAGACACACTTCTTAGGTTGAAGGAAAACACAATACTTGATGAGACAATCAAAGATGACCTTAAGTATTGTAAGGTGTTCCCGATGTTTGGATTTGGAAAGAAGATCGTCAACATAATCTTCCAATATGTGATGCATAATGTCATGAAAGATATAAGTCATAGCCCACTGATATGTAACACCAATGTTTTTAAGGCCAAAGGGCATGACACAATAGTAGAAGGTCCCCAAGGAGTGATGAAGGTAGTTTTGTGTTGATCTTTCGGGGTGAGTAATATTTGGTTATAACCCGAGAAACCATCCATGAGTGATAGCATCTCATGGCTGGTGGTGAGATCAACTAGTTGGTCAATACTAGGTAAAGGAAATTCATCTTTGGGGTAAGCTAAGTTAAGGTCATGGAAATCATGAAACCGTAGAGTCCCCTATTGCTTTTGTGACATGAAAAATGTTAGAGATCTATTGGGGATAATCAATGGGTAGAATGAAGGAAAATGAAAGGAGGCATTGGAGTTATTCTTTGACAAGAAGGGAAATGCAAGGATGCATTTTCCACAGATTTTGTTTCATGGGTTTGGATTCGAATAGTTATGATATTGTGGACCACAATGTTTGGGTCAATACTTTGGACATATCAACATAGGAACATGCAAAAGCATTGCTATGATCCCGGAGGAAAGAAGTAAAATCTTCTTGTTCAGCAACATCTAAAGATTGGCCTATTTTTAGAATGTGCGGGTCATCCTGAGTGTGAATATTTATTTCGATGGTCAATTCATTTAACATGGTTTGTGTCTCAGAAGGTAATAACTAGTGAATATAAGAATCTTCCGCACCAAGGTAGGTGAGAATAGACTCATTTTCCTGACATTGAATGACATTAATAGAAGGTGTATCGTCATTGATCATGTTAGGATACAGGAAGGGAAGAGAAGAGGAGCCTCACCATTTGTTGATAAGTTAGAGGTCCCAGGAAATGGTGTTCACGAAATAAAAAAGTTAGGAGGAATGAATTATGGATCCATAGATTCTGTAGGTGAAGGTGGTAAAGTTGGTGAACGGGGTGGAGAAGGTTTATCATCCTCAATGAGTTTGACTAGGGCATTCTTGGGTAATGATTCGAAAAATACAATACCACTACAATCTTTGTGTTTACGAGTGGTGCATGGGATGACAATATGGCGGTATTATTCATAGAAACCAAAGCCAAATCCCTTCTAAGAATAGATATGGAGGAAGGTGTGGGCAAAGCAGTGGTTGGTGAGAGATTGGAGGTCAGAGGAAAATGGTTGGTGCGAAGGTGGGGAGGACCATAGGGGAAAACCTCGCCCATGCGATGATCATAGCAAGGATGTTGATGAAGTTTACCATACTCTTAAGGAGTAAGGAATGTGTCAATATTATAAAGGTGATACTCCCCCAGAGTGAGGCATTGAAAAAAACCTTCTAAGGGATTGGTAGTTTGTACATGGGTAGTGGGAATGGATGAATTCTTTGGACAATGGGGAAGAAGAAAAATTGATTGGTTGAGAAGTAGATGGGTTCGCAGATGGGTCATTGTAGAGGTTTGGTCATGACAAAAATGGGAATAGAGAAGTTAGGTGTGGAAGAGGTAGCAACAATATTGGTGGATGGGGATGTGGGTGAAGGAGTGGTGGTAGATGCCTTAACTGGTATAAGGACATCATTAGGTCAATACAACATATTACATGTCTTGAATGGTGAAGGGTCAACTGGAATGGTATAGTTATGTCCTTCATGTTCAAATTTTAAACAACGGTGTAAGGTTGAAGGAACACAACCCATAATGTAGATTCAAGGTCAGCCAAGTAGCATGTTGTACTGGATTTCCTCCTTTAAGACATAGAATAATCCTGAAATGGTATGGGGCCCCACACGAATTTAGAGAATGATGGTGCCAAGGGTGGAAGTGATGGCATCATTGAATGAACGTAACATAATTGGGTTATTATGCATACAATTAGCAGGGATGCATTTTTGTTATACGCATGGGAGAAAATTATGTTAATATTGACACTACCATCAATCATAACACATCAAATGCATATATTATCAATATAGATGGAAATGAATAGGGTGGGATCATGATCATCTAATTGGAGAGGTACAATTGCGTCCTTAGAGAAACTGAGAGAAGCTACCTGATGATTGGTAGTGGGTGTGCAGAGGAAGGGGATGAGGTGGTGAGAGAGGCCACATGATGAGGAGTGATAATGGATTCCACAGAGTTGGGTCATTAGGTAAAACCTCAATGGATTGTAGAACCTCCACGAGGTTCCATCGATGAGACTCGAGAGGTTTTGAACAAGGTCATACAAATACATTTTGAGAGGAGATTGGTGCAATTGTTTAATCATTATACGATGGGTGACCCCATCAGAAATAGGGTATGTGGGTCCATGTATGGTGATTTTTGTTATAGGTGCAGATGGGATATTGTGTAAAAGGGTGGCATATTGGCTATTTGTTTTCTCTTTTCCTTTTTATTTCTGGGTGTGAGTGGCTATGTTAACCATATTAATATGGGGTAAAGGAGCAAGTGAGTTGTGATAGGTGTAGCGACATGATAAGAAAAAAATATGGTGAGGGCATATATTGGTTTTGTGAAAAGAAGGCAGCGCATTGACATTTTGGCAGAGGTTTTTCTAGCTCTCTTATACAGACCATATTGATCTTGAATGTTGGAGGATGATAAAATGGTGGTGGAGGTGGAGATGAAGGTCATTGAATAGGTAAGGAATGAGGATGTGTGGTGATAGGTGAAGTTGGAACATGGTCCTCATCTAAAAGATCATTGTCGTCAAAGTTTTCTTTAGGAGGACATAGTTGGAGAAGAACAGATTAAGAGCCTTATAGTTTTCCAAATCATGCCTTGGCACACGATGGTAAGCAAAATTTTTGTATTGTCAAACCCTTCGGTTTAGGTTTGAGTGGGTCGTAAGGTCTAAGTGGTGGAAATGTGATGACAGAGGTTTCCAAAAGGTTAGCTAAGATGTTGGCGTAAGACCCTGCCAATGGATCACAATGCAAAGTAAGTGTGGGTATAGATGGAAATGTGGGTGATTTTTGTGGGAGAGGCACCACGAGAGGTGGAATCAGAGGTTGAGTCAGTTTGACCACATGTTTGGTAGGTAGTATAGTTTTAGGTTTGGATTGTACCTTCTTGGGTAAAGATGTAGCAGATGAACTAGTGGTGGAAGGTGTTGTAAGTTTAACTACCTCTTTGGAGGGTAGTGGGTTTTTGGACTTTGGTTACACCTTCTTAGGTAAAGGTGAAGGTGGAGTGCATGATGTAGAAGGGAAGGCTAATGAAATAAGAGGATGGGTTAGCTAAGGTGATAATGGAGGTGCATTGAAGGTGTGGGAAGTGGTAATATGGAAGGTACTATTGAAGAGAAGGGAATATCATAGGTAATGATGAGGCTACCGGAAGTGGTGTGGAGTACAGTGGTAAAAAGATGTAGGTGATGGTGAAGGCGTACACTTTGTGTAGGTAATTTGGGTGTCACGAGAAATTGCGATGAGGAGGTGGGTTGTTATGTTTTTGGTTTACCGTAGGTAGGAGGTTGCTTGGCCAAGGTTTATGGGTGGGGTCCTAGGATAGATGGAAGTGGTGAAGGTGAAAGAGGGGTAGTTGGAAAAATTAGTGTATGTGGCCTAAGAGGTTGGTTCTTCCTCTTAGGTGGGGAATATTATTTGCGTGGGATTTTGAGGACGTGACTAAATCCAATTGTGAGGGGGATGGACTAGGATTGATGTCGGCATGACTCCCAATGTGGTAATAATTCTTGATGCGGGGGAAGGTATAGGTGCGGAGTAAGGTTTTAGGCATAAGAAAAGTTTGGTTGTTGGTAAAAGTTTAGGTGTGGGCAAGGGTGATGAAGAATAGGTTGCTAAACCGACATAGGCATGGTTAGTTTGGTTGTGCAAACACCTTTAGATAGATTATGGAAGTATCAGCAGACAACATTTGCATTTGAGTTGAGAAAGGTAGCCAAAGGTTTCCCTAAAGCATGAAATTGTTGACATAATCCAAGCGGTCATCCAGATGTGAAAATAACACCATTGTAGGAGGAGATGATGTTGATTTGGTATTAATACATGTAAAGAATGTCCAGAGCTAGAGAAATGGTCGACCTCATATTCGTGGGTAAAAGAGTTGAGAGAAAATCAATAGGATAATTGAAATCCAAGGAGAGTTGTCACTAATAGGAAGGGGTGCTTCTAATGGATCCCCTATGGGTAGGGGAGATGACGAGTAGGATGAGGTAGGTTCTTATTTTGGTGAAGAAGAAGGTAAACATGACTCTCCCGTGGGTAGGAGAGTTAATACTGTGGGTTGTTCATCAGGTTGAGAGATGCGTGGGGAAAATGCATCGATAGATATGACAGAATCCTCCATGGGTGCGGGGGGAGATAAGGGAGAATCCTATGTTGGTAAATAAGAAGATGGACTGGTTCCTCCATGGATGAAGGAGATCATGCAAAAATCTCCTCGATAGAGGGATCAGGAGGAAACTGAGGAAGGGATGGTATGATGTTGAAAACAACATGAACCTCATAGATGTTACTGTCATTAGTCGAAGGTTTGCCGGTTTGGTTAGATGACGGGGTGTGATTTGGGAATGACTTCTTGAAGATTCGAAGGTTTTGATTAGTTGATGCCTTAGGGTTATCTAAGACAAGATCTCCACTATCTAACATTTCTTGGATGATTTTTTGAAAGTTATACAATTACTGTCGCTATGACCTTTAACACAATGATAGTTGCAGTAATAATTTTCTTTGTACCACATAGGCATAGGATGAGAGGGGTCAAAACCAGTATGTGGTTTGACAGGTGGAAGAGTGATGGCTCTGAATTTTAGAAATTTTCTAAAACCAAAGAATAGGGTTCTCCTATGGGAGTGTATTTTCGTTGCTCCCACTTGAACTAAAAATCTTGAACAGGAGAAAGGTTGGAAGAAGGATTTGATTGGTTAGATGGGTGAGATAGACCAACTTTCAAAACTACCACGTGGGGATCCTTTTTCTTTAGAGTAATTATTTACGGTTTGGAAGAAGAAGAGGTATCATTTGATTTAAATGTAATTTTCTTGTTACACAATTATATCTTCTTCTCTTCAATGACACAAATTTCAAGTTTTCGAGCCATGGTTAATGCCTTGTCAAATGTGTGGAAGGTTTAAAATTGGAGAGTTGGTGAGATGTGTCCTGTCACAAGCCTTGGTGAACAACTCTATTAACTTAGTTTGAGGTAGTTGAAACATGAGTTGGTTGATTAGGCTTTCGCCAACGAGTGACAAAAATTGCGATAGATTCATCATCATATTGTCGTGTTGAGTAAAAGTTGGTCATGGTGACCTTCTTGACGATATTGATCAAAAAATGGTCTATGAACTACTTGGTTAAATGAGTAAATGGAGTACCTAGGTAGACCACTATACCAATCCAACACAAGTCCTATCAAGGAAATTGGGAATGTTCATAAGAGAAAAGCGTCATCATGAGCGATAAGATAACACCCATATTTAAAAGACCGCAAGTGTTGCTGCCGATATTCTATCTTGTTGAACCAATTGAATTTAGGAATTTCCCAATGCGTAGGGTATGGATGAATGGGATTGGGTGGATGAATGGGCTCATTGCAATTTTTGTTGTATGTCAAAGAGTTGCATGAGCTAGAGACCAATGCTTCCAATGTTTACATCTTTTCCATCATCATTTTGATAAGATCGTTAGTAGGTTGTGATGAAGGGAAACCCCCTACAATATAAGGGGGTAGATGATGAAGGTATGACGAGGATGACATCCTAGTATATGGTGGTGCTTGAGTATGAGAATTGTGAGGGGGAATAGATGTAGGTGGCAAGTATCCTGAATAAGCGACAAATGAAACATGGGGTTGTTGGTGATAAGTGTAGGTAGGTGGAGTGGATGTAACAACTCTCGTAGTAATTGGAGGGAGAGACTGCGGGATGGAGAGGAAAATGTTTTGGAAGGGAGTATGGGCTACCGACACCATGGGTGGCTGAGATGTAATAAGTATATAAGAGGTGGTGGGTGTAGATAGGCCTACACTCAAGGCGGATGATGAAGGAATGGTTGACACCATAGGAGCAACTGACATTAAAGGCGTGATTGATGCCATAGATGTAAGAAATATCGATGATGTAGGGTCAAGTTGGGATACCATAGCTAGTAGTAGCCAATGCGAAGTGGGTGCAAGGGAAGGATATATAGACACAAGCATGTTGTATACCAACCGCTCTGATGAATCTCAAGTGGATGAATGGGATAAATAATATTGTAAAGCAATAGGGTTTTGGTCAAGGAGTCTTGCGAACTCCTTGTCACTAGTACTGATGATAATAGGCTAATTAGGATCCATAGGTGATAAAATGGAAGGAAATGATGGGCTAGGTGGGAGTGGTTGAAGGCTAGCATGGAATATGAGGGTGTTGGCTTGGCTATGAGTCAAAACCATGTGACTTATAGTAGACCTAGTAATATGATCTCTGTAGATGACACAAAGGCAAAAAGGAATGGAGAAAATATTTCTGGGAGGTGAAAATTGGTGTTTTTAAATTGAATTAAAACACAAGAACCGACGGTGGTTGGGTAACTGATGTCGGTGATAGAGGGTAACCAATGACGGTTAGGTGACCGATACCGATTACTATGGAAAATAAAAAGCTTTGCAAATGTGGCAATAAATGATGAAAATGAAGCAAATATGGATTTGATAGTGATTTCAAATACCTAGAGGTATGGTGAAGTATTTGAGGAACCCCAGAAAGAACATAAATGTGATGAGTGCTACTTTGGTTAAAATGACCAAAAAAATAGAAACCGATAGCAGATTAGGTAAACCGATGAATGTCGGAGGAGTAAGCGATGATGGTCAACTGGACCGATCTTGGTCATTGTGAAATTTGAAAAGATGGAGAAAAATGAATTTAGTGACTTAGATCAAATAAAAGACCAACCCAGAAACTTGAGTATGGCAATGGTTGACCCCAACACACTCAAAAAGATTCGAATACACCAACTATGATTATGGAGTGTGAAAGGAAAGAAAAATTGAGAATACGACCTCACACCTCAAAACACAAATCAAGCAAAAACTAACAAACACAAAATCATGTGTGGTAGATTTTATGTCTGGATTATGCCATTTAGGACTGACTTATGAATAGAGTAGAGTTTTGGTTTGATAAAAGGTGCCCGTATGCGAAGCCAAGAACTACAAATAGTTTCAAGTAAACTTTTGGTGAGGGGGTCCTTTCTCTGAGATAATGAATGGACAGAGAAACCAGTTTGGTGCCCATTGTCAATCCTCTGATCGTGTGATCATTGAAAAATTCTTCCGGTAGGATGTTGTTTAAGAAAATGAGTACTTTATTTTGTGTGGTTTGGTGTAGAGAAGAGAGTGTGTACTACGATTCAATTAGTCAACCATCAGCTGGGCATGACTTCTAGCGTATAGGTTTCCCACAATATTTAAATGAGCTAAAGATGCAACACTCAGAAATGATATGCAAATATTTTAGACCCAAATCCAAAATGACATTCAATGAAAGCAATGATGAATAGGCAAGAATATGTCTTTCACTAATGCAATACAAAAATGAAAAGAATGATTCTTTTTAATCCAAAATACGAGTGTCAATGAGACAAATAGAAGAGGGAGAATGTTCCAAAGGAGAGAATTTAATGTGAATGCTTTCAAAGGGAAATAGACACAATTTTTCACCTAGGAATGAACAATGCAAAATAACCCCGATGGGTCCCACCAGGCGTGCCAAAATGTTTCACCGAATTGTTGTGCGATAAAACAGATAAGGTAAAATGTCAAGGAGGAATACCTGTTATTACATTGGTCAAAGGTTGAGTGTGTGTGTTACTGAATTTATCCAAGTTGCTCATGGAGAACTCCTTTTTGTCTGGGAAGGACTACCTGTAGAAACAAAACAAGACCACCAAATGATATTAAATAGCAAGGGTCAGAGGACTGCCTAGCAAGGCTAGATCCGGGAAGCATGATGCTTCCTCAAATGGCTGTCAATCCTCTGTTTAATACATTTTAATGAAAGTAAATATAAGAAATGAAGGTCCTATTGCTAACACTTTGATTTAGGTATCTCAAAATGTTATCAACAAAGTAAATTAAGCAAAGTATTCAAAATCTAAACTAATCTAGCATGTGGCAAGGTATGTTTCTAGTTGGGACAGGTCATAGGGGTATCAGGTAAGGTCACAAAGGTATCTAGTAAGGTATGGGTGGAATTTGGGTGATGTTGGAGGTAGTTTGGTGAAGTTTAGCGGAAACACAAACACCAATGTTGGTCCAGTGATCGATGCCATAAAGAGGGAGGTCTGATGACGGTTAAGGTGACCGACGTTAGTAGGGGAAATTTGGTGGTAATTAAATAAAATTAGTTTTGGACTTCTCTATGATTATACAGAGAATGAAGGGAGGATGGTTGGGTTCATAATAATGCTAGGAAGACTTAGGAATACATAGAGGTCAAGTACGAAGAGCTAGAAGGCCATGGGTGGTTAGATGGGTAGATTGGTAAGAAGGTGGGGATAGAGGAATGTAAGAAGGAATAAGATGTAATAACAAAAGATAATGAACCTACACTTTAAGAAAGTATAGAATGATGAAAATAAAGTATACTTACTTGTATTTCTTTGGTAGGTGAAGGAAGGCAATATTTGATCCGTGAAGAATTTTGTGGTCAGTTCCATGGAAATACTTCCCAGAGTGTTCCCGTGAATATTCTAATGCCTTGGGACAAGCATCAAGTGCTTTCTTGGGCATGTGGTTGAGTATATCCCATCGTCTAGATGCTGAGAAGTCTCTGATTCATGCTTGAATGCAATAGAACTCTCTCGAACTCAAAATGACCAACATGGGTAAAGAGTTGTAAAAGGGTATATAAGGTAACCGATGACGATTAAGGTGACCGGCATCGGTTGAGGGATAACCGACGTCGGTTAAGGTGGGAAATCCTAGGTTTACCAAAAATAGGCAGATCTTTACTATTTTTGGCGTGCTTTCTTGATTGAGTCCACTTAGGGAAGTGGATTTCACGTGAGAGAAGGTAGGAAGATCATAGAAGAAGTCTAATTAGGTTTTGGAAGAAGTCTTAGTTAGTTAAGTGGTGACTCAGCACTGGGAGTGATGACTTAGTGCTTTGAGAGTGATGACTTGGTCACTATGAGTTAAATGCCCCTGGAATGGGTCCAGTGAGGTGTCTAGGTGATGTGTAAATTAACTTAATTAAATTAATTAAATTAATTAATAATGTGAGGATGAACATTAATTCAATTGGAAGTAATTAAATTAATATGAATGTGGGGTAAAGGGGTCATGATTAGGTGAACACGTTACATTAATTGATTAAAAGGGGACCAAGGGGAGTGTGACCAAAATTTGGTGTCTACAGAGGGTTGCAAGCTTGGCGCATGCACGAAAGTAGAAGGTGTGAGAGATAAGACTATAGAGGTATGCATGTGCACATTTGGGGTTGTGCTTAGGTAGGAAGAAAAGGTACATATTTGCAAAAGGTAAGTAAGTATGCGGGGAAGGGCGTGGGTATCCAGGTTAGAGCCATGGATGAGAGTTGGAAGGGAATGATGCCCAAAGGTGCATGAAGGCAAACGAGTGTACATAGAGGAAGTGCGTGGGACTCGGAAGAAAATACATGTGTGCAAGCCATGTCAAGGAATTAGTGGAATGCAAGGTAAGTCCAGATGTGTTGGTAGAAAGGTGTGTAAAATTGTTGAAAGAAGGTGGGTGTGTAGAAACTACGTGTAAAGGGGAAATGTAAGGAAAGATAACAAGACGCTAAGGATAAAAATGAAAGTGTGTAGAAGGTAGGAAGAAGAACATGAAGGGAAGGAAGATGTAGAAAGGGCATGTGAGGGTGTGTGAAAAGAACTGCAAATTAGCAATTGCACCAAGGAAACCAAAAGTGCGTGTAATATGGAAACCTGAATTTTGAGACATAATGGAACTATAAGTTGTCAAAATAACCAAGGAGGGTTGTTTTGGACAATAATTTGGTGACTTTTTGGGACATATTCTTGCTAGAGGGCATGGATTCAGGTGGAAAACTTGAAATTCTGATTTGTAACTTGAAGAATCACCCACAAGTCACTTAAAACACTTGTTTGGATTTTGTAAAGGAACTGCTACTCTCTCATGAAGATGTCCCGACTTGAATTAATGAGAGTGGAAAACTATTGGATATTGCCTCTGAAGGCTTGGAATACCATCCCTAAGAAACAAAAGAGCATACTCAAGTAAGCGTGTGAGAGCAAAAACCTTATATATAAACAAACACTGCGGACAAGCTTGCACTTGGAGGAATTGGAACTACTCTAATATGTACATGATGCAAAGGAACTTAATGAAAGTGTTTAAGATAAATCCTCTTATTGTGATTAATAGTGCATCTCCATCAAGCTAGTATATGAACTAATGATATAGGGGCCACTACAAAGTGCATCAAACTTTGAATGATGCCTAGGTTTAACTCTATCATCTTCCCATTTCAAAACCAAATGACCCACTTAGAAAGTCCGAGTTCTAGCCTTTTTATCAAACCAATGTTTGGTTGACTACTAATGTTGTTCTAATATGATCATGGAAGAATTTATTGATTCTTCCAGTTCAACTAGCTCTACCATTCTGATTTATCTTTGAACTGTGCCCTTAAGCTTCAGCTACTGAGCCAACTCTGATGAAGGAAACTCTAAAGCTAAAGGAAGCCTTGCTTCTTTACCATAAACTAGTTTGTAAGGTTACGTACCTATTGCCTTCTTCACCGTGATTATGTCTTCTTAGAGCACTCATGAGACCTTAATGTGCCACTACCTTTGGTTGATATTCATTGTTCGCTTCATGATTTTGATTAGGTTCTTATTAGTAGACTCTGCCAAGCCATTACCTTGAGGGTAGTAGTTAGAATAAGTCTTAAAATAAATTTCAAGGCCAAAATCCCATTTAGAAATCTTTGCACCAAGGAAGGATTTTGTATTATCAAAGATAATGATTTGAGGAATTCCAAACCTTATTACAATACCCTCGAGAAAGTCAAGGATGTTTGATTCAATAGCTTCCATGAGTGTGACATCTTCCTCATCGTGTGAAGTAGTTTATTATTTTCAACATTCACTTGTGGTCATCACTCGAAGGAGGGTTGATCATGCCAATGAAGTCAAAACCCCATTGTATAAAAGGGTGGTCGGCTTGGATTAGATGGAGGGGAAGCACTACTAATTTCTTCTTTCCTATAAAGAAAACACATTATTTACATTTTATGACCCACCATGCACACGTCTGCGAAGAGAGCATGTCGTAAGCATCATTCCTTTATGATCTTTATTTTTGTTTCTTTGACATAATAGTGTCCACTAGAGAATCCATCATGAAATTATGCTAATCCTTGGTTTACCTGCGCATTATCAATACATCTCAATGGCACACCATCAATATTTATTTTAAAGAGAACATCAATGAGTGCATATGGAATAGACTAAAACCTCAGATGTTTTCTCTTTTCTTTACTCAAACTAGGATGGTATGTGACAAAAGAGAGGAATGTTTCCATGTCCTTCACCCAACCGCACGCGTGAAGCTCTTCCTTCTACTCAAATTCAAAGGCACATGAATTCTTCATCACGAAACAATGAAGTCTCATGATCATTCTACGCGTCCTAAAAATCTACTTACGAGCGCATTTCCTCTAACCAACTTAGTGGATTTTATAGTCACATCATACTCCATGATTTTAGTCACACATCTAGCTCTTTTCTCACTAATTTTTGTTCCCATGATGAAATATCTCACACCTAAGTGTGAAAGTAGAACTCGATATGATTTTTGGCAAGCATAATTTTGAATTTCTTGAGAGCGTGCATGATGGCAAAGACCTATTTTTCTGCATAATTGTATTTCAATTCATAATCCTTCAATTTTTGACTGAAGAAAACCACTGGCTGCTCCAATCCTTGTTCATTTTCTTGTGTTAAGACAACAACACACTAGCATCGACTCCATATGCATAAAGGACGAAATCCTTAGTGTAGTATAGATTGATAAGCATTGGTGCACGAGAAATATCTTTTTGATCTTATTTAAGATTTCATTTCCTTCTGCTATAAAGATGCAAAATGAGGGGCCTCGGACTATCCTCGCCCGCCACAATAATGGACTTACTAATGAGTGTTTGCACTTCTACAACTCGTAACCAATGTAGTTCTTTGTGTGTGTGTAAAATTGTGCCCTATGTTACTCTTGTGTGTGTGTCACACTTTGTGAGTAGAAGAAAGTAACTAGATGTAGAATATAAATAATGTGTGCATGGAAACAATAAACTCCCCTCCTATGAAGTGTGATGTAGATGAACTAGCCTTTTTCCTTTGTGATGGAGCTAGATGGATACAAATAGAGCTATAGATGCCTTTGATGGATGCAACCTTAGGTGGAAATAGTAGATGTTTAGTGCTTAGTCCCTTATTATGATCACATAACTTTATATTTATATGATTCCTTTGCTTGAATTTTATAATTAACCCCGAAAAGGTCGACTACCAAAAATATAAGATGCTCAAATGACTAGAAAGGACCCAAAAAGTGTGACCAAAGTATAAAGAGGACAAGGGCGCCCAGAGGGGACGGGGGCGCCTAGCACTAGCTTCTGGCTAGATGGTGTCCATAAGGACAAATGCCAAAAGGTGAAAAGATAGTTTGAGCAAGTAAGAGTGCAAGATTGAAAGTAGAAGCATAAAGCAAAGAAAGGTGGCCAAAGACATGGGTTAATTAGTAATTTTCTTACTTAGGAACCATATGAATAGTAATATGCAATCGAGACTAGATAATTACCCAAAGTGCGTGATTTTGGGTCTACACTTGATCACCTTATAGGGTTGTAGCCTCCTTGTGGGGTTGGTGCTCCTTGTAGGGTTAGTGCTCTACTAAAATAGGGTTTGGTGCTCATTGTGGGGTTGGTGTCTCACTAAATCGGGGTTGGTACTCCTTGTGAATTTGGTTCTTCGTTATATTCTTTTTTAGTAATATAAGCAAATTTTCAAAGTGGGTTTTCTTCCTCCCGAGATTTTCTCATTTACATATGGTGTTCATGTGTTGTGTATCGTGTTTCATAATCGTATGATTGAATGGTTCACATCTTAATAAGCTCACATGGTTATGTATGGTGAATGGACAACTTAAATTATGTATGCATAGTTTGGTAAATGACGTAAAAATTATTGAGTGACCGATTCACCCCCTTCTCGGTCGTTGTGCTTCCAACAATTGGTATTAGAGTAGGTCCTTGTGAAGCAAGTTTGACAACTTGAAGGAGATCCTCTTGAAGCACAAGAAATGGGTAAATCTTTTGATGTTGAAGTAGCTCTAAGAAATAAGTATGTTGTTGTTGAGTCCTTGATTCATAGTTTACAATATCATATCAGATTACACGGAGATATAGCATGGTCAAACAATCAAAGAGATGGAATCACAAGTGGAAAGTGTGTCAAAAACCTTAAAGTCTAAAGAAGGAGAGTGTAACTGAGATATGAGAATGAGTTGAGATCCTTAAAATCATAGTTAGAGTAGGTACATAGCAGGTTGAAGACATATGAGAGGTTGGAGAAAGTTCAAAAGCCCTAGATGATATGTTGAATAACCAAAGAGTAGCAAATGAAAAATTTGGCTTAGGCTACAAAGGAAAGCAAGTGGAGAATGATGAAGAAGTTGGACCAAGCACTCAATCAGACATTAAGGTGACCAAGAAGGATGATTCAAGGAGGTCTAACATTGTTAGAAAACCTAATGCATTGAGGTATGGTGTTCCTTTTAGTGGTTATTGTTATTCATGTAATGATTTTGGTCATAGAGATAGAGATTACAAAAGGTCTTCTAAGAATGGTGAAAGTATTTTCAAATGTGAATGCTACTCATGTTGTGAGTATGATCATAAAGCTAAGGACCGTGGTTGGAATCTAAGTGTATATGAGTCAAGAGGAAAGAAGAATGGCATTGTATGCTACAATTGTCACAAACAGGGTCACATTGCAAGATATTACTACCAAAATGAATCTCGAGGTATAGTAGTAGGTTTCAAGCATTTAAAATCCAATAGAAGAAAGAGTTCAAGAAGAAAATCAGTCCTAATAATGAATCGAGATAGTCATGTCATATCCTAAGGTTGAGAAGATGGTTGATCAAGTAAATGAGGTCAAGAAAATTGATTCTCGAGTCTAAAATGTAGAATATGAGGATTGAAAAGTCAAGGCATGATAATAATGATGCTCTAAAGGCGAGGTGTTCAACATAAAGGTCAAACTAATTATGTTTATCAAAGAAGGGTCTAATTCAAACCGAAGGAAGACAAGTCACTCAAGCTCAAAGCGAGATCAAGGAAAGCATGACAAGCTAAGAAGGCTAAGCATTTGTGATACATCAAAAGTAATATGGTATGATCTATGATTGTCCATAAGGTCTAAGTTTAGGAGTCTTTGTAGATTAGTAGGATGTCTAGTTCAAGAAGAATAAGTTGATGAGATATGTTTTAGCCATGTCCATCCAAGGTGTGTCATCTGAGTTCACATGTTTCTCAAGTCTTTTATGTCTCTAGTTTCACAACGTGTGCTTTGGACTGAATATGAGGTCAAGGATGTCTGAGGGTGTATTGAATGTATTCAAAAAGTAGTTTAAGGTCGTGTCTTTACATGAGTTTGTCAAGTTTGTAAGATATGTCAATATGATCCTAAGCATATAAGTTTGTGTGTCTTTCTTTGCCTTATTCATCAAGTCAAAGGTTTGTAGTCTTAATATCCATCTTGGAGTATGTGTTTCCATGGAATCTTGATCAAGTAGTTCTAAGGTATGAGGTAGTCATCCAAGGCCGAGTAGAATGTTGATAAGATATCTCTTGTCATAAGGATCGAAAAAATGGTGATTAATGTCATGGAAGGTTAACTACAAGGTATTGTGCCATGAATCAAGTCTCGAGACAAGTATAAAGAGCGAGTCTTTGTAGCCATGTGTTAATCGGTTCCCACATTGATAAAGTGATTCTTGTGTATCTTCATGACTCCATTCTAATCCACAGCTTTTGAAGTATATCCTAAAAGCTCTAAAATTGAGTATAAGAAGTTTCAAGATTGTGATCAAGTGTTTCAAGGATGTGTAAGGAGGTTTAAAGCCTATAGGTATGTTACATAGGGAAGAAATGTATGAGGAGATTTGCAGGGCGCTCTTGTTCTTCCTCGCTTCTGATTTTTGTGGTTTTGTTGTGAGGTTGTGATTTTGTTGTGGTGTTGTTGGTTTTTCAACAAAGTTACAAGCATGCTCATCAATGATTAACAAAATTAAGGGGTTATATGTGTGTCAAACAGTATGACATAAAGAAAAATTATATTTGCTTAAGGTAGAGTACAAAGTTGACAAGAATGTTGAGAATGAAACAAGGTGTGCACAGTTTAGAAGAAACTCGAGTTGTTTCAAGGTTGTTAGTAAGAAGCCTTTGTTTGACTAAACATGAAGAATGTGATGTCCTAGGTCAAGTTATGATCAAATAGGTATGTGTTTAAGGTTCTCCAAGTCATGAACAAGGTATTTTTCATTGTGAAAGTGTTATGTGTACCATGAGCTATCTATAAGTGATATCAAGCTTGAATGACAAAGAAGTTTTTGTTTTTGAATTTATTGTTTCAAGATAAGAGGAATAAGGTATTGTAGACAAAGTGAAAATTGTGCAATGAAGAGCTACAAGTCCGAGATGGATTCTAGAAGCAACGGAGTTGGTGTTAATCTTCCATCAAGTGCATGAGGTATCTAGAGAGGTCTAATTGGCATAGTTATTGATTATAAGAAAATAGATTTGCAAGGGGGCTATCCTAGATCATTAAACAGTATCTTTGATGGTAAGAATAATTTTTAAGGCAAAATGATGGTTGTTAAGTAAGCATAGTTGCGGGGGGGTCTTGGCACAAGCTCAAACAAGTATGATATAATGAAATGAAGAAGAGTATACTAAAAATTTGAGTTAGGATAGAGGCATTGGCTATGACCCATCTTCATGACATTAGAATAAGGTATGAGTCCTTAAATTTGCTTTGTCAATTGTATGATGAAATGATAACAGGATATTTTTGATGATTTTTCATGAGTTTGGCATATTCTTAGAAGCATGAGAAGTTTGACCTATTTGGTCTGAAGGTGAGCTTTAGGGGTCATAGTCCTAAATGGAGCAGAGGTAGTGTTGAAGGTTGATTTGGTACTTTCAAGCATATTTCAAGCCTAGATAGAGTTGTTTAACGAGATATGAAAAAAATATGGTGGATATAATCTCGGGGCGATTATGTGGAAGCTCATAGCAGGTTCATAGATCATGTACTATTGTTGGTTGAAGTCAAAGAAGAACAAATATAGTCCAGGGGAGTCATTTGAGCAAGTCATTGTTTCCATTGTAACTTGTCTTTGAGTTCATTTTTTCATGTTATATCATTATTATTGTAGCCTTTTTCATAGATGTCAAAGGGGCGGAGTAGGCTCGAAACATGAAAAAGAGGTCATGTAGGTCTTTAGTTTTATTGGTTGCCATCAATGTTTCTGAAGGTGGTTGCCATCAATGACAAAGGGGGATATTGTTAGCCATTGTGTCTAGTAGTTTTCATTGATGTCAAAGTCATTGATAGCGAGAGGGAGTGTAGGTTTCATGTGATTCTCCATGAGGTGTCCTTCAATGTCAAACATGAAGGTTGATTGGTAGTGCCTAGTTTCGTTGAAGTTGTTATAGTGTCAGGCATAGTTCTAGGCATGGTACAAGCATGGATGGTCATGAGATGAGTCGAAAGGATATCATGAGGTCAAGAAAGGTCCTAGAGGTGTGTTATAGGTGTTAATGAGTCTGTAATGAATCATCATGGTCATTTCTTAAAGATTCATGGTCTAAAAAGATCATTTAAGGCATATTCCTAGACCTAGAACATGCAGAATGGTATGGAGGTATGAATTCTAGAGCTGATTAGTCTCGTTGAAGCATGGTAAGAGCATAGTGATGGTGTACATGGCATGTATAAAGAATTTTAGGTGAGTTATCGAGGTTTAGTGATATTGCATGGTCATTGGGAAGCAAGAAGGTGAAGACAAGGTAGGATAGCACATGTAAGTCGTTATGGCTAGAGGATTTCATGCATATTTGACCAAGGCGGTTAGTTTGAGAAATTAGATGATGTTGTCATGATGCTTCATGACGAGTTTTAGGTCATAATCTGAAGTAATTGCAAGATATGAAGTTTTTGGTAAAACCAGGGTTTGCAAAGGTGAAGATTTGTGCTCAAAGTTGACCTTCTAATGCTCGTTGTGGATTGTGTGCTTTGTATGGGACCCATAGGTTTTAGGGGATATTTTTCCACTAAGATAATAAGATTTTCTAAAAATAATGAGGTGGTTTGATCGTCAAGTTTTTATGAACGATCGTTAAGAAGATAAGTTGCTTTGAAACCCTAGCAAAACCCTCCTCCTAGAGCAACTTGGGAGATTTGCATTTTATGATATCCAGAATGACTTGGCAAGAAAAAGTGATGCATCAAGGTTGAAGAGGATTCCTCAAAGCTCATTTTGGTGTTGGTTTTGTGTTTCAGCTATTTCGCGAAGAGAGATAAAAACCCTAGTTTTGTGGGTTTTGCGGTTTAGCATTCATAGCCGAGATGGTGGTTCTAAGATGAAAACCAAATTACTCTAGAATGCTTCAAGATGTAATACACAACAATTTTTGGTAGATACAGTGGATAAAATGGAAGATACATGTGCTCAAAGTGAGCCTACCGATTTTGGCCTTAAGGGCTAAAATGCTAGTCTCTTGGTTTGGTGTGAGTTTGATCATTTTGTTTAATGGAGATGATGTTTTTAGTCATGGATAGTTGTTAGACACATGATATGATGTGTTGAAGTGCTTGGTTTGATCAGATGAGTTAATTTCATGTTGAAACCCTAATGGCCCAATTGGTCTTATTAGGCTTGCTTAAGAATGTGACTGAAACAAGACTGTTGGATAAGATTTATCCATGTGAGCTATGCATGTTAGTGTTTGTACATGTTGGTACAAGTGTCCTTGATGTGTTCTAGGTGGTGGTTGAGCTTGAATTTGGTATGGTGGAGTTTGTGCAAGTTTCTCTCAAGAATGGTTATTGAGCTCTTGAATCCTAAAAGAGCGATTTGAGAGATTCACTTGGTTGAAGACCTTTTGCTATGAGTTGGAAGGAAATGTAAGATGTTCTGGAAATTAGATTCAGAGACCTTTCCAGTGATATATGGTTTGTCTTCTTGGTGAATTTTTTTTATAGATGAACCAGCTTAGTTTTAAAAACCTAATTATGGGGTCTTGAAGCTAGTTTGGAGCAGTTGTAGAGTTTGAGCTGTTTGGAGGTCTTCCACTGAGAGTTAGATGAAAAAGTGAGTTTCTCTAGAAAGTAGATTCAAAGATTTTTCCAATGGTATATTACTTGATTCATAATTATGAGTTTTCCTATGTCAAGTTGGTCGATCTTCAGGACTAAAATTTTGGGCATTGAAGACCTAGTGGGGTTTACATGCTCCTTGGAGTGTTTCATGGTGGAGATGGATGTTTTGATGATTCATGATATAGTTGATGATGCTAAGGACCTATGTATGACTTGTGTGGAGATGATGGAGCCTTGAAAAATTTGTTTGAAGACCTTGGAGTTGTTGGAGCATTTATTAGTGCTTGAGAAGCTTGTTTTGAGCTTGTTTGAGTTCTTGGAGCTTGTTCATGATGATTTGACCTTTGTCGACCCTTGTGGTCCTTTGTAGTTGTTTTATATGATGTTATTCTTATATTTTTGAGATTGGGTAACCAACCTACTTGGTCATAGCTGACCCAAGAGGTGTTATGATCTTGAGTTGTGTATATAAACATGTTAAATGAGTCATTTGTGACTAGTTATTGGTATAGTGAAAAAATGTGACCTAGAGGGCAGAGTTTGGAGCTTGAAGGAGGTCTTAGTGACCATCATGAGGAGAAGAATTTGATGTTGTAATATTCCTTATTAAGGGCGGTATTGGCGAGCTAGGGCAAGAATGAGATCAACTAGAAGGAGAGGAAGATTTTGAGTAAAGAAGAAGCATGTGTATTGGGTCATTTGTGAGTAGTTGAGCCTATGGGATTATGAGTGACCTATAGGAGGTTGAAGAAGAGTGAAGAGAGGTTAAGAAAAGAGATGAGAAGAGTGATGAAGATCTAAGAATATTGAGGATTAAATGTGAAAGGGAAATCGATATATTCAACTGTGAAGAAGAAGACGTGAGCGAGTTAGGAGAGTGCTTGTTTTGATGAGGGTTTGAAGAGTTGTGAGTTGAACTTGGATCACTATTCGTTGTGTGCGCAACATTTCATCAGTGATCATCTATTTCCAAGTGGTTAAGTTGGTGCTTGATCACCTTAGGGGTTGTAGCCTCCTTGTGGGGTTGGTGCCTCACTAAACTAGGGGTTGGTGCTCCTTGTAGGGTTGGTGCTCTACTAAACTAGGGGTTGGTGCTCCTTGTGAGGTTGGTGTCTCACTAAATCAAGGGTTTGTGCTCCTTGTGAAGTTGGTGCTTCACTAAATTCCTTTGTTTTGAGTAATATAAACAAATGTTTAGTGGGTTTTCTTCCCCATGAGGGTTTCCCACTTACATATGGTGTTCATGTGTTGTGTATCTTGTTTCATGCTCTTATGATTAAATGTTGCACATCTTAATAAGCTCACATGGTTATGTATGATGAATGGACAACTTAAATGATGAATGCATGGTTTGGTAAATGAAGTAAAAATTATTGAGTGATTGGTTCACCCGCCCGCCTCCCCTTGAGTCATTGTGCTTCCAACGTTATTAATAATGTATTGAACTCTTGAGAATCCCAAATCAAGCCACTTCATATTTTTATTGACTCCTAAGTTGTCTTGAAATTTTTAATTGAGATTTAAATCTCAATTGCATATCACATTGTTTTTATAAATGTGAATTTGTCCCCATTGACAAAAGGAATCCTTCCTTTGAAGCTTTTACCTTATGACTATGTTTATGTTGACCCTTTAAAATGTAAGAGTGGCATGTTTCCTTATCAAGCATTTTCTTATTTGTTATATTATGCTAACTTTAATGGACAAACTTTGACTCAAACTTAGGGCATGTGG
Organism: Taxus wallichiana var. yunnanensis; assembly: GCA_018340775.1. NCBI lineage: Eukaryota > Viridiplantae > Streptophyta > Pinopsida > Cupressales > Taxaceae > Taxus > Taxus wallichiana. The sequence continues at coordinate 317,759,064 of CM031238.1, forward strand.
CAAACATACTCTGCATGCCTCAAACCACATTTTTAAATTTGGTTATTTGTGTTTATATTGCCATGTTATTTTCTACAAAATTGTTAGGACTTAATGGTAAAACTTTCCTATGATGTTAAGACTTTCCTATGACCACATTCAATAATAAGAGATTAACCTCAAGTGGAACTCTACATCTTAAACTACCGAAGCACTCGTTGCAAACTTAATAAAAAGAGATATACCTAAGGTGGTTAAACCTAGAGACACAACACATACATATTTGTAACTTGATTTTTGTAAAATCATTTGTAGGTTATTAAAAATTGGATATTAAACCTCTGTCATTTTGGACTTACATTTGCATTACTATGTGCATTTACTAATGTACTGTAATTAGGTAGCACTTCCAATAAATATGAGGCTTTGAAAACAAATTTACCAAACCCATTTTTATTTATTGGAATTGAAGTATTGGTTGTTTTGGGTGCACAACATTATTGTCGTATCTTTGAACATTAATTAGCTTTCTATCAATTATTATTATATATTTGAGCATTGGTTAACTTATCATGATTAGGTTGGCACTTTCAATAAATGACATATAAAGATAAACTTAATGACCAACCTCTAAAGATCTAAAGATCGAGTCGAGTTGTAGGGCTTCGACTTGGAGCCTACCATCTAGCTACCTCGTATTCAAGGCATGACTTGACTCCTGCATGGCTCCTCCAAGATCCTAGTTCATCGCTCCTACTCTTTAAAAACATTTTACAACCACAAAAAATAATCCAAAGAAACACAATTTTCATCTCCATCTACAAAAATAATAAGCACAACATATGAGCTTTTCGAAAAAATTGGTACAAATTATAATGAATTTTTCAAATCTAAAAATACTTCTTAGGGTTACAAACTTATTAAACAAGGTTGATTCCAAATTATGTTGAAAACAAATACTAAATTATGTATGTATATAATGAGGAATGGAAGATCAATCTCTCTTTTGAAGGTTCTTTTCCTTTAGCAAGTCGGAAATAAAATTATACCATTATGCATGTGGGGCCAACAGACATTAAATTAAAAGTAGATTCATTTCTCCCTATAAAAATTCAAACCACCAACACTTAAATGCTAACACCATTAAATTAGCACCATGAAAATACTATCATCATGGTATTTGTTAGTCATTTTTAAACTAGCAAATGCCTAGTTAAGCCTATATAATATCCTTGTTAGCAATTGTTTTGGATCTCATAAAGACGGCCTTAGTCTAGACCTTTAAACCCCTATGACACCTATGCTTTTGCTCACAAAGTGAAGGCCTTTTTAGCTCCTTGTGCACCTCTTTTGTCACATAAGATAAACCCCACAAATAATTTTTAATACAAAACAACAATAACATGAGAGCTCAGCACAATTTCATTATATAGATGCCATAAATAAGCAATCACAATTAATAATTAGAAATACAAATTGGGTGGTAGGTTTCAAACTAAAAATATAATCAATTGAAACTGAATAACTAGTGTACAATTTTGTCACTATAACTTCTAACATCTAGTAACAAATAATAATGAAGCTTCAGCTCGGAAGGGATTTTTTTTTGTTTTGATTTCAGTTGAATCAAGAAACTAAATTAAAAATTAAAACAAGTAACTTTTATTTTATGTTGAGTAGGCGACACTTAGAAACAATGCATATGTCGGCTTTTATATCCACCTCCGAGTTTTTAGACTTTGATCATTCGAGGGTTAACCCAAACATGCATTACCATCGTGGTCGCATTTCAAGTACTCGCTATCCCATTCTCTGGGAATGCTCTAACATATGGAGAGATGCAAGAGGCATCCACCCCAATGCACCCGAAACATACACCCAATAAAACCTATAGTTGTCGTCGCCTATGTGTACCTGACAGCCCTACTCGAGTGGCCATGGGCTCGTTGATGTTTAGGCGTCCCCAAGGCCCTTGTCCGTTTCAGGCCAACCGTGACACGTACCCATCTATCTACCACCCCGAGAGAACTTTCTCGATAAAGAGGGAGCGCCACAACCATGAAGTTTGCCACATGCACAAAACTTGTAGTTCCCTTCTTATGCGAGCAATCGCCTACCCAATATGGTAGATGTCATTCACTACACTCCTCACCGAGGAGTAACGTGAGCAAACCTTTCTCGCCGGTATTCACAGGGGCAACGCACCAAAGCTCCTACAAAACATTTTCGAAATCAATATGGGATCGTGCTTCACACAACCTAATGTGCTTGCACTCAAGGATGATGTGAAGGAGCGAGTCCCTTCTAACAAATTCACACAAGGACTGACAACCAAGAGAAGGATCAACCACCAAAATCCCAAGTCCGCGGCTACTTGAGACAAACCCTCCTCGGGCATTGAGGAGCCAACAAATAGCCTCCACAAAAACATTCTCTTAGAGTTGGGCCCACTTGATATAACTTTGAGCTTCTTCCAACTTGAACTGCTTGAAGAACCTCAAGGAATCTTGCAATCTGAACTTATTTTCCCAAGCATCCAAGGCCTCTCTGTGCGTACAAGAGAGCTTTTGCTTTCTGCCTCAAGGACATTTTTCTTAAGCCATTTGGTAGTGCTAGGGATCCATGTCCATATTTACACCACCCTGCAAGGTGGGTTGTTATTAACAAGATCGGTAATGAACGTTTTGAGACCCCCATCTAAAGGTGATTCAAACCCACTTGACTCAAAACCATATTCTTCTGATTAGAAGAATCACACATGCCTGATTAATTCCATTTAATGGTGGCCTCAAGTCATGAAAAAGCAGAAAGTGAATTTTCAATTTGGCAATTTCTGTCTTTGGCTGTCTCAAAAGGCCTTGCATTTGGAAACACATCACATACTCAAAAGGAACTTAGTTGTATTTTATTCCAACAGCATACATTTTTAGCATTCTCGCATTTCTAATGGGAACTCGGCGTTTCACCACATAAATCAGATTGAGGTTGGCTTGTGGTTCAAAAAGTAGTGCATGACATCCAAAGCCATAGTGAAATAGCAATATTCAAATTCAAAACAAATCTGCCGATATTCAGATATTTCACTAAAAACACTACATTGTGTGTGATATAACAAGTATTGTTGCAAGTCAGGATTTACATGCTGTTCAAATCAATTGCAGGCAGAATAAAAACAACGGATTCTTATTTATAGACTAGTTCAACACTTCAGTGTCAGATAACAAAATTTGGTCTACAAATAAATTGCCACATAAAACCTTATGCAATGTTATCTTCAATAATAACCGATATGTATAACAGGGAAAAGTCAATGCTAGTGCAAGAACAGGCCTGTGGATCAAAAAGAAACAATTATGTATACTAGCCAGGACAAAAACATTGTCGGAAGGCATTTCTCTTGTGAGTGTGCACATATTCTTTCCTTGATTCAAGACTAGCATTTTCACTGTGTTCCGTACTGAACCCTTTTTCAGAGACAAGTAGATGTCTCAGTGGATATCGATCTCTAAAGCGAATATTCTTTGAAGTACAAACATTTCAAGCAGCTGTGATTGGTGAGAATTGACCCACAGCCTCAAAAAATTGGATTCCAGAGGTTGAGCCTTGAGTGGATAAAAACATAAAAGATATTGGATATTATACGGATAGGGAAGAGCTACGACTACAACAAGAATTAAATGAAAAAATCTCTGAAGCCGACTACTCTACTAAAAATGAAGGGTAAATCCAAAAACCATTATGAACTTTAACTGATATATGGCTCAGATTAATAAGTATAATGCATCAAAATATGTAGAAAAATTATCTATAATATCATTGATAACAACCAGGATACATTTGAGCAAAGTATATTTCTCATGTCTGTTTGCGTGTAGAGTGAAACAAACCATTTTTAACTGTTTCATAAATAGGGTACTGCTATGTATTGAAATATATGTTATTCAGTTCTTATCCAAGACAACAGAGAAAAGATATCTTAGTGCAGGGAAGTCATTTTCATGAACTTGTGCTAAGGGAGTTACAAAGCTTTGAACAACCTTCTCAGAAAGTTAGCAAGGTTGAATTCACATGATAAAATTGATGATGCACTGATGAGCCCACGAGACCATAAAGATGATATCCAGCAGATAATGCAAACAAGAACAGCCCTGAGAATGACGAGGTCCAGTGCCATTCTTAAGCAGGACTGTATTTAATTAAAACAAAATTAAAAGTAGAGCCGAGGATTTCTCAGATTACTAACAGACTTGGGTCATAACTACGAAAACTTTTACGTCAGTGACGAGATTCAATGCCTTGCTTCTTAAATAACGGCAAAATACAGGAAAGACGTTATCCAAAAAAGCAAACAAGATTTTTCTGTGTGCTGGCTGGAAGAAATAAGTTGGAAGAAAGGGTTCCAACTTTTTCTCCAATGACAGCATATGCCTCCCAATTACTTGGCAACAAAGCTGGAAATTCAGTAAGATGTATGACTGAGCTAACACAATAACCAAAAGAACTAGCAAGCATGTATTCATGCCTCTTTTCCAGAGAAAAATTGAAATCATAGATGGAGTTTAAATTATAATACATCATTTAGACAATATTCTGTTGGTATCATTATCATACTGGTAGACTTCAGCTACGACTACGGCGGCGCTCTCTACCAACTGTACTTCTGCAATCATAACACAAAAAAGCTTCCAATGCTTGTAACCAAACAACAAATTTTCAATATAAAAGCATATGAGTATTTGAACACTATTATTCTACTGTAAGCCTGTAGAGAAACGATAATAATATAAAACAAGCTGAATTGATTAAATAAATTAATTTGCGTCAGTACAAGAAAATGCTTACCCATTAACATGAGGAGAAACATCACGTTCATGGCGAGGTGGTGGTGGTGATTTGCTGTAGTTGTGTGCTCGCTTAGGTGATGCGCTTGATCGATGAGGAGACCTACTCCGGCGAGAAGGGCTGTAATTTATTCCACATATCAGCAAAAAAATGTTGAATAAAATAATGTCAATTTCAAACACTACAACTACAAGAGATTAATCTAAATTAAATAATTAGAAATCGGGTATCTTTCAAAAACTATTTTGAGTCCTGCCTGGCCTCCAAGTTCTCCTGCAGCGCAAAACACCATCTCTTCTGTTCTTACCTGTCTCGTCCGCACCCATTCCTAAAACCTCCATCGTAGGAATGGAAGAATCATGGCAGCTTTTTCCATTGCTTTTCATTTTAACATGAATAAACATTATCTGCATTGCAGCTGCATGCAGAAGCCATTTCTTGGACAGCTCTTATAGGCAGCCTTCTAGCCCACAAGTCTCAAATAACCCATTCCTATGGAAGAACAGCCACATTCATTCACAAAACTATTGACAATGTCCTAGTCATCCACGAATTGTTCATCCAAATAAAGTTGATAACCGTGGTCGATCCAATTCAACGTGCAAAACCACCCATGAACCCAATATCCAGACATCCCAGCGAAATTTACAGTTAGTTAAAGAAGACGAGAAGGATGTAGTCCCAGACAAAAAAACAAACCAAGACCATTCAAATATATTCCATTGGGTTTGATAGCTTAGACATACCTCCATCCATATTCTGGACTACTGCGCCGATATTGTGGACTAGGACTGCGACGCGTCCCCTTGATGAACGTCCAGAGGCTGTTCCTGCGCGACATTCTCTAGCGAAATGCCCAGATGCACCACATTCATAGCACTTTAGATCACTCCCACCACGTCCACGGCCGCTGCCGCCACCACCGCCACGAGGACCTCCACCTCCAGAGCCACGAGAACGAGAAAGTTCCACACGCCATCCATTCTTGCCTGCCAAAATCAAGGATGGCTATAAGTAAATTATATTAGGATCTTTCCGCAATTAGGCTATATGTTCCATGCTGAAGCAGACCCTTAAAATCTATCACTGTCCTCAAATTCAAGATATGGTAAAGCAAAGTACTAAAATTCATTTGAGACATTTTTCAGAAACTACACAGAAAACCAAAGAGACGCCAAAGTTCAATATCTGAAGAAACTCCATATTATATTCCAAAACAGATACCACATAACTCGTGTGGTAGCCACCTGTATCTCCAAAATAATGGAGGAAAGCCTCAATCCAACACTACAAACATCAACTTAAACCAAAGAAAAAATTCACTGGCAGGCCCACAGAGTCAAGAGGACCCATTAGACCAACTGAACAATGAACTCACAGAGCTAACCGAGACCTTTAAAAACATCACCAAAAAAGTTTTGGAAACAATAGATATTGAAATTGCCTTATCACTTTTGGTTGGATACCAGCTAATGTGAGGACAGGACAACCAGCAATCAAATGAAGCAGTCAAAAGTCGGAGGATCTTAGCTGTCAGAATTATAGATGCCATTTTTGGTGCATAACTAACTCCTAGGCCTACTTAGGAGAAGAAAATAAAAAGAACCATATATAAATACAGTACTAAGCTGTTGTATTTACTCTAATTTACATTTATGCATAGTTACCTAAGTCTCGGGACAGGAGATTTCCAAGATAGCCAAAAAATTCCTAGATTTTGGGGATGGGAGGGGGATGGCATTTAAAACAAAATATAAAATAATATTTAAATATTTTAACTTTAATCAATGAATTTTATTGGTTTAAACCGTTTTAGGGTACTTTCAAGATTAGAATTCAATGTTTTTGGTAAAAACAACAGCTTTTTTAAAGTAAACGCATCAGAAAAAAATTAAAAATTGAAAAGGGATTGAAGAAGACCTGAAGTCCTGGAAAGAATCAGGACATCACCAAAATATAGAGTTGCGAGCACTAAATTTATGACATTTTCTCTCCTATATTTGCTATAATAGCAGAAAAACAGCACCACTTGGAAGAAAATTTATACCCATATGATTATTTTTTGGATGTTTGCATGACTTTTATAAATGATAGAAGATGTATAAAATTATCACCTAAAAGTAATTCAAAGTGGCCATTCTCAAAACGTAGCCAATGTAACCACAGATTTAACAAAATATAACAAACTCCACAGACTTCTTCAATTGTTAGCCTTCTGGATGACAAAGGACATCAAGCTACCAGGATCCTTATGTTCTTCAAGTGGTTTGACCTTAGCCATGTATATTTTTGGTAAGCTATACTGGAAAATCCAATTCCCTTTAATCCATTTTCTTGATTCTGGGCTCCAATCCAGAGGGGCTATCTTTCATCAAAAATCTCTAATTGAGATCTACACCTTCCTAACTGCTTGACAACCTTCCGAACTTCCCTCAGTTTGCAGGCATAAATCTCCTGCCACGCATTCAGAAAAACCTTTTATGTCCTGTGAGTTGCCTTCCTAACATTTTGCACATTCTTTCAACCTTCAACATAAGCCACTGTAGAATATAACTGCAAGGAGTATTCAGTTTCAATGTAAAAATACTACATATCAAGGTGTTAGAATAAAAGGCAAGAATGAATGTTTATATGCATTGTATGCGGGCATCGCTAGGAATGTTTCTCTAATATGAACTAGTTGGACGCATGTTTCCAATTTCTATTTCTCCACGGCACTTAACAATCCCCAAATTGCTACCTTTCATTTAGGCATTGTCTGAAAATCCTTGCCATCAAACTGCAACCTCCCAATAGTTTTTAGTATTCATTTCGATTTCTCAAGTATCCCTTATAGGAACAGGTTTATTTATCTCTTAAAGACCGACTTACTTCTCCAAGGCCATGTGAAGACACAACAGACAATGTACAACATTAAAATTATGTAAGCATTCAATTTAAAATATAACAGTGGAAAGAGACAAGATATGGCATCTAGTGTTACCAAATTTCACTTTATTACTTTAGCACATAAATAATGAATGATAGATGAGATGCAACTCCCATCTATATATACATGTAAAGACACCTTAATCTTGAATGGTTATCTCTCAAGCAGACCTTAAATTATACCACAAAAGGTAGGGGAAAGCTAAGTTGCCGCATTAGAATTCATGTTTGAATTCCCCAATGATAAAACTCATGAAAATTTGTTACTAAAAATCAATGATAAAATTCATGATTAAATCGACTATAAAAATATACTTTGAAATTAAATATTTAAAAAGAAAGATAATTCAAATTAAATTTGACTATTAAAAATATACTTTTAAATTAATTATTAACATTTAAATTATATGTATGACTTAAATATATATATATATATATATATATATATATATATACATTTTCAAATTAACTTTATAAACCATAAAATCATTTTTATAACAATATAAATTATTAAATCATTAATGATTTAATAACACTTTACAAAGCAAGTATTAAAAAATTTATATAATAATAAAAATATTAATAAAAAACTCAATAAATTAATTATACTTTTTTACAAAACAAAAATTAAATTAAAAAATCCCAGACTTGGCAAATAAACTTTTCCCTGTTCAACCTGCCTGAAAATTGCAGCTTTTATGGCGGTTTTAACTTTTCATTCAGCAATGGCGCATTCTCCTTCATCCAAATGAAATTGAACCTCTTGTCAATGCATTCATGGTGACCAAAGCGAAAAACTTCTTATCATTCAAGCTTTTCAGGCTAGGGCTTGGGCGGTTAATCTTTGCACCTGCAAACAGCACAGGCTTCAAGCTTCACTGGATATAGAGTTATATACCCCAATGCCAGCAATATATACATTGTTTAGTTAAAGGGGATATGCATAGTTCAAGCAACATGAGATATATACCCCAAACGACAGCATCCCAAGCTGAAAACCCTAAACACGAAAACCATAAAACAATCCTAAACCCTTTTGAAACAAATTTCAAACATGAATTTCAAATAAAAATCACATTTTTCCATTCATACGAATAAATTCGCAATTTCTGACGAATTTATTTCTGTCCTTTCAAATCTGCTGAATCCCGAATTTCACACTTGAAATTCGGGGAATGCGGTTACTTAGGGGAAAGTATACCACTACCAAAGGTAGACCCAATATAATAACGGACTCCAAGGTACCACAACCAAAATTAACATAATGTAAGCATGCAATTCAACATTCAATAGGAGAGAGCGAGAAAGACAAGATTTGGCACTAGTGTTTACCAAATATCACTTTAGCACATAATAATGAATGATAGATGAGATGCAATTCCCATCTATATATACACATCTAAAGACACCTTTATCTTGAATGATTATCACTCAAGCAGACCACCTATTATATTACTAAAGGTAGGTGAAAGTATACCACTACCAAAGGTAGCACCCTAGGATTTGATCATGGCAAAAATCAATACTTTTGGCTAACATGGGAATGTCTCCAAGGTGGATGGGAATGTCTCCAAGGTGTGGGACCTTGATCCTTGAGACAGACCTCTAGAGAAGGTTGGTTCCTTCTATTCTAGCTCACTATAGACTAACCTAAACAACTTCACAATGCAACTACCTAAATCTAATCTAAAATTTGCTAGGATCCAGGGTTGAAAGAGAGAGAGAGAGATGCTGCAAAATGAAAGAGGTGATGCACCAAAACTAGAACAGGATCAATTCTAACCTTAAGAGACACAAATATAATCACACATGCAAGAATCTAAGGAAAACACAGAGCTCTGAAGGAGATAAGTGAATGAAAATCAAAGGAGATCAAAGTGATAAACCACGGTTGTATAACACTCAAAAATATTCATTTACATTTACAGAGCAAAGGTTTGGAATTCTTGCAAAAATGCAAGTTATAGAGGTCTGAAGGTAAGAAATGCAAAACTCCAAAAGCAGAGCTTCCAAATCAGTAAAAAAGAACCCTTTTTACGTGCATAAGCACTTACATTTATAGAGAAGGGGAAGTGACCAAACAATCATAAATGGCCCATTTCCACCTATAAAGGGCATGGGCATTATTAAGCAATAAATTTGGGTAGGTGGAGTCATTGAATGTCCGAAACCAAGTAAATTGCACTTTTTCCTTCAATCTCGTGTTTCAATGGTTCTCCTTGAAACAACATCATTTTCTGTGTTTCTTTAGTGCAAAATGTAGCCCTTAGGGAGACAAAGCAAATGCAACAACTCCCATGCAAATTGGAGCTTCCAACAAAAGTTATGGCTAAGAAACTAGTGCGCGATCGAGGGCAAAGATGCTTCGTAGCTTACAATCTGCAAAAATCGCAAATGCGGTTGTACTTTCCTCGGCGAGCTCTTAGGAATGCCATAGGGAACCTTTGATTGGCTGCGAATAGAAGTGAAGTTTGCAGCTTGCAATTTGCAAGTTACAACACTCTGCGAGGCTGGTTCGAAATTCCACCTCATTCTGCGGCTTCCAGGACCTCCACAGTTCTTCGTTAAGCGGATTTTAAATGTTCCACAAAGATACTAACTTTTGCCAACCCGCATAATAATGTATAGCTGACCTCCGTGGCTCTTTTAAGTTTCTATGCTTGGCCATGTCTAGATCCTGAGCTCAGCCACCTTCAAATCCAAAGCCACAAAAGGCATCCTCTTTGAATCGTGGAGATCCCCTCATAAACTCGTGAAGGTCTAATTTTCCTTCTACCGTGGAAATTTGTGCTGCAACCATGTTCCTTTGTTACGCAGCATTTGAAATGTTTCGCGGAACACTATACCTTGGGAAATCCGGGGCATTGAGTTACTGTCTCGCAGCTTCCAACCTTAGTCACTTTGTAACATACTTACCTTTCTTTGCGGCCTTGCACGGCATGTTCTTCTTGCATCGCAGCTTATCCTGAGTAGAACCCATGTTTTTGTTTCCCACCGCAAAGTATTGATTGTTTTAACCGTCGCCACGAAAGACTAAAACTTCTTACATGTAAAATCCGCGGAACACTAACTTTTTGCAACCAATCTTCCACAACTCTTCTCCATTACCCAATATTGAACTTGTAAATACAAAGCGCCAATTCAAATGTTCAAAAACGATAAGGCTCTTGATACACTCCTCTATATGCCACAAAACTTGCAACTTTGCATTGAAATTCCTTGGGTCTTCAAGAATGGGCCGCCTAAGTTTGAAACTTTGATGAGTTGTACAAAATAGCATGGGGGTGCTATTTTGGACAACAATTTGGCAACTTCCAGGGGCATTTATTTGCTAGATGGTCGATCGGTTGCCTTTTAAGCATTTATTGGGCATGGAGTCAAGTCTATATCTCTGAAATTTGATCTCAACCTTAAAAATTACCTCCTAAATTATATGAAGTATGAACTCGGCACTAATTTGCATTTGATTTGAAACTTGCAAAACTGTTAGTAACCTCCTCAAAACTCTAAAACCGAAAATGTCACCCGAGAATAACAAGAACATTGTGCAAAGCACTTAGGGAAATGGAAACTACACTACCAGTTGAACATGTGCTCAACAACACTTGGAGGAAAGTGAAAACTAATCCTACTATATACAAGATGAAACCTTCACCTCAATAACAATGTTTGAGGTATATCCCATTGATGGGATAAGGGGCTCTTCTCCGTCCGGCTTTGTCAATCGAAAAGCACAAAGTGTGGCTTACAACTTGAAATAATGTAAGGGCCACTCCATATTGCATCAAACTTTGAATGTTTACTTGGCTTGGCTCTATCCTTATCCCACTTGAGGACAAGGTCTCCTTCTTAAAAGCTTCTAGCCACTACTTTCTTGTCAAAACACTTCTTTACTTGAGCTTGATTCAACTCCATTGCATGCATGGCTTGGTCTCTCAACTCTTCCAACTCCATTAGCTCGACATACCTAACTTCCATGGTCTCTACCTACGTTGATTTATGAGCTCCAAGGCCGGCAATTCAAGAGATATTGGCTATTCTGCTTCCTTGCCATAAACAAGCTTCAAAGATGACTTGTCGATTGATGAAAGATCCCCAATAGATCTCTTATACCCTAAATCAAATTTTTAATGAATGGCAAATGATAAAAAACAGTTTTTGAAACCCTTGGCAAACAACCTAGGGCAAAGCTGATGAATCTATTACAGCAAATGCGACTAGGGTTTTTAATGGATCTCCATGCAAATGATACCAAAATATTATAAACTCTATCCCAAATGATTGCTAGCAATTTTAAAACCGAAATATGATAAAAATCAGATTATTTGCAGCCAGATAATTCAGAAAATTCAGATCTAAATCTGATTACAAACTGCCTAAAAACCCTCCAAACTTGCTCAGAAAATTATGAAATTGCAGCTCCTTTATTTATAAAAATTCATAGATATATGGCAATATTTTTCAGAAGTAAATACCTCTAGAATCATACCCAAATAGCCCCAAACTGGGTCGATCCAACTGCTGCAATATGCTACCAAAAAGATCACCAAAACACTGTTGGAATTTGACTGGAAAATCAGAATTAAACCGCTGGAAATTTCTGAGTGAAATCCCCTCTCAATCCCTTGGGGTTTTCGTCCACAAGAGGTAAAATTCACAAGGGTTTTCGTCCTTGGAATTTCTGATAAAAGCAAGAGCTCTTAACAATGCAAAATCTGATAATAAAAATCTGGAATGATAAAATGATCATATGATGTCCCTCCTCTAAGTCGACCCTTCCTTTTAAAGGGAAAATTGGCCCAAAGGGACCTCCAACTCAACCAATCACAACAAGTGATTTCTTCTAGACATGTGCCCCAAATTTTCCTTAGACTAGGTCGCATTTTCTTGGGAGGAGTAATAATTTTTATTCTTTCAAAACTCCATTCTTCCTCCTTTGTCCAAGTCACATTTTTCTAAGGAAGCTAATGTCACATTTCCCTATTTTCCCATTACATGGACAAGTCGTACCTCCCTATGGTAAATACAATTAAAAATAATTGTATTTTTACATTTGACTCTTTTATTTTATTAATAAGCTTATTATTTATTATATGTGCAACTTATAATATTTTATTTTAATATTTGCACAATATAATAAAATAATAAAACTTAGTCACCCTTGACACATCCTTTGGCCGTCGGGTAGACAAAAAGGACCAAAGGTCTTCAATGAGATCTATTCGAAAAGAGGGACATTACAGTTGGTCTTTTGGGAGTGATTCTATCGGCCCATAAAACTAATTTCAACTTTGTGTGCCAAGCTCTCTGATTTTCCTCTAAGGTTCTTCTAATAATCCTTCAAGATTTTTATTTGTTGACTCAGCCAACCCATTTCCTTGGGGATAATAGTTTGAGGACGTGTTTAAGTAAATTTCATTCTTCATAGCCCAATCAGTAATTTGTGTGCCAAGGAATGCTAAAGCATTATCAAATATTATTGTGGAAGGAACACCAAACCTGGTCACAATACCTTCATATAAGTCTAGGATGTTAGCTTCATTTGCTTCCTTCAAAGTAGTTGCCTTTGTCCATTTGGTGTGCCCATTGCATGAATAGTCGCTCTATTGAGATGGGGTGAAGGGGAAGGACCGCAAGTCTTTCTTTGCCTACAAAGAAGGCACACTTCTTGCATTTATTTACCCAAGCATAACAATCTTTAAAGATGTTGGGCCAATAATAGCCGCCTTTCATGATCTTGAGTGTTGTCATTCTAGGGGAAAAGTGTCCTCCTACTACACCATTATGGAATTCTTGTAGGACTTTCAATTTAATCACCTTAATGCACCTCAAGAGAACACCATTTATATCCTTCCTAAACAAAATTCCATCTATGAGCACATAGGGGATAGATTGAAGCCTAAAATACCTTCTCTTGGCCTTGCTCAAGCCTTGAGGACATTGACCTGTTTGGAGGAAATGCACTATGTCATGATCCAACAAGGAGGAAGTGACATTACAGCTGGTTGTGGGCCATTTTGGAGCACTAGAATAGTTTCATTTTCACCTTGTAAATCTACAGCCAATTGTTCACACAAGCCTTTGCCTCTTACTAGCTTAGTTACCTTGACATCTACATCATATTCCATCACCTTTGTTATCCAACCAGCTCTTTTCTCATTCAGATCTTTGTTCAAAAGAAAATCCTTCACCCCGGGTGTGACACCATTAAATGGATCTTGTTGTTGGATACCAAATGTCTAAATTTCTTTAAGCTCCTTATGATAGCTAAGGCATGCTTCTCCACAAATGAATACCTTTCCTCATAATCCTCTAGGATTTGACTAAAAAATGCAATTGGTTGTTCCAAATCTTCATCATTCATTGTACCAACATGGCGATATTGTGTCCATGCCTCCAAAGGTCAAGATTAATAAGGGTAGTGGCTTGTGCTATTGCTTGTTTGATGGCTTCAAAACTGCCCTTCCCTTCCATAGTCCACTTGAAAGGCATGTTTTTCTTTAACATAGATGTCAATGGTTTGACAAGACTAGCAAAATTAGGGATAAACCGCCTAACAAAGTTAATTCTTCCCAAGAAACTCTATAATGCCTTCTTATGACTAGGTAATGACAATGCCAAGATGACACTTACCCTTTCAGGGTCAATTGCAAGCCCTTTCTTTGAGACAATGTGGCCTAGGAGTTTGCCCTCATGCACTAAAAAGATACATTTTTTGGGATTAAGGGAAACCCCAAACTACCTGCACTGTCAAAAACTTGTCTAAGATGGAATAAATGATCATTTGCATTCTTGGAGAACATTGTGATGTCATCAAGGTAAACAAGAACACAATTGTTAATCAGTCCTTTAAACGCCATATCCATAGCTCTTTGGAAAGTTGCTCCTACGTTAAAAAGACCAAAGGGAATTTTTCTATAAGCGTATGTTCCCCATTTTGTGGTAAATGTTGTTTTGAACTGATCTTCATCTTTCACCATGATCTGATTATAACTAGAGTAACTGTTACCATATTGTTTACACAAAGGATTGCCAAAATTAGCAAGTGGCTATTTTTGGAAGATTGGATATTTTTAGCATTTGCTAAAAATAGCACGTGCTAAAAAAAGAAATTGGCATGAGTGGTGAAGATTGACTATTTTTAGTGTTTGCTAAAAATAACAAATGCCAAAATAGCGCTTGGCTAAAGATAGTTTTCTTTTGCTAAAATTAGCAAAAGCTGCTCCAAAGGGGAGTAAAATTAGCATGCTTTATTAATTAAAGCCAACTGTTGTTTCAGTTATGTTTGGCGCCAAGTTTGGAAGAAGGAAATAAATAAATATTAAAAGAGACTGCAGTCTGCCCATGCACAGCAGTTCATAAAAGAATTAATTTAAAATAAAAGAAAAGCAGTCCCAGTCAAATAAGTCCACCGTAGAAATGGGAAAAGACAAAAGGACAAAAAACAAGTGCAAATAAGACAAAGCACAAGAGGACAAAGCAATAAAAGTAAAATCAGTATGCTCTATTTTCAACGCAGGTTAGTTGGAAGGGCAGTTAACTGTTTTAGATACCTTTGCATGCCTTAATCAATGCACTCAGCAGGGCCTGCTATCAACGCAGCAGGGGTAAATTAATTTTGACTTGTTTTTAGACACACTTGCATGCCCTTCTTCAACACAGCAGGGTCTGATTTAAATCACAGCAGGGTAATAAATATTTTATTTATTATTCCCAAGAAGTTGCATGCTTCAGGGAGTCAAAGAGGGTGATTATTCTATCAATAGAAGTGTTGCATGCACAAAATTCAAGGCAGGTACAGAGGGCAGCAGCCTTTAAAGGCTTTATTCTTGTAAAGAAAAATACATACACACTCTTCCAGTTGTTTTGCTCTGGCAATCCTAGCTTGTACTTGCATCTGTGAATAGAAAAGCTCCATTTTTCCTTCTCATATCGTTGGTTTTCTGAGTATTCATCGTGTTTATCAGGGTATTGTATTGCTTTGTTGTGGAATTTCTTCCCTATACTGTTGTCCCTTACCTAAACCTTTGAATTAATTTTGCAGATTAGCCTAGAGTTGTGCATGTGTGTGGATCTCTATATTTTTGTATGCAGTAGTACGTGTGTGTGTCAAATCATTGGTGTATCACCTCAATTTACATTTTCCGTATTCCTTCTCCCTTTTCCTTGTCAATTTTTAGTTTTTCAGGTGATTCACAGGGGAACCAGCCCACTCTGGAGGTTCACCTCAGTTATAGGTTCCCACAACCTTGAGGTGTTCCAATTTTGTCAACAGAAGAGAGAGTGCTCATCATTCTCTAATCAGGGTGCACTTCTAGGTGACAACAAGATCTATCCAATAAAGAAAAACATTCAGAGCCAACTACCATCTGTAAGATCTGCTCCATATAAGGTAGTGGATAATGGTCTTTCAAGGATGCCTTATTCAAATCCCTGAAATCAACACACAATCTTATTTCTCCATTCCTCTTCCTTACAAGAACTAGGTTGGCAACCCAAGATGAATGTTTTATGGGGAAGATTATATGAGCCTCTATTAACTTGTTTAGCTCCCTCCTTACTAGTGGTTCAATCCTTAGATTCACAAGCCTCTGTTTTGCAAAATGGACTTGGCCATTGGATCTAGCTCAATGGTATGTTGTGCCAAATTAGGATCAAAACCCCTAAGGTCATCATAACTCCATGCAAAGACATCAGCAAATTCTTGACAAAGGTTTATAAATGCATGCTTCTCCTCTAGAAGTACATACCTTGCCAATCTTGAGAAGTTTGTCCTTGCTAACTGAAATTTGCTCATAATCTTCACCTTTTACCATCATGTTTGCTTTCTCGAGTTGATCATCTAAGTTGAAAATGGACTCCAATGTGACTAGGCCTTTGGGCAACCTATTTGATCTCAGTTGGATAATCTTCTCTCCATATTGTTGCAATTTATCTTGATTCCTTGGTGAAAACTCAGCCTCTTCTTGTATGAAGTTGATAATTTGTTGATCACTCTCAAATACTTGCCAATTTGTGCTATTGTCCAAGACAGCAGGTCTAATAATCACTTTAATGTGTTGTTGTGGCCTTTCTCTTTTAATAATTTCAAGGACATCAGACTGTGCGATCAAATTATGCTACAACTATTGTTAACCTATCGGCTGATTCATTCTCCTTTCTTGGGATAGAGTGGATGTTAAATGCTTCAAAGTCCTCTATAAGATCCCACACCCTATGTTTGTAGGCTTTTAACAAATCATTCTTGGATGCATTCAACCCTCTTACTTGATTTACTACTAACTTATTATCACCAAAGGTTTGCAATTGCTATAGACAGTCCAACAAGCTGAATATCATTAATTTCACCTGGAAATTTGAATTCAATTCTCAATTTCTTTCCCTCATCAAGCCCTTCCTTTTCCCTTATCTCATGCTTCATGATTACTCCCTCTTTCCTTATCAATAAGGAAGAGTTCTTTGCCCTATACTCTTGTAAGTGTTGTTTTCCTTGAGCGGCTATCAATCTAGCAGCCCTAGCTCTTCTTTGCCACTCCTCACAATTCTTTTGAGTTTCCATTACATCCTCTCGCACTTGAATATATGAATTCCTTTTCTTGTCTAATTTTAACATTTGGTTCCTTCAAAAGCATACCTTTTTCTAACAAGGGCTTTTCATTGGTGGTTGTTAGGAAAACTCCAACAGGCTTGAGAGTGACTATGGGCACCCGGAAATGCACTTTCTTGATGGGTATGACTTCCAACAATGCCATCAAGAAATTTCTCTTGATTGTTTGAGTCTTGATGGGTATGATTAATTTGCTTGTCTGTGGAAATTCTTTGCCACGTGGATCCACAATGTTTTGTGAGTCATGTTACCGTATTTTTCCATGCAAGAACGAATAAGGGTATTTTTGGAAAAGTGGTTATTTTTAGCGTTTTGCTATTTTTAGCATTCGCTAAAAATAAAGTGTGTTAAATGGAATTTGGGTGAGTGGTGAAAGTTGCTATTTTTAGCATTCGCTAAAATTAGCGAGTTTCCAAAATAGAGTGCAAAAGCATGCACAAAAGCTAAGCAGACTTGGAATGAAAGGCATCTCTAAAAATAGCGAAGGCAGTCAAAGATAACAGCTGCTAAAAATAGCAAAAGAGACGCTAATATGGAGGTGTAAGTGTGCCCTATATTCATTGCATGGTATGCACATAGGAGGTGGCACCAAAGAGAACAAGTTAAGGGCCTAAAATACCAATTTTCGACACAGCCTTAGCCAAAAAGCAAAAGTAAAAGGTAAAGCACAAAGAGACAAAATAGAAAAGGTGCAAAAAGACAAAAGGAAAAGATATCAGTTGCATGCTAAAATTCAACGCAGCAGGGGTCAAAGTTTCAGTTTATAATTGTTTCAACACCTTTTGCATGCCTTTGGCCACGTAGCATGCTTAGTCTTTAACGCAGGGGTCAAGGGAGCAGTTTTTACTTGCTTTCAACGCAGCAGACATGAATTTCAACGCAGCAGGTCTAAAATTCAACGCAGCAGCTTGGAGAATGATTATTTTATTATTTCAGGGGCACTTGCATGCTTGGAGGGCAGTCAAGGGGTGAATAAAATAATATTTTTATTCTTGCATGCACAACAGGGGTCTGAAATAGATGGCAGCAGTCTAATAAGACTGTTTTTGTAAAAGAAAATACATACACACCTCTCCAGCTGTTCTACTATGGTAGTCCTAGCTTGTACTTGCATCTCTGAATAGAAAAGCTCTATTTTTGCCTTCTCATATCATTGGTTTTCTGAGTTTTCATCGTGTTTATCAGAGTATTGTATTGCTTTGTTGTGGAATTTCTTCCCTATACTGCTGTCCCTTGCCTAAACCTTTGAATTAATTTTGCAGATTAGCCTAGAGTTGTGCATGTGTGTGGATCTCTATATTTTTGTATGCAGTAGTACATGTGTGTGTCAAATCACCTCAATTTTACATTTCCCGCATTCCTTCCCCTTTCCTCGTCAATTTTTATTAGTTTTTAGGTGATTCACAGAGGAACCAACCCACTGCAGGAGGTTCATCTTAATCTTAGGTTACCCACAACCTTGAGGTGTTCCAATTTTGTCAACAAGAGAGAGAGTACTCACCATTCTCTATCAAGGTGCATACTGGTGACAACAAGGACATAGCGTATCACAGGTTTTCTACATTTCATGGATTACTCGATGAAACTTGAATTCCGCCGAAGTTTGCGGTTGTCTATCTCTAAGATGCAGACTTGGTGACGTAGAAGATGGAAAGTTTACTTCCATTTGTCTCCTTTTGGACCTAGTGTTAGTTGCTACACCTAAAGAAGAAACTTGATTTATCTCCTGAAGTTGATTCATTCCACAGAATTCATCCATTTGCCAATTCACAAATGAAGCATCATTTTGCGGCTCTGGAGTAGCCTCTTGTGGTGGAGGTGCTTTTGTTGATGCAACTTGGAAGAAAGAAGCATTTTGTACCATCAAAGCTTGGTTTAGGATGCCATTTGGGCAAGTGGCTTGATTATGAGGTTGATTGCAAGGAAAACACCATTCATAATCTTGCACTAGGTTGTTTTGGACTAGAACCATTGCTTTAGATGAGCTGGTTGCATTAGGATTGTATGATTGGAATGGTTTCACATGGGTAATTTGGCCTTGATTTTGAGCATTTTCTTGGTATGGTGGTTTATTGGGTTGATAAGGAGGTTTGTTTGGCTGATATGGGTTTGATAAGGTCTAAAATTTTGTTTTTGTTTCCTTTTCAAGGTTACTAACTCATTGCCAAAGTTTTGTAGTTGTTTCATAACTTCCTACAATTGCAATTCATTAGGGGTACTTGGGGAAGTAGTGACTTGGCTTGTGGAATGATTGGTTGGTGTTGGAATAGGAGCTAATTTAGGTGTTTGATAAGGCACATATGATCCTACCTCTGGAAAGATAGGCATTGGAGGCCTTGGTGCAATTTTCCCAGCCTGAATAAGACTATTTTCCACCCTAATGGCAATATCATAAGCATCAAGGAGAGTTCTACCTCCCATGGATTGGATCATGACTAAAATGTCATTATTTAAAGCTCCAATCATGACTGAAATGCCATTGTTTAAAGCTCTCAAATAATATAAAAAGGCATATTGAGGTGTAGGTCTTACCATTTGTGGGATTCTATCCCATGTTCTTTGAAATCTGATATTAAAATCAGACATTAGCTCATGTGGTGCCCTCTTTATTGTAGTCAATTGCTCCACTAAAGACAAATGGTCTAATTTATCTTCAAATTTCCTACAAAGGGCCTCTCCTAATTCATCCCAAGTCCTAATAAAATTCAATCTTAAACCTTTATACCATTGCAGAGCTTTTCCCTTGAAAGAAGCAGCCAATAATCTAATTGCTACATTTTCCTGTGTGACATGATATACTAAGCATATATTTGCTACATCTTTGATGTGTTCAATGGGTGTTGTATTTTCTCTAGTAAAGAAGGGAACACTTTTAAGGGCTGCACCGGTATATCATCATGTTGAGCTAAATTCAAAGGGCTTCCTCCATCAAAAGTGACAAAAGCTTGGTTTCTTTGATGAGCCATGAAGATGATGGGTCTTAGAACCCTAGAAGATGACAAGAAAGGCCTACCGAGTGTGAGAGAGTTTTGTTCTAAGGTGATGGAGATCTTTGTGTTGATCTTCCTCTTCTTCTCCTTGGTGAAAGTTGTAGATAATCAAAGGACTCTCCACTTGCTACTCTTTTCCTTGTTTGAACTCTTCTCATGAAGGGGTGAAACTAGATTGCTTGAAGTTAGAATAAGCGAGCTTGGGAATTGCTTGGCGTGTAGAAAATTGCCTTGAAGGTTGAAACTCCATAAGATTCACACCAAATCTTAGGAGAACAAAACAAAATGAGCTAAGCAAACTCAAACTCAAGTCCCGGATTTGATCATGGCGGATCAATAGGTTTGGCTAACATGGGAATGTCTCCAAGGTGTGGGACCTTGGAACTTGATACTGAACCTCTAGAGAAGGTTGGTTCCTTTTATTCTAGCTCACTACAGACTAACCTAAACAACTTCACAATGCAACTACCTAAATCTAATCTAAAAAATTGCCAAGATCCAGGGTTGAGAGAACGAGAGAGAGAATGCTACAAAATGAAAGAAGTGACCTTAAGAGACAGATATAATCACACATACAAGAACCTAAGTAAAACACAGAGCTCTAAAGGAGATTAGTGAATGAAAATCAAAGGAGAACAAGAGGGTAAAGCATCCACATGAAATACAAAGGCACTCAAAGGGATAAACCACAGTTGTATAACACTTTAAAATATTCATTTACATTTACAGAGCAATGGTCTGGAATTCTTGCAAAAATGTGAGTTACAGAAGTTTGGAGGTAAGAAAAACAAAACTCCAAAAGAAGAGTTTCCAAATCAACAAAAAAACCATTTTTACGTGCACAAGCTTTTACATTTATAGAGAATGCGAGAGAGGGAAGCGAAAGCAACCAAACAGTCATAAATGGCCCATTTCACCTACCAAGGACAAAATTCCATCATTTTGCATAACAAAGCATGGGCAACCTGTCTTCCTTCAGCTTATGTGTCGTTAGAGCTACAGGACGAAGGCATGGGCGCTATTAAGCAATAAATGTGGATAGGTGGAATCATTGAACATTTGAAACCAAGTAAACTGCACTTTTCCCCACAATCTCATGTTTTTATGGATATGCCTCAAAATAGCATCATTTCCTGCGTTTCTTTAATGCAACATGTAGCCCTTGGGGAGACAAAGCGAACACAACTTCCATGCAATTTGGAGCTTGTAGTTGAAATTTATGGCCAAGAACCAGTGCACAATCTGGGGTGGAGATGCTTTGTAGTTTACAATCTACAAAAACCACAAATGCAAGGCTGCATTTTCCTTGGCGAGCTCTGAGAGGAATGCCACGAGGAGCGTTTGATAGGCAACAAGGATGGAAGTGAAGTTTGCAACTTCCAATTTGCAAGTCACAACACTACGAGAATACTTGACAATTCCGCCTCATTTTGTGGCTTTCGGACCTTCGCACGTTCTTCGTTACGCGGATTTTGTATGTTCCGCAAAGACACACTAACTTTTTGTCAACCCGCATAATACTATAATCGGCCTTCGCGGCCCTTTTAAGTTTCTATACTTGGCCATTTAAAGATCGTGTGCTCGGCCACCTTCAAATCCAAAGCCGCAAATGTCATCCTCTTTAAATTGCGAAGAACCCTCATAGACTCTACAAAGGTCTAATTTCCCTCTACCGCGGAAACTTGTACATGACCATGTTTCTTTGTTACGTTGTGTTTGAAATGTTTCGTGGAACACTTTGCACCTTGGTAAATTTGTGGGGCGGTGAGCTAGCATCTCTCGGCTTCCAACCTTAGTCGCTTTGTAACATACTTACCTTTCTTCGCGGCCCCTACACGGCATGTTTTTCTTGCATCATGGCTTATCCCGAGCGGAACCCATGTTTTGTTTCCCATCGTGAAGCACTTACTATTTTCATCGTCGCCACGAAAGACTAAAACTTAACTTCTTTGTTTCACAAATCTTACATATAAAATTGCGAAATTTTGCAGCCGGTTTTCTGCGGCTTTTCTCCCTTAGCTAATTTTGAACTTGAAAATGCAAAGCTCCAATTCAAATGTTCAAAAACGTTAAGGCTCTTGATACACACCTCCATATGCCACAAAACTTGCAACTTTGCATTGAAATTCCTTGGGTCCTCAAGAATGAAGCGCCACCGAAGTCTGAAACTTTGATGAGTTGTACAAAATAGTGCTATTTTGGACAACAGGGACCACACCTTTGCACCGATTGGGTCCACCATACACAACCCAAGGAACACCACATATTAGCGCCTCATGGCCCATGGGAACAATATACAAACCCCAAGCATCTCAAGAAACACCCATAACCAACAATCGAATAGCCCAACAAAGCAACTTTACCATAACAAGCAAATATGCATCAAACTCATTGTTTACTCCAATATAAACATACCACCTAGTGCCCCACATCATTTTAATACCCTAAGACAAGACATCCAGGTATAACCCATTGCCTCGTGGAGAGGCTAACCACTAAGTGCCTCAAAACCATAGTTACCAAATTCGAAAATCCAAATTCCTTCTATAGGGTAAAAACATCCTGAAATTTGAAATCCCAAAAAAAGTTTGGGAAAACCTAGTTCGGTGTATATACACACACATAACATAAATCATGTAAAACATGCAAAAATCAATTCATCTACCAAATAATAAACATAGCAATAAAACTTAAAATTGAGAATTGCATGACTTTGAAATTTGAATAACATTAAATGAGAGCAAAATATTCATAGTTTAGAGTCTAAAGCTCAAATTGAAATACAACTTACAAATTTCAAACTTTTACTGAACATCAAAATCAAAACTAACGTTAGCAACATCATCTAATCCTCTATCAAGCTCATCAACACTATCAATATTTTCTTGAACTCTTTCAAATGATGGTTCTCCAATATAAGAATTGTCATTTTCTTTTGCAAAATTGTTCTCACGCAATGGCAAATTCTTGTGGACAAACACAAGATTTGGGAGTTTTTTTAGCTCTAGCTGATTCCTCTTATTAGTGTAGATTAAATCATGCATACTCCATATTCTTTCTCATGCAAAAGCACAACCACACTAGTTGTGGATGCCCATGGCACATTTTTGTGGCTCTAAAATATAAGACCCATAAGTCTTCCACCATGAATGGGGATCCAAGCAGCCGATGTCTTCTTGTGCCTCTTGCAAGAAAACAAGCCCTCTACGGATGTCCACAATGTTCTATATAGACTAAGCTTCTTCAACACCATCTACTAGTACTTTTTTATTTATTCATTTACTTGTTATATGCCCTCATATACAAAGTTAATGCAAGGTTCTCAGTGCCATCATCTAATCATAACAATTGGACAAGTGGTTCAAACATCTTTAGGGCTTCTCAACACCCTCCCCAAATGAACTTCCCGAGATAATTCTTTCCATATCTTTTCTGAAAGTTTTCTTTATAAAGTTCGATTGTGCTCATCCTTCACTAACAACAACTTTCCTTAAATTTGTCCTCTCCTCCAACTCCCTTTGCAAAGAGATAACATTATATGCAAATCTTGTTTCAGCGGGGAAAAAACTCACATTTTACAAATGAGCAATACAAGCTCAAGATCATGCGGTGATTAAATATAAACTTAGATATTTGTTTCCCTTCTCTCACAACACTATTTACCCACTCCAACTTTGTTAGATCATCAAGCAAAAGATCCAAATCATAAGTTGCATATGGGGTCCACAACATATAAAGAAACTTATCCATAAGTAGTTCACTTGCTACTTTACAATTTGTTGCATTATCTCAGAAAACCATGGACAACATATTTTTCTCCTATTTTCAAAATGATAAATTCAACGCATTTGAAAATAAAATTTGCAGTTTTCACATCATTATTTGTATCAATCGATTGGATAAACATAGCACTTTATGGCATTGTGTCGAATGATTAGCAAGGACCTTCCCTTTGCATCAGACCACCCATCACTTACTACAAATAAGACCCAAATTTTCTCAAAATTCTCTTCTAGCAACTTCTTGCAGACTAGTTCTCGGGTTTTCAAAAGACAATATTGTGTAACCATTCCCAAAATTTGCAATCCCATCTACCATAAGATTTAAAATGTGGATTTCAAAAACATTGAATCAAATTGCATTTGCATACAAAAATTGACTCACCAATGTGTTATTCTCATGCTTTTCCTATGGCTTCAACATAGATTTCAATGACAGCAGAAACATTCCCCATACATTTTTACTTTCTTGGCAAACGTTGATTAGGAGGATGAGCTAGTAAAAGATCCAATTTGTGTGATATTGCATTGGATTATGGCCTATTTTGAAGTTGTTCATGTCAATGCAAGTGTCTTTGATTCATAAGCTTTGAATTCGACCAATGAATTCTACATATTTATCTTGCTTTGTCATTGTTGGGCAAATCTTCATATTTAGACCCCCAATATAATGGTGCAGAACCCTTTTTATAGTCCCCATGATGTTTGAACCATATAGACTGCATTTCTAATGTTTGGGATCGGCATCTCGCTCCAAATGTATTTCATCTCCGATGGACAATTTGTCATGTTGTTGATGGTAGGTTACCTGTCTTGCAAAAATTATAACATTTTTAAATTTTAATACATGTTTTTAAAGTATATGCATATAAACATTTTTTTGAATATATAATAAATTTTTAAAAATTGAAAACTATGCAAACTAGCAAACATAAACTTAAACTAGTACACATATCTTAAATCTTAGAAACAAAATCTTAGTTATTGTTAAATTGATAGCAAATTTAAGATCGGAATTAAAAGTGAACACACTAGCAAAGTTCCACACATTATGGCCCGCTACCCCCTAGCTGCCATTATAGAACACATCTTGACATAATAATTAAAATTTAAAATTAAACTATATAAAATAGTATAACAAATTTTTATAAATTTTAATTTTTATATAGTACAAACAAATAATATATTTGTAATATATAATAAAATAGAAAATTACAAAATCACAAAATAAAATGGCAACTAAATAACGTTAATCGTATTTAAAAGGTAATACATAACCCTGAAATATTAAAATGTATGTCTAAAGTCTAAAAGACTTATTATAACCTTCATGTACTCCCCACGTGTCAAAGACCCCAAAGTCAAACATTGCATCACTGTCAAAGACTCCAAACTTGAAGTTGAACACCAAGTTGAGCCAAACACCTCCAAACTTATTGTAAATTCCTCAAACGCCTACACAAGATGGATGTGAGTCCATGACGCTTCTACCTCGAACATTGCGCTCTTTGCCCCGCACTCTTCCACCTTAAATTGTCTCATACTCCTTCGCAAGCATCCTCTACTCTACACTCTTCCAACTTAAAGCTTCTCTACTCTTTATGTCGCGTCTCCTCTTTGCTCAAATCACTTTTGTACCTTCTCCACTCTTTCAGTCACTTATAAAAGTGTTTCTAGTTCATCTATTTAGGGTTAGATGCTTTTTTAGAGTTGTTGCTTTTAGGGTTTTTTCACTTTCTTTAAATTAAAAATGTTCCAAACCAGATTGGATTTATCCAAAAGCTTAAAAAAATCCAAATCAAGCCAAATTGGTCCAGATTCGGCCAAAATTGGTAACTATGCTCAAAACTGAGAACTATATCATGGATTTTTATAATAGTAAAGAAAACTTTATCGCGGGTTAAATGATGACCGAGTCGATTACAAGAGGAATAAATGAGCCTAACTCCAAATAAATGCCAATGAAAAAGTCAAATGGCCCTCAATTGATGATGGCCATGCCCCAATCCGTAATCAAAGGATTAAGGAGGATTTGTTATTCATCTTTAACCCATATAATTCATAATGACTCATTGTTCGTGAACCCTGTCTATATTGCATTTGTCATGTCTCATGTGGACAAGAGATTAGTCCGTAAAACTTTATAAAGTAAATTAACTTTCAAAAAGGATCCTGTTACAAAAATACAGTCACTACTCAACTTTGGATATTAATTTAATAAGTTCTATAAATGTTCTGCTTACAAGCATACATTTTTAAGCTTTGAAGAATCAAAGAAGATTAAACCATATTAATGTCCATCGATGACCAAAATTGGTCAATGGAACAATAAAGCATACTTATCATGTTTCAAATGTTCTGTAGTTTTCGCAAGAGGAATTGTTAGCAGATTTTCAGTCGTTTTAAAAGGCTCAAAAATGTGTGAAAAATATTTGAAACCGTCTAATATGAAATCATACATATCATGCATGTGAACAAGAGGAAATCAAAGGATGCTTCATTTAAGTGCATCTAAGAATTAAGAATAAAAGATGGACTGAAGATATAGAGCTTCGAGTATCATTTAGGCATTTGAAGTAGACATAACACTCCAGAATTACAAATTTATAATATATGATCTGGCATATAATAGTTGAAAAAGTGGTTATAAATAAAAAATTATAATAAATTAAATGGTTGTCAAAACTTCAACACTCGAGTCATACATTTTTACATTTACAGTCTATAACATTCATACCTTAATATTTGAATTTCTATTATTTTTTTCAATATTACATATCTATTAAATTTATGAATATACTTATGCAGGTCTTTGTATTGAAAGAAATTTTAGTTAAGTATTATATTATTTTATTAGGTTCTGCTAGAGATCCTGATGACAGTTCGGAACAAAATTTGGGGGAAAAAGTCGCCAAACTAGTGGGTCACCTTCTCATAGCAGCATTTTCTTCACTGTTGCTCAGAATTTGAAGCCGTAATATGCATCGGAAAGCTCAGAATCTTCTTCAATTCTGGCACGGACAAAAATCTATAAAGGGATTTTGCTGGTGCAATGGCCCCGAAATATGCTTCGACGGACTCTGAAACCTTGTAATACAAAAATAAAGAATATTCCAAAAACCAGTTTTCTGGAATGTTGCTTTTTAGTTTCTAATCAATACCATATTGCGACAGCTCCTCTCCACTTCCCAGGTGAACACTTGTCACATGCCTCTTTAGACACTCCAGAGTCATAACATGTTCTAATTTTAGTCTCTTCATTTCCTATGATGTAAACTTATAAAACAAGTAACATCTGAATAGAAAAGGTAAAGAGTGTTGTAGCTTTAAGGCTCTTCTTAGAGATTGCTAACTTTTTGTAAATAACTCTTCTCATTTGCAATAAAGCTTTCAATCACGTTGCAATATTGTCTGTTTGTTTGGTTTGTTTCCCTTTCTTGTTTTCATAACATTGTAAGCTTCTGCAAACTAGTGTGTTGCCTTTCGGATTGCCAATAGAATCCAGATCAGTTAAGACTTTTAATGTCAGCCAAATGATCTTGTTTTCAGTTCCATTTCATGGAATAAGAACAAGAATTGTAACTTAATGACAAGCTTGTCATACCTTTTGTTTGTTTGCCTTATAGACAGCAAGCCTAACTTTGAAATCAAAACCCAACTAATTTCTCCTTGTGTCATTGTTGTAACAACAGGACACCTACCCAATGACAGGTCAATATTTGCAAATGGTCAATGCAACTGTTCACTCCTCCACAGCCACCCACGTATCCATTCTCAGGGGCAGATGACCTGTGTGCTAGCACAAAATCAATTAAGCATAGTTACGCGGGACACATCCCCCCCAAATTTGGCATGTTCGGGACTTCCCGACGTCCCGGGACGTCTGGGAAACGCTTCCCCACGTTTCCCTTTTTTTTTTTTTTTTGGGAAACACCCTGGGGATGTCTGAAAATGTTGGGAAACGTCCCGGGGACGAGGAAACGTGGGGGGGACGTGGGAAACGTGGGGGGGACGTCCAGACGTCCCCCACGAATTTATTTCCTTTTTTGGATTTTTGGTGAAAAAAACACAAGTATAGAAAAAAATTGCCATTTTTGGAAAGGGTCCGGGAAGATGTAGCAGCAAAAACTTGCATGTGCCATAACTTTCATTCTGTGGCTCCGTTTCAGGTGTCGTTTTCTCTAAAAGTGCATATTTTCTTGAGCTCTACGCATTGATGGCAATATTTTTCTTATTTTCATAAAATCAGTTTTTGCACCTTTTTGGACCAAGCAACTTCTTGCAATGTTCTGAAAGTATCATGAGTATTAAGGAATCAATATGAGTTCAAGTTTCACCTTATTTAAATCTCAAATGGTTTTATTTCAGCTTATTTATATAATTTAGTCACTATATCTTTATATTTTAAATATTTATATATTTTTTAATTAGCCGTCCCCAAAATTTAGAAAAAAATTGCCGTCCCAAACCCCATCCCCCGTCTCGAGGTAACTATGCAATTAAGACATTCTCTTATATTTTTCTACATGATTCCATTATCGACTCGCACAATTATTAATAGAGAAAAAGGAATTTGAAAAAATTATTGACTCAATTAAGCAATACAAATTTCCTTAGCCAAGATTCGCATTGAGATTGACTAGAATGTACAAGAAGCACCTTTTACAACTATGCCGTAGCTACAGATTCTTTGTCTAACTTGCTTTAATCGGTCTAACCCAATTACATTGTATATTACAGAATAAATACAAGTCTCATGCATTACAAATGTTCCAACCCACATAAATTCACATGGATCAGTTACAAAGAATTCTGAAACAGATCCTCCGTAGATATGCCAAGTGTCAAGACAATCTTGGCCTGTCCACTCCTCCTTCCATGTTAGAGTTTTAGGCAATAGAGCAGTCCTTGGCACATCTCTATTCCTTAGTGCAACAAATTGGCTTTGCCTAGGTCTTGGCCTAAAGGCCTTCTTATACCATTGGCATCAGTGATTTGGCATAAATTTTTCACACACATCTAGTACCAAGTATTATATGTTGACTTTGGCACAACCTTCAAGTTCCACATAGGTGCAAAGTACCATTCAAATTTGGTGTTGCAATGAACATTGAGGTAACACGTTGGCACAAAAAACATCACTGAAACTGACATGAAAAATGGCGCCGTAAATGTCACAAATTTCTGACACAAGTTCAATGTCAAATATTAATTTGGACACAAACTTGAACTTTGATTTTGATAAAGTTCTTACATTTAGAAATTTTCCCAAGCCCTGTAACTTAGGATTTGACTAAGTTGAGCATTTATGGAACAGACTTCTTACCTCTTGTTTTTGGTCTCAAATCAGCTTTTATCAATTTACTGGAATGATTCCCAAAGCCTGTTCTTCCTTCTAACTGCTACACAAGACAAGGGAACTTTTACAATTCTGCAAATGTTATGTATCATAAGTGTCAATGTGAGATTAGCATGTGATCTTACATGTTGCATATACCCTTAGTAGTGTATAATTATTATGACAATATTAGCATATAGCTTGTAGTTGTAGCAGAAGTGTCTTGACTCTCGCCTTATGTTACTATGCAAAGGGCATGATCTTTTTATGGTAGAATGTCTTTGATAGTCCACTATTAAAGGCGCC
Organism: Taxus wallichiana var. yunnanensis; assembly: GCA_018340775.1. Lineage (NCBI taxonomy): Eukaryota > Viridiplantae > Streptophyta > Pinopsida > Cupressales > Taxaceae > Taxus > Taxus wallichiana. The sequence goes on from CM031238.1 coordinate 317,788,833, forward strand.
TGTGGAGTTCAATTCTCATTTTCCTTGAAGATAATGGTATATGGTGAAACTCTGCCTTATAATAATGTTACTACTTCCTCAGAACCTCTTCAAGCTTTCACATTCAATCAATGTGCAAATCTCTTCTGTTCTTCTACTGAGTTAATTTCCTTCTACTACTGTTTCAGATATTATCAAATCTATATTGAATTCAATCTATTTTGGTGCTACTCTGATATTTTGGTTCTTAGCAACTAGTATCAAAGCAACAATCTTTGCTAGGAAACAGTGTGTAGATCTAGACAAGAATATTTTTAATAGAGATCTTATATTTCTGTGCAACTTTCTCAGGGAATAGAAAATTTCAGGCAGAGAGTGGTCATAATGGAGATTCTCAACCGTATTAAGTGGGATGCGACCAATGAATATTGACCTTCCAGAACTAATTTTTCTTCTAGTTGAAGTAGTGATATTTTTTATGGCAAGAATATCTTTTAATAGAGACACCCAAATGAAGTCATGTCCATGCCATTCCAAAGAAAATTTCAAGAGCTTTTAAAAATGTTGTCATAATTGAGATTCTAATCAATATTAAGGGAGATATAACCTCCAAAAGTTGACCTTCCAGCATAGTTTCTTTTTGTGACAGTAAGTAGCAACCTGTCTTGTAAAAACGTCTGTTTTCCCACTCTCCAGCTTGGTAGGTTGAAATGAGGATTTCAAGCAAAGGATCAGATCTATCTTTTAATTAAACTCAAATGCATAGAGCGGAAGGCATACATCTATTGTATGTTGACCCCTTGAATATCTAGCTCTCATGTGAAGTGTGATTTGGGTAATACCACTGTGATTTTGATTCTTTACAGCAGGGTTGAATACTAAATCAATCTGTTTATAGCTCAAGGCTCTGGTCTTGTATAACAAATATATTGCTGCAACAATTATTGGGTGTCAAGTACCATGTTCACCTCTGCCAAAACCAGCACTCATTTGTCTCGACTCTTCATCAACCCACATGGATAAGCTCAAACAAATTTAACTCTTATTTATTGACCACAGAACAGATTTCCATGTAGGTGGGCAAGTCCAGCTTGCAAGCATTCTCCCAGACCTGATATACGATTTTGAATGAACCATACCAGTTCAGCTTAGCTCCTGTCCTTCACCCTTGAACCACTCATTTCCTAACTACAGTCATACAATATTACCTATGCTAAATTGATCTGCCATCCCACCGTTGGTTACTATGAATCTTGTACTTCACTTGAGGCTGCACTACACAATACTCCACTTGGGCAAGAAATTGTTGGATCCAATCCAAAATATTGGTCACTTTCTCAATATCACTTCCACTTGTTATAGATGTATTTCCCACTTCTAAGTTCTCCTTAATGTGAAATCAAAAGGTACTTGAGCCAAAAGGCCAAACAAGTCTCAAAGAGTGGTTTGCTACAGGATACATGCACTACACAATTGTAGCATTGCTAAGATGGAACATTTTGTCCTGATGCTTTGGATGCTTATCATTATAACCTCCCAACAAATGAACTTGCTTTTCATTCACCACTTTTATCCATTCGTTAATTTACTGGAAAAATAATGTTGATTGCTTCAAAGTTCAACTTGGTACCCATAACATAACCCAACAATGGTTTAGGAATCTACTGTCATGATCTGAAACACTAGACAGAGGCAGTCCAAAATGTACCTATACTTTCTCAAACAAGCTTTCTTGGTCTCTAGGTATTATGATTTTACCAAACCTTATGACAAACAAATGGCCATTTCCATGTTATTTCTTAGGACAAACTACCAAGGAAGTACATTGAGATACCCTCCCTTGTCAGATTGGCACTAACAACAATGCCTATAGGCTTTATTTTTGGCGACCTCCAACAAAACATATAACATCTCAATTCTGACAAAGGATCACAGAGTGTGATCCAAAACTTTGATAAAAAGCTCTTCCACCGCTTTTTCCAGAAACCTTCTCAAAAATCTTAAGACTGAAAACCTCGTCTCTAAATAAATAAAACATTGAAAATCATTCCACTACTGCCAATAAGCCTATCTCTGCAAATGGCTAATTGTCTTACCCATGCCAAAAGAACCAAATCTTTGGAAGAATGGGCCTCATGCAACCACCTAAACCTTGCTTTGTCAATCGATATATAATGCTCGTCTGCATTGAACAACATATCTTTCATCTTGTAGACAGCATGCTCCCCTTCGTGCAACTCCAAAGATCTGCTCTGTTACACTTCTGAATAGATGAAACTAAAGTTGTCTTCAAAATATCATTCTTTCAATTCCTCATGCAAATATGGAGCCAATGGCATAACCACTCCCAATGCTATGATTCTTGATAGGTGTGACAATATGCTCACCACATTATTGTTTTCGCCTTTCTTATACTTGATCATCAGGGTAAATTTGTAAAATATAGTAGGGACACTATCTATTTGAAATGCCAATGGCATAGGGTATATGTGCACTAGGATCTCCTTCACCAGATGGCAAGGATGCCAGTGTTTCAATACTTCAACCATGCCATAAAAATCCTTAACATATGACAGATAGTTAGCCACTGTTACTAAAATAGACAATGAGTGAAATACTAAAGGGCAGCCTTGTTGCATCAACACAGATCCTAGCGGATAACCCGAACCAAATGTTTCTATCTCAAGCATATGAAGATAACATAGGGCTATTGTTCGCCCAGTGCAAACCTTTGTTTCACTGTCTAAAAGCATCTCTTATGTCTTAGCGGCTTAGCTGACTGAAACTTACCCTTTCTTTTGACAAGCCATTCAGTGGTGCTGCAATGTCCAAGAAATTTTGCAATAAAATAGCAAATATATTAAGCTCCATCCATAAAGCCACAGGTATCAGCCAGATTAATGGATCTTTATAAGTCTCACTAGTGCAAATCTTAGTGGGATCCATCTTGAGCTCTCTACTACCAACTACAAATCTAAGTTGCACAAGATTAGCACGCAAAATCGTAATTTTATAATTTCATTTTTATTTGATTTTGGTACATAGTTTCAAACACTTGTTCTAAACGATCCATGTCACACTAAACACAAGTATATCATCCAAATATATGATCCCAAAAGGGTCTATGAATGGTTTAAGAACTCCATTCATCAGTTTTATAAATGCGATTAGTGAATTACACAGACCAAATGTCACACTCACTACTCATAGAAATCTTGCTTGGTCTTGAATGTTGCTTTGGACATATCATGTTCATAAATCCAGACTTGGAGATAACCTGATTTCATGTCCAACTCAGGAATAATTTGGTTCAAAAATGCATCATATCTATGAGTCTTCATTATATCAAAACTCTTGACAACCGTTATTTGCTGATAGGCTATATTATGGGGAGAGAGCCCTCCCAAAAATTGCCCATAAATAGGCCTCACGCCATTGAAAAATGCACTGAAAATAAATGGAAAATGATGTTGCAAAGTTTGGCACCGGTTGAACAAGTCCAGAGTGAAATGTGTCCCGTTGTGAGAATCTTGTAGGATGGGTAAAATATTAAAATCTTGCCTTTTTATATTTATTTTAGCTCAACGTTATTTTCACCTCCACCAAAACCTTTTGATGTGACAGGTGAAATCATTTGACATTTTTGTTTAATTAAATGTGGTTGCTCTTTTGACTTTTTAACTTGAAATAAAACATGGTCTTCACAGCCACCAAAAGAATGAGATATAAGAAATACGCATAATTCAAATGAGAAACAAGTAAAGCTCGAATTTCACTTTGTTGTTTAGCACGTGCCAGTAAGAGAAAGGATCAGCAAGACCGACTAGCAAAAGTAACGAATGCATGCAACGACGTACTGGTAAGAGAAAGGAACAACCACCGATTGGCGAAGGTAAAGAATGAATGTAACAAACAACAAGAGTGAAAAAGAAATAAAGAATTGAAAATCAATCATTCGTTGGAGAGAAATCCGAATTTTGGGAGCATTCGCATTGTCATATCATCCCATCATACGCAATATTCCGATTTGGCAATAAAAAGGGGTCACGAATGCAAAATAAAAGGTGTTGACATAGGTTGATGTTACGCAAGTGGTAGAAATGGACTAACACATTATAAATGTAGTCGAAGTACTTAAATGAGTAAAGTTGATTTATGTATATATCTGATTAGATTTTATTCTTACATAAATAAGACATGGCTATGTGGGAGTTGTCGCTGCAACGATATGTCAATGGAGGAGCTTTGACCTAGGTCATTGCCTTGTTGCAAAGGCATTTGAGAATGATATGCCATGTTTTGTGCTATTGAATTTACATTATTGGCACCAGCTTGCAAAGTGCTTTCAACATAACTCGTAGGTGATGACATTGTCGCCATAGCAGGAGCTTGGCGTGTTTTGTTTAAAATTTTGAACATGTTGAACCAATAGGCTATATTGCGTGGGAAAAAATTACCGGTCACCAAGAAAGGTTATTTTTTTTCTTTCCAACAAATTCATTTTTGCAAGCTAACAAGGAGAGAAAAATACATGACGGCTAGCAAAACAATAATCCCCAAATAAAATAATCAAAATAATTTATCTTACAAATTGCCAATGAAATTGCCCACAAAATATTAGAATTGCTCCACGTTCCCTGTGGACATAGAGTTGGTGCATACAAGCAAGAGTTGGATTAGATCCCACCCCTGCTCCTCTCTCTTCATCTCAAGCAATGTCATCGACGCCATAAACGGCAGCAACGACAAACATGCTTGGTGTTGCGGGCTTGGTGCACCTTGGAATTGTTTCTACGAATCTAAAAATCCACATTCCATCAAAACATCAATCTCGACTTGGTTGGTTGGCCTGATCTAAGCCTAGTCCGCTATAATATACTGCGATCCTTATGCTAATAGGGGTGAAGCCACAAAGGAGGTGGCCCTCTCACTAACATAATGGTCGGTTGGTTGCGGGATACATAAGTTTTCTTCCTTGCTTCCGAGGTCAAATACACCTCTTCAGTACATCTCAGAATTGCATCAACAACTTCGCATACCTTACTTGCCTTACTACCCAAATCATACATACCGCTGCATTACATCTTCAAATTGCTTCGACAACTTTTGGGTCATTTTTACTATTGGGCTTTGTTGTTACTTTTGTTTGATTTTGCCTCTTATGGTTTGGTCGGCATTTGCACACCACTAGATTCAAATTTGTAAGTGAAAGACTCCTATATATACAAACTTGTTAAGAGCATTCATCATCTAGCTTCTACCTAACAATCATCTAACCAACTCAAGGAACTATCTTAGCACATCTCATAAGCACATCACAGGGAACAATTACAGATTTTCAACCATTGTACTTCGCATACAAGGATTCAATCAGGGCATATTCCACTAGTTAGCTTGTTATCTACGTTGAAGCACGAAGGCAAAGCATAGGACAAGGGAGCTAGTTTGTGCGCTAGGAGAACTACGGTGCTCCATTACAATCAACTAGGGTTGACTACCGAGGTCAATCCAACTCAAGCACCTAACCTTGTTTTTATATCTAATGTTTGTTTGAGTATGGTTGCAAGAAGCTAGAGTTTCGCAAATATAGGTGCAAATGCGAGCGTCATAGGATAATATAAACATACACACACATTGTGTAAACGAAGGCGACGCAACCTAGAAAATACCAGGAGCGCACCATCAATAGGGATGAAACCACCAGATATATATAGCACCACCAAACAATTTAGTACATGCTCGATGGTTTGGTCTTGAGGCACACAAACTTACAATGACCTCTTGAACATCTTTTTGGTCTACATAGTCCAAATCAACTCACAACACCTCCAAATTGTCTTCTAAATCAGCTAAGTGATCTCTCGAACCCTAATTGTGCCTCTACTTGTTTATTGGTTGATTTGTATTTGCATACCCTAGTTTTCTAATTCTATAAATCAATGTATATGATTTGATTATTCAGTTATTCCAAAGTAAGAATATAATCCTAGATTAGTAATATAAAATATTATTAATTTTAGGGTGTACTCACCCTAATGGCTATCGAGAGAGTATCTTCTCTTCTATGTTGCTTGGTTGGTAATTTCTATCACCTTTATCGATAGACCCACATGCCCTGGAAAGACAAATTTGCCATTTATGTATAATCATCTATCCCTTCAAAGGTTTGAAGCTTTTTCACTCTTAACGTGCAGTCATGTGGAGCTTCTTTTATTTACTTTATTGCCAATTGTGGCTCACGCGTGTCAAAATCAAGGCATTCATTGTTAGCATGCGTCTCTCACAAGGCCTCTACCAAGACCAATCGAAGTCTAAGTCGTTCATGCATACACATTTCCTAAACAGACGTTTGATGACCATATTCAGATGTGTATATATATTCATACTAGTCTACTAATCTTCCCAGATCTGGTTTCGTCTCTGTTTACTTTTGCGTCATTTTTGACCATTGTGCTTTGTTGTTACTTTTATTTGAGTTTGCCTCTTATGTTTGGGTCAGCATTGCTCACCACTAGATTCGAATTTCAAAGTGAAATACTCCTATATATACAAATTTGTTAAGAGCATTTATCATCTAGCTTCTACCAAACAATCATCTAGCAAAATCAAGGCACTATCTTAGCACATCACAAGGGGTCAATTACAGGTTTTCAAGCATTTTATTTCTGCATATAAGGATTCAATTGGGGCATATTCCACTAGTTAGCTTGTTATCTATGTTGAGGCACAAAGACAAAGCATAAGACAAGGGAGCTAGTTTGTGTGCTAGAGAGAGCTACATGTGTACAGTTAGAATCCGTTGGGGTTGACCACCTAGATCAGTCCAACTCAAACACCTAACCTCATTTTTATGTCTAATGTTTGATTGAGTATGGTTGCAAGAAGCTTAGGGTTTCACAAATACAGGCGCAGATGTGAGTGTCGTAGGATAATATAAACATACCCACACACTGTGCAAACGAAGGCAACACAACCCAAAAAAACCAAGAGCACACCATCAACAAGGACGTAACCGCCAGATATGTACAGAAACACCAAACAATTTAGCACCTGTTTGACAGTTTGGTCATGCACAGTCCACATCAACTCACAACACCTCCAAATTGTCTTTTGAATCAGTTAAGCAATACCTCCAACCCTAATTGTGCATCTACTTGTTTATTGGTTGACTATACTTGCATAACCTAGTTTTCTAATTCTATAAATCAATGTATATGATCTGATTATTCATTTATTCTTATAAGAATATAATCCTAGATTAGTAATATCACATATTATTAATTATAGTGTGTACTCACCCTAATGGGTATCTAGAGGGTATCTTCTCTTCTATGTTGTTTGGTTGGTAGCTTTTATCACCTTTCTTGGTAGACCCACACCTCTGGAAAGACAAATCTGCCATTTATGTATAATCGTCTATTCGTTCAAAGGTTTAATGTTTTTTCACTCTCAACGTGCAGTCGCGTGGAGCTTCTTTTCTTTTCTTTAGTTTATTGCCAACTGTGGCCTGCGCTTGTCAGAATCAAGGCATTCATTGTTAGCATGCGCCTCTCCCAAGGCCTCTACCAAGACCTGTCAAAGTCTAAGTCGTTCGTGCATACTATTTCCTAAACAGGCGTTTAATGACCACATTGGGATGTATATATGTTCGTACCAATCTATTGGTCTTCCCACATCCAATTTGACAACATTTGCCAAGGGCAATCTAATTGTCAGATCCGTCTAACATATATATAATGCCATATAAATGTTCCTGGTATTTAGTTTTGTTTCTAATGGTGTTTATTATTAAGGGTTTTAGTGGTCTTATATCAAAGATTTGGTCTCGCCAATAGGTAGGTCTTTAAGTGTTATGATCCTTTTATGGTGAATAGTGAATTAGCCTTTGTTTAGTATATTATGGCATTTAGCGTGTAGATTTGTGTGATCTGAAAAATAATTAAATATTGTTGTTTTCTTGTTAAGTCTAGTAAAGTCAAGAGTCTAGTGTTAGACAAAAAAATTAGTCATGTATGTCATACACATCAAAGTCAATAGTCATTTTTTTATAGTTGTCCAAACTCAAACATCATCTTTGTAACCGAACCCATTATCAATTGAAACCGATGTCCATTGGGTCGATCAAATTTGTGGAGGGTAAGATGAAAATACTAAGCATAATCGAGAAATTTGAATGAAAATATTTTCCAACTTGGCAAGTCAAGACTTTGCTCCTTATCGACAAGGATCTATGGGAAATTATCAATGACAAAACACCAAAATCAAGTGATGTCGATGAAAGAGCCAAATGGGATATCAAGATCGAGGACGATAGCATTCATTGGTTTAGGATTATCCTATGCTTATCTACATCATATAAACCTTTCCAAGACCTCACACTTTATGTGGGAAGCATTGAACAAGCTACTTGGATTGCAATTTTATGTGTCGCAGTGACCTTGGAGCAGAAGACTGTTCAGACTCGAGATGGAAGGTGATACCATGGTTCAACAAATCAGTAAGTTGTATTCCATAATGTATCTATTAGCCGTTATACAAGTTAAAGCAAAAGATGATGATGCAAAGGTTGTTATATTAAATAGCATGCCAAACAACTATTCAAACATAGTTTCCACTCTAAGCAAACCAAATCCCAGCCTAAAAAGCTTGATTTCTTCTCTACTTGACGAAGACAATAGAATTTAATAAATTGATTCAAAGAAAGAGGAAAATGTTATGTACGTTGAAAACAAAATCAAATCTCTTTTCAAGCCAAATAAACAAGAGTCAACTTCCAAAGCTTCAAAGAAAAGATAAATATGTTACTATTGTAGACAGCCTAGTCACATCGCCATAAATTGTAAATAGTGCACAAGATCTACTTCACGGAAAATTAAATAATAAGGCCTTAGTTGTTACTTGCACTAATTGCAATAATAGAGTATTATGGTGCCATGCTTTGGGTCATGTTTTTATTAACTCAAAAGGCTAAAATTGCCAATTACAACTCAACTTGCAAAGCAAGTTAAACTCATAATAGAAACTCTAATAATATTAAAATACTCCTAAAATAATTTTGGACTTCTAGTTAACTCAAAAATAGACTCATGCAATCCATGGACAAAGTCAACATGCAAGAAGCTTTTCCCGGAATAGAATTATGCAAGCTAGGCATGCATTCAAGCCTAATTATGGCTTTCTTCTAGAGAATATGCCCCAGGGTCCCTAAAATCTATGGATTGTCATAAAAGTTACATATGTGCAATTATCTTAAACTTAGAAAGTGTCTCCCACCTCTTTGGGGATGACAACACAAGAATTTGTACTTATCCGAAAACTAGTAATTAATGACAATGTATTTTTATCTTTCTCACCTATTTTTAAGAAATTACTGAAAATTACTTATTTGGTCCTAACTAAACAAACATATTACTGAAATAAATAAGTCCTAAAACATCCTAAAAGCTTATTTTTAGAATATTTCTAAAAAATAAATTATCTAAATTTAGCAAAATTTCAAATGCCGAAATTCACATCATTCCAAACAATGTGATCTCAAGCCTTTTATGGGACTTAACACAATGGGAAAATTTAGTCTGCTTAACAAAATTTGGTTGGACTATCCACAACTATTCTAGAAGAATAATAAGGAGCACTTCAAACAAGTCACTAATGCTTTCACTATGTTCGTGGTCAAAAACTTGAAAATGATGACTTCATAGAGATTTCAATGGAAGGGGCAGAACTAGTGACCCGTTTGAAGCTACTTTGTTCAATTCCCCAAATTCATCTACATAAGAGTTTAAGGATACGATGGTGTCCCATAACGGCTTCCTAAATATGCCTCAAATAAAACACTTCTCATAGAATCATGTAGGTAGTTAGCAATTGTATGCAAGTTGTGCTAACAAAGGCACAAAACAATAGTTTCATTCCCAATACACTTGGGTCACCACATTCGCAGAACTTCAACAAATGCCCAACAGATTATCGGAGACATCATTGACTTCACGATGCATCCACACTAGAAAAGTGACTCACTTGACAATAAGGGCTTCATGGAGAGCAATTTGGGCTTAGTCTATGCAGATGTGCCAACTATGGAGGATTATTATGTCAATTACGAGATGACTATGAGGTGTGCATAGAGATTATGCAAGGATGAGCCTCAAGCACATAAAAACCATCCTAAAGGTATGGGTTCCCAAGAGTATGAGTGATGACAACACCGATTCGATGGAGCCTATATATGTAGATACTATTATATTCATATGTCCATACTTCCAATGAAATGGTCAGTCCTAGAAGCCACCAATATAGGATTAGTGCAGCAACTTGGGGACCAAAAAGTGGACATCAAATCCTGAATTTTACATCAAAAACAGCAAAATATAAAATTTGCTCTTTCGCGGACTTGAACCATGCCGAAAAATCGAAAACATGTCACAAAAATGGTACCATCGCGTAGGGGAGACTATTAGCTTTGTAGAAATATTGATTTTAAAGTGAATAGAATATGATAAATATCATTTTATAATTTTTTACTAATAGTAGGTCTTTAAAACATTTTTTCCCATGAATGTTCATGTCTACGTTTAAGACTGCAACTTTTGTTTCACTTGTCATAATGTGATAAAACCTATACCATCCCAACCGTGGAAAAATTCTATACATGTTCAAAAAAAAGTATTTGATTTCGATTTTTTTATGTAGTTATGGTGGGCAAACAGAAAGTGCTCCATTTTATTTATGTTTTCAGACCACTTTCACAACAAAAATCAAAAAAAAAAAATATTGCTCAAAAAAATACAAAATAAAATTTATCCCAAGATAGACAGTGGCATCTAACTTTTCACCAAAGGAAAAATATATATATCAAGTTTTGGTCATCCAAATCGCGGGCAAACGGACTACAATCTTATAGGCTTTTTCAAAAAAAAACCAAGTCATTGAATTTTGAGTGTTTAATATAGCTAAACTTGTCTGTTTTTAAAAAAAAAAATTAGTAGTTTAGAAACTAGATTCCAGATTGCTATGATTCATATTTATATAAGTTTTTCTAATTTTGAGTGCACGCATTGCTAATAATCCCTACAAGTTGAGATTTTGTTGTTATTTGCAATATGACGTCCACTTATGACCCCTTTTTGCCCCCAACTTGTTGCACTTACCCTATAGAATAGCGCAACAAAGTAAAGGTGAGAAGGCAAATGAAATGGCTCGATAGAAAAGTGACACAAGTCACCCATGCGGAAGGATCTAAAGGATCCATATCTTCAAACGGATAGAAAACACCATCTAAACATGCTCCAAAGACCTTTGATGTCAACATGCGCACCTCTCAGTAACAATTATAGCAAGAAGAAGAGATGGAGAAGATACTAATCATGGTAAAATGATGGAGAAGACCTACGGGCCAAGCATGAAGATTAAGTTGAATGTTCGAAGAGGCCTAGGTCCACAAATATATGCCTCGGTGGCTCATGTGACTCTCTCCCCGTCCCATGGACAATTTTGTCTTGATCAAAACACAACACTTCATCACTTCAAATCAAGGACAAGCTTATGCCTAGCCTACACTATAATCACCTCTCTCTCATCGTCACTCGTCATCTTGAACGCCATGTCTTAAGAGGCCACCTGTGCCTTAAATTTTGCACCAAGCCAATCAACTCTTATTATGACATCCTCTAATTCAAAAGTTCAAATTGTGACCTCTAATGGCTAAAAAGAAGAAAGTTGTCAAAATATCAATGCTTGATTTTGGTAAAATGGCAAGACTCCTATCAACCCCTCGCCCCAAAAAGGCTAAGCCCACCTCTAGAGCGGTGACCAAGGGTTCGGGGTTGGGGGATTATGAATATCAAAGAATTCTTACAATGGAATCAACTATTGAAAGTGAGATACTGAAGCTACTACCAGGTGCTCCACGAATCACAAGCGGGCAAAAAATAAAACAACCTGAGGAGAAGAATTGACGGCTAGTCACACTCGTCAACTACCTTCAAGCCCCTATAGGGGTTTCAAAGGCAATTGCCTCCTCTCTGGAACAAATGCAAGATATTGATCAAGGAACCATTACAAGCTTAAGTGAACTCCACAACTTGCCAAAACTACCAAAGCCTAGGTGGAAGGATTGTTGATCAACGGATTGAAATAGATTGATAAGGTTATGAAATTTCATGAGAAGATTGAGATCGAAAAGCCAATATGGAAAAAAGAATAAAAGTCATAGAAACAGAGCTTGACCAATGGAAGTCCCTAACAAATGATTGACGAAGAGTTGAGCATCAACAATGAAGACTTACCGGTTATTGTGGACATATTGAACCGAAAAAGAAGACAATCGCTTCTTCAGTTGGTATGAGAGTATGAGATGGAAAATCAAGATTGAAGGAAGCTCAAGGAACTTCAAGCAATCTAGAAGGAGAAGACAAATCAATTGAGTTGTCAACTTGAAGGCATACATTGCCACTTTTGTAAGAAGGATGGTACACGAATTCACTCAACCTCCGAGATTAAAGAACGATTCTAGAGAATGGTAAGGGAGCAATTCTTGAGGAAAATGTTTTGATATCCCGACCATGGATAAATTGACTCGAGACAACTCACTAAATGAGCTTAACAAAGAGTTGTTGAAATTTCACACGATCCATAAATACCAAGAGAGTCACAAACATATCAGTTTCGCTGCAACAATACATCAGTCCCGAATGAGAAGATCATCATGGATAATCGACGACGTCTCAAATATTCAAAATAAAAAGGCAAAAGAAAAGTCGTTCAAGAGTCTTACATTCTCCGAATATTAAAAGGAAAAGTAACCATTGTAATAATGGTTTTTGATGTTATTTGAAATTTTTCTTGAAAGGAGGAAGAGAAAATGTGTTCATTTCCAACAAGAAATACAAAGATATATCATATTTGCCAAAACATTGTATCTAAAAATCTCTTTGGTGATCTACTTTATTCTTATGTTTAATGCATATCTTTCTTTCCTTTCTTAAAGACAAGTTTTCATTATTTAATTGTCAAATCATATACAAATATTTCTCTTACATGCAAGTCACAAGATATGTGTTTGCTTATCCATGCATGTTCTCACACCTATAAGTTCATATTCTTCCTTCCATTCTCTCTCTCCCTTCGCATTCAATATTTATTTTAAGTTTAATGCCCAACCCCACAAATACAATCTTGCGTGTACATATTGTACTTACTCGATTTCAAGAATTTTTCTAGTTTTCAATAAAGTAAACATCCCCTCATGATATAGGAGGGATTTCTTCCGCTTGAATGTTGCAAACAATAACTTCATTTTGTCATATATAAATTATTTTGCCAGCACACTATAAACTACAATTGAATTTAATCAATATACAAGAAAAGAAAAATATTAACATTGACACAATTGTTCTGAATAGAAATATGCATGCCTACTTTACTACACTTGAATTTTATACTATTAAATAAAATAAAATAGTTACAACCAACATGTAAATAAAATCAAGGATCAGTATTTTCAACTAAGAAATCTATTACCATCCAAAGCACGAATAGCATCTTCTGCATCTCTTCGATCATCAAACTCAATGAAAGCGTAGCCTGGAGGCTTTCTTGCAACCCATACACTATAGAATCAAAAGGCAAGGGGTGAGGAACTTTGTTTACAAAACAAAAGCCAAGCATTAAGTATTTAAATATGATTATCACTCGGTGAAGTGGAAATGTCAAGTTTCTATAGCTTAGTTTGAGAACAAGATACCTTAGGCATGTATAAATTATTCAAAAAATCAAATGGAATTCATATCTGATTCAAGAGATTTAAATAAGCAATGCAAAAAGAAAACTTAAGAAGCCAATATTACCTAGCAGTAATACTCTATTTTTTAGAATTAGTATTGGACCCCTTCTCTACATCTCACATCTTACCTTATCTACATTTTATCTCCTTCATGAATAACTAGGACTAAGTACATCATCCCTAAAATCTTGTCATTCAATATACAGCATCATATTATCGCTCAATCAACAGCACTTCTTCTGAGTTGTACAAAATTAACTATTTGTCAATAGTTTCTCCAAACCAAATTCCTAATAAGTGTCCATCAAAAATCAATGTTACCGAGTCATGAATAACAACTGATCGGCATGTCTGAAAAATTGGAATTGGAAAATAATCAAAGAATTATTAAATTCATAAATAAATAGGAAACAAAAATCTGATTTCTGTGTTTTAAGGGATAATATGCTGACTTCAGGATTAATTGTGATATTTTGAATTAATGAAAATACTGGCAAGTTCTCAATTTATATCAGCTTAGGGATTGAATCCCAACTTTCACAATTAATCACTGATTCTTGTCACACTGCCAAAAATATTAAAACATACTTTCTATTCTTATATTTGCAAAAAAGGACCGAGAATTAGAAGAAATTTGTGTTTCAATTAATAATTGTAGTTCTAATGTTTTAAAAAACTATAGCAGCTAATATCCACTCACCCATGCCCCTAAATAAAAGGAATAGAGGGTGGTGGTTTTCTGTCAATCAAGTTCCTAAGAAGTATTATTTCATTTGAAAATGAGCGATCGTGCTACTAAAGAAACCAATAGGCAATATTACCAAGCAAATGGATTTTTAGTAATATATATTCTGAATCAAATTCCTCTTTGTATCCACCAATAACATTAAGATTGACTAACTCAATTTTCTTGAAATGGTGGAGTAAGAACAACATTACTCTTATATTACCTAAAAACAAAGAAAAGAAAGAATTTTCATTTTAAAGACACAAAACAATTCTTATAAAAGCATTTTGAAAGGACTTTTGACATAACAAGTGATCCTTTATAAGCATTTTGTCTTATGGATAGCTTTCAGTCCGCATGTCCTTGCACTAGTCTTACAATGCAATTAGCTTAGGTGATACCCTATTTTTGGACATAATCAAACTGCAGAATCCTCCTCCTCATCCAAATAGCTCTATAAAAGCTTTAATGGTTTTCATCTAGAAACCAAAATAAGCACTTAGTAGTCTGGTTGAATTGGCATAAGTGATCTTGGAAAAGCATCCACAACATTACTTATTTATTACCCAAATACAAAGAAAAGAAAGTTCATTTTAGAGACAAAAAAACAATTTCTAGAACATCACTTTGAAAGGACATTTGACATTACAGGATATCCTCTAGAAGTATCTTGTCTTATGAATAGCTGTCAGCTGGCATGTCGTCACATTGGTCTTCCAATGCACGCAGTTCAGGTGCTACCTTATTTTTGGACATAATCGAACTAAGGCATCCTCCTTTGCTTCTCCAAAAAAATCCAAATAACTCTATAAAGGCTTTAATGGTTTTCATCTAGAAACCAAAAATAAGCACTAAGCTGTCTGGTTGAGCTGGCATAACCACATAAGTGACCTTGGAAAGCTGGCATAAGTGACTTCAGTGACAAATGTATTGCCCAAAGCGAATAGCAATACCGACATGAATCTAAATTTCACTACCCCCGCTGTCATGGGAAAACCATACGAGATTATGCTGGAAAATCACTTCAGTTAATTGGGTCTTTGTGTGGAACATTATAATTTTTTTTATTTATTTATTTTTTCCCCTGTTTAGTAGTTAAAAGAGTCTTATCATTTATGTCATTAGATGATTGAATTTTTATTTGATGTCAGTTGTACTTTTTGTTAACTGAATTTTATGTAAATACTAACATTTATTGTACAACATACACTTAGGGAACAAGTCACATAAGGAAAATAACTACAAACATGCCCTTCGATGTTTTTCAGAAGCAGTTCCCCAGCACAGGTTTGAAACTGTGTTTTTGGTGGATGACAGCAATTCACTACAGTAGAGACTTCTTGGTCTGAGCTAGCATGCATACCTCCTCACGAAAGTTTTTCTTCTGTTCTAAATGTTACATGGAGCTCATATTGTATATTACTAAAATTCGTTCTCTTTCCATTATAAGATAGGATAACTATTCATTCTCTTTTTCAGCTATTTAAACATGGAAAAGATTTCCTTTATGCATATTCAGAATTGTAAAGCAATTTGAAGCTTTGGATCTAGGGTTTGCAAAAGTTATTTCAAAATTTCATAATTGTTTCTGTTAGACCTTAGATTTCTCCCATGCAATCTCATTGATAGCAACAAGTTACAGTTGGACTCAGCATAGAGATCTGTACTTCTCGTGGCATGGCATGAAGCCTGTGTAAATAAGCAACTCTTGGTATTTTCTAAGTTACCGAAACGGCAGGCAGGGGCCTCGGGAGCGGGTACGGAGCGGCAGGGAGCGGGAGCGGCGTGGGAGTGGCCAGAGGCCTGCAGATTCGTTTTTTCCCTTTTTTGGCATTTCTTTCCTTTTTTGGATTTTTGGTGAAGAAAACACAAGCATAGAAAAAAATTGCCATTTTTGGAAAGGGTCCGGGAAGATGTAGCAGCAAAAACTTGCATGAGCCATAACTTTCATTCTGTGGCTCCGTTTCAGGTGTCGTTTTCTCTAAAAGTGTATATTTTCTCGAGCTCTACGCATTGATGGCAATATTTTTCTTATTTTCATAAAATCCATTTTTGCACCTTTTTGGACCAAGCAACTTCTTGCAATCTTCTGAAAGAATCTTCTGAATTTAATTTTATTCGTTTTGTATATACTGTACATTATTATAAATTTATAGTTAATAGTATAACTTGTCTTTTATCTTGTTTTTCATATACATAATATGTGGTTTATAATTAAATTCCTATTTAGAAGGCTGAGATTTATATATTTTTTAATTTTTATATAGTTTTTGTACTGCCGTATCCTACGCTGTATCCGGGGTCAAAAAAAAATTTGCCATTTCCGTGTATCGGATAGCCTGCTCCCTCTCCGGTATCCAAAACGTTTGGCTACTTAGGTATTTTTATGTCCAGAAGTGTGTGTTAGGTGTTTAGCTTATTGTCTAGTAATAAATTAGCATGATATATATGTAAGTGACTAACAAAGTTTAGTAGGTAAGAACTCTTACTTATATCTTATATTGGTTAATTAAGAACTATTTCCAATGTAGGGCTCTTTATTAATGCTTGGTCAAATTCAATGAAGAAACATAGCTAAGTCCAGATTTATAAGGGATAGGTATCTGATGCTAAAATGGAGTAGCAATTCATTTTCCGTACAGTAACCCAAACTCCCAGTGGAATTCCTATGAGAAATGCAATTCAAAATCATCCTTCCTTACAAGAGAAAGAGGGAGACTTAACTCTCTTAAGGTAACTTTTTGGGATCTTTTAATTTGCAGCAGTAGCTATATGCTTGGAAATTGTCTACTTACAAACTAATTCTAAGGGGATTTAATATGTTTCTTATCAATTTCTTGCAGCTCTAGTCCCCTGAAAGTTTCCCCTGAAAGTTGGTGCAAGTTACACAAGATTCCATCATATCAAACTGTAGTTTACTGTTATTTTTCTTATTCCAATTTAGGTTCAGATCTTAGTAGCCAGTGTCAATGCATATTAGTGTATTACTATCATACGGTAATATAGTCTATCTATTATGGATCATATTGAAATTAGGCTCAGAGGGTCATGTTTGGTCTAGAATGTCATTGTGTCTCACCAAATGGAAAAAATATGTGGTGCATCATGCATTTACCTGCTAATTGTGAATATTGAAAAAAACAAAAGATTAAAAGAATTTGCAGCATTCTTAGTCTTTAGTAAACACTAGAACCATTGTAACATTCCCTATCGCATTCATCATGTGCTTTACTGCACAATTATCTGAGTTGACCAAATGAAAGCAAACATTACAACCTGACAAGTGACAAATTATTTGTTTAAAATTACAGTGTGTCTCCAGTAAATCCTAACTTAATCTTATGCTTAAAATGATCCAAAGACATTAACAAGAAGCACATAGAAGGTATAAGTTAAGCAGGAAACTTTATTTAGAGACTCCAACGTTGTCTAAAGATGGTATCATAAATTATTTTCGGGCATTATTAAGATGCAGGTCCCATTATGACTTGCTAATTTAGCAAGTTAGCGTTTTTTCCTTTTAGACTTTCACAGGAGCTAATAAGTTCCCCATTTGGTTACCAACATCTCTTTGCTGCATCCAATCTTGTTGATATACTTCTGTTCTTACAAAAGATAACTGTTTTATATATTTAATGACCTGACAAGTGAGGTCTTAGGCATATGATGATAAGCCTTACAGTACTTTTGATACAGAGGAAATCTGAATGCACTGCAATATTCATTATATTAGCTCAGTAAATATTGTCACCTTAGAGTGTGCAATAAATCATATTCTTGTAGTCTTTTGGTATTTCTCTGTTAATAGGAGTATACAAGCCATTTTGAATTACGCCAAGGATGACAGATTTTACGTAAATATTGATACAAAGTCAATAATTAATATAAACATCTCTTTTTGACTAGTTAAATAAAGCATCTCTTTACTACCTACGCAAATCAACCCTCTTAGCCTATTAAGACTCTCTAAGGGCATCATTAGCATCATCTGTATGCTAAAGGTGATGAAGGCAGGCCTCATTGCGACAAAAGGAAGAATGAAGGTTTTCCTCAAAGCATACCACGATGTTATACTTTGCACCACAAAGTTCTTATTGATTCAAAAAGATTATGGTTACACTTGCAAAGAATGGTTATAACTACTCTCAAAGGCTATTTTGCAGGGCAAGTACCTCCTGGGACTATCATACCTTTGAGGACAATCGAGTTGGAATATTTTACAAGAGAAAGCAACTTTCATTCACAATCTCAACCACAGTACAAAGAGTTGACTAAGCCCTTAGGTAATTTTGTATGTCATAAACAACATCCTCCTTTTGCATGCATCCCAGCCAGTGCACATATAAATCAATTTGTCTCTGAAAGTCTATTAACATCAAGATAGGGGATGCTGTGAACAAGTAAAAGATAGTCTACATACAACTAAATAATGTCCTTTAACAAAATCATAAATGAATTAACCTGAAATGATAATAAATAACATGTTTACACAACATCAGAAGTAAAACTTCAAGCTCGTCAAGGAAAGATGGCAACCCAAACACATTTAACACATAGATAAAGGCATACTTCTCACTCGAAGGTGGATAGTCGAGATAAATCCTACATAATTCGGCTAGCAAAATAAACCTGTTTTGGATAGTCAAGACTCAATCCTACATAACTTGGCTAACAAAATGAACCTTAGGTAAAATGTCATAAGTAGCTCCTTCTATTTCTCAAAGACAACCGTTTATTCCAACTTCCAAGTATGAATGAATATATCATCAGCCAATGTATGTGACTGATGGATGATGACTTAAAAATGATCCCAGAAGTGTCTCCAGAATGTCTTTGTCCAGAAGTGAAAGTCCAAGATTGTGAGCTTAAAAGACCCTCCATGGCATATGTCCAAGCACTTCACATTTACAGTTTACCTCACGACACGAATAGGGAAGGTACAGAAACCATTGTGTTCTTACCTTTCCTAGCCAAAAAAGCAATCACATAAGACAGTGGAGCCTTATCACAGAGTACTTACAATCTTGTTTAGCATTGACAACAATCTAATTGATATAAACAGCCTTTAATCAGTAAAATAAGTATGCCATAGTTACACACTCTCACTGCAAAATAAAAAAAGTAATCAAGGACTCATTATTACTGATTGAGAAACTAAAGGTAGGCTTAAGCTGATAAAAAATGTTTCTTAAACCGTATACTTGGGAAACAACCTAGGTATTGTTCTTAAAGATAAATTAAGAAGCTCCATGCAAAAAAAAACTCCCAGTGAACTACACAGAAGCACTAATAATAACAGTTGTGGGCTGACCTAATTTTTCTTCAAACAAGAGCATAACATTTTCTAGCTGAAGAAGTAACAACATAAACTATTATTTAGTTGCGGTGATGACAGAAGCAAATTTTTAATGTGAAAGAAAATAGCCAAGCAACTTCACTTAGTCATTAACAGGTCCAAAATCAAGAATCTCGGCACAGCAATGAGCCTAGGATCTATCCATAAGGCTAAGATATCCACTCAAAGTTGATGCCCTAGGTACAGAAATGAGAATCTCAGTATCAATGTGCTACCTACTGCCACATAAGATGCTACTGGATCCCAAAACCTTAGCATAGGCACATTCTGCGTAATTTTTGCGACGAATTCTAATTTTGCTACTAGGTGTCATTGAAAACATTCATTCAACAACACCTGTGGTCCTCCAAGATATTATACCGATACATAAGATACCCATAGGGGACTCATAAGCACTAAAATGAATTTAAAACACCAACACCACAACATGATTGGAAATATCACAAAACTTTCAAACATGGTAATGAGAGAGCTACCTTGCCCCAGGAAATCAACTGCCAAATCAACTTGGAACCTACCAATCATGGTGCAGTAGCCCCTGCTAAAAGTAGAAAAGACTACCCTCCTAAATCCCAACCAGCAACATAAAATAAAACCGTCACACAATTCATTAGTCATATGAAGAAAAGGCAAAATTCAGGACCCAATATTTCAATGCAATGATTGGGTATCGAAAACACATAAAGCTACTTCATAAGCTCATTATGAATGAGATATTCTGTTAAAAAATCAATAATGCAAATAAGTTGAGTTCTACACATACAAAAGAAGAAACACAAGAGGGCATTGGGAAAATAACAAAGGGCATCATAAGAAAACGACAATGCTCTGAAACAGCAAACACGACTTGATTCAGTGACAAACAAGATTGCATTGCACTGCTTAAACCCAACAGTGCAAGATGTGAATCCATGCCTACAACTTATACATATGAACTAAGAACTAGTAGCAAGCCGAGTTCCACACACAGAGACTGAGAGATGCAAAAATGCAAACAGGTATTGAAAGAATAATGAAAGGCATTATAAAAAAACAGCAACGCTCTGAACCAGCAAAAACCACACAATTCAGTGATAAAAATGAAGGAAATGCACTTGCATATATCCGACAGTTTGGAAGACGTAAATACAACATACACATGTCACTAAAATAAGCAACAGTTAAAATGGTATACAGGTTCATGAAGACAATCAAATATAGATCTTGCTAGGACCAAAATATTAATATTAATAGTAAATTACGACCCACTAACTCAATGCAATGGTTGTGCCTCAAAAAAAAAAAAATAGGACTACTTCATAAGTTCATCAAGATTGATATACTTGGTTAAAAAGTTGACTCCGCAAGTGAGTTGAGTTCCACACATAGAGATGCAGAAATGCAAGTGGGTACTGAGAGACTTGTAGGAGGGATCATAAAAAAATCAACGCTTTGAACCAAAAAAGTCACCTGATTTGGTGACAAGAAAGAAGAAAGTTTTGCAATCTGCAAGTGCAAGCCAACGACTTACATATATGGCTAAGAAAAGCCTGTGAGTTGAGTTTGACAAAAAGAGAAGAAATGAAAGTGGTTATCTAAAGACTAATAATGAGCACCATAAAAATCAACAATGCCCTGAACCAGAAAAAGCCACCTCATTAATTGGCAAGCAAGACGAAGCATACCACCAATTTTCAAGATGCAAATCCAAACCTGCAACTTACAGGTAAGACTAATATAATCCAACAGTTAAATGGGTCCACAGATCCATGAAGATAACCAGACAAATAACTCGATGCAATGGTTGAATATTCAAAAGACAAACAGGACTCCTTCAAAGTTTCATAGTCGAAATATCCTGCTGAAAAGTCAACGACGCAAGTGAGTTGATTTCCACATCCAGAAACAAGAAATGCGAGCGGGTATTGACAGATTACTGAGGGGCGTCATAAAAATACAGCAATGCTTTCAGCAAAACCCGCATCATTCATCGACCAGAAATAAGAAGCACACTTTCCGGCTAAATTCAAGATAGAAATCCAAGCCAACGAGATGCAAATCCGGCAGTTAAAAGAATGTGCATATTCACGTATATAAGTCATACACAGATCTTGCCTGGACCAAAACAAACTCAATTCTTGCCTCGAAGTAAAACTGGTCAAAAATCCTACTCCATCCTCTTCAAGAATTACAGAAAAACAAAAGACCACAGAATGCTAATACCGGCTACTCAGTTTTCCTGAACACACAATTAAAATAAGGGGAAAAAACTAGTGCCCACCTTCTGAGAACCCCGAAGGCACGAAACGCATCTTCCAGCTCCTCCTCAGTAGTACGAGAATCCAAACTCCCCACATACACTTTCGACATGACCACCTACGATCAGAAACACCGCCATTATAATAAATACACCCACCCAACCCCAAAAAAAAAAAAAAATAACAACTCAATGTCCTATGATTTAACAAACTTACAATATAGATCAAATTTCTATGAATCCCACTCGAGATAGGGATCTTAATTTCCGACAGAAGAGATTTTTTTAGGGTGTCTTTGAGTTGAAAATTGAAAATGAAGATACAGAAGCAGCAGACAAGTAAATTGCAGGCTCTAAACCCTACAACCTAGCGCTTGACCGGACCCACCGGTGATGGGTACAGATTTTCACCTTTGACAAAAGGACACGTGGCTGTAGACTTGATTTGAGTATTTATTAGTCCGTGTCGTTGGGCGAGTGTCAGGCGTGGGGTAAATGCTCGCAAGTGCTGGATTTCGAGGTTCAATGTTCCCTACGCGACGATCTTTAACAAAATTATCCGGTTGTCATTTGATATTCAAAATTTAATATGCATATCAAAATAATTTTTATACTAATTAGGGAAGGGACCCCATAACCGCGCACTGTAACTTCGAGGGTGTTTATAGTCATGTAGGAGCTTGATGATATCAAATTTCTAAACATAAATATGTGCATTTTATAACTTATTCACATCTAATATAATGTGTGGAAAATGTAATTTACAAAATGTAAAAAATGTGACATTTTTAACTACTGACCTATTATTGTTAATTTTTAAACGCACTTATTATTAATTTTATACTTATTAAATGTTTATTTGGTTTGTAAGTTGTGCACATTATGTTTTGCCGGTTGTGATTAATGGCATCTATAACTGGTCACTTGGCAAGTTAATGCTCCAGCTTAATTAAGTGTGACAGTGGTAGTTGATATTGATGCGGATTGCATTGATAGTAGCAGTACTAAGTCTGTTTTGCCCTCTCACACTCTGCATTGAACAACCGAACACAGTAATGGAGTTCCCTATTCTTCAAGTTTTCACCCTCCTAAATCCATGTCTTAGCCCACAACTTGCAACTCATTTTCACTACATGATCTCACTTATTTTGTTTGCATACGTGAGAATGAGTTTATCGCAGGTATTGATTTTGAGACTCTTGTTATTCGTTGTAACTATTACATCCTGTAGCTATTGATTATGAGTTTATCTCACGATTAATGAGTTTATCCATTCCGTTCCTACGATTTCGGTTCTATTGTTCCTTACATTATATACAATCACACGTATTTTATAGTACATGGTTTGTCTTCTCCACCCGCACAACCCTGTGGATGTTCTTCTTGTTCAAGAAGAGAAGCCATATTGTGGCCTACATGCCATCCTCCCAATGAAGTTTTGAATGTGTGGAATGAGGAGAATAAGAATTTCTGCACCATCTCTTAGACTAAGCACTTCACTCTGTCCACCAGATGTTGTTAGTGATTTCTTCATATGAATCAGGTCTGTAAATCACTGTTTTAAGCCCATGTTTACATAGATCGCCTTTTACATGCGAGAAGTTTATTTAGTTCATGTGTTCATTAGTAAAACTAAATAAACTTATGTATTGTATGTTTGTATAAAATACAAACATAATGCATTATAAGTGTATTAAAAGTGTGAATCATGAAATCGTATTGCATAACGCATTCTTTGCTTGAATAGCGCTTGCAAGTTCTGAGACATAAACATCCCAACTCATTAATCGTGTATGCAAATTATAATGGTGCACACAGCAATAGGTCTTGTAGAATCCATGTGAATATGGTACGGTGTATTTAGAAGCCTATGCGTGCATGCATTTTGAGCATGTTTTACTAGGTCGTTTGGAGACATTTTTTCTTCAGAAGCCTATGATTGGTTGTGTTTAACTGTTTAACTAGGGCATTCAGTGACTTGATTATTCTTGACAAGCCTATGAATACACATATTTTTGATCCCCAAATACTCTCAATCATATGATGACTTTTTTCTGGTAAGAAGCCTATGAATGCATGTGTTTTGAACATGTCTTACTAGGTAATTTGTTGACTCAGTTCTTCTTTAGAAACATGAATGCATGTGTTTTGAACCTGTTTTACTAAGCCATTAGGGCGCTCAGTTTTTTCTTACTTGTGTCTTGAGCTTGTTTTAGTAGGGCATTCGGCTTGAGTCTTTTCTTTAGAAGTGAACACACATATTTAGAACCAGTTTTATTAGGTCATTTGGTGACTTTTTTTTCTCTAGAAGCTTGTGGATGTTCATTACAGTAATTCTCTAAGATTTTTTGTTTGATTTTCTTGTTTTATGATTTTTTGTTTGATTTGGCCTCCTCAATCTCATTTAATTTGATTTTTTATCAAGAATTAATTCTCTAAGCTTATGCAGAGAGGCATGGAGATTCCCCTGAATCCGGGTTACTGAAGCAGGAGCAACATTTTACCTTCCGCTTAGAAGAACTGGGAGGAAGTACCCAATATTTCCAGCAAATATGTTTATAGTTTTGGAGTGTTGTTGCTTGAGATTATCGCTAGAAGGAAAATGCTAGATATCAGTTTTCCTGAAGAAATGCAAAACTTAATAGAATGGGTAACTAACTGGATGGAGAAGAAAAGCAATGACAATGACCAACTCAAAAGCAAGAGTTGTGCAAGATTCTTTGAAGAAAACACAATATGCAAAATTGTGTTTTTAAACACATTTATATTTTGGGAAATTGAATACTTCTTCTTTAAACTGCATTTCTAACAAGAAATTTAATCTCTTGACATTAATTTGTTTGCAGGAATTTTGTGAGTTGCTGGATTCAAACATATGCAGGTAAGGTTGAGTGTGACCTTACTAAGGCAATGATCTATTTAAAAGAATTTAGATTGAATGACATGTTGATATTCTCTACAATTGTTAGAGTGAATGGAATAAATTTGAGTCCCTTGACATACCATTACAGTATATTGTTTTCCATTTCAAAATTTTAGATATATTCTTCCAGAAAAATTACAGCAAAGAAAACTTCCAAAAGTTTTACATATATAACATTTATAGATATTGAGTAAAGCCTGCTGCTAAGGCATTCGATCACATTTTTTACAAAATATTTGTTTAAGGCCTGAGGACTTGGGTATATTATGAATTTTACATATTCTAGCTACCATTGGGGAATTTTGTTACAAGTTCGACAAAATTTGCTAATGCTTACTCATTCTCCTTTTTCATTGTAGAATCTTGGGCCTCTTCCTTTTTCTACCTTTTCAATTCTCTTTCAATTTTAAGTTGCCCCTTCTTTTCTTTTTCTATTAACCTTTGCACTTTCCTTTCATCTTCCTGTTCCTTTTCTTTGCCTTCAAATCTTCAATTTCTCTTTTTCTTGTCTCTTGTTCTTGAAGTAAATGCAAGTAGTCATCAGAGGTAAGTATTTGAGATTGCCTTCCAATTCTGATTGCATCATCATTTATCCGTACACGGGTGTGAACCTTCTCAATTGGCAGTTTTAAGAATCTGCTTACTGGTTTATATGCTTGGTTGTTCTCATCTTGGGTGCAGTTCACCTCTTGGTTCTCTTGAGTGGCTAAAAAGTCATCAACTTCAAAATTTCCTTTATCTAAACCATGTGTATCTGAATTCGTGGCATCTATTTGGTTTGCATCATGATCTTCCCACGCCAATGTGTCAGCATAATAGTGCACCACCTCACTTGGAAGAGATGAGGGAGGAGATGGCATCGAAGCTGAAACTTCCTCATTGTTGAAATCAATTTGCATGCCCAGGTTAGCAGCCCCTTCTTTAATCCATTGAGGTGCACTGAATTGTGTTGGTAAACTCAAACTATCATCAATATCTACAGCTTCTTGTGTTTGGCTCACATGAGTTGTTGAACTAAGGTGATCATCTTCTTCATTAAGTGTTTGGGGCTGATGAAAATCTGTAGGCATGCCAAAACATGTAGACTCAACATGTTCTTCCCTTGTTTTTTGGTTTTCCTCATTACCTACCACATTTTTTGCAAGTTCTTCTAAACAATGTTGCACATCTGCATCTTCCACTCCCGCCATCCTCAATATGTTTTCAACAGCTGCCACCTCATCTTCTTCAACATCAAAGGCCTCACTTGGCCTCATATCATTGGAAAGGGCATTCTCATCAAGTGGCCATATACCTGTCCTCTGAAAACCTACCTTGATATTTTCAGGTGTAAGTGCAAGTTGGAAAGCTTGACTACCAAGTTTTGCCAATTTTGTCCTCCTTATTTCAAGACCTGGGTTCCTTGCCATCCATTTAGACCTCACTGTTTTAAAGTAGTTCTTGAATGGAGAGAACACACTAACATCTAATGGTTGAAGCTTATGGCTGGTATGAGCTGGTAGAGTCACAAGGTCAATGCCTAAATTTCTAGCCTCTTGGATTGTGCCTAAAGCTACATGGCTTCCATGACCATCAAATATGAGAAGATGCCTATTTTTTGGTGAAACTCCACTAGAACTGATCTTGCAAAATGATGTAACCAATTCATAAACAACTCTTTTGTCATCCAAGCATGTGGTTGGGCTGCCATGCATGCTCCAGGTTCACATCCAGCTATGTAGTTCTTCAGTTGTCTCTTTGCTTTGAAAAGATAAAATCCAGGAATGCTTTGTCTGCTTTGCATTAACACAACATAATATGGTAATCCATTCCCTACTTTTTGACATAATGTGTGGAACACTTTTGCATCCCAACTTAGCAATGACACGCATGCCACAATTTTTGCCTGCTTGAACACTAGTTTCATCACAGTTCCATATTCTGTTTGGCCCATATTGATTTACGCATATACATTTTTGTAAGTTATCATAAAAAGCAACAACAATTCTTGGCCTTAACATGACTGCTCTATCTCGGTCAAGGCCTTCTGCAGTTCTTATTGTCAAGTTAGGATGACGTCTTTGGAATCCATACCACCATGACTTTCCTAGCAGGCCATCTTTGAATGGATTTGGTCTGCATTGGCACATGTGCGCTACATAGGCCTTTAGGTGAATGACTTCAAGACCATGGCCAAGTTCTGCCATATCTTTGCACCAGGTAACAATTTCTTTCTCTTCCTCATCTGTCAAAATAGTTGGAGGTCCCTTCTTCTTAGTGGTTCTTTTTCCATACAACCAATCAGTCACATTTGTACTAGGGATTCCCCACTTAGTTGTTGCTTTTCGCGTGGACATTCCATTTTCCTCTACATCCCTTAAGGCATTTTTCATGTCAGCTTCTGTCCATTGCCCTCTTATGTATACTTTCTTTGTTGTAGCAGTACTTCCAATTACTTCCACAGTTGGATTAGTAATGTTGAATTCAGGATCTTGGGCAGCTGTGATATTCTCATCAAAAGAAAATTCCTTACCTCTTGATGGATGCCTCATTTTATTGGAAGATGTTCTTTTCTTACGTATCTTAGCTGCATTAATGAAGGCAAAATTTTGTGCTTTGGCTCTTGACTGATTCTTCCTTTGATTGGCTGTGGTGGATTTTTGAGGTTGTTTCTCAGCAATGTTATCCTCATCAGACGAAATATTTGTAAACTGCACTCCCCTCTGCAAGTTGCTTCTTGTCTTTCTAACTGGTCTTTTGGCAGGCTGTTTTGCACGTGCCATTATGAAATGCAAGAAACTCTATTTTTTCAATTAAACCTCTGTCAGCATATTTGGTTACACTATTTAAATACATGTATATTTTTAGCAAAACTTACAGTAATTTTTTAATAAAACTGCTGTAATTTTTTTCTTTCCAAGAATCTGCAGGTTATCATTAAAACTGCAGTTATGAATAATGATGACAGATGATTAATTGAAAAAACATAGGATTTGTTGTAAATTTACTGAGGTTATCATTAAAATAGTTATGAATAATGATGAACTGCTCATTTGGAGATAGAATATAAACATTGTGGATTTCTAACAATAAAACAATTTATTGTTGATCATAAATCAAATCCAGTGTTGCTTATAAACTATCTAAATGAGCCATTATTGTTCATAACAATTTTAATGGTAAACTTTCTATTTTGAGATACAATTTTTTTACCAAAAAATATATGAAATAAACTTTTATATAATATGATAGTGAAACAACATGGAAGAGATTTCACCTGGCTAGTCAACAGCCTTTGCACAACAAGAAAATGTAAATATCCAGCAACAACAAGTTAGTGTTTGCACAACAAGATGTGAATCAATAGCTATATTCAAACTTTTTTTGAATAGGAAAGAAGTATATGACCCAGCTCTACTATTTATAGATTTTACTCAAAAAGTTGGATCCATGTTTGATCTGTGTGCTTGATTTCTATTGGCTGAGAGAGTTTGATATGGATTGGTAATTTAAATGAATCAATTTCTTTGTTATATTTGAAACTTTGGTTGATCCGTGCACTCAAATTCTATTGGGGGGAGAGAGTTAGGTGGAGATGGAGTGGGAAATACATCACTTTGATTGTGCAATTTTTAATTATATTTTTGAAATCTTGTTCAATCCTTCATTAATTGTGATTTTTTCTTGTAAATAGTGAGCCTTACAACACTTTTCTTGTTTGCAGGTGCTTGCATTTAATATAGAGGATGACATTGGAGGTTGGGAGATTTTGGATGAATAGAATTTAGATAGGGCAGATGTATGTACATAAAAATATAATATGATGTAAGCAAGTGGATTTAGTATTGAAAGAAAATATATTTATTATTGCACAAATAATTTTTTAACATTGTATATGTTGGAGCCTTAAAAAACTTAAATGGCACCAATAGTTGATGTTGAAATAACCTCTTTATATTAACATGTAATGTATTAACTTACAGATGTGCACTTTATTTAGTGAGAATGACATGTATTTACACTTAAATATTGAAATAATAATAACTAACAAAGTTCACAATAACTAAAGAAAATATGGACATATTTATGTCATTTTTCATTTAATCTTTGAGGAAATAAGTTTCTACCAATAGTTTAAAACTCTGCTAAAATACTCTCAATCATTGGACCCTGCACGGTTATGGGGTCCCTTCCCTATTAAAAATACATGAAATAATTCAAATTTTACATGTAATAAATTCGAGTTACATAAATGGTTTTTCATTTTTTAAATTTTTTTAATGAAATAGATCTGGTATTAATAAACGGGTATTATGATGTAACATTATTCATAAAAAGATAGGTGGTCTGGGAGCACACCTTAAAAATACGAGTCAATTCATGCCACGAAAGGGCCTAGGAGCAAAACAACCAAAACTAGGCTAAATCTAGGAAAAATGATTTATTACATCAAAAAAGGGAATCGAGAGAATTAAGTCGTCGCCGTGGAATTTGCCCAACCGATGGTGAATCATGGTCATGCCATCTAGGGCCTCGAAAGGTCTTTCTTGATGCCAAAAGGGTTCCAAGTTAGAGTGAAAGTCAACGTGTTCTCCTTCTTGATGTCATCCTTCGCCCGCACATGAGACGGAGAAATGGCTAAGGCCAACAGAGGGAATTTGTTTGGGGTGGCAACAGACTCCACCTATCATGAGAAAAGGTAGTGGGTGGCCCAAGGCGGCGGCGGGGATCCCCATCCTTGAGCCCACGGTGACGGAGGTGGTATGGCGCCCCACCTAATCAAGTAGGTTGTGGAGCCAATTGCTTGAAAGATAGCTTGCTTTTACATGTTACCGTTCGACAAAGAACGATGTTGTTAGTCGGTGTAACCATCACCGGTCAACATAAGAACCGCCATCGGTTAGGGTGAATTGACATCGATTACCTGCGCGGGAGTGTTTTAATTAACTCTCGAATTAGATCTATTTTTAGCATTAAAGTATATCTATTGATTGTAATTGCATGGCTAAGTGCCCTAAGTTTATATACGACTATATAAGCATGAAAGCTAGGGCTTAGAAGGTGAATTATGAGAAAGATTGGATTAGATCCTTGATTCTCCTAGATTGAGAGGATGAAGAAGAAGAAGAAGAAGAGAAAGAAAGAACAGGTTACATGAAGACAAAGTCTTCATGGAGAGGAGCTGGACAAAAGGAAATAACAGTACATCTGAATGGTGAGAAGAGGGTAACATCTTCTAATGTATTTTATTTATATAGTTATTGTCTCATTGTAATGGTTTGCATAGTATGCAAAGCACATAGAGTTTCTTCTTGTAGATCCACATGTTGGTGAGATCTTGTATTATAGATCTATGTAGATCTAGTCTTATATTGTTAGATCCACAAGTTGTTGTGAGATCTTGTATTGTAGATCCATGAGATCATATTGTATTGTTGATCCATGTAGATCTAGATATTGTAGAGGAGGTTGTCTTCATGTTTTCACAGGTTATGCAGTGATGGAGAGACAAACTTACTTCTTGGTGCACAATTATAGTTGCACATATGGTAGACCCATGTGAGAGGTCTTATTTGCAGATCCACAGAGAACTTGGTAGCAGTTCAGAGATGCAATAGTTCCTAGTTATGTGAGATTTGTTGGTGGTGTTTGGAGGCACGGTTGTAGTGCACTCATGGAGATCCGTTTAGAGATCTGGAGGAGAGGAGATACTCTTGGAGAGATGCATTGTACTCTTGTATTGAAGAGTTGGTTTGTACTCTTGTTGTATTATATATATGAGATCTCTATCTTTGGTGGACGTAGCCCACATTGGGTGAACCATGGTACATGTTGTGTTATGTGTGTGTACTTTGTCTTGATTTGGATTATTCTAGTTTATACTTCCACTGTTGTAGATTTTGGGGAATTGTTTAGATCATGTGTGCATGATTTTGTTTATTATTAAATCATAGCACTATTCCACAGTCTTGAATTCCCAACACTAACAGGCATGCAACATGGGGATTTGTGAACACAATTGCGAGAATGATGTTAATTGTGACTTTTACGGTAGCCACCTGCTATTAATTACCGTCATGGCCACGAGGCAAATGAGTGACAAGCCAAGGATGGAAAAATCGAGCAACATTGCATGGGGCATCACCCTAATGACACAAGAGAGTTTAGAGGTGCTCGACCTCGAGAGCAACTTTGTTTGCTTGCACTTGAATCTGCAATAACACATTGGATATAACCATGGACTCGTTATATAAAGAAAAATGTTGATCCAATGCAAATTATGTTTGATAACCCTCCAAATAAACTTGGTGGAGGTCAAGACCAACTAAATCCCATAATGCTTTGTAGAATTTGATGGGAAACCCATCGCACCGTAGGGGGCTTTATTATTAGCCATTTGCAATGCTACTTCACGAAGGTCTTACAAATAAATAAGATAGTACAATTATTCACAAAAAATTAGGTGGTATGAAAGCACACCCCGAGTCCAGGACCGAATCAAAGGCACAAGAAACAAAAACAACAAAATCAAGACCATAGCCAAAACCCAACTATAAAATCGTAACATTAGGTTGCAACCACAAAGACTCGCCGACAGTGGAGGATCTTGATCATCGGGCTTGCTCCATCCACCGCCTCAAAGGTCTTGCTCATAAAAATAGGCTCTCAATGTGTGGCAACATCGATGCGATCCCTCATGTGGATCATCAATTTGATTATCATACCCTTGGGACAAGGGAATTACCAAAGTCATTCGAGGGATTACTAGTATCTTATGGCAATAATGAACTTAAATGGAAAGCCCCCTCCCCATTGACTCAAAGGAGGAGAGTGGTGGCAAGGAGGCAAGATTCACCCAAAATGCTTGCATGATTGGTGACATGAGCGACTCCACTAATGGTTACGGCCCTTGGGAGAGGGATCCCCATTGGCAGAGAGTAAAAAAATGTGAGAAACTATGAAAGGGCATTGCCCCAATAGTTTAAAAGAGTCTCAGAGGTGGGCCACTTCTAGTGCCACTTGGATTTGAATCTACAAGAAAACATTAAACACAATCATCACTTTGTTGAAAGTCAAAATATTGTAATCAGAATTGTATGAGAAAACAAATCAAGATTTCCACTCGAAAGCATGCTAGACTTGGGTGAAGGCCATAGGTAAGCCTAGTCGATCCCCTAGTAAAATATTTTTTTAGAGGAAGGGTTTCAACCGAAATGGATGAAAAAATCCTGAATCTAGTCCCGTGATGGTTTGAGCTTTTAGGAAAAACTAGAAAAGGTGCATAAGAGTTTTAATGTGCCCACAAAAATGATAATGTGGATCTCGAACACTAAGGTGAATGACCTTACGGCAATAGGTAATCCCTAATAAATTAAACATCAACCAAAATGAGCAAGTTTGAGCTCTAAAATGGCAGACCAAATAGTAGAAAATATATGTTACCAACAACAAGAAAAAGAATGAAGGGGCCAACAAAAGTTGAGTTTATCCACCATTAGAAGCTTGGGAGACAACAAAGCATAACCTTTACTTGGGTGAATAATTGAGAAAATGGCGTATTTGGAAACCATTTTTCACTCATTCCATCGAGGGCTAAAGGACAAAACCCCAATTTTGTGTGACATCTCGACATGATTAACTTCGAGAATGGCCCGATAAGAGATATGATCACCATTACCTAATGAGAATTTTTCCTCATCTTCGTGCTAAGTCAAAAGTCTTTGACACTAATGACTAAACATGTCCCAGAATGTGCAAATACCTCATCCAAAAGCTTGAGGGTGTGCACCCAAGAACCTCCGCAAGAGGCATATCATGAAAGGTAATGACCGAGAGACCACCAAATTGAGTGGGAATTCATAGATAAACCTATTTTGAACTCATCTCCATTCCAAAACAATCAAGGCTTGATCTTCTCCCAAACTTTCTAAATACTTTTGATAACAAATGAGCCAACCACTTTCATAGGGGATTTGATAAAAATAAATTTGGGAGACCCAAAACCTTCCAAGTATTGCAACCATGAGGTGAACCCTCAACAATATAGTTACACAACAAAAATTTCCATTTCTCTATTCCATCTATGACATGAATAATCCATTTAGCACGTATGCGCTTCCTAAGAACAACATTAATAAACCTAGCCCTCGAGACTCTTTGGATAGGTAATAATACTCCCAAGTAACTCAATGAAAACCCTTACCATGCCCCGAGATAGCCCATGAGAAATCACAGAGCAATTTCTCCACTTTTTGTAAGAGGCTTAAGAGGGGGACCAATAGGAATAATAATAAAAATGAGTGGCTATAAGAACTTTGGAACAAATCTAAATTTTACTTATTAACAAGAGAGGCTTCTTAATCCAATATGAAAACTTCTTTTCAACCCAATCCACCACATATTGCTAGAGTTACGAGAGAGTTGTTTTGAATGCAAAAAGATTCTTAAAAATAAAAAAATCTCATCATGTTGAATCCACTTCCATCAAGCGAGAGATAACCATGGGGAGGAGGCGAAATATAGTGCCTATAGTATTGTGTCTCTTGCCCTTGAATGCTCGAACCAGAGGAAAGGAAATAGACTATAGGAAAGAGAAAACATGTCAAACATTAGCCTTGTCTTCAATTAAGGTGAGAAATGAATCATCTGCAAAATGACCATTGACGAGTTGAGTAGGAGGTAAACCTAGCAGTGAAATTCCTTTCACCAAGCCAAACTCAGTGGTATTGGCAAGAAGATAGGAAAATCCTTCTACTTTCTAAGACATATAAAACATGAGTGAGAGAGCAACATTGCGAGACATAGAAGGTTCAAAGTGATTGCTAAAGACATAGGAAAAGGCATCAATAAAAAGTATGGTTGTAGTATTGATAAAGGTAGGCCCAAACCAAAGTGCTTTGTGTAAAGTGCCCCCTCTTTGTCATTTGTTAGTTTTTGGTGAGTGATGTTGTTGATTAACTAAAATGTAGAATATTAATGTTATTTTATAGCTAATCTAGAGATATTTTATTTTGATATTTAAATGAAATGAAATAATGAAAATGAGAGGGATAAGGTACTGACCTGAAAATGGCTTACCTCGCTATGTGTTGGACTTGAACAGGATGATGTGCGAACAAGGACATAATGTGAAGGTGTTACCTAGGAAATTGCAGCAATTGAAGATCCAGCTGGACAGGGGGGTTCCCCGGGAGAGGATTGGGCACCTACGGCACCTGCCGGCTGTAGTCTGGGCACTCTGGTCTATAGAAAATCTTAGGATCTAAATCTAACAATGTGTCTAGGTCTTCATAATATCTTTATCTTTGTTGCATATTTGTCACAATATATTTGCTTATATCTCCATAAATCTAATGCGAAGATCTACTTACAAAACCCCATACAAAGCATCAAATCCCTAAAAAAGAAAGATGCATATGAAGGGGTCAGATCTGACCTTAGCTGCCACAATGGTGGACTTACAACTAAGTGTTGCACTACATTCCAGACCCAATGTAGTTTTGTGTGCTTGTGTGTGTAATTGTGTGCCTAGGGTGCCCTAACATCAATGACACAGAAGTAGGGGGAATAACTAGATGTAAAAATGCAAATGGTGGATGGAATAGAATGAATACAACCCTTTCCCCCTATGCTTGTGTGATGCAGATGTAAATGATGCCCAAATGCATTCCTTTTCCTTAGTAGATAGCTAGCTCTTGATAGTAGATAGTCCATGCCCATAAATAGTGAGTATGTTATGTTTATATAGGGATCTCTTGTTCAAATTTTGACACTAATGACCCAACATGCCAACTAGTACCTAGGGAATGAGAGGGAAAATGAAAAAAGACCGACCTCGAATAAGTAAATTAGACCCAAGTGTTATGGGGACCAGGGCACCTAAAATTAAGGACTGGGGCACCCATGGGCACCCCAGTACTACCCTAGGTGCCCTAGTCAAGACTAGAGATGAAAATGACTAAATAATGACACTGATACTCCCTGAGAGATGACCAAAACTATGTAAATAATTGACAACTATGCAAGACAAATGATGATGATGACAACCGACTAACTGATGATAGACTAGGGGATGGGTCATTAGTGAATACTTTTATTACGCGAGATCCATATATAAAATAACATACTTGGTGGTATAAATGTAATAGTAAGTGCATGATTTTGTGACTACATTTTCCCCACTTTATGTTGGTGAGTGGAAAGCTTAGTAACATAAAGTAGATAGAGATGCATACCTGAGAGAAGTCGAGAAGCCCATGTTGTAGTAGAACACGTAGATGTGTAGTAGAAGTGTGCCAAAAGAACCATATAACGTGTTGAACCATGGATCAACGTGTTGATCCATGCAACGTAGTGAAAAGCGTAATGTCATGATGAAGTGCACTAAATGAGAGTGATGATAGAAATGTGAGATGATTTATGATTTCAAATGTTGTATGATGATGATGAGATGGGGTAGGGAGTGATCAGTTCCCAACCCAAACACGCATGTATATGAATAATCAATCGAGGATTTGGGCATCCTACCACTAGAGAGGAAGAGTGTAGGGAGAAAAGTGTGTTATTCTCCAATCTCTAACTACATCCTCAAGATCTAGCCACTTTGCAGATGGACTCAGATCAAAAGACTTTGTGGTTTCTAGATCTAGATAATTTTGATCAAATAGTTGACCCATATAGGAGTGGTATAGGAAAGGCACTCTTTCCCCACTCCACGGTGTCATGTGATAAAATGATAACTTCTAAGTTAGGTCATTTCCAAGTTAGGTCATCTAAAGAAAAAAAAATGTATGATGGCTTCCAAGTTAGGTCATCTGGAAAAAGTGACAAAAATGTAGAATAACTTCCCAAGTTAGGTCATCTGGGAAAAGTGATGAATGTAATCTCCCAAGTTAGGTCATCTAGGAGGCCAATTGTGTTGAATTTGTATTGATGATGATATGATTTTGATTGTTAGAAATTTGAACGCATTGAATTGATTGATTGATTGATTTGATTTATTACTCATAGAGAGATTTTTACGCTAGTTTCCCCCAGTTAGGTCATTAGGGGAATCAGATAGAAGTTGGTGAAATATCACATGAAAATATTTTTAATCATTTTTTTTC
This sequence comes from Taxus wallichiana var. yunnanensis, assembly GCA_018340775.1. Taxonomy (NCBI): domain Eukaryota; kingdom Viridiplantae; phylum Streptophyta; class Pinopsida; order Cupressales; family Taxaceae; genus Taxus; species Taxus wallichiana. The sequence continues at coordinate 317,824,924 of CM031238.1, forward strand.
CCCAAGTTAGGTCATTAGGGGGAAGTGATGAAATGTCACATATAAAAATTGTATATTTTGCCCCCATATTAGGTCATTAGGGGAATTAATGGTGAAATGTCACACATGGTGAATTAGTAAATGTTTGAAAATGATGATTGGTAGTGTTTATTAATCACATGGTGATGTAAGGGGAATTATAGGATGACCCCAATGATATGCCCCCTTTCAAAAAAGGGGAAGTGATGATAAGAATGAATGCTAAGCCAAAAGTAAGCACGAGATAGATAGAAAGTGGTAAAAATCCAAAAAATGTGTATAAATTTAATGGAAGAAAAACATCAAGAGAGATAATAACTGTGAAATGTGTTTAATATGGTGGTAGGTGGAATTCTAAAAATAATTCCACAAATAAACAAGGTGTAAATCGAGTAGAAATGCTCAAGATATGACAAAAATGGTGTAGTGTGTATTAGTTGTGGTAATAAGCATGAAATAATGACTATAGTAAAGTAGGTGATGAAAAAGTAACTATAAGTAGTGAAGTGAAAAAGTGTTTAGTCACTTCATTTGTTTTGTACGTGATTGTGAGAGTGAGCACAAAGTGAGTGAAAATGCCACAAGTGAGAGTAACACGTCCTAGTTGGTTTGAGAGGGTGGTGACCATCGTAGTGTCGCATCATGTACGACCAGTGGAGTTGGTAAGTGCATTGTTTTTCAAAAATGTATGGTGTAGTAGTTGTTTTGTTGAATTTTTATAATTTTGAGATTTTTAAGTTTTCTTGGTGTTTTTGACCTGGACAATAGCGGTGAGGGCGCTAGTGACCCTTGGGATAGAGCACCCAAAATCTAGGCACTAGTGTCCTGCTCCTGGGTGCCCTAGTCCTGCATCTGGGTGCCCTGGTCCAAAATGTGTGCATTTGATGTATAATGGTGAAAAAATGTTTCTAGTGCAATAATTGAATGTCTTTGATTGTGTAATGTGTTCTAACATTGCTGTTTTTTGTTTTTTTGTGTGTGTAGAGGGATATCCACTCGAGGGAGTTCATGCGGTGGGCATCATATGAGTATGTTGCTTGATTGGGGTTGTCGGATGATGATTGGGATGTGATGGACCATGTCATCCTATGACACATAACATGGATGGGGGATGTGCCCCATAATATGCCCATGTTGACTGCATTATGTGAGATGGTGTGTTGATACATGTACATTTTGGTTTCCTACGAGAGAGATGATTATTACTCTGAGGATGTATATCACATACTACGATTATTTCAGTGGTTGGGGAGAGAGTACGGAGTTATGCCAGTAGAGGATATGGAGTGACAGATGTGAGCCATGAGATGGTATTTTGTGGGACTCAAGTACTTGTTGAGGCCCATATCAGTTTGGATGTTATTTTGTGGTTTGGGGTTCCACGCTTGCGGAAGTTCATAGTGGTTGTGATTGCTTCATGTATAGTCATAGAGGGAGGAGGTGTAGGCATCTTGTATAAGATGCATGACATATGTCAATGGATAGAGGAGGAGGGTACTAGATATGCATGGGCACGGTGTGTGTTGGCCCACCTATATAGAGACCTATACTAATTTACGCACGAGGAGCATGGTGGAGGGATAAGAGCCACCACACTATTGCATGTATGGGCATATGAGCACATAGTCATGTTGAGACCAATGGGAGGTCCATGAGGAGAGTGGGCTAGGCCAGAGATATATGCACGGAGGTGGATTGATATTCATGGTAGGAAGATGGACACAGATACCTACATAGGGCACTAATAGATAGGATGGGGCCCGAGGTAGTCATGGGAGGCCATATCGTGACTATGGAGGATGGCCCGAGGATGTGGTAGAGTTGTGGTGTATTCGGAGGATGATGTGGCTTGAGGATCAATTTCTAGGTGTGGCCAAGATTTTTTAGGTAGAGAGAGTATCACATCAGTTTGGCATGGCTCAAGATGTGCCCCAGAGCCATATATATGGTTGAGAGCTATCAGAGCACCTAGGAGGGATGAGAGCTAGACCAGGCCCACATACAGAGAAGTTAGTACCACCGGGGCCAGATGAGGTAGACGCGACGATAGAGGTTGTAGACTTAGACGATGCGGGTGGCACGAGGAGTACCACACATGGTGGGCAACTCATCGGTGGGTATTGTTGTTCCCATTATTTATAGGTCCAATGGGGTTACCACATGTAGGAGGAGGAGAGGGGGAAGCACATGCCCCGACCTATAAGCAAGCAATTTATAGCTGAGCGTAAGTATTTGTGTAGTTATGTACGTTGTTGTATGCCTATATTGTTATATATGGTTTTCTAACACGTTGTGTAATTTGTTTTGTAGGTGATGCATATTGGTCATTGATTGTTGACACATCCATCCACACATTGACATGTGAATGTGTCAACCGATGTACTTGGTGGAGGTATACTTGAGCATGTGGATGATATCACGGGTGAGCATGCCCATTTATTTGAGTCATGGCCATAAAATCAACGGTGACATGTATGTATTCTTAGCTAGAGAGGGACGAGGCACGCGAGGAGACTCGATGAGCCCGAAGAGGTGGTAGGTGGTGGTCCCTTGGCACAAGATGTGTTTGCATGATATGTAGATGTGTAGCACAGTGTTCCGAGTAGTCTATGAGATTACCTTGCTACGGAGGTAGGTTGAGAGATATCGAGGCCACGAACAACGATGACATCACATTGGTGGAGAGGCATCTAGTTCTAGGGCTCTCACAGTACTCAAGAGAGTGATAGTGATGATGAGGTCTGATTTGTACTATGGCATATGATGTAGGGGAGTTTCCCCCAGTGATGAGACATGTTTTTTATGATGATTGTATTTGATATATATGTATGGATGCATGTTTTTGATATATGATAATTTTGTGTTGTTGTAGATAATGTGTGTCAAATGTGTTGGATGATGTATGATTCGATGTTTATTGTATGTGTGGTGTATTGTTTGATTAGTGTAGATTCACATTATAATGTTGGTAATGGTAGAAAAAATGTGTATGGTGAATGGTAATAGATAACATAATAAATGTAATGTGATTGATGAAAATGTTTATTTGTAGTGTAGTTAATGTAATGATGATAGTAGAATAAAATGTAAAAATGGATGATGTATAATCATCAAAGAAAGTAACGTGTTATGTTAAATGATAATAGGATGTGATCGTAAAATGTTAGTATGATGAAACTAAAGGGGGGGGAATTAGATGATTCCCCCTAGCATGTGGATGAATATAGGCTCATTTAGTTAAGACCCCTCAGTATCAAGAATGAGTCGTGTAAGCAAGAGTGTGTCATCGGAAATGATTGAGTGCACTAGATGATGACAAAGTGCATGATGAGAGGTTCTTAGAAAAATCCTCAACAGTCATGTAAGAACCATAAGAACACAAGTGCATCATCGGGGGGTAAGGTGATAGCAATCACCTACCAAAGACCAAGGTGGCACAAAGTGGTGGAAGCATGTGGGATGGAAGCAACATGAGTGTATGAACCAAACTGAATGTCATATGGAGTTGGGTGGGATGTGTGAGAGTGGAGTGCTGTGGAAGCCAATGTGAATGAGTAGCATGATGTGGTGATAACATGAATGTGATGGATGAGATGGATGAAAGTGAATGCAATGGATGTGATGATGTAGTGGTGGTGTATGGATGCGATGGAGAATGCATATGAATAATAGACTGTGGTGGATGTACCATAGCCTGAGTACCATATGTAGGAGATGACTCATCGGTAGTAGAAACTCTCTGAGAGGTAGAGGAGAAATGGATCACTCACGTGGGCGAGAGCCCAAAGGAGATGATGCCCTTATCCTCTAGTTGTTGTAATCTATCATGAAGGGAAAGACAATCATTATCCCTATGGCCATTTATGCGATGATAATTACAATAAGGTTGGTCATGCTTTGATGTAATAATGGTGTTGTGGATGATGTTGGTTGAGGGTAGGTGAATTAATCACTCATTAAGTAAAACACACAACACATCATGTGGTCGAGCATGATGAGAGAAATGTAAAGGCTCACGTGACCTAGGTGGAGTGGTAGGAGGAGTAGCTTGTCATGGAGCTGAGAAGGAGTATGTTTTTGTGGTGGAGTGGGTTGAGCTTGTTTTCTTTTCTTGTGAGGAAAAGGTGGAGATTGTGTTGGATGCTCAACCGGAGAGGCACTGTGGAGAAACTAGATGAGGCAATAGCCATAGAGATGTGTGGAGGATCTATGATGTGTGATGAGAGAAGATATCTTGTTCTAGGTCAATGACTTTATAACATAGAAGAATGAATGAATCACATGTATCATATTGTAATCTTTTCTTGAGTGGAGGAATTAGGCCATGACAAAAAAATGAATTGCTTCTCTAGATCAATAGGTTGGAATATTAGTTGATGTATACAAGCATTGAATCATAAGATATAATCCTTGATAGGTTTAGAGGAGCCCTAATGTAAAGTAGGTATGTGATCATAAGTGACTCTAGGGCCATTTTTGATGATGAAACAATGATGGAGGAAAATCCTCCATGTCATAGAAAGTATTGATGGACCCAAAGGGGAGATGAGTGTACCATTGTAATGCCTCATCAACAAGACTAGTATCAAAAGGCCTTAAGTAACAATCTATCATTAGAATGAGAGGCCATAAGCATGTGGTAATGTAGAAGATGAGCATGAGGGTCACCAAGTACCATCAAAACATGTGAAAGTAGGCATGATAAAATCTTGAGGAAATGCAAAGTTATGAATCTTCTTAGGGACATGGTTACCATGTAATGAATTGTTGTCAATAGAAGCATAATAAGCCCTACTTTCTAAAGTGAGGTGAACTGAGATTGTAACTGACCTACGACATGCATGAGAGAGATGATATCTTGTGAAGGAATGGTGGAAGATGGCAATAATGTATTAAGCGGTTGTAATTTTCCATTATGGGTGATCATAGGAATATCAAGAGGTGATGTGGGAGATTCTGATGCTAAAGGCACACTAGGAGTAGGTGTCGAGGAAGCTATAGTAGGTGATATAGATGGAATATCCATAGCTAATGGTAGGAATAACATCAAAAAAATCCTTAATAGATGAGGTGATGATGGAGACACATCTATAGGAGAAGATGGACTAGGAGAGTAGATGATGCATCAAGAGGAGATGAAAAATAGAAGAAGAAGTGATAGATGGTGGTGACTCATGCACAATGGTAGATGCGATCTCAGGAGAAGGTAATAATGGAGTAGGAGAGTCACACTCAACAGTATAGAAAGAAGGAGAACCATGACTATCATCTACCTCACTAGTATCAGATAGAGACTTAGAAATGAGAATGTCACTAAGAATGCTATCAATAGGATCATCAACATAATGTGAAGGAGCATGCAAACTAGTAGGAGATGTATCATGAGAAGCAATGTCAGAAGTGGTAGAATCATGAGAAGGAAACTATATCAGTGGCTGGAGTAAAGAAGAATCAATATGCACATGTGAATGATTATCAATACCAAGTAAGTAATCAATAAGAGAATCATCTAAAGTTTCCTTTGAAAGATCGAAGGAGGATCACAAGTAGTCGTATAACATGGTGTATAATGAGTAAAGGCTATTGGATCCTCAACAATGCTAATGCCTATAGGAGAATCTTTCAAAATGAGTAGGCACATATTGTTGGCCATCTAAAAGTTGTTGTTTGATATGATCGGTGTAGTGAAAGAGTACTATATAGAGCTTTGAGCTCAACTATGACAACCTCATCATAGATAGGGTTAATGCTAAAATGAGACATGATGGGTGAAGAAGATGAACTATCTTTAGCCATTAGGGTTTGATTGATCCTAGGGAAAGATATTTGAAAAGACGGGTTCACCAAAATGATTAACTAAAATGTAGAATATTAATGTTATTCTATAGCTAATCTAAACTAGTAATAATAATGGAATAAATGATGTATAAACTGAAATAAATGCTAAATATTTTATTTTGATATTTAAATGAAATGAAATAATGAAAATGAGAGGGATAAGGTACTAACCTAAAAATGACTTACCTCATTATGTGTTGGACTTAAACAGGTTGATGTGCGGACATGACAAAATGTGAAGGTGTTACCCAGAAATTGCAGCAAATGAAAGATCCAATGATCTGGGCACTGGGAGAGGGACTGGGGCACCTACGGGCCTGCCCTAGTCTATAGTATGGGTGCTCTGGTCTATAGAAAAGCTCAAGATCTAAATCTAATAGTGTTGCTAGGTCTTCAATATCTTTATCTTTGTCACATATTTATCGCAATATCCTTATGTCATTTCCGTAAATTTGATGTGAAGATCTACTTACAAAACCCCATACAAAGCATCAAATCCCTAAAAAAAAAAGATGCATATGAAGGGGTTAGATTGACCTTAGCTACCACAATGGTGGACTTACAACTAAGCGTTGCACTACATTCCTTATCCAATGTAGTTTGTGTGTTTGTGTGTGCATTGTGTGCCTAGGGTGCCCTAACGTCAATGATGTAAAAGTAGGGGGCAATAAATAGATGTAAAAATGTAAATGGTGGATGGAATAGAATGAATACAACCCTTTCCCCTATGTTTGTGTGATGCAGATGTAAATGATGTCCCAAATGCATTCCTTTGCCTTAGTAGATAGCTATCTCTCGATAGTAGATATAGTCGCCCCAGAATAATGAGTATGTTATGTTTATATAGGGATATCTTGTTTAAATTTTGACACTAATGACTCGACATGCCGACTAGTACCTGGGGAATGAGAGGGAAAATGATAAAGACCGACCTCGAATAAGTAAATTAGACCCAAGTTACGGGGACTAGGGCACCTAAAATTAAGGACCAGGGCACCCATGGGCGCCCCAATACTACCCTAGGTGCCCTAGTGACTAGAGACAACAAATGACTAAATAACAACACCTGATACTCCCTAAGAGATGACCAAAACTGTGTAAACAACTAATGACTATGCAAGACAAATGACGATGATGACCGACTAACTGACAACAAGACTAGGGGATGGGTCATTAGTGAATACTTTTATTACGCAAGATTCATATATAAAATAACATACTTAGCAGTATAAATGTAATACTAAATTTTATATTATAACTCTTGGATGTCTAAAACCACTCTCAAACATCTTGCAAGTATGTACATAAGATATAAGAAATAAAATGACTATATATATAAATATAAACTTAAATGTTTGTTTTATGTATATGCTTCCTTCCACATGTGTTGTAATTAAGAAATAACAAAATAGTATATTAAATGCCTTCATGTGTAAACTAATCCAATATGGGTAAACCGTGATTATAAATCAAAATAAAATAAAATAAATAAATAAATTATAAAAAGGGAAGATGCGTTGTTAGATTAGGGAAATTAGTTTTAGGTTTCCTTTTTCTTTCCCCTTTCTTGGGCTCGTTGGAGGCAAAACATGGAAAACTCTCATGTAAATTAAATTCGCAGTCTACATACTAGATTTTATAACCATTTCCAGCATTTTCCATGTTTGTGCCAATATAGGAGTTCTCGAAAGTAGTTATGGACATCCATAAAAGCGTAATGGAGAGGATTTTGGGCAAATGTGCCACTCAAGCACTCAAGAGGATTTTTAACGAAAAATAGAGCCGTAACATCGTGCATAATTTGCCAAAATTCCTCAAATAAATGTGACACCATAGAACACCATAGATGTGTAAGCTCTATTTTTGTTTTATTTATGCTCACCCTTATGAGTTCAACAATTTAGGGTTATAAATCTTCAATGTGTGCTCTTAAAATCGTCAAAAAGAAATGTATTAATCTTTGTGTATGCATGGTTGGCTATCTTGATTATGTTGGTTATCTTGAGGAAACTCTAACCTCTATTGTTAAAATACCAATTAAACATAGGTGGTTGTGTGGTTATGTTTACTTAGTGTTTGAAGAACACATAAGAACGTGTAAAACGTGGAGGCATGTTTACGCATGTGAACTTTTTGACAAGATAAATTTAGACTCATGGAATGCCATGGTTATAGGATTTACACAAAATGGGTTTGTTGAAAAGATCAATGAGTTATTTGATTAAATGTCATTGGCGAGTTTATAGTCAAACTCCACAATTTAGCTTGACCGCGTGCCCTGGAAGGGACAGGGCACTGTGGGTGCCCTAGGTTGTTTCTAGGCGCCTAGAGTCTGAAAAAATCTCAAGGAAACCTCCTTTGAGTGGTCTTAAGATAATTGTTGTTAGTCTCCTTTGGTCACTTTGAGGTCGCACCAAGATCGCCGAGGTCACTGGAAACTTGCAATGAAATATGAACTTGCAAAACCCTCAAATAGACATCAAATCCTAAAAAAGAAAGATGCAAAATGAGGGGTCGATTGTTCTCAGTTGTCATAATGATGACCTTACGAATGAGCAATGCACTACATCTTGGACCCAATGTAGTTGTATGTGCATGTGCGTGGAACCATGCCCTAGGTGGCTCTTGTGCGTGTCGCACTTTATAGTGAGCAAATAAATAGATGCAAAGAAATGTAGTAAATGTGTGTATGGAATAGAATGAACTTCCCTCCTATGAAGCGTATGCAGAATAATTAACCCTTGTGTCCCTTTTGATGGTGCTATATGGATGCAATGGAGCTCTTAGATGCTTGATGGATACAACCTTAGGTGGTGATAACTAATGCTTAGTGCTTAGTCCTTTATTATGATCACATAACTTTATATTTATATGATTCCCTTGCTTGAATTTCATAATTAACCCCGAAAAGGATGACTACCAAAAAGATAAGATGCTCAAATAGCTAGAAAGGACCCAAAAAGTGTGAGTAAAGTACAAAGGGGTCGGGGCGCCCAGAGGGGACGAGGGCACTCAGCACCGACATCCTAGCCTAGGCGTTGGTGTCCGGATGATAAAAGCCGTATAAAAAGGCATACTAAGCAAGTAAGGGTGTAAGACCAAAGTAGCAACAAAATAAAATGAAAGGTGGCCAAAAACACGTGTTAATTAGTACTTTTCTTACTTAGAAATCATATGAATAGTATTATGTAATTAGGACTAAATAGTCACACAAAGTGCATGATTTTGTGTCTTACCCCCACTTTATGTTGGTGAGTGGAAAGCTTGGTAACATAAAGTAGATAGAGATGCGTACCTAATAACCATGTAAATTGATGATGAAAGCGTGTCGAGGACTAAACAAAGTGTGGAGTGATAAAAATGTGAAGCATGGATGTTAAGGAGGAGAAAGTGCAAAAAAGTGATGATGAAAATGAACCTAGGGTGGAAACGCATGTGTAGATGTTGTGATGTACATGTTGTTGATGTCGATGTTGTTGTTGTTGTGATGATGTTGACTACCGCTTCCCATACGAATGAACTTGTAAAAAGAGAAGAATGAATAAGTAGTCAAATACACATGTATATATGTAAAAATTATGTAAAGAAGTATGTAAAAATGTTGAAAATGTGAAAAAGGAACATGTGCACCTGATCCATGATGAGGAAAGAGTGTAGAAAGGATCCTGAAGATGTTGATGAAGGGAAAGTTTTTGGGTGATCTCACGCCATGACAGAAGAAGTATAGGGAGGAAAGTCTAGTGTCATCCTCCAACCTTTAACCACTTCCCAAAGTTGTAGAGCGCTCTGAAATGTTGGTTTTTGGGTGATCCTATGCCATGATAGAAGTAGTGTAGAGAGGAAATTATAGTGTCATCCTCTAACCTTTAACTGCTCTCCTGAAATGAAAACACCACTTTGTAGATGGTGTGTACTTGCCCCCAATATAAATGTCGTAATGCAAAAGTGCTCTTTGCCTGTCAAAAGCCTCTGTGACATGCCGAAAAATTGTGTTGAACTGAAAAAATGTTGAAGATATGCCCCCTGGTCACTGACATCGGAAGGACATCATTGTGTTAAGGACCCAAGTCTGATTTTGAGCCTTGTCTGAAACTGAAAACTATGTTATATTGGTACCACGCTATGTTGTGTATAACATTGTATGGGGTGACTGATTCTCCCATGTGATGCCCCTTGTTTGGGGTGCATGCGACATTACCGAAGGAGTATGTGGCCCGAAAGAGGACTTACCATTGTGATGAAACTGTGCCCTACAGGGGGAAGGGAATGTGTTTGGTAGCAACCAAGGCACACATAAACAAATGGCTAAGAAATAAGTGTTATTACAAGAAAACATATATATATATATATAAAAAGATAAGTGCGAGACAATGTGTAAGCCAAGACGTAAGAAGACAATGTAAACACGCAAGAAGACAATGTAGACCGTGAAAAGTGGGTTACAAAAATGGGACACCACTCACGACGTCCACAAGACAATTAAGGTCGAAGTGGCCGTAAGCATACAAACGTGCACACAAGAAAAAGGGCGAAGCCCGAAAACAAGAGCAAACAAATATCAAGCAATGACATACAATGTAATAGATAACCATGGAAACAAATAGCCCTACATAACAAATGTTGCACATGAAGCACTTGTTAGCATGTTAGAAAGATTAAAAGTATGTCAGTATAACCCGATAAAGTAGTGTGATATGAAAATGAAATAATAACACCTGTAGTGTACTAATGTGGATGCCCCTAAGAGCTGTTGTGGGACTGGTAATAGGTATTGTGCCAAACATCCATGCTACGTGTGTAGATATGGAAAATTTGTGTTCACAACTAGAAAGGTGGGTGAATGCGCATGTGTGTATGATAAAGATAATGACATATAAGATATCTATTTAGCATATGTAATAAGATGTGCATGTAACAAGTAAATGTAAGTAAGTCTAAATGCAACCAAGATATGCAGTATGTTATGGATGAGGCAGAATGGAATGCAAAGTGAATGATAGGAACGACGTGTCCCCTGAGTGGATGTGTATGTATGCAAATAGATTCATTTATTTATGCCCCCTAAGTGGTCAAGAATGAACTGTAAATGAGAGTGCGTTATCAAGGAAATGGATAAAACTAAAAGATGTGATCATCGAAGCGCAAAGTATGGAGTGTGTGAGTGAATGAGTGAGTGATTGAATGTGTGAATGTGATGAGGTCCATTTGAGATGTATACCCTTAGCATTTGAGTATGGACCATGGGACTAGAGTGCATCATAGGGTAATGACCGCAACATGTAGAAGTAGATGTAAGAGAGATGTAGTGTAAATGTGTATAATGAGTAATGCACCTAGTGTGTGATAGAAGTTGCGAGAAGGAGATGGCGTGTGTGTATAACTTGTGGTGTGTGAGATGTTGAATGTGTAGTGTGACTTAGAAATGTTATGGATATTTGTTGTAAATGCGCCAAGTGTGTGAGAATGTGTGGTGTGTACAATGTGCAGTGTGTGAGGTTCATGTATATAGGATGCCCTCAACAATCAAGTGTGAACCAAAGCACAAGAGTGCGTCATCAAGAAATGATGATGCTAGTGTATATTGTGTGTAAAGATCTAGGTGTGATGTGATGAGAGTATAAGATACATGTTGATGCTATAGGGGAGAGAAGAGATAAGTTTGATGCCCCCAATGTATGGGTATGAGTTTGCTATTTGATGAATGATGTTTAGCGATAGATGATGAGAGAGTGTATTGTATGTGCAAATAGATGGTGATAAATGTATGCATGTATGAATGAGTATGTAGTAGATATATATAGTGGGGAAATGGAATGGGTTCTTATTGGAAGAGATCCCTCAACAATCATGTAAGAACCACAAGAACATGAGTGTGTCATCGGAAATGACAATACAAATGTATCAAAGGGTTTGAAAGTGCTAAGAAAGATGAATCATGAATTGTATAGCATTAAGTGTGATAGGACATGCTAGAAACAATTGATAGTGCTATAAGGGGGAAGAATAAGTGCGATGCCCCCCAAGTGTGCCAATGATGAAGATTTATGCAGTGACGTGAGATATACCTTGCCATTGTGGGAGAGTGTTGTTTGTGTCATGATAAGAGTGAGGGCCAACACAATGGTAGGCCAAAGCAACAATAGGACCATGCAATGGTGGCAAAATTTGAAATGTGTCTTGGCTATCAGTAGAAGAAGTAGTTGCTTTGACAAAATGAATTGGAAATGGAAGTGGATTGGGATGGGGAGGAATCTTGAATGGTGGTAACTTAGGTGGGATTGATGATGTTGTAGAAGTCTTGATAGGAGAAGAAGGTGGACTGATTTTGAGAGGCGGTTACGTATTTTGACTTGGTAATGTCGTAGATGACTCAATAGGAGGGGGTATTGGACTGATTCTTAATGAAGGTTGCTCAGGCCATGCTTGATTTTCCGTAGAAGGAACGTGAGAGGTGATGGCACGGTGTTCATTAGAAATAGACGAATCGATTTAGGAACCCATTAGGATTTAATGATTGTATATGGGCATACAATATAATGTTGTACAACAAATGAGATAAAACTTTGATGCTCAAGATGCTCAATTATTTATCGTAAAGCATATCAATCATTGTCATTATGTCCATTGATTTGATTATAATTGCAATATGGATGACCCTGATATTTTACAAGTCAGTAAAGAGGATAACCTTGAGTAGATGGTAAAGTGATCAATTGATGACTCAGGAGCTTAGTAAGAATTTCATGTTGCTTAGCATTGTGATCAAAGATGAGAGGCTCTGGTAATGGTATAACTTGAGGCTCATTGATATAAGCACATGTAGAAGACATAGAACGAGGATGGGATGTAGAAGGAGAACAAACATGAGCCTATAAAGTGTCCTTTAGATGTTGGATTTTAGATTGAAGAGATGTAATCGTGGATTGCATATCATGAAATTTGTCTTGAAATAAAGAATGCAAAGCTTGATTTGATTTCAACATGGATTGATTAGATGAACCATCATGAAGACTAGGGTCTTCTGATAGATGATCTAAAATAACACTCACTTGATGTGGTGGCATATCGCTAGGGAGATATATGGTGTCTAGGGATTTTTTCAGAATAACTTGACAATTAGGATGCATTTGAATTAAATCATATAAAGAAATTTGGGGAATTTTAGGAGTTGTGATAGAGAAGACGGTATTCCAAAGCAGATCCGAAAGACCGATCACAGTGGGGTTCACCAAAATGTAAATAAGAGCCTAATCGATGTTATTGTAGCGGAAGATAACTATGTAATTAAGTACAGAAAATACAACCAAGAAACTAAGTAATAAATTATGAAACCATAATTGCAAAGGGAGAAAAAGCTACTTAGCTGATTTACAACTAATTTTGAAGTGTACCAAAGTGCTGACCAAGTGAGTAGAGTAGTAGGAGTGTCACACAAAGACAAAAAAATTGTAGATCCGGAGAGACTAGCTAGGCTGGGGCTCCTTGAGAGGGACAGGGGCACCCGTGGGCGCCCTAGGCCTGTTTCAGAGCACTTGGGTATGCAGAAAAGTTTAGGAAACCTCCTTTGAGTGGTCATAAGATGTTTGTTGTTATTCACCTTTGGCCACTCTAAGGTCGCACCAAGATAGCTGAAACCTGCAATGAAATATGAACCTGCAAAACCCTCAAATAGACATTAAATCCTAAAAAAGAAAGATGCAAAATGAGGGGTCGATTGTCCTCAGTTGTCATTATGATGACCTTACAATTGAGCGTTACACTACATCTTGGACCCAATGTAGTTCTATGTGCATGTGCATGGAATCATGCCCTAGGTAGCTCTTGTGCATGTCACACTTTATAGCGAGCAAATAACTAGATGTAAAGAAATGTAGTAAATGTGTGAATGGAATAGAATGAACTTCCATCCTATGAAGTGTATGCAGAATAACTAACCCTTGTGTCCCTTGTGATGGTGCTAGATGGATGCAATGGAGCTCTTAGATGCTTGATGGATGCAACCTTAGGTGGTGATGACTAATGCTTAGTGCTTGGTCCTTTATTATGATCACATAACTTTATATTTATATTATTCCCTTACTTGAATTTAATAATTAACCCCGAAAAGGCTGACTACCAAAAAGATAAGATGATCAAATAGCTAGAAAGGACCTAAAAAGTGTGAGTAAAGTATAAAGGGGTCAGGGGCACCCGAGAGGAGACGATGATGCCTAACGCCGACGTCCCGGCTGGCTAGGCATTGCATTCTCGACAGTGCTAGCATCCTGACAGTGCTTAGCATCTTGGTTGGATGTTGGTGTCCAAGATGATAAAATCAAGAGTATAAAAAGGCATACTGAGCAAGTAATGGTGCAAGACTTAAAGGAGCAACAAAAGACAAAGAAAGGTGGCCAAATACATGGGTTAACTAGTAGTTTTATTATTTATGAATCATATGAATAGTAATATGTAATAATGACTAGATAATCACCCATAATGTGTGATTTTGTGTCTACATTATCTCGCATATCAAAGGGACTCCATCTTGGGCTTATTACTTTGCATACACACTACATAGGAAAGTGAAGTTCATTCCATTCCATCCACACATTTACATTCTGTCTATCTATCACCTACTATCTTGGTGTCATCGGCGTGACGACAACCTAGGAGCACTATTGCACACATAAGCACATATAACTACACTAGGTTTGAGATGTAGTGTAATGATTAGTCCTAAGTTCACCGGTTTGACAGATCCTAGGATAGTCTCGAACCCTTATTCTACATCTTTTTTTTTTGGGATTTGATGTCTTTTTAGGGTTTTACCTAAAGTTTTTACATTGCAGATTCACATGTACTCTAACGATCTAAGTGTGACCAAAGGCAAGTAAGTGTAAAACCCTGAAAAGCAGTGTTCGAACTAGGTTCCAACCTTTTGGCGAGACTCCATTGCCCCCACAAAGGTCTAAGGCACTGTAGGTGCCCTCGCCCTTACCCAAGCACCCGCGTCTAGGAATTTCCAACACCTTTACATTTTTCGAGTAATATTGTGATAGTTGGTGTTTCTATTTCATCACCTTTCCCACCCCAGACACACTTTAGGACAAGCAAAATCAAGGTAAGTGCCCTATCTCTTCCATTTGCTTTCATAATTAAATCAAATAAATTGCCTAACATCTATATTTCATTTGTATATCATTTGTAGCAATCATTGCTTTCAAATTTTAATAAAATAATTTAGATTTTATTAAATCATTTTGGTGAACCCATAGCTTAGAACTACTTTCCCTAGGATCCACTAAAACCCTAATGGCTAAGAGTAGCTCTTCTCCTCCTAGCAAGATACACCTTATGTGAGTGTTAACCCTATTTATGATGAAGCAACTATAGCTAAACTTCACACTCTATATCACAATACCATTCTTTTAGATGATACTCAAAGACAATTATTGGCCAATGAATGCAATATTCCTACTAGATTTGATCATTCTACCATTAACATTGTTTGGGATCCAACACGTTTTCTAGTTTTACTCTTTGCTATTCCGTAAGCAATAGGCCTCCTCCACCTTTTTTTTTTTTTTTTTTTTCGAAACTCTAGATGAGGCTAGTATCAATTATCTGTTTGGTCTTGATTATGATAGTATAGATAAACAACATGATGAAATGTACATGTGCATGATGTTGTTTCTAATACTATTCAAGATGATTGTATAGTTACATCTCATACTCCTTGCATTTTAAAAAATGTTTCTAGTGATTCTAAAGATACATCTCATACTAGCTCTCTTACTACTTTATTGTATATTGATGATATGGTTCATGAAATCCTTGCATGAAAATATTTGTTTGATACTGATGATGCACATGTTAGTAATGATTCTACTTTTGTGTATACCATTGAATGGGAATCCCGCTCTCTCGCTTTCATCTTCTTACGAGGTTGTGTTAAATAACATGCACGTTGATTCATTTCCATCTATTGCTTCATCTCTTAACAACTCTTTCGATGTTATTCCTAATGCTTCTATCAATATTCCATGTTCTTCACCACATGTTATTTCTTCTACACCTACACCTACCGTGCCTATACGATTAACATCCTCCACTTCTTCTTTTGATAATCCTATGATCACTAACAATGACAAGCTTTAACCATTCAATACACCATCCACATATCCTACCATTCCTTCATAAGATATCTTATCACTCATGCATGTTGTTGGCCAATTGCAATCTCAAGTCCAATCTCTCACCCTTGAAAGCAAGGCCTATTATGCTTCTATTGATAAAAATTCTTTACATGACAATCCTATTCCAAAAAAAATTCACAATTCAACATTCCCTAAGGATTTCATTATGCCTACATTTTCATGCTTTGATGGTACTGCAATCCATATTTACATCTCAAGCATTATCATCTAGTTATGGATTCTTACTCCAATGATCGATTATTGCTTAAATCTTTTCGTCATAATCTTATTAATGATGCTCTCCAATGGTACACATATCTACCTTTTGGATCTATTAGTACCTATTGTGAGATGGAAGAAGCCTTCCTTCAATGCTTTATACTCAACAATGGCCCTAAAGTCACATATGATCTCTTACATGGCTTACATCAAGGCAAGACATAACCTATCATTGATTACATTTTTCATTTCAATTCTTGCATGAATCACTAGTCTTTCAACCCATTGATTTAGAAAAGTAATTCATATTTTGTCATGGATTGATTCCTACTTTAAAAGAGCGCTTGTAATATGACACATGTGAATCATTCACACTATTATGCTATAAAGTCATTGATTTATAACAAGATCTCATATGTGCTTATGTCATAGATCCTCCTATTTTTGCTACTCGCCACATCCTCTAGTTCTTCTCCTCTTCCATTTTTTGATCATCCTCTAAGGTATCCATCTCCTCCACATTGCAAGAAAGCCCAATTTTCTCAAATACACAAGCGTCCTTCATCTCCTCCACTGCGTTGGGCTCCACCTCAGACTTTTGCATCTCCTACTCGGGAGCCATTACGCTTTTCACATGCTTTAAGCCTCATGATGTGTTACGTGCTTTGCTTGATAAGCGATTAATTCGCTTATCTTCTAATCAATATCATCCTCCTCATTATTTGCAACATCAATGTGATCAACCTTATTACAACTATCATCGCATCAATGGCCATCACGATAATGACTATTGCGCCCTTCATGATAGATTACAACAATTAGAAGACAAGGGTGTCATGACCTTTAGCTCTCACTCTCGCGAGGGATCTATGTCTCCACTTCCACCCAAGCATGTTGTTACTCCAGTTGAATTATCTCCTTCACTTGCTTCTAAGGTCATTATTCGTCTGCCACCACAGGTCATTATTCATGCATGCTCTCCATCTAATTCATCTATTGTTGCACCATCTTATCCCCCATGCAATGTTACTACTACACATTGACTTTCTAAGTAAGTCACAAGATATGTACTTCCCACCGCTCCATCTCCCATTATTGGCACCATTCCATAAGGCATTCAATTTGGCTCACACACTCATGCTTTGCTTCCACTCCACATGCTTCCACCATTTCGCATTCGCTTAGTCTTTGGTAGGTGATTTTTCATACCTCACCCCCGATCACACACTTGTGTTCTTATGGTTCTTACGTGACTTTGTTGAAGGGATAGTTACAATAAGAACCTTGCCACATATTTTCTCTACACATTATATCAAAATATCTATCTAGCGTACACTATCATACCATTTCCCAATGACGCACTCATATGGTTCATTTATGACTGCTAAGGGTCTTATACAAATGAACCTAATCTTATTACACATACGCTATGGGGCATCACTCCTATTCTCCCCCTTTTGTCTTACATACATCATTACATATCTTTTTCATTCTACACTTAATCACATATCATCATACTACTTCCTATCATCTTATGATTCATTCATTTTATCTATTATGTTATACATTACATACATCTATCTATATCACATAATGTTTACCACCGTTCATACATACAATTCAAAACATTACTCATCGTCAACTATGTCATAATGCAAATCAAACATCACACATCAAATATAGCCACAATAATTGTCGCATCATATATCCATACATGAACACCAATCATCACTTTACACACACACACACACAAACACACACACACACACACACACACACACACACACACACACACACACACACACACACACACACACACACACACACACACACACACACACAGATACACATACACATTGATTAAAATAATAGTTACAAAATGCCAACGCTGGGGGAAAGCCCTATACATCGCTACATCAATACATATCATACATCATCATCACTATCACTATCTATAACTACGGGAGCTCTAGAACTAGAAGCTTCACTACTCAATCTACGCCACTAGTCGTGGCCCCTATACCTCTCTACCTACCTACGTAATAAAGTCAACTCAATTGATTGCTTTGCAAAACGAACATGTATCTCCACAAACCTCGAAAATACATCCTATGTTAGGGGACCTCCACCCATAGCCTCTCTATCTCATTGTGTCTCCTTTCATGCCTCGTCCCCCTCACTCAATAACACAATAAAATTAGTTACTATTAACGTCCATTGGATCAAACAAATGAGCATGCTCATTCATAATGGCATTTACCTCGCTCTAGTATACCACTTGCCACGAGCACATTGGTGGGCACATTCCATGTGAATGTGCAGATGGATGTGTCCATAATCAACGACCAATACACATCACCTACATCCATAGAATGATATAATAGTTCATATCCACAATGACAATAATCCATCAACCAAGTAACAACCCATAACTATCACCGCAAACGCTCACCCTCTCCTATCGTTGCTGCTACACTATCGGGGCATGTGTTTGCCCTCTCTGCTCCTCCTACAGTGGCGCTCTCATCACATTGATCAGTATATAATAGTACCCATCGGTGTGATGCCCACCATCCATTATATGCCTCAATACACCCCGTACAATCCACCTGTATGGGCTCTATGGCTGCATCGGACTGCAAATGCCTGACCATGAGGTACTAGTTGCACCCCTGTGGGCCTTAGTCTAGATCTAACCCTCCTTAGTGCCCTCGTGTTCTCACCCATATATATGGCTCTAGGGGCACATCCTAAGCCATGACAAACTATCATGATACATGCTCTCACTAAAATAATTCCACCACCCCAAGAAACTCGTCCTTTAGTCACGTAGTACAATGTATACACGAAGTTCCATTGCATCCTCTGGCCATCCTCCATAATATTGATATGGCCTTCAGATAATGGACCCTAGCCCCATATGATCCAACATCGATCTATATGTATTAGTATCCATCCTCCTACTCCAAAACCTACCCGCCGCTGACAAATATAACTCGGCCACACTCACTTTACACGTGGCCCACCAAGTGGCCTCAGTATCACAATATGCTCATATGCCCACACATGTAACAAAGTGGTGGCTCCTGGTCCACCCCCATGATCCTCCTAAGTAAACTTGTACAAATCCCTATACAAATTGGCCAATAAACATCGTGCCCAAGCATATCTTGTCCCATCCTCCTCTATATGACGATAAATATCATGCATCTTATACAAGATGCCTACACCACCACCCTCCACTGCAACTAAAGAAGTGATCACAACAATAATGAACTTTTGTAATCATGGAACCCTTGACCTCAATATAACATCTAGATTGATGTGGACCTCAGTATGAACTTAGGTCCCTTTAAATTACCGATTAGCTGCTCACATCTGTCATCAGTGCATCCTCTACTACCACCACCCAAACCTTCTCATCAACAATATGTAATCACAATATGCGATATACATCCTCCAGAGTCACCGTCATCTCCCCCACTAGGTAACTAGAATGTACACATGTATGCACACCATTTCTCACACAATGTAGTGATCATTGGCATATTATGGGGTACATCCCCCATCCTTACTACGTGTCGCAATCTGGAACAATCTAGTATATCCCACTCATCATTCAATAAACCCAATCCTAACAATGTGCTCAAGTTTTGACCACCGCAGACTCTCTCGAATGAATATCCCTCTACACAACACAAATGACAACAAACAAGACATTAGACCTTATCAAACATGTAAATATGCCTACCACTAGCATCAACAAACATGAATTTCCACATTTCTCACACTCTAGGCTATAAACAAACCCTCTAGGTTGCAGAACACCCAGGAGATGGACACGAGGCACCCATAACAGTCACCAATGCCCATATCTAGGTGCTTTGGTGTCCCAAAGGTCATTAACACCTTCACTAGTCTTGCCTGTGTCAAAAATGCCTAAAACGAACAAACACAAAATTCACAAAAATTCATGCAAAATAACTATATCAACGCATTTTTCAAAAATAACTATACTTACCACTCTGTTGTCGCATGTGACTTCACGATGACCGCTACCATCTTGATTTGACTCAATCATGCTGCTATAACTTGAGGCATCTTCACACACTTAGAGCTCTAACTCACACTCAACCAAAGTTCACATAAAATCAATGGTCACTCTTACACTTACTATGTATGGCACTTTTACTAATTGTTATATCACTATAGTCACCATTTGTGTTCATTTTATCAACTAATACCCATTGCACTGCACATTACACTCATAAATTGAGCTACATTATTTTGTTTTCTATCCCTTCTACATCACTATTCTAAAAAAACATTCTACTATTGTATTATACACATTCCATAGCATTATATTCCAATCTTGTGCATCTTCATCTCAACATACACATAATTTTATGACATCTACTATACATTTGTCTTTTTCACTATTTTATCATTACACATTTACTTTCGGCTCAATGTTCATTCTCAACATCACTCTCCCTTTTTTTGAAAGGGGGGCATACGATTGGGGTCACCCTATGATACCCCTCATATAGCTACATGATCATTTCACACATCAAATTCATCATTATCGAAAATTTGCTCACATTATGTGACATTTCACCACCACTTTGTATCAATTCCCCTAATGACCTAATTTGGGGGCAACAAGTGAAAAATCTATCTATGAGTAATCTATCATACATATTCAATCATAACACAACTTTCCACTTTTTGAATCAAATCAACCAATCGACACAACACAATGTATTTTACTATCTCTCTAGATGACCTAACTTGGGAGCTTCATCACTTTGTATCTTTCCCAGATGACCTAACATGGGATAATCACATTACATTTTTATCTCTTCTAAATGACCTAATAAGGAAGCCATCGAACATCATACACATTGTGGTGATACCCTTGGAGTGAGGGCAATGAGACGTCATTTTCTTTTCCGTATTGCTCATATATGGGTTATTCTCGTTGGATCAAAATGAAAAAAATTGGTCTTTGTCTGTCTGCAAATGGCTAGACATTTTGAGGATGTAGTTAAAGTTGGAGAGTAAAACTAGACCTCTCTCCCCACACTCTTCCTCTGGTGGCCGAATGCCCAAATCCTCAGTTTTTTACACATACAAAATTGGGTTGAGAATTGATCACTCCTACCCCATCGAAATCTCCATCAGTGACAAAATCAAAATATCCAATCACTCAAAATTGAAATCATCAATCTTACTCAAGTACTCCTCATAACATTTTTTTGTCTTTCTTAACACCACATGGGTCAACATGCCGACCTATGGTTCACCGGGCTATATGTTCTTATGTTGCATGTATTTCTATAACAGGATTCTTTGAACTTATTTCAGGTATGTTCCTTACTTTCTTTACGCTACTTGAATTTCATTCAAATAACATACGGGGAATGTAGACATAAAATCACGAACTTACTATTATTTAATATATCGCAAAGTATGTTGTTTTATATATGGATCTTGAGTAAGAAAATTAATCACTTTGACTCGGTTCCTAGTTCATCCACTTATGTTTGTTTTTATTTATTTTTATCTTTCACACTTATCACTCATACACCTAGTTTTAGTTAGGTCATGGGGATCCATGTCTCTCAGTCTTTGCACACTTATCATCAGTTGTCTCTGGACACTAACGCATAGGACTAGACACTAGTGCCCAAACGCTCTCGTCCATCACCTGGCGCCCATGCCCTCTCTATTTTTGGTTTTATTTTTGACATTTGAGGTCAGTATTTTTAGTTTTCCCACTCATATCCCAAGGTACTAGTCGGCATGTCGGGTCATTAGTGTCGAAATTCAAGCAAGAGATCCCTATATAAACACAACATACATACCATTATAAGGGCATACAATTTCTATCAAGGGCTATCTATCTACATATCAAAGGGACTACATCTTGGGATTATTACTCTGCATACACACTGCATAAGAAGGGCAAGCTCATTTTATTCCATCTACACATTTGCACTCTATCTAGCTACTACCCGTTATCTTAGTGTCAACGACATGAGGGTAACCTAGAGGCACTATTACACACACAAGTACATAAAACTACATTGGGTTTGAGATGTAGTGCATCGCTGAGTCGTAAGCTCACTCATTTGACAACTAAGATAATCTAACCCCTCATTCTCGTATCTTTCTTTTTTGGGATTTGATGTATTTTTGAGGGTTTTACAGAAGTTTTATATTGTATATTCATGGGTACTCCAACAATCGAAGTACGACATATAGGCGACCAAAGGCGAGAAAGTGTGAAACCCTAGTGATAATGTCAAAACTAGGTTATGACCTTTTAGTAGACTCAATGCCCCCACAGAGGTCTAGGGCACCCGCAGCACCCTCACCCTTACCCAGATGCATTTGTCTAGGCATTTCCAGCGCCTCTACATTTTTCTCGAGCAATATTGCGATAGTCCGTGTTTTTGTTCCATCATCTTTCCTAGCCAAGACACACTTCGGGATAAGAGAAATCAAGGTAAGCTCCCTATCTCTTCCATTTTATTTCATAATTAAATCAAATAAATTACCTAACATCTATATTTCATTGTATATTGTTTGTAGCAATCACCGCTTTGATTTTAATAAAATAATTCAAATTTTATTAAATCAACAGTCATGAAAGAGGATATCCTGAGCACCTCATGCAATGCTTCACTAGTTCGGTTAACATGCATGGTTTTCTCACCTACTTCTAACATGTTTACACGTTTATAGTTTCCCCTCATAGTGGTATCACAAATTAAATCAAAGGAAGAGTATGTTTTGGTTAATTAAAATGACTTGTTGCAGACAAAACGTTGAAATTTACTTTATGTCCTACATAATTGAAACAACCATTTTGAGTATTAACCATGCCCTCGAATAACGGCTAGAATCAATTTGAAAACTTGGATAATAATACTAGATAACAAAAGCCTCCAAATTGACAAGTTGAACTCGACTTTTCATTTACACATGCCACTTAAACACCTTGCAAAAAGTTAACAAAACTTTGTTTTATAACGACGTACAAAATACCTCTCTCGAACTTAGTAGTAGGAAAGTCAAGGTTTGAATATGTTCCATGGTGATGTGAGATGTCACATCAACATGTAGAATGAATTTGAATGATCATTTGATCATTTAACATCACACGTTTAGGAGCTCGGTTGACCATTTTGCAACGTTGAACAACTACCGAAAGTTGAAAATTTAGTTTGGTTTTGTCTCATGGTGTTCGAGGTAGTTTTCGAGTTAGTGCTATGAATGCAAAAATACCTAAAACTCAAATGAGCAGGGTTTACCGATACCTGCACCGATAGTCACAATGTTGGGATGATGGGTAGTGGACAATGTGAAAATACTCCTCCTTTTGCCGAGTGAGAGGACATGTAAACAACGAAAACTAGATAAAATATATTAGATAAATATGTTGAGGAGTTACTCAACAAGTGCCGAACCTAGGAATATAAAGGGACTTCCTTAAAGGATTTTGAATCATTTTGATACAATTAAGTTATGTTGATAAAGATAATAATATAAATGATGAAAAAGCTAAAACTCAAGGGGAATAATAAGACCTTGTTCAACTTTGTAAGTGGCCTAGGCTAGGGTTGTGGCTAGCTCAAAGTATTCCAGTAGTAGTACCAAAACTCTTTGGATGCTTCTCGGATTTTGTGGAGGATCTTGAATTGCTCTTCAATTTCCTCAAATTTTGGTGGAAATGTGATGGTGCACAATTGGGAGATCAAAAATGCTTTGGTGATGGGATGGGATTAACATGAAACAAACATCTACAGAAGATCCATTCTTGCAGATAATTTGTTAGATAAAACCAGATTGATACAAATGTAAAATATGATAAAATGATTATAAATGATAGAGATCAACAACGATCACAAATTGATGGCGATCGAGACAAAATTATTGTTTTGATAAAGTAATGAATAAATAGACATAAAAGGATGCAAGAGAGATAGTGATGTTTACTAAGAGGCGATTACGAAATGTTTATGAGTATGTAAAACCCAAAACAATTGTTCAAATGTATTTATGAGGCCAAAAGATAGAGTGAAGGGTTAAGAACATTGATCAACGGCGATCGAGATTAATGATGATTAGATAGAAAATGTTTGATATGATAAAAAGGTTAATAAGATAGATACTTGATAAAATTCAGAGAGGCTTGATAGTGTAGAGATGAGACATAGGGAATTTAGAAGTTTGTAAGGTCCTGAAAATGAATATTTGGGATTGTTTAGAAAGATAAATGAGAGAATTAAAGATGAAAGGACCGATTGGCAATGATCTAGGGTTGATGGCGGTCCTTGTGGAAATCACTAATATTCTATAGGTGGTCTAGATGATTGAAGGAGAGGAAAATCCCAAAAATACTACATGAGACGATGATAACGACATACAAGAGGTTGTAATTTGCTTATAAAACAAGATAACAAAATGAGAGAGATAATAAAACTAACCTTGATAATGGACTGGATGATAACATAGCTTCCAAGGAGATTGAATGGTGATATGATGGAGCTCCTAGAGGTCTTGATAGATTGGGAACAATATGTTGATATCTTTGATTCGTGATGATGTCATTTATGGAGGTAAAAGTTTTATCCTCGTACGTAAGTTGTGATTAACTTGAGAAAGGAGATAAAGGTGATTAAATAGAATCGATGACATTTGCAATGATCACCGTCGATCATGAATCATCATTGATTTCACCGCAGAGGTTAAAACCAATAACAAGAAGAATAATAAATGGTTAAAATCACTTGCCAAAATCACTTGCCATCTAGGATATCAGTCGCTAGGAAAATATGGGGTTGAGGATTCAAGTTGTAGGAGGTTAGGGGGTTAGGATGAGTGATTTAAATTGGTTTTAGGTTGTTTTGAGTGGTTAGGGGAGGGTAACTAGGTTTTACGTAGGTAAAATAGGATTTATGAAGGTGATTTATGTGGTACTTAGGATAGGGACAATAGTGATAGGTAATGAGAATTTTATTGATGCATATCGGTCACCTAGGGGTGAAAAAGAGTTGTCTACATTTGCCCCTTTTGTTGAGCTACATGTAGGCACAGGTTGTGAGACAAAAACTAGTGCAAGGATGCCCTAATTTTGTTATGAGGATTTTGTGATATTGTTCCCCCTCAAGCCAATGATCAACTATGTTGGTCATTGGATTGAAGAGATTTGATTGTTTTAGATATGTTTTCTTTGAGATGCTCTAGGCTCTTGATTATAATCTGCAATGACCAAGTTAGAGGAGTTTGCAATGATGGTAGTAATCTCAAAAAACACTTGGTAGGGGATGTAAACCTTGGGCCACCTACATACATGTTTTGTGGAAAGACTACTACGTAGAGAGGGCCCAAGGGGAGTGCGCTCATGAGGATGTGTTGAGATGTGGGACCAAAGTGTCAAAGGCAACATCCGTAATGTGTGTAAAATTTGATATATGGTCAAAAACAATGTTTTGATGGTTTGTTGAGCATTAAAGCAAAGACACAAGGCTTTTTGATGAATTTGTGTTGTGCTAAGAGAGGTGTAGGTGACCAAGAGATGTATTTGTGTAAAAAAGGTATAAAATCAACGACGATCATAAATCATCGATGTTTGGATAGAAAATCAACGGTGATTAGTGGTCGACGACGATTCCTATAATGGCGAATATATAAGCCAAGCGGCCACACAAATAGTTCATTTATAACATGTTTGATTGTGATTTGAGAGCTCTGCATTATGATTTTTGAGTGTTTTTGAGAGATGGAGGCTAGTGGCGGATGACATGAAGAGCTAAAAGACTAGGAGAGTGGTAAGTAGATTTGTTTTTGTGTTTCATTTTGAGTTTTTGTTAATTTTTGTGTGCTTTTTAAATTTTGGGGCGGAATACCGGATCGACGGTGATTGGGTGGGTCACCAGAAATTATGTTAAAGAAGTCATGGTATGAGTAGAATTGACGATGATTGGTGTGATTTTGTGTGAAGTTGTTAATTGATGTCTTTTGTTTGTGTGTTTTACAGGCAAGAGAGACTATCTATCTTCGAGATAGGGTTCTTGAGATGTTTGACAAGATTCACTTTGATGTGATTGATGCCAAATGGGATTATGTGGTAGGCTGTCGGATTGGGAGGGTTTTGCCACTACCGGTGAATTCCTTGAGACTCGGGGCTAATGATAGCCTTGATTGATAGATAGATCCTAACACTAGGACATTCTAGTTCCCGACCGGAGATGATGATTACATTGGAGGATGTATACAAGATCCTCATATTACCTATCCACCCAAGAGGCCCGCTTTGACACGATGAGGTAATTATATGGTGATGATACTGGGGAGATAGGATACACAAGTGGGGCTTCCATATTGAGTCCTATTATGATGGAGATGTGTCAGGTAATCGATTGATGTTGATTATTATGTTGGTGATATCATGTTATGCACTACTAGATTTAGGGGTGGTAGGTTCCCATGGACACTTGTGGGTGTTGTTGCAGAGAATATGGAGCACCATACAATATATGCTTAGGCTTATGCATTGTTGGCTCAGGTTTACCATGAGCTTTAGATGTTTATCAAAGGACGAAGATTTGGGTTGGATGTGGTGTTTTTTCTACACTGCTGGGCCTATGAACACATTGTTTTCGTGAGTCCACCAGGGCTATTATGGAGAGTAAGTGACCTAATAGAGTATGAGTTGGTTTATTGAGATGGCAGTTTGATTGGTTGAGGGATGATGGTATCGAGAGAGACTAGACATATTATGCTTTGATAGACTATGGGGCTTATCCATAGATGATGTGGTGTGGAGGCCATATGTGAGATACCCTCCATGGCCGGGATGGATGCATAGTTTGTGGGGTTGAGGAGGGTGATGTGGGTGTAAGGGAAAAGGCTAGACATGATAGAGGTTGTACAGATTTCCCGAGTACGATGACAGAGTTCAAATTCTCTAAGTAGATTCCAAGTGAGCTAATAATATATCGGTGTGATCATTCCGAGAGTGATTTATCTATGCTAGTAGTGGATGTGGTAGAGCCAAATGATGAGGCAGGGATCCTAAGGATGTTGATGAGGATGACGTTTGGGTGGATAAGGGGTTTATGGCTTGGTGGGCGTAGCAGATGGGCTACTTGTGGAGATAGGGTAGGTAGGAGGAAACATGGGGGTGGAGAGGAGGAGGAGGGTGATGGTGGAGATGAGCTAGCCAAGCTATAGGAAACTCATGATGTTTTACATGTGGAGAGAGATAGATTGATAGTGAAGCATTACACCACTCGTCAAGAGTGTGATATGCAACAATAGGAGGTAGAGTAGATCCATGCAAATGGAGATACATACCTACAACAATGAGACAAATATGGCTAGCGATCGGAGGTGCTATGGGTGAAGTACGAGAATTAGGTATGACATCGAAGCAATCGGGTACTGCGGCCCAAGGAGTGGGGCCTAGTGCGAGAAGGTATTGGTTCCTACGGGAGGAGTGCCAGTGGTAGGAGGGTAGATGGGGCCTCTTGATTTTGTGACTATTGAGTAGTAGAGAATGCTCGAGAGAGGAGATGAGATACTATGAGCATTTGGTTACAAATCACTATCATGGTATTACTCATTATACAGAGTACACTCGATAACAAATGTCAATTAGTTTGACATGTGACATCGATGAGTGCAGGGAGAGTCACACAACCACTAAGAGATCCGAGGTTAGATGCGGGGTCACATGAAGTGTATCGGAGTTTGATATTACCACATGATATGTGGATTTTTTATATGATTGTTTTGAGATTCATGTGTTGACTACACATTTTTTGATGTTGATATTTATAATGCAATCTTTGAGATAGTTTTAGTTATGATGTTTAGATGTGATGTTGACATGATTCTTTAGACATATTGATGTTTATTTGATATTTAGATGTATTGATGTTGCTTTTGGTATATGACATGTTGTTTTTGAGATAAGTTTAGATATATTTGCTATGTTAGGATGAGTATGGATGTTAATTTGATATATGATATGTTAATTTTGATGTTGATATGATGTGACTTCCAATATAATGGTGTTGATATATGTATTCAAAAATGTACTTTAATCATGGTTGGGAATAAAATGTGAATTGTTTGCTTTTAGACTGGATTTGATGCATATGTAATCTGATGGTAAAATTATATATGATGACAATGCACTTTGCGGCCTTGTAACAAAAGTTAACACATAACTAACAATAAGTAGTCACATGTAGGACCTTAGATATAGATGGAAGTGAGTTTGTATACCTTCCTAGAACATGGGAAGGGTTGACATATGTAGTTTGTGTGGGAGAATAGGTTCTCCTTTTGATGGCTTGTAGGCTCATGCCCTAACTATATTTTATTGACACAAACTGATCAATGTGAGAAGTTTGCTTTTGATCGGAAGGTGATCAATGCGAGAAGCTTTCCTAGGATGTTTTTGATTTTTGACTTTTTGAAGGCTAATCGATGCGGGAAGCATTTTTATAATGACATGGGTAGCCATCCTTCGAGGGAGTGGTCTACAATTTTGATTTTTTGATTTTTGATTTTGAATAGTCATCCTTCGAGGGATCGGTCTATATTTTTATAGGAGTTGTCCTTTAAGGGATTAGTCTATATTTTGATAATGTGCATCTGTAGATATTCTTGATTTTATGTTGAGGGTAGTCATAGTAGACCATTTTAAGGAGTGAAAAATGTGTGTACATACTACACAGTGTACCCTGTAACATGTTTTTAGTTGGTAGAAAAAGGTAGATGGGTGTCATGATTGAGGGGTTCCTTCTGATGAGGAACTTTTCCATGTGAAAGATTGATGAACAAAGTTGTGGTGTTCATCTTTAAGGTCTTAATTATAAGGTAGTGATGGTAGACCACATGCTTCCAAATCATTACAAAGTGGTAAAAGTGACAGGTTGGCGATCAAATGAGATATTCGTTGCGACTAATGTCATGGTCAGAGATATGTTAGCAATAGAAAGGCCGTAATTGCAAGGAATTCAAAGGTTCCTTTTCAAGTGTACCATCAAGGGAGGATAAATGATAAGCTCTCGGCCCATATTTGTGAGTGCCACGTTTACTCCTTTCCAAAGTAGTGACATTTTGATTTTCTTTTAGGACAAGATCACCAATGTTGAAGTCATGTTATTTGACATGTTTTTATATGCTCGTTTGATGCACTCTTGATAAATATGATGGTGTTCGAGAGCTGTTAGGTGATATTCATCTAACAAATCAAGTTGTGTTAGACGTTCTTGACAATAATCCTCATCGAGATTAAGTCTCCGAGGGATACACAGAGATATGGGATTTGAAATTCAAGGTTTAGGACTACCTCGGATCTCAGTAGAATAACGAAAAGTGCGTAGTACTGTAGGAGTATAGATGCTAGTTTGATAGGCCTAGAAGGAAAACATGATTTGGAGATGCCAATTCTTGCTTACTTGGTTAACAATTTTCATGAGGATTTTGTTGAGTGTTTTGTTAGAAGCTTTTGCTTGTCCATTTTCTTATGGATAATAAGGAGATGAAAAGTTAGTTTTATGTTGAATGTGTCACATAATTTCTTAACTTCCTTGTTCTTGAAATATTTTCCATTGTTAGTGACTAGTTTGTGAGGGATGTTGAAGTGACATATGATATGTTGATAGATGAAGTCAATGATTTTGTTTACTTTAGTAGAGACTAGGGGAATAACCTCTACCCATTTAGTGAAATATTTAGTAGTTATGATGATAGAGTGGTGTTGTTGTGATGAACGAGGGTTGATGAGACCAATGAGGTCAAGTCCCCATTGTGAAAAGGGCCATAGATATTGAGCGGGTTGTAGAGCCTGACTGGGAATGTGAGTAATATTGGAATGTTGTTGAGATTTAATGCCCTTCGACATCAACAATCTTGATTGAGAGTGGGATAGTAATAGCCCATCTGTAAGACACGCTTAGTGATAACCATACCATTAAAATGTCCACCACATATACCATCGTGGACTTCTTGGATAGCTTTAGTGGATTCATGAGATTTGAGGCATCATAGTAAGAGGCCATCAAATCCATATTTGTAGAGAACACCACATACAATGAAGTATCGGGTAGTGAATTGAAGAAAAGATCGTTTAACATTTTTAGATAGGTTGGAGGGAATTTTGGATTCTGAGAGATAGTCATAAGTTTGAGTGTACTAGAGATCTGTTTAATTTTCTTTAATGAGGTTAATATAAGGGAGTTTGTTGTTGTGAGATGTTTGATCAAGTATGTGCACAATAAAAAACAATTTGAAATCATTGGTTGATAGGGGATGAGTGATGCGAGAGAAGCCATGGTGTCCACAAATTTATTAGAAGATCATGGAACTGTTTGGATGGTGTAATGGTCAAAGGATTCTAAGAGGAATTCGAAAATGGTTTTATATTTTTTTAGAATTTCATTTTTGCATTGATAAATTCCTTTGATTTGGTTGATGATAAGTTAAGAGTCTCCATATATATCCAAGATTTGAACACCAAGCATGATAGTAGTTTGGAGACCCATGATGAGGGCTTCATATTCGGCCATGTTATTAGTGTATTTGAAGTTTAATTTGAAGGATAGAGGGATAAGATTCCCATGGGGAGGTATGATAATGATACTGACACCTCCCCCATGCTAAAACTTAGATCCGTCGAAAAAAGTGTCATTTTGATATGAGTTTATTCTTGATTGATGAGTGTGTTCTGTATGTGCGTGCCCTTTCATACACCCCTTGCATGCAAAACCTAACCTTCGCGCATTGCTAGTACTTAGCCAATTTCTCCACTTAACATCACCCCATACTAGATTCATTTCCCATCCTCGAGAGTGTTTCTTCATACTTATCTCTCCAATGAATGAACCAAAGAATAATGAAGAATAAAGAATAAGGGCATATCTTTATAAATTAAAAAATAAATAATCTTGAGCCCACGCGCCAAAAATCTTAGGGTCGAGGCATCCGGAGGAGCTAGGGGAACTCCTTGCTTAATGTATCCTCTAACTTATTCCACTCTATGAGTTCCTCTATGTATTTCCTTAGCACCACCTCTACATACCTAAAATCGATAAGGGGCCAACTCATCCAATTTCTCCTTAAGCTCCTTGATGACTACATCCAACTCTGTAGTCACTCCCTCCATAACATCCATTTGTTCCATGACTAGGAGTTGGATTTTCTTGATTTAAAATTCAAGTGTCTCCTTCATGGCTTTTATTAGATCCCTTTGTGTTGATGTCTCTACCATGACTTTAGTTCACTCAAGCTTATTACTTGGGGTCTTTATCTAAATTGCTTTGAGCTCCACCTTTTCCTTTGTAATGAGTGTGTTCAAAATAGGTTCACATTTCTAACACCTATCAAAATTTGACTCAACTTTGATATTGGCCTCTTTGACCTTAGTAATTAAGACCTCATACTCAGATATTTTGGCCTCCATGACCTCTCTATCTCTCTTCTTGGCCTTGACCAATGCTTCCGTTGATGGCCCCGTCACTCTTGATGTTCAACAACAATATCCCCAACAAGTCTTTGAGATACTCCATCTCATCTTTATAATTGTTTCTAGCTTGGCTTACCAACTTGGGGCATGTGCTTATGACCTGCTTCACCAATCCTCCTATCCTTTCATAAGCCTCTTTTGTTCGTTTCTGCTCACCCTTCACGTCTTCCTTTAGTTGTTGAATTTTACACTCCTTATCCTTTTTTATCTTCTACCATGAGCCTCATGGTAGCCCCCTTATCTATATTTCTGCGCCTAACCTCACTTTGTTAGCTTATTCAAGGTGTTGCATGCATGTTCATTAGTTATCCTTGTGGGGTCAATAATTTTTACTCCTTTCCCGATTATTATTTCACTATAAGAGTGGAGTAGGCCACATTACTTATCTCAAAATTTGGATCTTTTGAATGTGTATGCATACTCCATGAAAAAATATTCTTTATGTATGAGAGCCCTCCTCTTTCATCTAGTAGGTCCCAACCATATAATTTCTCCTTAGTGACTATATTTTGAAACTTGGCTCACAACACCTTTGTTGGATCATCAATATATATCATGTGTGGTGACTATGGAGGCCATTTCCTCCTCACTTTCTTGGCCTTGGTGCACTACTTCCTTGGTGTGAATGGATTTGTGCTTGTCTCACCACCAACACTCTTATCCTCCCCATGACATAGGCATCATCACCTTCTCCCTTTTTCTCCTCAAGATCTTCCCATGTATCATGCTTCTCCTCCTTGCACACGGTCCTTCCTCCATGCGTGGATTTTATGTTGCTCGTCATCCTCACCTTTCTCTCGGGCTTGACTCCATGTCTATCAACTACTCTTTATGTGCTTCCTACATGGACTTCTCGTGTGAAATTCTTCTCGCCACTTCCTTCTCCAGTCTTCCTCATCCTTAGACACACCTTGAGATCTCTTAGGAGCCTTTCTTATCCTTATTAGACTTACCTTAGGTGTTTTCACCAAATGGGACCCCTTGTCGGACCGAGAAGAGCTTTTGACCTTGCTTTCCTTCCTTATCTTATACCATTTTTACTTTCTTCGGCTTTGGTTAGACGCAAAATCCTCTTCTTTCTTTTCCTCTTCTAATGGGGTCTCTTCTCGACCTCTCTTCAGATATTCACTCGTATTCTTCTTTTGTTGAGGCATATAAGAGTAACATACCTCAATTTCCTTCCCATCTTTCATCTTCGACCATATATTGACAAATATTTTGTATATCATGTTGCCAATTTTCACATTCATGATGGGACTTAACTCTAGGGTATAGAGCTCCAAAGTATCTAAATATGTCGGCTGGACGCGTATCCATGGTCTTGCACAATGTGTGCCAATCTAAATCCACCTTCTTTGCATACCGTAGACACCTAAAATCCTCTTACGCAATTTTAATACTAAAATTGCACTAATTATCCTCTTTCTGTCATTTCCGTAATAATTATCACCTTTTTACTAATTAGCTAACATTTCAATTCTTATTCATTAATTAACGACATTTCATTAATTAATTAACCCTTCCCCATTCGGATGCCAATTAATGACCTTTCGTTAGTTATAATCCACTTCTAAGTGATTAATTAAACATTATTAGTTAATTATGCCTTCTATTTTAATCAATAAACCCCTTTTATTGGTCAAAATTCCTCTCTTACATCCCCCGAATCATGCTAATTTTCCTCTAAATCCCCTCTAAATAGCTTCTACAAGCTTATCCCTACCTATTAATTAATCACATTTGATTAATTAAACCCTCTCAACTCCCATAAAGTGCACATCCTTTATTAATTCTTCTAAACATGTTTATCCTTTGTATTTCTTCTTTGGGATTTGTCCCACATCCACTAAATTGCAAGCTTCTCCCAAAGTGGAAAGTTATTTAAAGGACCAAGCTCCTTCCTCTCAAACACACACCACACTTTGATTAGTGAAACCTATAGGAATTTTTATTTGAGCATTCTCCATTGTTTTGGAATAGCTTCTTCATCTCTTGCATCCATTCTCTCAAATTGAGTAGTATGGGAAGATCCAAATATGGATTTGTAGCCATTTCTTGGTGAGATCTCATCCTCATTCTTGAGACAAATAACATAAATTTGATTTCTTAATGATCTAATTAGGTTCATATTTTGAGTAGTAATCACACAAGAGTAGGAATGGCTTAGCATTAGGTGTTTACTTCCATGTTTATGCATTAAGATAGTTATTTCCTTTAAGCTCTTATCATGATGTTAATGGTAGATTAATTTTACTTTGAAGCTACTTGGTGTTAGTTTCATTTATATTAGCTTAATTAGTTTAGCATGCATACAACGTCAAACACCATCTTTTGTGCATCCTTTATTCTATTAACCATGCACTTGAAGTACATCACAATGAATGTAAACATGAGTTTGCACCACAACCCCATCTCACCATTAGCCATCATGAACATAGAAATGCTAAAGTTTTGTATTACTGAAACTTCACCTACTAGGATACTTCTCCTAACATCTCCTTGACACACACAATTCATTCTCAAAGGCCACGCACATCCTATAACACCACTTATCCAATCTTACTTTTTATAGTTTGTTGATTGCCACTTCACATGTGAAGTTTGCAAACCGCTATCTTTACGGGGACTTGTTTTCTGTTGGATGAATCCACATGCTATCTTCTTACGTCCATCGGGGACATCAATATCCCATAAGATAATCAATAAAAATATAAAACCCCATGTGATTTTATATCCCTTCTCGATCTATGCCTTTTCCACTTCAATAATTTCATCAACAATGTATTACACAATGTTGTATTGTGTCTTATGCTTCATCTTGTGCACAATTTAAATGAACTTCCAGTTCACTTTCCCCATCTCTTTGAAGCGCCAAACTTGTAACTTACCGGTGAGCCACCACTCTAGTTTTTGAGTCTGCAATCTTCTCAAAACTCATGGCTTTGGTCCCCTGTCATACTAGAGTTTGGTGGCGGTTCATGATTTTAATCTCATCTCGTAGATCTAAATCCAGGTCTTCTCCAATATCCCACAACCCTATTACTTGTCTAATCAAATAAGTTGTGATCCTCATTCTTTGGCTCACAAAGTAAAAATAATCCCCATTCACTCGCAAGACCAGGACACTAGAATAAGTGTGTAGGCTTGTCGAAAGAAGGGTAGCTCAAAGAGTGGAGAACCTCTCTTGTAGACACCTAAAATCTACTTACGTAGTTTTATTGCTAAAATTGTACTAACTATCCTCTTTCCTATCATTTCCATTATAATTAGTGATTTCTTGCTAATTAACTAACATTTCCCTCTATTTTGGTCAATTAATGACACTTCGTTAATTAACTAGCCTTTATCACATTTCGGATGCCAATTAATGACACTTTATTAGTTATAATCCTCTTCCAATTGATTAATTAACTATTATGAGTTAATTAAGCCTTTTATTGGCTGAATCCCACTTTCAAATGCTTCAAATCATATCAAATTCCTCCTAAATCACCTCCAAATAGCCTAAAAAAGCTTATTCTAGCCTATTAATTAATCCTAGTTGATTAATTAAATCATCTCCAACTCCCATGAGTTGTTAATCACTTGTTAATTCCTCTAATCAAGCTTAACAAGTCTAAATATACTTTATCCTTTATCCCACATTCATTGGGATTCAAGCTTCTCCCAAATGGAAAGCTATATAAAGGACCAAACTCCTTCCTTCACACCTTACACCATACTTTTTATATTATTTCATATAAAACATATGATTAAGAGTCTTTCTCCATTGATGGAATAGCTTTCTCATCTTTGCATCCATTTCTTCATGCTTGATTAGTAAAGGAAGATCTAAACATGGCCTTGTAGCCATTTTAGTGAGATTCTTTCATCATCTTGAAGAAACAACACAAATTTGATTTCTTATGATCTTCATAGGTTCATAGTTTTAAAGGAAATCATACATTTTAGTAGGAATGACTTGTAGTTAGATGATTTATTTCATGTTATTGCATATTAGCTTTCCATTAAGCTCTAATCATGATGGTTCTATAGTAAATTTAGCTTTTCTTTGAGACTACTAGGTGTTAGCCTCTTTTAATTAGCATAGTAAATTTAATATGAACACATTTGGCACGCCCGGTGGGACATACTCCATTGTCCTTTGCATTCATTTTCAAGCTTTTTAGATTAGTTTCAAATTTTGGTTACTAACCCTCATTTTAACATATTTTAGATAAATATGGTGTTTCTTAACTAGATTAGTTGAGTTTTCCTTGTTTTTTGCTCTTTGCAGGAATAAAGGAGGTGAGGTGCTACCAAATTTGGATCAAATTGAATTTTTTTGAGCTTTTTGACATTTTTCTTGTCAAATCCCATGTTTTTGTGCTTACACAGTGTCTTGCACTAGTGGAAAGAACCCTTGTGCTACTGCTTTGAGGCTTGTGCTAGTGAGAAAACTCTGTGTGCTACTACTCTCAAGCTTGTGCTAGTGCCTCTCGGCCTACATTTTTAATAAACTAGATTTTTACTCCTTTGTGTATGGCATGTGCTACTTTTTGTACTATAGGCGTGTGCTATTGATTAATTGACTTGCACTATTGTTCCTTTTCCTACGCTAGCGAAACACTTCCTATGTTTTTGTCTCAAACCTGCGTCATGAGCTTACCCTTGCGCTACTACTTCAATCCATGCACTATTGTTACAAAGGATTGGAACTAGCACTCTGTATTGATTTTTGGCTCAATTTTTGAGGCTTTAGATTATGAATTTCTATGTTTCTATTGTTTTACAAGTTTTCCTAACTATTTTCTAGCAGGTTTTTAACATTTTTAATCATATTTCTAACATATTGTTAAGCTTTAATGAGAATCATGTTTCCATGTTTTACTTAAGTTAGACTAAATTTTGTGTATGCTCTTCTCTTGCACCTTAGGGTGATCTTGAGAATAAAAACAACTTTATTTTTCATTTTTCTAACATTTTGAATAATTAGAAACTTAATCTTTCATTTTTGCTTAAGGGAATGAACAATTTATCAAGCTTTGTTTAAAGTTCATTTGATTTAAAGTTTTCCTTTGCATTTATCTAGTTGAATCAAATTATTGTGTATGCTCTTCTCTTGCATCCTTAGACGATCTTGAGAATCAAAAGTAACTTTGATTCACTTTCTATTGGAAACTACTAAATATTTTGTGCGTAGGACCTAATTCACTAGTCAAAGACTTGGGATCTAAACAAACTCTAACTACACATGTGTTACAGGTTATTAATGGTGTACTAAACCTCATTAAGATCAAAGATAAAAAATACCACAATTTATTCGAACACTGTATTTGCGGGTTTCGGTTAAGAGCTACGGCTTGTCCGATTTAAAATGGGGAAGTATCTTGGCATAAGCCATAAAAATAATTATAAGGATTACCCCAGGAACCCCAAAGTAGTCCACACCTTGAGAGAATTGGTGGACAAAACGGAAGTCCCCCACTACCCACTTGATTAATTGAAAACCCTTGTGAGAAAAGATTCATGTTTCCCGTATGGGGCCTTGTTCATTAATTTGATTGTGGGGTAATGGTCTATTATCTAGAAGCAATTCTAGAAATATATACCTCCTCTAGGAAAGAATTGGCAAGTTTGTGAACAAAATCCTAGGAAACCATTTGGCATTGGGGCCAACTTGACTTTATCCAACGTGTTCTATCGAGCTCTCACAAAGCAAGAACTTATTTTGGAGTCAAAACCTTGTTATTCGAACAAGGGGAGAGTCCATTGAAGTTTGAGCAGTAAGTGTTATTCATCACGAAACTTACAAAGTGTTACTTTGTCCTAGTTTTTCACTTGTCCTAAGACAAGGTGAAACTCTGCCAAAGTTACGCTAAGTATTTTTCATCGCCACTTAGTTTACACCTTTGTTTTCTTGTTTCCATTTTGTTAGGTTGTGGAACATGTTTTCA
This sequence comes from Taxus wallichiana var. yunnanensis, assembly GCA_018340775.1. NCBI lineage: Eukaryota > Viridiplantae > Streptophyta > Pinopsida > Cupressales > Taxaceae > Taxus > Taxus wallichiana. The sequence continues at coordinate 317,862,660 of CM031238.1, forward strand.
TGTGTGAAAGTGTTGAAGAATGTACATTAAGAGTACTATACAGTTTCCACAGTTGTCTCGTAAATTTTTGACCTCGAAACAAAACGTGCTCGATATACCAGGAAATGTGCTTTTTCTCATATGGGCAGGATTTTTTACCCATAGGTTTATGGGACGGTTTTGGCCAAAGGTTTTGATACCCATGGTTTTGTAAAAATGCTTAAGCGTTGTCTTGTTATGTGGTTTTTTACATATGGTAGGAATGATGTAACATTGCAGATGTTTTTTTTGAATTCAGGTGTGAATTTTGTAGAGTTTGTTGAGCATAGCTCCAAATAGATCTAGGTATTGTATTGAGAGAGTGGTGGCTTGTAATAAAATCTAAGCAAGTGATTCTTGGTGGATGTAGCCCAAATTGGGTGAACCATGTTAACACTTTGTCTCTTTGTGTTGTGTTATTATTATTACTGCACTTTCATTTGAGATCTGTAATATTTTTTCATATTAGTTTCTACCGTTGTGATTCTATGAGGGATTATTCCACATATTTTATCTGTTATTACCTAACACATTTTTGGGAAAAAGAAAGCAACATACGTGGATATCTTTGTTAGAAATAATCATGTCCACCACTTTTGTATTCTACTCACATGACTAGGTTGCAACCGGAATGTGAGTGTTGAAAGTGTGAATGGTACATCTTCATGTTCTAGTAGGCCCTTTGTCTCACACCCATATTGAGACTCATTATCATTGTAGCTAGGTTGTCTCATCATTGAATTCCTTTAAGTTGTTACACTTCATGCATTATATCAATACAATTTTGATACTTACGTCTTGTTTCCTTTGTGAAACTTGATCTAAGTCTCTAAGTTTTATTGTTATATTGCTCACATAAATAATAAATTTTTGATATACTTAGACTTGGTTTTGATCCCAACATTGCCTTGAGTTTTGGAAAGTGTTGTTATTACACTTTGCTCGCATTGTGGTAACATCATTTTGATACTAAAATCTTGCTTTGTCTACAAATTTTGATTAACGTGTCCAAATAGTGTTGTTGCGCTACTCGCATTTATAGCCTCCATTTTCAAGACTTGGAATTTGTTTGTTTCTAAACTTGTTTTAGTATACCTTGTTTGGAGATCACGTCAACACCTTCTTAGTATTTAGGTCTTGTTTATTCTAAAATTGACCTAAGTGTTGATATTGTGTTGTCATTATTTGCACCAAACCTATCTTTGAGAACGTAGGGAGTAGTTATTCTTGTGATTGGATCATAGTCTTGTACTTGATTGTTTTTTCCTAGATACTTCTTGCTATACGGTACCTTGTCAGTGTGTCATTCTTTATTCTTTGGTATTCTTGGTTCATATTGCCTTGATCCTTTGGATTGGTTGTCATTCATTATTTGACATTATTTGTGATGATTTGATGTCGTTACACTTTGCTTGGTTTGTCCTAGGGTCCATTTTAAATCAACCTTAGTAAAACCTTTCTCATTATGCCTCCTATGACAAGGATGGGGCATCAAAAATTAGGGTCAAATCCCTTTATAGATTAATGAGGCCATACACTGGCCATAAATTACCATTATTTTGTCCTTCTAAGTTACCTTTGAAAGTGGATTTAAATGTAATCTTGGAACTTATAGTTTTCTTAAGATAGAATATAAGATATATATCTTGTTCATTCTTTAGAAATATTTTGTTATCTATTTTTCTCTGTTACGAAAGCCTTTAGGCCCCCCCATTTCCGTTTACGAAGCGTTTTGGAAACGTTTCGGAAATAGAAACTCCTTCGAAACGTCCTAGTCTCCTAGAGATAAGTATACATGATAATAATGTATTATTTCAATGAATACAAAATATTTTGAGTGTTTTATCAGTTATTCTTATCACTTATGGTGTATGGAGTACAATTTTAAAATGAGTACTATGCACACACACACACACACATATATATATATTTTAATAATATATTGTATAGACGTTTCCAAATAACGTTTCATATCCAAGGTTTTTGAAAATTGTCGTTTCCATGTTTCGTACTGTTTTTCGTTTTAGTTTCCGTTTCTGGCAACATAGCTATTTTGTTGACTAATCCTATTGATTATTTGGGAAAAGATGCAAAGTCTTGTGTATGCAGGCCATAAAGGAAAGATAATGCTAGTTTTGGAAAAAATGGAACTGATCATGAATAGTACATCTAAACTCAAATATGATTTCATATCCGATTCCTCTCAAAAAATTATGTAATTTAAAAAAATAATCATCTCAATCCGAGATTGCATGCAAAAGTTATAGTTGTTTTAGTTAGCTCCGGAACCATTGGAGTTAGCTTGGAACCTACAACGTTAGCTCTAGAACCATTGGAGTTAGCTCTAGAACCTATAACATTAGCTTTGGAACCATTGGAGTTAGCTCTAGAACTTGCATCAATAGAGTAATGTTAGCTCGAAACCTACATCAACGAAATGACAAAATTTTGAGGAATTGTGAATAATAAGAGAATATAATGGGAAATATAAGAGATGTTTTTGTTCATAGCAATGTGTTTAACAAAAAAATCATTCATATTTTCTACAAGTTTTACCAATGAAGAGAAATCTAACTTTTAGTGAGTTGCAGTCCAAGGAAAAAGTGTATCAAACGAGCACTAAAAGTTCCATAAACGAAACATAAAATTCAAATGGAAAATCTGAGAGAGGTTTTTGTTCATAGTAATGTGTTTAACAAAAAAATCATTCATATTTTCTACGGGTTTTATCAATGAAGAGAAATATAACTTTTAGTGAGCTGTAGTCTAAGGAAAAAATTTGTCAGACAAGTGTTAAAAGTTCCACAATCAAAAACAACAAAGTCAAACGGAAAATCTGGGAAAGGTATTTGGTAAAAATAATATTTTGAGGAAAAACTTCCTTCCTATAATGTAGGAGAATAAAATCATTGTGATTCTTGTTACCAAAAAGCAAGGAGAATATTTGAGAGCAAATCTTCCTAAAACAGTTAGATAAGACTTTGACTCCAATAAAATACCTCTCTCCATATTTTGTGGAGATGGAGATCTTAGTTGTTAGGATTATAATAAAGATAAGATCAAATTGTATTTACTAGAATAAGGAGTTGGTTGGTTGCATGAATTATAAATGCAACCTTCCACACTGAGATATGTAATTTTATCTCCCAAGAAATAAAGATATGTTCTTTCCTCTCAAATATTTTATAGTTGTAAGATCTCAGAAGTATGATTTAAATCCTCTTCTAAGGAATGAGCTGGCCACTCATTTCAAGGAAGATGGATATGTGTATTTATGTTTATGTTTATTCATTTGTCTATAATTCATTCTGTTGTATTGACTTTCTCTTTGTATTGTGAAAGTTTAGTTTGTTGTGAACCTGCAGGTGTTTCGTTTAATTATGTTTATTTCCAATTCAACAATTTCAATTTAAGTAAGTGCATTTTTGCTCCTACAAGTGTAATTTCCTTCATGCAAAATTTATTTCTGCAAGTGTGATTTATTTTATGCAAGTTTGGTTTGTGTTTAAAGGAGCTATTTTCCAAAGATCTTCTTCCCTTAATATATACAACCTTTGGACACTAGCCACTGGATTGACATTATTAATGAAGAGGATTGATGACCCTCATCATAGATGATAAGATAAACCCACTTTTTGAAGACAACACCATGGTTGATCATAGTGGTGGTGAGGATAATTCTCCTCGGGTGGACTTTGAATTTAGTCCCACCTAAATAGACAACTTCTTGTTTCAAAATAGACATGAGGTTCTTATGCATGTTGTAGAGTTAGGGGCCAAGTTGCCATATACGGTTGATCCCTCTCTCCTTGCTAACATGGTTCAAGAAGAGGAAGAAGTAGAGCATCCTCCACGTAACATTGATGAAATCCTAAACCCAGGACATGCTTCTACTTCCAGCCAACAAAATGAGGAAGAAGTGCCTTCTCAAAATGATGGTGGTTATCACATCCCCATTGTCAAAATTCATTGCGAGGATCATGAAGAACATGCTAATCATGAAAAACCTCCCTCTCATGAAAATTGTAAAGAGATACCAATCCAAGATGTTACCTTAGAACAAAAATACAAGCCCTTTCTTACCAATTGGCAAACTTGGCTTCACATGTTAATAAGGAATCAACGAAGAATCCTAGAAAAGAAAAACCTAGAGCTTCGTATCAGGAGTTTTATACCAAGAATCCTAGACAAGAAAAACCTAGGGCTTTGCATCAAGAGTTTTATACTAAGACTCCTCATCAAGACAAATGTAAAGAGTCATATGAGGAGTTATACAAAAATAGTAATGCTTGTAGTGAAACAACTAGACTTAACCATTTATATAAGCCAACATCACCTACACAAGGGCAACTCTTTAATCAAGAGTGGTTATCCATGAAGAACACCCTTACTACTTTACAAGAAGGCAATATAAGAAATAGTAAAAGTATCAGTTTGAGGAGCTATGCCCATATCCCTTTGATAGGGCTATGTTGCAAGTACCTTTCCCTCGCCACTTTGATTTTCCCAAGTTTGACAAATACAAAGGAAAAGGTGATCCAAGAGACCACATTAAATACTTTTACATGGCATGTTAAGAGGTCACTTTTAGTGATAATTATCTCATTTGACTTTTCCCATGGAGTCAGGGGTCAAACACTCGAATGGTTTTTACATATACCTAAAGGGTCCATTTCTACATGGTTGGAATTAGCAGAACACTTTGTGCGTCACTTATCCTTTAACATGGAAAATGATGTTACCATGATATATTTGTGTAATGCAAAACAACAGAATAATGAAAGCTTTGCTAGTTTCTTACAAAGATGATAAAGGTTAGCTAGAGGTTAGCTAGTTGCTTCCCTTGCTCCATATCAGATAAATAATTGGTTAGTATATTTGTACCTAACTTACACCCTGAGATTACTTTCCACTTGTAGATGCATTGTGGAAACACATTTGAAGAGGTTATAGAAAAAGGTAGTCAAATTAAAAAATCATTTTGGCAAAAGGGACTTTAAAAACCTTCTCACATGATAATCACGATTCAAAGCCTAACAAAAATTAAAGTTCATTCCAAACAAGAACAATAACATCATAGGTGATGGTATAACAGACTCTAAATGAGTATAGGCTATTCAAAACCATGCTCCTTTGAAACTTGTTAAGGGACCTCCGACCCCTGAGTACAAACGTCATGCTTTCACCCCTCTATCTGACTCTATGTTGTCGATATAAAATAGTTAGAGGCATTCAACATGGTTAAATACCTAGAAACTATACCCTATGGAGATGATGCACCTAAGCCATCATGGTTTAGAGAAAATGAATATTGTGTGTTTCATCGTGTCAAGGGTCACAAAACTAATAAGTGTTTGAAGTTAAAACACTTCATCCAAGACTTAATTGATAGTGGTGATGTGGAAATGGATTCCTTTGCCCCTAGTAAATCTGCCAACGCAAACTTGGGAATTTACAAAGAACCTTTCCCTAAGCATAAAAAAGGAAAGGAAAAGTTGGATCAAGGACATTCATCCCAAACCAAAAATTCCAACTATGTTACAAGAAAATAATCCTTTGATGCCCTAATTGGTTGTGTTAACCCACCTTTTGAGCATATCAACACCATTAAGATTAAAACGAAGGAGTGCGCCATGGAAATGTGATGCACTCTCCTTGTTATTTAGGAACCTCCTTCATCTACCCATTAGGACAATCATCATGATGTTTTAGAGTAACTTGAGAAAACTACTGCTAAGATTTTGATCTTAGATCTTCTTAAAATATCTAATGTTCACAAGGACATCTTTTGTAAAATGTTATTCTTGTATGATAGTAGGTGCATTGCTCTGGACAAACCTAATAAAGAATGTGATTCTCACTTCACACCACTCTAGAAGGTTATCGCGATGGATCACCCACCAACGTGCTGCGGTCCTGAGCAAGGTATAACTAAGCATCCTTCTCCTTTCAATCTCACATCTCCATTGGGTCTCCATTTCTTGCAGGAAAACATTAGGGTCATCTCCCCTAGAATAACTTGGCAACTTATTTCCTCCTAGGCACTTGAATAAGCGTTCCTTTATTACTCTCATCATAGATCCTCTTAACTTCCTTTTGACTTACTCATATTTCCCATGCACCCAATTGTCACATGCCACACTAGTTGTATCACTTATATATTGAACATCTTCCCACTTGAATAATGCCTTCTTTTGTTGGTTGCACAACCTCAGGGTCCCTGATAGTGTGCACATAAATTCTCCTAAAGGATTAATATAGGGTGTTGACTTCCCATCCATCAAAGGAATGATAACGTGTTCCTCTTTGTTCTCAAAAATTATATACCCCTTATTGAAACGTAAGTTAGCATTGTTCTTATAGCACCAGGGGCACCCAAGTAATGCTAGAAAGTTGTCCACCTTAGTAAGTGCTAAGAATTCAAAGTCTCTAGTGAATTTCACCCCTTAGATAGTGATAGTATCATCCTTTAGAACACAAATGGGCATTGCCTTTGTCTTATTAGACATATACAACACATTTGAAGATGGTTGTAATGGGGGCCTTCCCATTTGATTCCAGGCATCCAGGGTGAGAACATTAACTTTCGCACCCATGTCAATTAGAATATTACTTAGGAGCCATCCATCAATAACTGCATTCAAGGTAATCTCCTTATCATAGTCAAGGCTATGGGGATGAAGGTTAGTATGAAAAACCTGCCTATCCCACTCTACTTCATCACTTGGTATCTTATCTTTCAACCATTCTCCTAATAGAGGAATGGTATTCCCTTAGCATAACATCTTACACACCTCTCTAACATCATCTATATCTGACTGAGGGTCTTCAACACTTTTCTTTTGCTATGCAACTTCCTAGATTGCTCTTTTAGACACTGAATTTCCCCTTGAAGACTTCTGATTACATCCATGGTCTCTTTATAGACTTCTTTCGATGGGTAGGGTCCTGGATACTTCCCATATACCACCTCTTCTCTTGTAATTAGTGGTCTCTGCTTTGGTATTTCCCTGGCGTGCGCAACCTCAACTCGCGTCGTCACCAATATAGGTTCTAACTCTAACTCACGCACCACCCTTAGCATCCACTGTGAGTCTACTTTCTTCATGTTTACCATCCCGATGACCTTATATTTCCATTGTTCTTTGTCTCATGTGTTCAAATAGCTTCACAAACTCCTCATATTTGTGCTTCTTCCCACACCAATAAGACTTGTAACAAGTCGGGAAATTTGTGCTTGTATGTTATGTGGACCCACAATTATAACAAGTTCCATGAGGGAATTCACCTCTTCCACCTCTGTAATTGCCATGACCTTTAAATCCTCCATAAAAGCCTCTTCCACAAGCTCCTCCATCCACACGTCCTTCATAGTGATGACCATCATCCTTGGAATTGTTTGTAATCTGGTTTGATGCACACCAATATCAATGACATCATGTATCTGGTCAATCAATCTATAATATTTCGTGTCATGAGTAGTAGAGGCACAAATATTGAAATAATAAGACACATTCTTATGGGTTACGTGCTGCAGTAATGGACACCTACTTACATCATGATCTCTATAGAAAATCTCACAGTGTACCATCATGGCACATAGTGATCTCTGAGGAGAGTTGTCCTTCATATGCTCCTCTCCTCACATTTTGTGCACCATAGGCCACTACGAGTCTCATGTGCTAAGTTCATAGATAGCTTCTCCAACTAGTTTTCCATAGCAGCAATATGAGCTTCAGGAAAAGGACTAACACTGGTATCCACGCTTCCCACAACATTAGTGTGCAGGGAAGCCTCCAAGGCCTTGCTCGAATCGCAGAAAGTCTTATGCGACAGTGCTCTCCTAAAGGGCGTTATTAATCCTCTAAAAAAATATTGAGCATGCTAAGAAGGATGAATATCATAAGACAATTTTGACAAGAGAGTCTTAAAGCATGCTTCATACTCCCATACACTCTCTGTCATACCTTATTGAATCTCCGTTAGCACACTAATACTCTTCTGCTCAAACTCAGGAATATGAAATTCAGTTAAGAAGGCATTATGAAACATAAAATAATCTACTACTGTCTGGTGAGGGTCATAATTCTGGTACCAACTATGTGCGTACCCTTGCAACGTCATTGGCCGACTCACCTTTCGTTTTGGGGTAGTGATCCATTTTGCGTGCCATAGCAACTCACATTTGTGTACATGCTCTGCAGCATCCTCAACACCTTTGTAATCTGGTAGATGTAAAGACATTTCAAAGAACACACGCTGAGGTGGTTTAAGCCCTTCTCCACTTGATCTAGAACTTGGATTCCCCCAGTGTTGCCTCCACTACCAGATCCACTAGATCCACTAGTGTTTGTTTCTCTTGACCCACCAGATCCTCTAGATCTTCTAGGTCCACCAGGTCCACTAGTTCCTACTCCACCTGTCCCACTAGATCCACCTCCCGTAGTTGGTAAAGGTCCTGAAGTGGTCATGCCTTGTGTCCTCACTATCGCGCTCCGAACTACGTGCCATAGTCTATGATATTGCACCACTACCATATGTGTGTCCCACGCCACTTCCATATCAATACCCAAGATTTATGTACCCATACTTTGTCCAAATGTTGTACTAGACAATATACCTCCAAACACATGAAATGATTATGTAGCCATGGATGTACCAAATGAAAAATTATACCTCCTAGGTGCTAATCGGTTACTTCCACCAATACCAACTGGGTTAGTAATACTTATCTCTAGATTTGGAAAACTAAGTGCCAAGGGTTGGTCACTAGGTGAGTTCAGATGCTCACCAACAACTCTTCTCCTTTTTTCATATGATGAGCTTTCTCGAAGAAGGGGGTTTTTGTTTTGCGCTTGCCAAGATGGGGTAGCACATACTGCTCAGGTTCCACATCCTCCGTGTGAACCTCAAATCCTTCTGCAATATCTACCTCCATAAATCCATCACTCATGCAACTTCACACTTTCTTTCCAAATCCATCTCCCGAGCTTCATTATACTTGAGCTATCTCTCCTCTCTTTCCATTTACTCAGCAATGTCTCGCCATCCTTCTACCAGAGCCGACTTCCATGCCTCACGCCTAAAAGGAATTTAGCCAGCCATGGGAAAGGCTTCCAAACTCAAAGTAATGACTAGGATATTGATAGCCAATGGAATAACATGCAAGAATGATCCTCTAGGCTCCCTCAAGAACTCAAACTCAACAATCTCTCGAGAAAGAATACATAGAAATAATGTATTCCAAGGTATAACTAGTCAACACTCTACTCCACCAGTGATCAACAACATGGGTCCATGTTAGATTGACATCATGTAACCACTGATATTCCTCTTGGGTCCAAACATGAGGTCTATAGTACCAACTCGTCCTTGATGCATATGCTGATAGCCATTCATACAACTCTATTGGGAAACAATAGAAGAATGTCTCATAGAGTTCGTGATACAAGTTCTCCTCCACCCATTTTTGTGTATTAAATTCAGATCCAGTATTGACCCTCTGAGCAAGCTCATCCTCCATGTTTTTGAGCCACGCTTCGATACTATCCAAGGTCAAACGCTCTGTTATCACACTTTCCTCTCACACTAGCTTCAAAAGAGGTCCTACTAATAAAACCAATATGAAATCATTATTTTGCCCTTAATACTTCTTTCTAACCCCAAATGTACTTGGCGTATCATCCAACATATGCGGCACTCACCCAAGGCGTGCACGGTTGTCGAGCCCCTCCTTTATGTGAGCTTTGTAAGAGAGTTATACCATTAATGGAGGATTATTTGCAAAAACAGAAGTACATTCATCTACTTTGAAAGGTAGAAGGTATAACTAACATATCTACACATTAATGCATCACAAAAGCTAAATAACATTGTGAGAAGTACAAGAAACTAGATTTGAATCAAGATAAGCCATATAACATGACATTTTACACTGTAAGCGGTTCATACAGAATAGATCCATGTATATTAATTTAACAGAGTCTCTGGTAGCCATACTACATTCAGAAGGGTCATCTACGACCATATACATCAAATGATAGAGACTAAACTCCTACAAACCTATATGATCAGAGATCCTGATTATGCTTTTCCCTATTCTATCCCTTGTTATAGATCTCAGTACCCATACACATGCTTAATGGTATCCCTTACAACCCTCTAGCACTAAGTACTCTAAACCCTAGCACCATGAACTCCAAACCCTTAGCATTTCCTAACATTTCGCAAAGCACTTCATTACTCTCCTTCTCTTTCTCTGCTTTCTCTATGCATTCTCTCTACATTCCCTCCATACCTCTCTGTCGTGTGTTTGCATTATCTTCGTGCCTCTCTCTCCCTGCTCCTGACCCAAACACCTTTGTAAATAGGATCATCGATCACCACCATGACTTATCTTAAGGTAGATTACGTGCCAGCGTCAATGTTGTCCACTATTGGTGAATGCTTATCCTCTTTACAAACCTTCCACTAACTGTGATGATGACTCTGGGAATATTCCCTAGATGGAATATCCTTTTCTTGACCTCCAAGGTTCTAGGCTGGCACCTTATCCACTCATCATGCCTAGTTGGGTCCTCACATTTTTCCCAAGTGACTCCATGATGATGGATACAACTAAGTCCTTTAAACCCTTGTTCTGCCTCCCGCGCGTGCCTTGGTTTCACTTAAAACCATTCTTAAACCCCTTTTCCTTGTGCGCTTTTCCCTGAGCTCCCTTCTATCTACTGATTCTACATGTGCGCATCTTGGTACTTAGCCAATATTTTAGGTTCCAACATCATCCCACACTATGCATTTTTTCTGTCCTCAGAAACATCCAGCTTCCTCAAAGAATAAAGAATAGAGGTATCAAAACAATCAAAGAATGGAAAGATGGAAAAATAGAAGAATGTGCTACTGCTGCATGAGGAGTGGGAACTCCTTCTTCATAGATGCCTCAATCTTCTCCCACGTGTCTACTTCTCCCGTGCTGCACGATGAAGTAGGTTACCCACTAATGTGCTCACTTGATCAAAACTAATTTCCTCTATCTTAGCTTTTAACATATCAACAATGTTTTCCACCGCTTGCTAATATCACCTAGCGCATTCATCCTGCGCGAGTGAATTGGGGTACAATTCATTTATCTTATTCTTAATCAAACCCCATAAGGTCTCGATTGCTTCTAATTTCTTCTCAACTTCAGCCAGGATCTTGTCACGCTCCGCCCTATTTCCTTTTTGCTTTTCCTAAAATTCTTTTAGATCTACCTCATGTGTAGCAACAAATATGCTTGTTACCCTATCCCTGTTGGCACAATTGTCATACATGGCTTCAACCATCTGTTTGGAAATTTTTACTTTGTAGAAAGGAGCTCAGAGTATTGAGTCACTATCTCCCCAATCTTCAACTTTTCCTCCTCCTTTTGGCGTGCCATCACCTCCTCTGTTGACTCTAATGCAAGTTGTCATATTTCCATGGTGAGGCTGTGGGTCAAGTCTTCCAATAATTACATGGTTGACTCATATGTTTACTTAGGCGGGCCCATGTCCGAGTGATTCAAGATTATGACATTTGAAATGGCCTCTATCTTCTTATGGATTTCATGCACCTTTTCCTTTTCATCCCTCAGCTCATGCCTTAACTACGCACTGATCAATTCCTTCTATTTTATCTCTTTGTCCCACTCAATGATCTCCTCATTATTTTTCTCAAGCTCTTCCTCCAAGACCCTTATTCTATCATTTCTACTAAAGAGTCTTGCCTCTACCTCCACCGATACTTTGTTGAGCGCATTGCAAACTTGCTCATCGGACAGTTTTTGGGCATTTACCAGAGGGTTTACTCCCTTGGCATCTGGTATCTTCATCAATGCATCTCGATTTACCTCAAATTCAGGTTCATCAACGTGGGACTCAAAATCCCAAGATAACATTTTCCTTGTGTGTGGGTATGCACCCTCTTCATCGAAAGAAGACCAAGCAAGGAGTTGGTTTGTGGGCATGGTACTTTGGAAGCGTGCATGCAATACCTTGTTTAGATCATTAATGTAAGTCATTTCTTGTTCTGCGTTGCTACTATGCCCTTTCCACCTATGCACGCTACCTTTGGGAAGCTTACTACTAAGCTAGGGTCTCTGCCCATGCTTCCATACTCCTTTCCCACACTCACGCTTTCCTCTGTTTCCTTCAACACTTCCTCGGCGCTTCACTTGACTTCATGCTCCACCAAATGTTGGATAATTCTTGCCACTTCCCTCTCTATGGTATTATCCATTTGCTCCTTGGTTGGGGTCGAGGTCTTCGATCCTTCATGTTTACTTCCTCACTCTCTTCTTTGTCGTGAGTGCCTCCTTCATTCTCATCCTTCTATTTATTTCCTTCTTCCTCTGATTCATGTACATCATACACATGATGATTCTAAGCCTCATCGTGCTCTTCATCATCTTCATCACCCTTATCGGCCTCCATGATTTCTATTTCACCTGAGTCGACCCTTTTTCACCCTCTACTTCTTCCTTACTAGTGATTGATGGGTGTCATTATTCCCTTCATTTAATCAACTCATGGTTGATGTCATATTCAAACCAGGGGTGTGTCTGAAGCTATATGTAACAAGAAGAATCTTAGTGAACTAGTAATTGATTGTAGATATTTATTATTTTTATTTTTCTGGGGGTTTTAAAGTGTCTTTAAGATTTCTGGACAAATCCTTATTAAAGCTAAACTATAAGAAACTTGCTGAAATAACCACACATTGTTGAAATAACAAATCTTTTAGAATTGAACGTACTGCTAGAAATAAACACACTTTGTAGAATTAAACACACTACTAGGAATAAACACACTTTGCAGAATGAAACACACTGCTGGAAATAAACACACTTGGAGATGTTGTTTAAAATTCTTTTGAGGAAATAAAAACGTACACTAAAACACTTGCAGGGACAATAAATAACTTATGTAACAAATTTTAATTTAAGAATCAAAAGTACTTATAGAACTGCTAATTAATAGATTTACACAAATTTCTTGAAGATATAAATACCAATAAATAAAGGATCTTGTTTCTTGGAGGAGTGGGCCCTTGCTCCACCTTGAATCAGGAGTTAACAAAATATGATACTCTCAAAATGAAATGGCTATCTTATTATTGAATTGTTCTATCTTACAAAACTTAACTGTGTATATGTCTATATCTCTATATCATCTCTATCTATCTTCAGTTCTCTATATATATTTCTCCATTCAAAGATGCATTTACAATCATGAGTGTTCAATAGTTGTCTATCCACCTACAGGTTCTAGTGAAACCGAATGATGCCCAAAGTAGATATGAAATTTAGAAAACTAGTTGGGCATACAATTGTTGGTCTTACATAAGTATTTCTGGAGTGTGAAGAACCAACAATTTTTGATCTATTCCTGATTGGAGGGCCCATTAATTGCTCCATAACCAGATTTTGATAGAATAAAAAGATTCCCATTGATTTGAACTTTGGAGAAGTTCCAGAACCAAAGGGAAACCTTCCAGAACTAACTGTGAAAGTTTCGGAGCTAAGTGTTGGAGTTCCGGAACTAAGTGATAGATTTCCAGAGCTAAGTGATAGAGTTCCAGAGCTAAGTGATGGAGTTCGAGCTAAGTATTGGAGTTCCGAAACTAAGCCGCATTCAAGCCAGCTTCCTCAAAAAGGTCTTGGTTGCTTCACACTTCACTTATCTGACCAAATATGACCTGTTCATTCAAAAATTGAATTTCCACACATTTTGTTAGGAATTATGGAGTTTTTAGATGTTAGAACTAAATCAAACAAATGATGGAAAATTACATCCTAACTTATACCGAGATAAAAAAATCCACAAAATGCGGTTTAAACTTGATTAAAAGGAGATCATTCATTGCACATTGATGAGGCATATTTTGGCCTTATCGGTGATTCCAGTTTAGGGGACTTATCTTTTTCTTCTTTCTCGGGTGACTCTTCCCTTACCGAAGATTCTTCCTTTTGTGACGACTACTCCTTTTGCGGCGACTCTTTTCTCATGAGAGACTTCTTTCGGTAGACGTAAGTACTAGTACCCGCACTTGACTCCTGTGCCCCTATTATTTATATTGTCTGCGCACTCAATGCCTTTTTCTCAGGAGTTTATCCTCTATCTCTTTTCCTTAGCGCAATCTTCTTCCATGCAATGGGGTCTTTAGGAATGGAGACATCATCTTTGACATAAGCACCCTTTTCATACTTAGGCCTTATGTGCAAATACACCCTTATTGTTGTCCTTCCTGTAACATGTAATATTACTAGTTTTAACATGTGCATGTCATGGGAGACATACTTCTCCACATAGGTGCGCTTCTTGGGGTATATTAGTTTCTTGTGTAGCTCGCGGTAGTCTTGATCCACTACACTTAGATAAAATCTGAGTTTCTTCACCTCTTTGAAACGATTGACCTCGACTTGGAAGTCTTTGCACATGAAGGAGAAAAATAATTTACACCAAGGACTCTTGGTGCCATCTACCAAAATAAATATGCCAATGCAAAAATGCTGGTATATGACGAACTCAACTTCTCCTTGCACTAGTTATAGATGGTTCCCTCCGATATGTTGTGGTACACATTCAACCAAGCCTTGTTGATATATGTCCATCTCTCTTACCGATTCAGCTTTGTAACTAAGCGCACAACCATCCTCATCACCGGGCCAGTAATTCTAGAAATGTTGAAGTAGCGCAAACCATTCTTGTAGTTATAGGCCTCAACGATATTCTTAATGGTTTGTCATCATCCAATGAATCTCCTTCACAGATAAGGCTGGTGAACTTAGAAATTAGCTGGGGAGTTATGTGCATCCTCCGACCTGCGAAATAGAATTGGTCTTCATGCACGCGTGACATCAACCATTGGTATAGTCTCTCGGGCTTGCCAAAATAGGGCAACTTGTAGAGTTGCAACAACCCATCCTTCTCCATTTTTACCTTTACCTCGTTGTCATAGATGGGCATTCCATCTGGTGTCCTCTTCTCTATAGGGAAAACCAGTTCTAGTGTCATTTCATTCTCTGTGGTGCTCATTCAATGGTTGTAATCATTGACAACCATCTTCTTGATGTGAGACACCCATTCTTTACCAAGCAATACGCCGTCTAGGTACTTGCATTTTTGTGTACCATTCTTCATTGAAATTGGTAGAGACAACTTGTTTTCCTTGCCCTTTCCCTTCTTCGGTGAAATATTTTCTACTTTTCTTGGTGCCATTCCTTCATCGGGTCCTTAAAAATTCTTCCTTTCCACCGATCTTGGCTTTACTCAAATTTGTAGTTCTACTCCTTTTTGAAAATTCCTTCAAACCCCATGCCCTAGCTATGCAACCCTAACCTGGAAAACCCTTTTTCCATAAGACGATGTAACACTCGTGGGATTCTTCCACACAACCTTCTCTGCTTACGCCCATGTACTTATTTCCACTACGTTCACTTTGATCAAACTAGCTATGCTCACAAATCTTCATAAATATTCTCAAACTTTCTCCGTAAGGATGCATTAGTTCGCGAGAGATTTTTGATAACTTAAAACACAAGGTAGAAAATAACACACCCAATATTCTATTTATAACTTTTGTTTTCTCTCGTAATAAATGCCATGCCACCTACCAATGTACTTTCACAATAAAGGCATCTTTTTCCAATTCCAACCTTCAACGCTTTTCCTCTGTGATCAATGCTATATGAAAATTTCCAAAACCTTCGTCAGTGCAACCGCCTCGATCATAGAGTTCTTCACACTTTCTTCCACGATGAAGTCAATTCTTCCTCTATGTCTTGGACCAAGTTCTTTCCACTACCTATCTCATGTTGCTCCTGCATTTTTACCCTTGTACATGGTTTCTCAAATCCTTTTGACACCAATATTCCCTTATGTTCACCTTTTCCATGCATGATCTTCCAATCCACGTGTTTTTGATTTTTCAACCCAGCCATCTATAACCATAGCTTCCAACACTTGTCACATCACTTCACCCCACACAAAAATGGATGTGCGGTCCTATGCACATTGATTTTTTTAAAAATAATAAGTGGCTACTTTGTACGATGGAAAAGTGACAAGCGAGCATAGGAATCTACAAGTAACATTTCCTCACACCCGACCTCCCGAGGTCATGCCGAGACAGTCGGTGGGGATTAAATATATGTGGGATTCATACAAGCTAATTGGGAAATCTGATGTCTTCGACGCGCACTAGTGGAAATTGCAAATCTAAGGCAAAGATGGCCCTCGTAACTGAATTGGTGTGATAGATCGATCAACAAGGATGACTGCTCGAAGGCTCCAATCAATATCGAGCTCGGCATGATTTGGTCTATAGGTTGTGGAATACGTGGAAAAATGTCCTGGGATAGTTTCGTGTATATCTCCGGATAAAGTCATAGGGTGGATGGTAACTATATCGACTCTATGGGCGATTCTGCGGCTAGTCCAGAATTCCCTAGCTTCGTTAATCTGCTATGTTTAACAAGGATAATTGTGAGAGTATCCCCTTCGGATGTGGGACCAAAGGATCACAACCAAAGGTCTGCTCTCTCTCAAACCCTTCTACAGTCATGCGGGTATGAATCTAGGGTAATTTGTAGTTTGGTTGATTTGACCAAAACGTGTGTGCTTGGTCGTCTTCTATGTTTAACCCGTGCGGTTGGAAACTGATTTGTTGTAAGTTTACCGTTGTTCGGAAGACTTGGATCCTAAGATTTTGATCTATATCGATTATGGTGTGTGACGAGATTGGGTTGGGGCATGATTGGCTCGAATACGTAGTCTCTGGGCTCTCTAGGTCCCGTGATTGTCATACAAAAGAAAGTTATATGAATCTAACTAATGATAGAATAAACTAAATGTAAAAGATATGTCTATGACATGTATAACTCCTATATTTTTGTTATTTTCTGGTGAATTTTAAATGAATTTGAAAGAGCAGCTATTTTAATATATCTAGAAATTAACAATTAACCTAGTGTCGAATTTTAAAACAAACAAAGTAACCGAGTATAGCTACTTGCTTGTGCGATTGTAAATCTATTCTAAGTAATGAAATAACCGATCTAGTCTATTTGTAAGACTCTCGATCCTACCTCAGAAGTGAGAAATGAATAATAGTTTCTCAGAAACTATCAATCCCCACACTTCCCCGGCAATATCGAAAGTAAAATTGACTGAAATAAAGTGATTGGCTACTCTATTTGATATGTTTCTAATTAGAACTTTGAAAGTGGATTATGTAGAACATGGTGGTGAATTCGATGGTGCATGTGGCTATGTCCCCTCAGTGTGATCTCCTTGTTCCTTCATGTTCACTTAGATCTAGAAAAGCGTGTAATGCTAGCATCAACAGAAGTAGATATTGGGACAAAGGCAACTTAGGATACAGACTGAATATAATGCGAGTAGGAGAGAGATAGTGCAAGAGTATAGAGCTTGGCTTATACAATTCCTAGCGGGATTTATTGTGAGTCATGCAACATAAAACATCCAGAACACGAAACTATCCTGTTTGAAGAACAAAACCTGCAACTTTAATGGCTTCCTATTGAAAACAAACTATTTTACTCCAATGGATTAGATGAAATATCAACAACATTTGCACAAGATGGATATGTGGCTTCCTAACAACAAAACAACACTAACTAGGCATGCAATGAAAGAAACTAAGGATTCTAAACAAAAATGTAAGACTAACCTATTGCAATGAGAAATTCAGAGGCAAATTTGAGGGGCCATTTGCTTGAGCACAAGCCAACTATTTATAGCATTTGCATTTACCCAAGGTAAAAACCAAATAGAACTCTTAAACTATAAACAATGGCAAAACACTATTCCAGGGAACCATAATCATTAATGCAAGCTTATGGCGGTGAAAAAAAGCTGGTAAACATTGAAATTTACGTGAGTCGTGTTAAAAGAGCATTCTGGAAAACGCGTAAAGGACCGCCGCCCTGAGCAGGGCGGCGGTTATAGGACCGCCGCCCTGCTTAGGGTGGCGGTCATGAGACCACTGCGCCAGCAGGGTGGTGGTTTCATAACTGAAGAGAAAAAGGCCAAGAAAAGAGGGAAAAAGAGAAAACAAAGCACGTGGGGGCTAAGCGGGGCATGCGGGATGATAACGCATACTTGGAGAGATTTTCTGGATCCCGAACACCTTGCGAGGAGACTCTGTATCATCATTGGGGTACGTGTTACGTTGTTCCGATGGTGTAGTACCCTACAATTTTGGGTATGTACATATTGCCCCCTCGGAGAAGCGTTTTAGCCATGAAGAGGCGTAAAACGGTGGGTCCGAGTATGGCGGTCCCGAAATGGGAAGTTAGAAATTATACCTGATACGTCCGTGTGTCAAAATGACGCCATCCAAAATTCCTACTCCTGCAAAATGAAAAGAGAACTCAAGTGCAGATAGACAAGATAGATCGGAAAATAAACACTAAAATAATGGGAAATGAGGACGTACCATTTGTGCGGGGGTAAGAACTTACCTCCGTCGGTGCTCCAAACCTACGAAAAAAACATTTTTAAAACAAGTCAGGCTGCTATATATATGAAAGTGGGCCCATTTTCCTATTCATTTACGCGCGTTGATTTGATTGATTTTGAGCTCTGGGACCCACGGTGATGGTTTCTTGCACGAGTAGAGCCAAAACGTTCGTGACAGGATAGTGATCATGCCTCCGTGAGTGGAACATCATCCTGCGAGATCACAGGTTAGTTTTCCTCAATTTATCATTTTTCCCCTCAATTTTAAAATGCTAAAATATTTGTTGTGGGGGTTATTTTTGAAAATGTTAGGTTTAAAAGGTCCATCTAGGGGGGGCGCCTACTGGGTAGGCTTTGTTTTTAGTTAAAATGGTCCCTTTTCACATTTTTTGGCCTTTTTAAGCTTAAAAACCCGCGTGGGTTTTCGAGCCATGACCGCCACCCTGCCCAGGGCGGCGGTTACACAACCGCCGCCCTGTTCAGGGCGGCGGTTACACGACCGCCACCCTTAAGGCGGTGGTTACAAAACCGCCTCCCTGCTCAGGGTGGCGGTTTTGCACAGAATGCCAAAAGGACATCTGTTTGAGATTGTTTTTGCATTTTTAGCATTTCTATGTGTTTTCATGATTTTTCTAGTATTACTTGGATGTTAACTTGCTCTGTTTTGTGTGTTTTTGGGTGTATGCAGGCGAGAGGAGTATATTCGGTGGAGCCGAGAGAGGGAGTGTGGCGGCTCCCGGCTTTATTAGATACACTTTCACAGGGATGAGGAGGACACTCTTGAGAGGGAATACTATGTATCTCACGCGTTCCCACATGTTTCACCATCCAGGTCACATTCTTTGTGACTTATTCTCTTATTGGGATGTTGATTGGAATACCTTTCGATTACTGGGGTCCGAAGTGAGTGGACCATCACACTAGAGGACGTTTATCGTATTTTGAGGGTCCCGATTTTGGGAGACGTCTCACCCTTGAGACAAGCGAGTTCGCGGGCCCAGATAGCATAGTGGGCTTCCTATATGGGAGATGCAGTCATCTCCACAGGGTCGAAGAAGGGGGTTAGAGTTTGATCCATTCCTAGTTTTCCCATCCCCTTGCTTTGTCAGGATATTATTGGGATCCTTGCCTCGAGACTGATCGGGGACAAGGGAGGAGACACTGCTTCTATCTTCTTTGGTCCCCCATCATTACACAGATAGAGGGACATGGCCGGATTTACGCCTGGGGAGTAGACATACTTGGGACTACCTACCATGACTTATACAGGGTAGTCCATTTACAAGGGCAGTCTTTGAGCCACCCGACCCTGGTCATGAGTTGGGTCTATGAGCACTTCATCCCTTATGACAGAGGTGTAGAGGTGACAGATCCCGGAGCTGTGAGGGTAGCTAGATGGACGAGATATGTCGGTGCTCGAGCACCTCATCGGCCCGCCACTTCTCTGACCACCGACGACATGGAGGCCACACCATATCAGACCATGGCAGGCATATGGGCGAGGAGGCTCTTACTTTGATCTCCTACTCCACCACAGGGAAACTTATTGACAGAGTGGGGCAAGTGGAGATACACCCCTTTGGCAAGTTCCTCAGCAGTTTGGCCTACCTTACATGGCATGCTTCCCCGGTAGTGCCAAAGCCTCTGAGTCGGTTCGAGAGGCCAGAGGGGGTCTTAGAGGCCGGGTTTGGACAGTTGTTACTCTTGGCGTTCCTATTGCGGCCAGGAGGGTAGTACGTGCTCGAGGGAGAGCCGGTGCACCTCAGGCACCCTTGCTTCAGATTGCCGCGGGTCCTGCCCATAGCAGCGATGACCCCATTGACATAGACTCTGAGTCCGAGGAGTTTATAGGGGGAGAGACAGAGGAGGAGGCGGGGAGGATAGTGATCCCGAGTGGCATGACACTCGGAATATCATCGCGAGCAACGAGGGCGGGCGAGCGAGTGCGAGAGAGAGTTACTCTGGTTTCAGAGGAGCCACTCTCCCAGGGCCATGGTGGGGAGGATGAGTCCGTTGTAGGATGCCATGTTGCTCCCGACCACGGGGAGCACCTCACTCGGCGGCGACATCTATGGCAGGTCTTTGACCACTGAGATCCATCCTAGAGCCCGTGATCGAGTAAGTTACCACCCTTCTCTTTAATGTTTGTTTTTAATTAGGATTGCCTTAGTTACTATTTATCCTCTTGTTTTATTTCTAATTTGTTTTCTCCTTTGTTTGCAGAGACCGCCGATGAGTGGCGAGACTTGATTCGCAGGGTATGCCTGAGATACCACTGATGATCCCCATGGAGAGGACCCGTGCGAGTTGTGCAGGATCTTTGGGGAGCCCTCGAGCTGGTAGACACACGACGTCTTTGCCCAGATCAGCATGTGGCTAGGATGGTATCGACTCTTCGCACGGAGCTAGCGGGGTATAAGACAGGCCGAGTGCACGATGAGGAGTCATTCTCGTGGCAAGATTGCGGCTGCCCCTCGGATCCCGAGCCCTCCGTGCACTCAAAGTGCCGGCATGTGCAGTCCTAGGCATGGGCGTGCACCTTCAGAGGGGTCTCATAGGGGTTGAGAAGCCACTTGGCTCTCCTAGATTTTGTATGATATATTCTTTTGTATATACCGGGCTCTTTGAGTGTTTTGACCATGCTCAGCGCATGATGGCATTGTACAGGAATTTTGATATATATATATATATTCTTTTTGGATCAGAATTTTGGCATTCATGGCTTTATTTCCTTTCCAGTTTCCTCATGTGAACTATGATATTATGCTTATATGCTTTTAGAATGTATGCAATGGAGAACAAATGATGCAAGTGTTTACTTTCTTTTTGTATTTCATGATGCTGATATATGATAATGTAGACACAATGTGATTTTGAATTTTAGTTTCTGTAAGCAATTTTGGATGCCTCATATTTGTTTTGGCAAAGTGGTGAAGACAAACCGGTACGATGAGCAGATAGACTTGCCCCTCTCCTAACTCCACACAACTAGTAAGATGTGAGGGCTCATCACCGAGAGCTAGAAAGGGCACAAGTTGTGAAATGTGTTGAAATGACAGTGATGAGAGATAGACAAAGCTTTGGTGGAACCAAATTAGGATGCTACTGAAGCTTACTCCACAGTGACTTCATAGTTTTGGGATGCAACTTGCTTTGCGGTTTCTCTAGACTTAGATCCATAGATGGCCACATGGTAGACAAAATTTGGTTTTTAGGACTTTTATTTCTCTTGGAATTTTGGACATCTGATTTATTTGTTTTTGACTCAAGATTTCAAGATTTGAATTGTTTGTCTATGACCTTTTAAATTTGTTTTTCAAGAGGACCCCTACACCTTGCCCCATGCTACTAGTAAGAAGCGTGGGTTTATCACCATAGGCAAGGCATAGGCAAATAAGGGCATTTCCATCCTTTCCCAACCCTACGTCACTAGTAAGAGACGCAAGCTCATCACCAAAGGTTGGTGGGGCAAGGAAATGTGTAAAATTAAAATTTTTTGTTTGATCTATATTTGACTTGTTTACTTGAGTAAAATGTCAGTATGTTTTTATTTCCAAAGAGATATTCATACGGGATAGATGTGACACCTTGTGAAGCTTCTAGAACAGACCATAGGCAAGACACCTATCCTAAGAAGAAACCAAAAGTGAGAAAAACTTGCAGATCTTGGTATGGTTAGCGTTAAGACTTTGTCATATCTAGATTTATTTGATGAAATGATTTGAAATAATTTGATGATATCATGGAAATAGAGAAGTACGATTAGAGTGTTTATGCCAACAACATCATGAGTTTGTAATGAATTGCTTTGAGAACAAATTCCTTGATCACAATTTTTGTACGAAACAAGCGGACAAAATGATCCTAATCTATATGAAGATGTAATGTAGATATAATTATACAAGTAGTGCTAGTTGCTTACGTGTAGAATCATTTGAGGTGTAGGGAATTGACTGTTTCACCAAATTCCTCACCTTCTAGCGTACATAAGAGGTATGCACCATTTCCATAGTCCTTCATGACTCGGTATGGGCCCAACCATTTGGGCCGAGAACTTCCTTCCTTGGCCAATCTTTTTGTCGATCTGGCTGTCTAGCCTTAGAACTAGATCACCTTCATATATGTTGCACTCATAGACCTTCTTGTTATACTGCCGGCACATCCGGTCAGCATAGACTTTGTGCCATTGTTCAACATCTAACCTAGCTTCATCTAGACTTTCTAGTTGGGAGAGACGTGCTTCTCTATAAGCGTCTTCATCCGTAATCCTTGTAATGAAATGCGGAGACTGGGTATTTCAACCTCAAGCGGAGAAGCCTTACGCCCGAATACTAGCGAGAAAGGAGTCGCTCCTGTTGGTGTCCTTATTGAGGTTCGGTGGGCCCATAAGGCTAGATATAACTTCAAATTCCAATCTCGTTTGTTTTCTTTCACCGTTTTAAGGAGAATGGCTTTTAATGTTTTGTTTGTCGCCTCAGCCTATCCATTGGCTTGAGGGTAATACAAGGAGGTTGTATGATGGCTTATTTTAAATTTATTGCATAATTCACGAACTTCATCATTCTTAAAAGAAGTCCCATTATCTGAGATAATGACTTGCGGGACACCGTACCTGCAAATGATTTGGTTCAAAATGAACTTGGCGATTCTGAACACAGTACAGTAGTAGCAAAGAGGCATAGCCTCTACCCATTTAGTAAAATATTCGGTGGCCGTGATTATAAAATTATGGACGTCGTAGATGAGGAGAGAATTTCCCTATTAAATCTAGGCCCCATGTATAAAAGAGCCATGGAGTAGCGATTGGTTGTAGAGCTTGTGTCAGCATGTGAATCTCATGAGAGAATTCTTGAAACTTATGACACCTGCGTACAAACTCTACTGCGTCATGCTCTAGAGTGGGCCAGAAATAGCCCATTCAATGTATTTTATGAGTGGTGGCATGGCCACCGAAGTGACCTCCACACATTTCACTGTGAGATTCATGGAGAATCTTCTTGGATTCTTCGTGTCGGCGTATCTTAGAAGCATTCCATCGAATGCTTTCGATAGAGGACTTATTCTATGATGACATATTTAGCTATGATAATGCGTAACCACCTTCTTCGTTGTGGTGTAGCACCTTACGGATACGTACGTCCATGATATAATTAATAATATCGGTGTACGAGGACACTCGGTGATAGAAGGTCGGGTTTCGATGTAGTATACACACTCATCTGGAAAGTCGGATCTACTAGATCACCTCCGTCCATGGATTATTAGCTAACCAATCTGCGATGATTTGTCCTTTAACCGACTTCTGATTTACGAATTTTAATTTGAATTCACCCATTAAGGTTATAAAGCACCCAACCTTTTTAGACAAGGACCCTTGCGTGAGAAAGGTTCATAAATAGTCTGTTTTTACAATGACCTTTGTTTCTTGATTTAACATGTAATGTCTTAAGCGTTTTGTTGCAAAGACTATGGCAAGACATTCTCGTTCCGCTTGTGTGTAGCGTGTTTCATAGTCGAGCAATGTCCGGATGATGAAATAGATTGCATGTTCTCTATTGTCATCATCTTCTTGAGCCAGCATACAGGCTAGCGAGACACTGGTGGCTCGTGAATATAAAATTAACGGGCGATCTGGCTTAGGTGGCATTAACGTAGGTGGTGATAATAAGAAACGCTTAACTGCGTTAAAAGCTTCATTGCAGTCTTCGGTCCAATCAATGTTATAATCTTTCTTGAGTAGATTGTTGATTGGATGAATGGCGAAACTTAAATCTGGGATGAATCTCTGGATTACACCAAGCTTTCCGAGAAACGACCTGATTCTGATTCATCCGAAGGTGGGACCATTTCGAGAACAACCTTAATTTTGGTTGGGTCAACATTGATCCTCGTGATGATATAATGTAACCTAGGAGCTTCCCTCCTGTCACACCAAAGACACATTTTTTTGGATTTAGCGTGACTCCGTATTCTATCAGACGTGAAAGAATGGCCAAGCACTTCCAGGATGGTCACAACTTCTTGGCCTTGGCCAATGAGTCATCTACGTAGGATTCCACAATTTTATGAATAAGATCATGAAATATATATGTCATAGCCCATTTGGTATGTAATGCCGGCGTTCTTGAGACCAAATGGCATAACAAAGATGACATAGCAATAGGTTCCCCAAGGAGTTATAAATGTGGTTTTAGCTTGATCTTGTTCAGATATTCTGATTTGATTGTATCCTGAGAATCCATCCATGAGAGACAAAAGTTCAAATCTAGCTCTTGCGTCAATGATGACATCTATAGATGGTAATGGGAAGTCGTCTTTAGGACGTGCCTTGTTAATGTCTCAGAAGTCTATGCAGATGCGTATCTTTCCATTCTTTTTGAGAACCGGAACGATATTAGATACCCATTGAGAGTAATCAACTAGTTTGATGAATCCTACTTAGAGGAGTTTTATTACCTCCTCTTTTACCATGAGTTTCATTGGTCTCGATTTTTGTTTAATTGGTTTTGCATCGATTTAGTGACAAGGTTGTGCACATGATGTGTGTGTGAACCCTATCATTTCTTTATAATTAAATGCAAAAGCCTTATGATGTTCCTTGAGGATCCGAGTGTGTATTTCTACTTCTAATGGAGTTAGCGAGGATCCTAACTTCAATATCCTTGGTTCATCTTCCGTTCCAATGTTAATATCAATTATTTCTTCGATTAAAGAAGCGTTACCTTCTTCAAACTCAGGCGGGGCTGGGGGTAGCTCCATCTCGTCTCCATTCTCGACTGTGTATATGTTGAGTTCCTTTTGTAGGGGAAGCTCTGTCATGGGATTCCCATAATAGGAAGATGAATGCGGGATCAAAGATAAATCTACTGCGTGATGGGTGAGATGTAATGCCGCATAGGTGTTTAAGTAATCAAGAGTGGTTGTATCACTATCGGTGTGGTCTAGGATAGTAGATTTGTTTTCATTTCCATTTAAAAGAGGATTTGACATTGTTTTTATCAATGGTTCATCACGAAGGGATACCATGAAACGGGTATCCTCTAACTTACTGTTTGGAGTAAAGCATGACGCTGACGTTGCTATTGAATCAGCAAGGAGATTTTGTTCTCGTGGGATTGCTTCAATCGATATGAAGTCAAACTCCTTGCTTAAATTCAATACAACCATTTTGTAGAGCTGTAAGTGCTCAACTCTGGTTTCATATACTTTAGAGACTTGGTTTGCTACTAATTGCGAGTCTCCTAACACTCTGATGTTACCAACACCGATTCTCTTAGCTAGGATGAGGCCAAGGAGAAGGGCTTCATACTCGGCGCCATTGTTAGTGCATTCAAATTTTAGCTTAAAGGAAAATGGTAGGACTTTTCCCTCGGGAGAAGTAAGGATTACACCTGCCCCAGCTCCGTAACGACATCTAGCTCCATCGAAATGGAGATTCCAATACTTAGCTGGGAACATGGGCGCTGGGACACTTGTTGTGTTAACGTTCTCTACTTCTATCATGTAGAGATCCCTCTTTGGAAGAGAGCCAACACCTAGGGTGCACCCCATGCCTACATAATCAAATGGTAGGAACATTGGTAGATCCTGTTCTAATAATTCAACAATTTTTGTAGTAGTTCCTAATGATATTGTTTCTACAGTGTTAGCCTCATCTTTGGGGGCTGGGGTTGCCTTGGCTAGGCTCATAGTTTCGAGATCTGTCGTAGGTACCAACTTTTCTTCTGGTTTCGCGTCGGTAGGTTTATTAAGTTGGTTTGTTGGGAGTTCAAACTCCGAGTGCATGCCTGGTCTTTTCTTTAGGTCAACCAGGTGTACATCGAATGGTTTTGGATCACCTTTGGCTATGAACACTTTTCCTAAATGCAAGAATCTTACTTCTTGAAATAGCGTAGAAGGGATTGCCTTCATACGGTGTATCCATGGTCGTGAGGATCATATTATAGTTAGTTTCCCGATCTATAATATAAAACTCAGTTAGTATTGTTTTGGGTCCTAAGGTGACCGGTAGTATTATAGTTCTAATGGAAGCGGCTTTAAGGTTGTCATAGCCTCTTAGCATATTTCGGGTTGTGGAACAATTCGTTTCTCCATACCCTAACTTTTGAAGGAAAGAGAAGGGGACTATGTTAACTGCTGCCCCATCGTCAACCATCGCGCATTTCACATAATTGTTATAGACCCACACTTGCAAGTGTAAGGCCGGATCACCTCGGCGTGCAATCTCAACGTCTGTTGGCATTTTGTTTATTTCGAATATGAATTCGGTGTCCCTATCCGGCTGCCCCGGAGGATGGATATCAAAGTCTATATGATTTACATGTTTTGGGAGGTGGAGTGATGCTAATTAGATGACCTAAACCCAATGCTTCTAAAAGAGCAGCCCTATGAGTAGGGGAGTTCTTTAATAAATCCAAAAAGGAGATGTGCGAGAAGGTTTTTGTTAGGTCATTAATTAAATCATAAGCACCTATGGGTTTTGTTAATACTTGTTGGATATTGTCTGTTTCTAGCGGGTAGCTTGGACTTAGCTGAGAGGAATACTCTCATGTCCTTATTACAACTTCTACGGGTAGTTCGGCATCTAATTCCACTAAACCGACTATCTTTGGTCGATGCTGACTTCCTAATTGTGGCGCAACTAATGGATTTAGCGAAGTTGAAGCTTCATGATCATTGTTTCCTGCAATTACACCCTTGTTTGTCCCACTTGGATTTAACTTGTTATTGTTGTGATTTGGGAGTGGATCATTGAAGATCTTGAGGGGTGCATTTTGAGGGGAAACTACCCCTGTAAAAGTATTTGGCGCTGGTGAGGCAGGATCTGCCAAGAACATATCTATGAAAGGTTGTCTTTGTTCTTCTGGCAAACGTTGCATGAATTTATTGTAGTCACGACATGTTCTAGTGTCATGGCCTCAGATTTTGTGAAAACCACAATAGGAGTTAGGATTGTAATTCCTAGTTTGTTGGCTCGGTGTATATTGTGGCCTAAAACTTTGATCAAACCGTTGCCTATTAAAGTTTTGCATTTGTTGTTTTTGGTTTGAATTCTAGTTTTGATACCTAGTTGAACTTTGATTTGGATCCCGTGTAGGGCTTCGCCGTTGTTGTTGTTGTTGTTGTGGATGATTAAAATCCACTGTATTGATTGTTGGAGTAAAGTTATTGTTTCGTTGATTGTTTATTTGTGGTGGAGTATTCACAACATTTACCTTTCTAGCCTGATCGGTTACTCCATCCGTTGTCACTCCATGATTTTTGTTAAGGATTTTAGGTCCTTGATTGACATTTGTGATAGTAGGATAAGTTGTAGTGTTTTGGTTGGAGGTGATTAACCTCCCGTTTGCTCCATATGTCTTGCGACCACTATCAATTGCCGCTTGATCTATTCGGAGAGCACTCTCAAGTACTTCATCGTAAGTTCTTAGTGGAAACTTCTGGACTTCTTCCTTTACTTCTTTGCTGAGAGAATGAAGGAATAAATTGCATAGTTCCATCTGATCCATGTTCGGAGCACTTGCCGAAGAATAGAGAACTGTGCACCACCTCTGGATGAAATGGGCGAAAGATTCGTTGTGTTCCTATTTAATGTGCAAGAATTAGTGATTCTTGTCCTTAATAGTTTGTTCATGTCAAAGGCCTTGATGAACTCTGACACAAGCTACTTGAATGAATGGATGGAAGCCTCAGGTATTCTATAATACCAATCGAGAGTGATACCTTCCAAAGTTTTGGGAAATATTTTAGCAACAACCCCATCCCAAGGGAGTAATTCTCGAATGGCCGTAGCGTAAGCTTTGATATGGGCATTTGGATCTCCCTCACCTTTGTATTTGGGCAAATCGGGAAGAGGTCTTGGAAGCATGACACTTCATATGGTGAAATCTAAGGGCTCTTTCAAGTATTCTGAATATGTCCCTATCGCATAGGTTTCGACCATTGATGGTGCCTGTTGAGGGAGTGGAGGTGGAATGGGTTGTTGATATGGCGTTGCATATGCATTGGTAGGAGCATAAGGGAACCCTTGTGGTTGAGTAAAAATACCGGGAGAGGAGAACATATCCCCTTGTGGTGATTTGGAGTACATGTTTAAGTATGAAGGGGTATTGTCCAAGAATGGATTATTTTGTACCAGACCGGGAGGTATTGGAACAGTGTTAGAAACGGTGGTTCTAATCGGCGTTTGTTGTGAATACTGAGGAGTCATACCTAATGTACCTATTCATGTGAGGAGGTCTATTTGGCTAGGTTTGGAATTTCCTGCCTACATGAGTCGAGAATGGTGATTTGCCTGGGCAAGTTCTAACCCTCTCACTTTTTCTACTAACGTTGAAATGACTTCATTTGGTGAAGTCACGGTATTTTGCCTTAGCGGTGTCTATTGTATATCATGGTGTTGTATAGGCATGTGATATCCTGATATGAATTGATCCCTGCCCTGCCAAGTTTCCCCAGGGAATTTCTGTATGTAGTGGCATGGAGGTATTTATTTGAAAAGAGACCTCGGGTTGTGTTTGTAAACCTCCTAGGTGGGTACATACTTCGAGAACGTTGTTTATTCCTAGCATAACATACCAAATGTTCGTCATCTAAACGCAGTATGTGTCGATTGTCTACTAATTTGTGGTCTAAGTAGTACTTAAGGAGACGAACTTGATTCTCTTGTGAGTGTCATATTGTTCGAGCCTGAAGGCTCTATTTGTTGTGTTTGAGCGAACTGATCCAACTCTTCTGTTTGGAAAGATGAGTTATATCTGATCCTTGGAGATGGAGTTTGTGTTGATAATTGGTTATCTGAATAGTTGTCACCCCATACCGAGAGTGAGGGTGATGATTGTCCATTCAGTTGAGTGTAGTATGCCTCAAGACCTAAGAGCGGCCTACCATATGCATCTAATCCCGACATATTTGGGGGGTATATGAATACCGCGGAATAATGGGATGGAGCGAAGGTGATGGTGAAAGCTAATGAGGTAGTAAAGATGAAATAGTCGTTTTAATTTGAAAGAACCCGGTAGAAATCTGACTCCAGACTAGAGAGTAGAAAGCGTTCACGTTGGGTTCACCAATTTTGTTGGTGAAGTTTATGTGAAGGCTAATGAGGTGGAAAATATGAAAAGTATACTAATTTGGAAGAACACGTAATAATATGACTCTGAACTAGAAAGTAGGAAGTTCACGTCGGGTTCACCAATTTTATACGATGGAAAAGTGACAAGCGAGCATAGGAATCTACAAGTAACCTTTCCTCGCACCCGACCTCCCGAGGTCGTGCCGAGACAACTGGTGGGGATTAAATATGTGTGGGATTTAGACAAGCTAATTGGGCAATCTGATGTCTTCGACGCGCACTAGTGGAAATTACGAATCTAAGGCAAAGATGGCCCTCCTAACCTGAACTGGTGTGATAGATCGATCAGCAAGGATGACTGCTCTAAGGCTCTAATCAATATCGATCTACGGTGTGATTCGGTCATAGGTTGTGGAATATGTGGAAAAATTTCTGGGATAGTTTCATGTATATCTCC
Organism: Taxus wallichiana var. yunnanensis; assembly: GCA_018340775.1. Classification (NCBI taxonomy): domain Eukaryota; kingdom Viridiplantae; phylum Streptophyta; class Pinopsida; order Cupressales; family Taxaceae; genus Taxus; species Taxus wallichiana. The sequence continues at coordinate 317,892,712 of CM031238.1, forward strand.
GGATAAGGTCATAGGGTGGATGGTAACTATATCGACTCTATGGGTGATTCTCTGGCCTAGTCCCGGCTATGTCTAACAAGTATAACTATGAGAGTATCCCCTACTTCTGGCTGTGGGACCAAAGGATCACAACCAAAGGTTTGCTCTCTCTCAAACCCTTCTACAGTCATGCGGGTATGAATCTAGGGTAATCTGTAGTTTGGTTGATTTGACCAAAACATGTGTGCTTGGTCGTCTTCTATGTTTAACCCGTGCAGTTGGAAACTGATTTGTTGTAAGTTTACCGTTGTTTGGAAGACTTGGATCCTAAGATTTTGATCTATATCAGTTATGGCTATGACGAGATTGGGTTGGGGCATGATTGGCTCGAATACGTATTCTCTGGGCTCTCTAGGTCCCGTGATTGTCATACAAAAGAAAGTTATATAAATCTAACTAATGATAGAATAAACTAAATGTAAAAGATATATACATGACATGTATAACTCCTATATTTTTGTTATTTTAAGTGAATTTTAAATGAATTTGAAAGAGCAGCTATTTTAATATATCTAGAAATTAACAATTAACCTAGTGTCGAATTTTAAAACAAACAAAGTAAACGAGTATAGCTACTTGCACATGCGGTTGTAAATCTATTCTAAGTAATGAAATAAGCTGATCTAGTCTATTTGCAGACTCTCGATCCTACCTCGGAAGTGAGAAATGAATCATAGTTTCTCGAAACTATCAATCCCCATGACTTCCTGCAATATCGAAAGTAAAATTGGTGAATAAAGTGATTGGCTACTCTATTTGATATGTTTCTAATTAGAACTTTGAAAGCTAGAACACGGATTACGCGAACAATGGCGAATCCGATGGTGCATGTGGCTATGTCCCCTCGGTGTGATCTCCTTGTTCTATATGTTCACTTGGATCCGAGAAAGCGTGTAATGCTAGCATCAGCGAAGTAGATATTGGGACAAAGGCAACTTAGGATACGGAGGTGAATCAATGCGAGTAGAGAGAGATAGCGCAAGAGTATAGAGCTTGGCTTATGTAATTCTAGCGGGATTTATTGCGAGTCATGCAACATAAAACATCCAGAACCTGAAACTATCTGTTTGAAGAATAAAACCTGCAACTTTAATGGCTTCCTATTGAAAACAAACTATTTTACTCCAATGGATTAGATGAAATATCAACAACATTTGCACAAGATGGATATGTGGCTTCTTAATAGCAAAACAACACTAACTAGGCATGCGATTAAAGAAACTAAGGATTCTAAACAAAAATGTAAGACTAACCTATTGCGGTAGAAATTCGAGAGGCAAATTTGAGGGGCCATTTGCTTGAGCACAAGCCAACTATTTATAGCATTTGTATTTACTTAAGGTAAAAACCAAATATAACTCTTAAACTATAAACAATGGCAAAACACTATTCCGGGAACCGAATCATTAATGCAAGCCTATGGCGGTGAAAAAAAAAAGCTAGTAAACGTTGAAATTTACGTGATTTGTGTTAAAGAGCATTACGGAAAACGCGTAAAGGACCACCGCCCGAGCGGGCGGTGGTTTCGTAACTGAAGAGCAAAAGGCCAAGAAAAGAGGGAAAAAGAGAAAAACAAAGCACGCGGGGGCTAAGCGGGGCATGCGGGATGATAACGCATACTTGGAGAGCTTTTCCGGATCCCAAACACCTTGCGAGGAGACCTATATCATCATTGGGGTACATGTTACGTTGTTCCGATGGTGCAGTACCCTACAATTTTGGGTACGTACAACTACCATCGTCTGAAATGTGCACAACAAAAAGCAACGAGAAAGAGAAACACAAAGAAAGGAAACTGTAACAAATCAAAACCTAGGCTAAGCCGAATCCTGCCTTATTTACAAACACAAAGAAGAATTATTTATAGTATGGCTTTAACTTAATCCCATTGAAATGGGCTGACTTCCATGTTCCATCTAGTGCTTGTGGTGATGAAGCACCCGAATCAAGTATATATGATATAATGTACGTGCCCATCCAACGAGACTTTGAATTTCCCAGGATGGCACGAAACTTGGAATCATACAATAGAACCATCTACCCAACCTCAAAATATTTGTTCTTGATGTGTCTATCATGCCATGCCTTCTACACGCTTCTTCTATTTTCTCGACTCTAGCGAGAAATAACCCGCCTCTCATCTAACTGCATTATCTTATCAAACCTCTCCTCAAGTGCTTGTTCATCATCTAATCCTCATGCACACGCTATATCCAGTGATGGTAATATGAATTCAATAGGTAACACATCACATGCAAAACACATATTGAAAAGGTTTGGCCTTGTTCAATCTCTTATAAGTAGTTCAATATGACCATAACACAACATAAACTTTATCATGGCAATCCTTTCTTCCCACATCAAAAATATTGGTTAATGTGTGATTCAAAATTTTGTTAATTGCCTCAACAGTCCCATTAGCTTGTGGGTGATAAGGAGTAGTCTTGTGGTGGGCTACCAGGAATTCTTCCAACAAGATCCTTTCTATCTCATTCAAGAAATGAGTACCCCTATCACTTGTTAAGCTCAACAAGCATCCATATTTACTGATTATGTTTTCCCATAAGAGCCTAGCTACGATACCGTTATGTAATCCCTTGTAGGTGCCACTTCTGCCCACCTTGTAAGGTAGTATGTGCATGTAATGATATAACACAAACCTATCCTTCATGTGGTTGGGGAAATAGGGCCTATGAAAGTCAATTTCCCACTTCTCGAATAGTTCTACACTGGAAATTGGTCTTAATGGCATTTCATATCTTTTCCTTGGTTTACCAAGGCACTAGCAATGGTCACAGGCCTTGCAATACTCGATATAATCTTTGTAAACCATTTCCCACCAAAATCCTACTAGAAGGATCTTGCGCGTGGTTGCATTCCCTACATAGTGTCCTCCTACAATTCCACCATGTGCTTCCTCCATGATTGCAATGCACTCATGTTCTAACATGCATCAACACAAAACCTCATCACGACCTAACTTGTATAAGTCTCCACTAATTAACATGTAGGGTGCGATGCATATGGCTAATTTTTTCTCTCTAAAGTCTTCATTCCCTCTGGCGCCACACCTGTTTTGAGAAACAAAATAATATCTTCCAAGTCAGAGGGTGCATACCATAATATAAATAATTATACATATAGCATTGTATCCTTAATGCTCTGTGCATCCTCCCCTAAGTCAATCCTTGATAAATGGTCAAGTCCCAAATTACTCTTACCTGGTTTCACAAAAATTGTAAACTCAAACTCTTGAAACAACATGACCCACTGCATATGTGCCCTTGTAAAATGAGCTTGTTTACCAAGTACTTCAATGCCATGTGGTCCGTGTAGAATATAAAGGGTGTTTCAATAGATACTTCCTAAATTTGTGTAGCGCATAGATCATTGATAATGCCTCGCACTTAGTAGTAGTATAGTTCTATTCTATTGGGGTTAGCTTCCTACTAGAAAAGCACAAGGGGTGGTCAACAATTCCCTCTCCAGGTTGTGCTAAGATTACTCCAATTGCCATCCTTGAAGCATCAACATGTACATGGAATGGCTTATCCCAAGAAGGAAAGTGTAATATGGGTGCAATGATAAGCCTATTCTTCAATGTATCAAATGCCATTTACTTTGCGCCTCTCCCCAGTGAAATGTACTTTTATGTTTTAGCAAATTTTCCAACGGTGCAACATTCTTGGCATACCCCTTAATAAATTTTTGGTAATACCTCGTATGCCCAAGGAATCTGCGCACCATGCTCATTAGGTTCTCGGGTATGATTAGGTTCTCCCAATCCCACAATAACAATAATTGTAGGTGGAAAATACATTCTGAATATCCCCAATAGGAATCCAAATGGAGAATGAAAAACATTTCTTAATGTTGAGGGATATCCTCAACTCGCTGACATCTTTCAAACATCAACCTCGGAAGGTCCCTCACTAATTATGTCCGATCATTCCAAGAATTGAAAAAATTTGGATGAAGTTTTGATGGCTCCATCATTGAAAATACGGTGTGTTCTTCACTCCAAAAGGCATGACGTCGGATAATCACTCTTTAGAGACTAAAAGGTGTTTTTCTTAGTCCTCCTTTGCAATTCTAACATGATGATATCGAGAGTCCATCTGGTGAATAGATCTCGCGCTTTACTCCTCCTTCCCGTTTTAAGACTCCTCTATAAAATTGTAGGTGGAAAATACCGTGAATATCCCGGAACCGATTTATTGGCGGAATTTGACGATATTCCAAAACAAAAATTTCGCGGCGTTTTTTCATGGCCATCATTGACGTGTGACAAGGCGTCGAATAATCACTCTGGCGTGCGTCGATGGGCGTCGATGGTCTTGATTGATGCGCGTCACTCGGCTCCATTGATGCGTCGTCGATCGGTGAGCGCGCATCATGGCTCGATTGGCGCGTCACGGCTCCATTGATGTGCGCGTCGGCTCCAGATTGATGCATGTTACTAGATCCAATTGGAGTGTCACTAGCTCATATTGATGCGCGTCGGGATCCTCTTGGCGTGTGTCAATCGGAGCCTATTGGCGTCGCGTCAGATAGATCCTATTGCGCGCATCATCGACCTATTGGCGTGTGTCTGGCTCCTGATGACGGCGTGTCGACCAACACTATCGACGCGCGTCAGCTAAGACAATTGACACGCATCAATTGAAGCCATTGACGCCTGATTTAGCCTATAAATACCCTTCAACCGGTCATTTTCTCATTTTCACCTTCCCGCTCTTGAATTTTTACAGGTCTCAATCGTTGTCAAAGATGCAAGTACAACTATAATGTCGACTTCACATGCTTCCCAACTGCAAGTTCAGCAAAAAAATCAAGAGAATCCAATTCAATCGATTTCCAAGATCAACTACAGGAATCCCTTATGCCCTCACATCCATATTGTTTTAAAGATGTCTTCAGAATATAAAGATTTGATGGATGCGTGTGAATTTACAGGGCTCGTTAATATGCCCCATTTCGAAACAGATCTGGATATTTTGAATTACCTTCATCATCCTACAATTCAGAGGACGGCATTTTTTATGTGACTACGAGCGATGGCGAATGTTCCATTGATATCGAAGCAAATGACATCCATCGGTTTACGGGCCTTCCGTTCAAAAATTTACCAATTGTTACAACCAAGGCAACACTCCTGGAAGAAGACAAGAAATTTCTCGAATCAACGTTCGGTTTCCATGTTGATTGTAAGTATAATTCGTTTTAATTCATATTTTTATTCTGTTTTTTATTCTGATACAATTTTTGTTATAAATTTATAGTAATTTTCATTGTTTCGCATTTGCAGCCCATGTCAATAAATCCAGGCGTGGTGTGGATACACAATCAATTGCACACCACTTTCTTGCTGCACTTATTTCATTTTTTCAATCCAGAATTGTTTTGCAGGGTCGCCAAACTGATATACCAAATTGGGCCATTGCATACATTGTTGCCACTATCTCAAAACAAAAATTCGATTGGTGCACATATCTATCCAAAAAAATAAGAACTGACATAACAAATTCAAAACTTTCAGAAAAACCTTTCATTTATTCAACAAACTATCTCCTCGGCCTTTATTATGAGGCACTTTTAAATTTAAAAGATAAAAAAATTCCTACTTGCACTGATGAGGAGTTGATGAAGTTGTCAATTCCGTTTGAAGAACAACATGTATAAACTATTTAGTTTGTAATTGTATTTCAATTTTTGACATTACAGTGCACAGTTATTAAAACTTAAATTTTAATGTTTTGCAGAGAAGATTTATTGAAGCCCTTCCCGAAAAAGGCGTTATCGAGAGGAAGAGGCCAACAACACGCTAAGGCTTCGGGGGACTCCCAATCTGAAATGGAAGCTCACTCCTCTCCAAACCCTCAACAGTTTGAACTCGTTAAACGCCAGAGAAGTAATACCTTCTCATATATTATTTACAAATTCCAAAGTTGCATATTTATTTTTCAATTTAAATTTTAACCAAATGAATTGACAACATTTAATATTGATGAATTGCAGGGACTTTGGAACATACACTTGTTTCACAAACTCAACCTTCTTCCCCAACTCACTCCATACGATCGCATGCATTCATATCTTACGAGCAGACAAGTACAACTCCTATGAAGGCCACCCATGACAGCAGAAAAACAACCCCTCGGCAACAAGTCTGACTCTTCGATAGTACATTTTAATTTGAAATTTTTGACTTTATGAATTGTTTTCCTATTTTTCATTTTTTCTTGTACTTTTCAGCACATGTCAATCTGATCAAACCGCGGCACCGACACCCACTCAACCAATAATTTTTAAAATGCCAACCAGAGGAACAGTGAAAAAGAACATTGGTAAACGCATGCCTTTTGCTCCGGCCCCTAGTGGGACACTAAACATTGCCTCCTCCTTTGAATTCCAACTCTCTCACTTGGTGGCTTGCCCAGTGCAATGGGCATATCTTTTTGAACAATATAAATTTAGATGAAGATTATTTGGGCATTGATAGCAATGACCCAACTAGTTTTTCGATACCGCGAGATGATTCAAGGCGGCGGTATACTTCAAATTTCAATTTAAATATGCTTTACAATTTTGAATTACATTTCGATTTAAATTTATTTATCTAAATCTTGATTAATTTTTTCACAAACAGGATCAGCCCACCCAAAGGCAAAAACAAGTAGCAGTTGATCTTGCTGAAAGCCCCCATACTTCTCCAGCAAGATCGTCTTCATCAGATTCAGATAGTGAACAGTTGCCACCTTTTCCTTTGGAGAACTTAATTGGTTATGATTGTCAATCCCATGTCAGTGAGTTTATTCTTCCTCATATCAATCAGCTTATAGAATGGGAGAGAAGGGCTAAAGTTCTTATCAATGAGATTATTAGTCGTTATGAAAATTATTGGCAACGGATAGTTTATACGTTGCGATCCGAGAATCGACTGCGAAGATGGATTCCTTACTTACCCAAGTAAGAAGTGGGACATCACGTATAACAACAACTATAAAGATGACATTTTAGATAAGGCATTAAACAAATTGGAAAATATTAGTGCGAGGCCGGGCATATTTTAACAAATGGTCTAAGGACAAGGATTTGGTAGCAATCGCAAATGCCGAAAGAGATAGAGCGGTTGTAAGTACTATTACATTCAAACAATCATTCTTGTTAATTTGAAATTTTCATTTTTTAGTAATATTTTGAATTGACATTACTCTTTTTGTGCAGTTGAAATATGAAAATTTGAAGAGTCAGGCGAAGGTTTTGCAAGTTCACTTGGAAACAACAAAGAACAACTTATCCGCAGCAAAAAATTTGAAGCAAAATATTGTTTTGGTTAACAAACAAAACAATACACTAAAGCGGATAATTAAAGAGCATGGTTTCGACCCTGACATATTATTCAAAGCTAAAGCAGCTGATCCAAATTTGTTGTCGCATGGAGATGCGACAAATCAAGAAGAAATAATTTTAAAAAATGCGGATAGTCTTTGCGGAAGATCTTATAAGTTCGGGGTTATTTAAATGTTGGGGAAAGAGGTACAGCCACAGTGGAAGAAGCCGTTGGGGAAGAGAGCAGAGGAGTAGAATTGGATAAAGAAAAAGAGGGTTTTGAAAACTAGAAACTTTTATTATTGAGGAAACTTTAAATATTGAATTTGAAAACTTCTACTATTGAGTATGTACTATGGTATTTGAATTTAATTATATGGATTTATATACAGTCTTTAATTTTAATTGCATTAGATGGTGATTATCATGAATTATATGTATGTTTCTTGTTTACTTGCATTGTCATGAATTGTATGTGGACGTAGATGATGAATGATGATAATTGATAATTAATGATAGATGATGATGAAAGACGATGAATGACGATAATGATATGATATATATGGACGATGATCAATTTAATGTGGACGTAGATTTATCATCAAGCACAATAATTCTTCTTCTCTAGACTTTTGTACTTGTTTTAAGATAATTATTCTCTATACTTGTAACGATATGAGCATAATGTCATTAGAATGGATATAGATGATAAATAAATGGAATGTGTTATAATGGATATAGATGACATTAATGATTAGAATGGATATAGATGACATTAGAACGAATAGAATTGTAATGATATGATTATGAATTATTTTAAAAAAACTGAATTGTTTTAATAAATTTAAATTAGATAAATAATTGTGTTAATAATAATTGTAGTGTCAGGAGTCAGGATATGATAATGATATGGTGATGATATGATATATATGGATGATGAGGAATTTTATGTGGACTTATATTTAAAATTGTATAATGTATTGTTTATCCCACAGTTAAAAAAATATATCAAAGGATTTTGCACATATAAAAAATAAATTAAATATAATTCTAAGAAATCAAGAAAGAATCATCACTGGTAAGAAATTAAACATAATTGCAAATATGATAGGGTTTAGCTTACCTCTTGCGTATTAGATTCTTTGTGAAATCATCAAGGGTAACGTCTTTAGATCTTTGTTTTACGACATTGTAGATAGAGGGTGAGTTGCTGACATTGTCGATCTGAGAAGTGCCACCAACATCTTTAAATATATAGACCAACAATATCTTTAAATAAATGTAAATATATAGAATTAGACCTGTAACATCTTTAATGATAACAAGAGCTGAAAAAATGTAAAGTAACAAACAATAAGATTATGTTGAAGAAGATACCTATTTAAAATTGAAATCATCACCGGTAATGTGCTAGATCTTTGTCTTAAAAAAATTCAACACAAAAAATGGATTAGTAGATAGATGGGTGAGTTGCCTGACATTGTCAGTCCCGAGAAGTAACAGCTTCCTCGGACGGATGTCAACCCACGTTTTCAAAAAATAAAAAGATTGTATTTAACTAAATGTAAATACATAGACCTGTAACATCTTTAATGATAACCAGAGCTGAAAAAAATGAATAGTAACAAACAATAAGATTAAGGGGAAAAAGATACCTCCTTAAAGTTGAAATCATCACTGCCACTGGTAATGAGCTAGATCTGTGTTTTAAAAAAACCCAACACGAGAAATGGATTAGTAGATAGATGGGTGAATTGCCTGACATTTTTAGTATATAGACCTGTAACATCTTTAATGATAAAGATAAAAGATAGATAAAGAAGATACCTATTTAAAGTTGAAACAATCCATTATCAATAGCTTCATCAAACTCGATGTTGTCTTCTGTAGAATGTGACGAAGAGCCAATTACACTCTCAAGGTTGGGAATATTTGTACTTGTTGCTGTATTATTCACACCTCTTCTTTTCAAAGGAATTCCGTGCTGCAATTGCTCTGTCGAAAGGAAAGGTTTCGATGGAGTATCGAGAAACATAACACCTCATGCAACTTTCCAGATTTTTATCCAACCTGTTTCTCAGTTTTGATTTTATAAATGACAATGCACTGAAAACCCTTTCATCCTCCATAGACCCCAAAATCATTGTTTGGCATAACTCATATAATCTGAAATATTCACTGATATCTTCTTGTAAGATAGAACTTTGATAGATTCCTCGCCACAGCCTTGTAATAGCACCACTTTCAGAAGGTTGATCTAAATTCTTATATTGGTTCCTCATTGTTGTTGCAAAATTTGTTGACTGAAACTTTAATAAATCGGCATTCAGTATACCTTTGATTTCCATACCCTTGAGCTCTGACGTCTTTGTAAATTGTTCCATTATTGTACCCATTGATTTATGGAAATGCTTTCTGACAAAGTCTGCATGGCCACCTTCAGTATTCCAAAAATTAGGATTCATCACACCCATGGCTTCCAGAATTTTATCTTTACAGAAACGTTCCCTAATTTCTGATGACAAGGTTTCTAAAATTTTTTTAAGCTTTATTCTTGTTTCAACTATAACAGACTCAAACAAATTACGTGTCACGGGAACATCTTCTCGTTCTGATCCTGTAATATCTTGACGTTTTTGCAAAATGTGCATTGGTATTTCCCTCCCATTAACAGTGATGCAGAGGTGATCGTGGATATTAAATCTCAAAAAGGTGTTAGGATTTTTAAGATCTAATAAATCTTTCCAATTTTCAAAAACAGGTGCATCAAAAACTATCACGGGAACATCTGATATATCAAGACTTTGACATACCATTTTCTCATCCGTATAAAATCCACAATATAGATTAATCTGCCCTGTGCATGCTTCATCAATGTATTGATCTCCTTTAACATTGGAAGAATACCAACCAATGTAAGCAATGTCTCCAAATCGTTAAATGGAACAACAAGTCCCTTGCCTATCGACTTCATGATAATATTTGTGCATGAAACCAACCAATGAAGGATACTCCTCACGAACTCTGCATGCAGGTTCATACAAAGAGATCCATCTAGTCTCCACATCCTTCAGAAGTTTTTTGCCATCTGTAATTCCAATTGCAAATTTTTGGAACTCGAGAAAATGCTTTGGGCTGCTTGACATATAGGCATGAAGTTCTCTTATAAGGTCTTCTAATTTAGCAACATTTTCGTGGTTGCTTACCATTTTATACGCTAAATTCATTATGTGAGCCATACAGTGAATTGGTAGCATATATGGGGCCACTTGTTGTTTGTAATCTAACACGAGCCACTGTTCGGTGACCTGCATGACGGATGCACCATCTGCTCCAATGCATACCAACCGTAGCAATTTCATAATCAGTCATTCCAACAACATCTTTCAAATGAGAAACAACTATTTTATATAGGTTTTCGGCATTGCAATTTTCAACCATTTTCATAACACCCAACAGATGAGGTGTCCTTATATGATTTTCTAAAGTATAGATGTGGATACATACCCATGCGGTGTTGTCAACTGCTTTGTCACTTCATCAATTGAAAGAGAGATAAAGTTTGCTTTTTTTACATTCTCTTTCAAATCTTCCTTCTCTATCATCGAGAGGCATTTTGCCATTTCCCATCCACTACTTTCAGACCAATGAGACTGAGGTACATTCAGCATTCCGTTAAATTGATACAAAACTTTGAAATCGAGGAAATCCGAAATCGCTCTTCCTTTTTTTAGTATTTGAAAAAGAGTAGAGAATTGTATGAATTTTGCATGTAGATTTGTTTCTTTCATCTTACCAATATGCGATGTGATCGTTCCTCCCTTTTCCAATAGATGTCTGTGTTTTTTCTGCTCTGCCTCATATTCCATGCTGCGTATCTAACATGCATGCATTCTTTTTCAGTTTTCCACCTATGTGTTTTGATTTTCTAGCCATCCGCCCCCGTTACAGTTAAATATTGTTTTCCACAATGTTTTTCTATAGTGTCAAACTTGATTGCATTTTTGTTGCTTTCCCAATTTCCACGTACATATTGTACATGTACATTGAGATGGGATTTCTTGAAATTAGATGATTGTACGGGTTGATAAACAAAATTTAGCTGCCCAATCAAACTTGTATGTCCTACCATGGTCCACATATTCTTGTTCATTTTGATGCTTTACTTTTTTGAGTAGAATTTTGAGCAATATCACAATCACCTAGTTTCCTCTTTCTTGGACCGGAGTTTGATTTTGATTTCTGTCTTCCATTTTGCTGAGTGTTTGTATCTGTGATATCTAGCTGCACTTCTAGTTGCACCCCAATAGGAACAATATCTTCAAGATCTGGCATATTATCGTAGGTTTCATTTGTTTGACTTTGATACTATGCAGAATGCATGTCCACCTCAATAATACCTTCCACACATCGATATTTTGATTCTTTGTGGTGGCATCTATATGATTGGTATTTATATACGTATCCATGAGTTTCCAAATACTTGAAGAGTGATTTACTGAGATTTCTTACTTACTTTTAGGTTATTCGTATTCTTTGGGCTGGCACCTTCCATTATTATGAAAAGAGTCTGCGTCGTCAGCAAAAGAACCAAGTAGCGACTCTGTCCAGTGTCTGAGGTCTTGTCGCGTCCCTGTCTGAGGTCTTTGTCACGTGTCAACTCTGCGCCTTGTCGCGCGTCGACACCCCATTTCTGTCAACTTCGTCCTTTCATCGAATATCTTTGTCGTCACGTCGACACACGCCCTTCAAGTGCCCTTGTCGAACACTTCTTTTCCCAAGTCACGCGTCAACACTTCCTCTTCGCGCGTCGAGTCAAATTTCACATTTTTTGTCGCGTCAACGCCCTTGTTGCGTGTAAACATTTGTCGCGTCATCGGCGTCGATCATATGTAATCACAATGCCAACTAAGTTTTTATAGGAGATGTTTTCAAATGAAGGTGAAGCCGACCCCCAAAAAAATATACTTATATTTTAGGCGAAGGTCTCCGAATAATTCACCTTTCATTTTCCTAAAATGAAATTTTTGCCATATTACAATCACGCGGCTAAAATTATCGATGTCCTTCTAGAATCTCTTTAGTGCTGGGTAAGGGTATGCGAGTTCAAATTTCATCCTCCCATCCTGGTAATTTGTTAAGCTACTTGAGGTATACTACAACCTCAATCATGTAGGTTTTTATAGGAGATGTCTCCTCCTTTGAATGAAGGATTCAATTCATTTGATAAGGCCCCCAAAAAAATATAACTATATCTTTATTTCTCCCAAGGAGTGGTGAAATCCTTTAAGCTTGTGGTACACGTGCGAAACAAATCCTAAAATTTGAATAATTCATGATCTTCAAACCTATTTTTCTCTAAAATCTCCATTAATATCTCCTATTATTCTTGCTCATCAAAGCACGATTCTAAGCCAGTTCACCCAATAATTCCAGTATTCTATCCTCCACCATGGATCTATCTCCCGAGTTAGGAACTTAACAACCTCGCGAAAGCCTCATCCACCAATGACTTAGTAGTCGATATTCGAAAGCTTGAAAGAGATCAGCCACAACTCCTACCAGCTTTCTATATGATGGAACATTTATGAATGAATGTACCATGCATGCACGCAACCTTGTAAAGTGGATTAAAGCTTATGCACCCATAAAGAAGGCAGCAAGGCTTCCGCACCTTCCATCCAAGCTTTCTCACATGTTTGGAAGTGAAAAAGGTAGATTCCTTCCTATGGTTATCTTGTATGATAATAGGTGCATTGCTTGAACAAACCTAATAGAGAACATGATTCTCACTTCATGCCACTCTAGAAGGTTATCGCGATGGGTCACCCACCAACGTGTTGCGGTCCCAAGCAAGGTATAACTAAGCATCCTTCTCCTTTTGATCTCACATCTCCATTGGGTCTCCATTTCTCGCAAGAAAACATCATGGTCGATCCCCCCAGAATAACTTGGAAACTTCTTTCCTCCTACACGCTTGACTAAGCATGCCTTTGTTACTCTCATCACAAAGCCTCTTAACTACCTTATGACTAACTCATATGTCCCGTGCGCCCAATTATCACATGCCACACTAGTTGTATCACTTATAGATTGAGCATCTTCCCACTAAATAATGCCTTCTTTTTTTGGTTGCACAACCTCAGGGTCCTTGATAGTGCACACATAAATTTTGTCTAGGTCTTCTTCTCCTAAAGGCTCAATATAGGGCACTGACTTCCCATCCATCAAAGGAATGATAACACGTTCCTCTTTATTCTCAAAACTTATATAACCCTTGTTGAAACATAAGTTAACATTGTTCTTATAGCACCGGGGCACCCAAGTAATCTGGAGAGTTGTCCACCTCAATAAGCACTAAGAATTCAAAGTCTCTAGTTAATTTTCCCCCTTGGATAGTGATAGTAGCATCCTTTAGAACACAAATGGGCATTTCCTTTTTATTATTAGCCATATACAACACATTTAAAGATGATTGTAATGGAGGCCTTCCTATTTGATTCCAGGCCTCCGGGTGAGAACATTAACCTCCACACCTATGTCGATCAGAATATTACTTAGGAGCCATCCATCAACAACTGCATTCAAGGTAATCTCCTTATTGTAGTCAAGGCTATGGGGAGGAATGTTAGCATGAAAATCCTACCTATCCCACTCTAATTCATTGCTTGGTATCTTATCTCTCAACCATTCTCCTAATAGAGGAATGATATTCTCTTGCGCAACATCTTACACACCTCTTTTACATCATCTATATCTGATTGAGGGTATTCAACAATTTTCTTCTATTGTAACTTCCTGGATTTCTCTTTTAGACACTGAATTTCCCCTTGAAGACTTTTGATTATGTCCATGGTCTCTTGATAGAATTCCTTTTGATGGGTAGGGTCTCGGATACTTCCCATATACCACCTCTTCTCTTGTAATTAGTGGTATTTGTTTTGGTATTTCCCTGGCATGTGTCACCTCAGCTCGCGTTGTCACCATTATAGGTTCTAACTTTGACTCACGCGCCACCCTTGGTTGAAATGTGAGTCGATTTCTTAACACTTACCATCTCGACACCTTCATATTTCCATTGTTTCTGGCTCATGTGTTTAAATAGCTCTGAGAACTCCTCATACTTGTGCTTCTTCCCACACTAAGAGCACTGTATCCATTCAGGACATTCGAGCTTGTAATGCTCTGTGGACCTAAAGTTATAACAAGTCCCACGAGGGAATTTACCTCTTCCACCTCTGCAATTGCAATAACCTCTAAATCCTCTATGAAAGCCTCTTACATGAGCTCTTCCATCCATACATCCTTCATAGCGATGACCATCATCCTTGGAATTGTTTGCAATGTTGGTCTAATGCACACCAATATCAATGACATCATGTATTTGGTTAGTCAATCTACAATCCTTGGTGTCATGAGTAGTAGAGTTACAAATCTTACAATAGCAAGACACATTCTTATGGATCATGCGCTACAGTAGTAGACACCTACTTGCATCATGATATTTTTGGAAAATGTAATAGTCTACCATCATGGTGCGTATTGATCTCCGAGGACAACTATCCTTCATATGCCTCTCTACCTCACAATTCGTGCACCATAGGCCACTGTGAGTCTCATGTGCTAAGTTCGTAGATAGCTTCTCTGGTTGCTTTACCATGACAATAATTTGAGCTTCAAGAAAAGGACTAACACCGGTATCCACACTTCCCACAACCTTAGTGTGCAAGGAAGCCTCCAAGGCCTTGTGCGGGTATGTGAAAGTCTTATGTGGAAATAATCTCCCAAAGGGCACTATTAATCCTCCAACAAACCATTGAGCATGTTTTTTTATTAGATACATTAAAAACAAGGATTGGTTCCTAGGGGCCATTACAAGATGAGGAACAGAAAACAACAAGCAAGAAGGAAACGTAAAATTCCAAGAAAGGAGTTAAACATGCTTAACTCTTACAATTAAGAACCAAACTTTGTATTAAGGTGGGAAAACCAGAGAGAAGGAGAAACAATCTCTAAAACAACAAAACAACAGAAGTTCACCAAAATTTTTCCAACAGTCCAGAACCATAAGTTAATTTTTTGGAGATCCCCCACTGCTACCATTGTGGCTATCTTTGATCACGTCACCCTCAACACCTTTGTCATTAATATCTTCCTCTAGCTCATCCTTGGAGCTACTGATGCACAAGTTAAAGTTCCTTATTTTAGTGCCCTCCTCCATCCCTTCTAACATGTCACTTAGCTTTTTGACTTGGTCCTCCAACTCCAGAAATTTCTACTTGGACTTCACCTAAGTAGTGAAAATTTGCTTAGAAGCATTGATGACATCCATCATTGTTTCCCTTTGACCAACATTGGTTTCTTCCATCGCATGAAGCACCCCTTCTAAGTACTGTACCTTTTTGTTCAAATCCTCATAACCTTTTAAATTCCCATCCAAATTTCTTTTTCTTGAAGTGCTCACTTCCCCATGACCATCCTCACCCATTTCTTTACCAGAATCCTCCCCCACAATTTTGCATTTGCCAACCTTCATCTTAGTAAGGCAATCTATGAGAGTGAGGTCATCCTCATCCGCATGCTCTTTCAGGGAAGAGGACAAAGCATGTTTCCCATTTTCAAACATCAGAATAATGAGCCCTTCATGTAGAGGCATCTCCACTTTATCCTAGCTAGAAAGCCATCAAAGAGTTAGTCAAAGACATAAACAAAAAGAAGGGGATGCTCACCATGACCTTATGGCGGAACATGTTTAGAAGGGTCATATGGTGAGTATATATTTTTCTATATTTTCCTTCCAGAGTGATGTACTTCATGATTTAAAGGCACACCTCTTTCCATATACCTAGAATGCATGACCTAACAATACCATCCGTAAAGAAAAGAACATCTTTCCTTGCCAACAAAGAACAACTCAATTTCCTGTTCTCTGCGGTTCTATCCTTAAATTTTTTAAGCCCATCCATTTTCATGTCCATGGCCAGGGCGATGGTGGACTCAGACACCTCAATTTCCATCCCTCTGACTTCAAAATTATCCTCTTTCCAAGATTTGCCAAAATCCTTAGACAGGAGGGGTCGTGACCATGTAATTTGGAAATGAAATTACTGAAAACCCCCAATCCTAAGCTTGTTCCACAAAGGCTGATTAAAATAACAGTTCAACTCTAATCCTATCACCCCCCATTTTCACCAGACTGAGCTTCTTCTGTTTGCTACTAAAATTCAAAAAAAGACCTTCTTTCGCACTAGCAGAAATCTTGGAAAACAAGATATTAAGTAAGTTGTCGCCACCACAGGGCTCACTCGTGCCAACATTATAAAACTTAGTGCCCTCTATCTCTACTAATGATCTCATTAATGTCCATGGGTAATTTATCAAATTTACACCATATCTTATAATCATTACAATTGATTCCATAATTGGCCATCTTATCCGCACATTTGTTCCCTTGACGTAAGGTATGATTATAAGAAATGCTATCAAAAAATTTGAAGTTTCCTTCACATCATTGAGGATATTACTAATGGCCCAATTAATGGAACCATGATTATTGAGGGAATTAATTAAGAGGAGAGAGTCACCTTCAATCTAGATGTCCTTGAAACCTTTTTCTTTAGCCAACAAAACCCCCAAAGAAGAGCTCTAGCTTCCGCCATGTTGTTGGTTTGGTGACCTAATGGACCCACGTAGGAAAATAACCAATCTCCTTCACTGTTCCTTAGAATTCCCCCCCCAGTAGGACCCAGATTCCCTTTTGAGGCTCCATCAAAATTTAACTTAACAACATTTCCCCAGCCTATTCCAACTGGATTTCTTTTTAGGAATGTGTAATTCCACCAGACCAAGGGCGAACTTGTCAAGAATTGTCTGCTCACTATTCGTAGGGTTTCTTGACTTTACCTTTAAAGAGTTTAATGTTTTCCTTTATGGCATTCAAAGTTTTTCTTCTAACTTTCGAGAGAAGAGATTTTTGATCGCGGAAGATACCATCATTCCTGGCTTTCCATAAACCCCCAAAAAAATGAGGGAGGGCAATATTCCAGGCCTAGATCAAGATAGGAAAATGGAAAGGGATCTCCCATTGAAAGCAACAATCTTCAATCGTCAAGGGCAAGATCCATTGGATATTGAACAGATCCAAAATAACAAAGAAAGACAACATGGGAGAAGGAGCAATGAAGGAGGAGATGGTTGAAATTTTCCTCCTCTTTCTTACAGAGAGAACATCTATTGGGAATCTTCATTCCCCTTTTCCTGAGATTGTCCATAGTCAAGATTTTATTTTGGGCAGCCAACTAGAAAAAGATATTAATCTTTGGGGTGAGATCCTTCACCCAGAGTTTACCCCAATAGTCCTTGTGCAAATCATTCTTGAAATTTGACATGTAGGCTGATTTAACCGAGAAATTTCCAGATTCTTCTTCTTTCCATTGAGCATGTTGAGAAGGATGAATATCTTAAGATATTTTTGACAAGAGAGTCTTAAAGTTTGCGTAATACTCCTATACGCTCTCTTCCATACCTTGTTGAATCTCCTTCAACGTGATAATGATCTTCTCGTTAAAACCGAGGATGATGGAATTAAGCTAAGAAGGCATTACACAATACGGTATCGTCTACTACTATTTGGTCAGGGTCATACTTCCGGTACCAACTATGCGTGCACCCTTGCAACATCGTTGCAAACTGACTTGCCTTCCATTCTGGGGTAGTGATCCCTTTTTCATGCCATAACAACTCACATTTGTGTACATGATCTGCAGATCCTCAACACCTTAGTAATTTGGCATATGTGTTGGTGAGAAAATTTTTGGGTGGAAAAAATTTCTGATTTCTTCCAATGCTCAGGAAGATAAGTCCCTCTACTTAACCTATAACTACCATATGTGTATGTGTTAGAAAATGTGGATTTATGTGGCAGCCTTTTGACTAGGGATCTAACAGGGGCACTCCACTAACCATGTGGCAAAGCTAACAATCTCTTGCTAGGGGAGAATTTGTCTAAAAAACATGAAAGGGGAATGAGAAATGAGATAGAGGAACTAATGTTATAGGTAGGAAATAAGATTCCTACACACACTAGTTAGAAACTTCAACCCATGCATATATGAGAAGAAACAACCCTGCAAATGGTGACAAGATGAGATAAGATTGCGAACTCATAGTTTCTAAAATTTCCTCATAAAAAAGGATAGAAAATCCTTCTTCTTGTATTGATGCTTAAACAAAATTTGTACATAGTGTGGGAATAGAATAAATTTGAGAGTGGAGGAAAGTAGAAGAAAATGGCTATCTCTTTT
Organism: Taxus wallichiana var. yunnanensis; assembly: GCA_018340775.1. Lineage (NCBI taxonomy): Eukaryota > Viridiplantae > Streptophyta > Pinopsida > Cupressales > Taxaceae > Taxus > Taxus wallichiana. Next base: position 317,911,386 of record CM031238.1, read on the forward strand.
GCTTTCTCTAGGTACGATGCACTCTTGAGTTTACAAGATCAATTGCCAACCCTTTGAAATGGGAATGACGTTACAATTTATAGAATGAGAGGTGACTTATCATCTTCCTCATGACCCTCTATATGCCTTATTTCTAACTTTAGACTATTCGTATTCCTATCAAATATTTAAGTCCCTTTTATAAAATCAAGGCGACTTAATTTACATTATGTTTCTAAAGTCACTATTAGGTGACTTAAAGACATCAAAAAGTGCAAACCCCAATGAAGAATTAGAAAATTTGAAGGGGAGATAAAGTTATGGGGAAGAGGAGAGAGAAATTTTGAGAGAAGAAGAAGACTATATGTCACCTGATGAAGCCCGTTGATCCACGTTGATGGAAAGATCCAAATGCAGTGAAAATCTGAATCTTTGAACTCTTTGCACACTGTGAAACTCCTCTAAATTAGCTCATGAACACTTGCCAAGTTGAATGAACTAAGATGGATCTTGAATGCCCTGTGAAAAATGACTAGGATGCTCTTGACCAATGATGTCCCCATGAATGATTATCCTTGTATGACCCATTGTGCCAAAACTACTTTTTGAGTGTAACTTACTATTTTTAGTAAGTGTGAATTGCGAGCCAAGATGACCTTTTTGATGACCTTTCCTGCAATGCTCCCTCTGTGTTCACTACCTTATTCATGGAATCTTAAAATGGTGGCTTACCCAAAGTAACAGACCCTATGCAAGGAGACATGCTATTTTTAGTAAGTGCGCCATGAATGTCAAATTGCGACAAAACGGGTCTTGAAATTCTGGTTTTATTCCAAGGTTCCATGCTCAATTTTGAGTAATTCCTTCATTTGAACAAGTGGGAAAATGATGTTTTCATTGGTAGGGGAAGAATACTAAAAAAACTCAGTCCTCCATATCCCTAAAAAATAGGGGCTTCATGGTGCAAAAACTAGTTCACGTGAAACTAGATTTTTCAATGATCATTCCCTCCAATTTTCGGATGATTTCGCCCATTGGATATTTGAGAATTTGAAAATTTCTTTGAAGAGGGAAGAATGTTGATAAAAACACAACCCTCCATATCCCTAAAAAATAGGGACTTCATGGCGTGAAAACTAGTTCGCGAAACTAGATTTTTTGACGATCGTTTCCTCCAATTTTTGGTGATTTCGCCCACCGGAACCTTGAGAAGTGGAGAGGTAGCTCACTGATTTTTTCCACTATTGTGTCATGGTGGCCATTAATGGAGCTTGAAATTTTCAGGTATGGTTTTTGTCTCCGTTCGCAATGAAATCAACTCCATTGCGATAGGTTTTTCATTATGGTGCTTCACGTGAAATTTCTCTTCAATCCGGCGACCGGTTTGATGGGAAATCAAGCTTTTTCCTTCATAGAGCCGGAAAGAGGATTTCTTCACTGTGAGAATTCCTTGATGAAAATTGGAGGTTTTAATATGATTTTTTAATGGCCTTCAAGAGAGAAGAACTCAACAACAAATGGTTTGTCAATCCGTGCTCCGGTTTGGAAGATTTCTTCAAATTTTAATTTCATGGCAATGGGGATTTCCATTGTTCTTCTTCTTTGTTCTTCATTTCTTCTTCTTATCTTGATGAATTATTATTATGAGACCTATGTGCCATCATGGAGTGAAGGATAATGTGTTGTAATGGAGCTGGTTCAAGCTTTGGCAATGGTGGAGTGGTGGACTGGTGTTCTCTGCAGTTTTCTTCTGGTAATGGAGAAGCAACAAGAAACAACTAACAGTTAGAATTTTTTTCAAATTTTTGGGTTGGAGTTGGGAATTTTTTTCATGTTTGATTTCCTTGACCTCAGGGACATGAGGGACATCAAATTCCATGGTGGTCAAGAGGATGACATGTGGAAACGATTCGACAACAAGGGAATGATTATTCTAAAATTAGCTTTAAAGCATTGAGGGACTGAAACTAGTCGTATGGGTGACCAAAACACTCTCCTAGAGGGCTGGGCACCTTTTTCCATGTTTTATTTCCCTCACCTTAGGTACATGAGGGAAATTAGTTTCCACAAAGGGGTCTTGGAGCCGACACGTGGCGCTTGATCCAACGACGAGGAATGAGTGCTCAAAAATGCACCTGGGGCCGAACTGCAAAGTCTCGGAGGTCACATGAGGGCCCAAGAGGTCACATGGGGGCTGGATGAATTTTTCAAGGGTTGGTGTACCTGACCTCAGGGACTTCGGGGACATGAAATCCTACTAGGCTCCTAGTGCTGACACGTGTCCTCTCGAAAAATGACTAAGTCTTGAACTGCCTTTGAGAGGGTAACTTGGAACGATGATAACTTGAGCTCCCGGTGGAATTTATTGGTAAAATGTTATATGATCTTGATAGGAAATAGAATTTTGGATCCAATGGTGGGGATATTATGTCTTTATTCAACCATATGATCCCTAAAAAGTGTTTTTTTGATTTGATACTCTAGTTGTGCTCGAGAAAAACCGCCTTCCAATCCTATACGCCAAGGTGTTGTGAAAAATATGATTCACCATCATGTAGCTATTGGAATCATATTTATAGATATGTTTTGTTTTAATCCTAACTCCATTCAAAGCTCCTAGAATCTTCTTCTGAAGCACAATAGCTGTTATAGGCCTCTGTATCGCTAGGCTTTTGAAACTTGTTTTTACTTAGATTGCCCCAAGTCTTTCCAAACTTCCCCAAACCTTCCAAAATAATTTCCATGATGTTTTAAGGTCTTCAATTCACCTCCATGTTGAATTTTTCCCTTCCATTCCACTCCAGGGGTTTTATCCAGTCCTGGGAAAGCCAACGATATCCCTTCCCAATACTTTGCCAAAAGATAGCATCTTTTCGAACTCCCTAAAATCACTTAGGGGGAATGAATAGACTTTCCTAAATCACCTAGGGGACTAATTTGAAATCAAATGGGGGTGACCAGATTGACGAATTTGACCTGGGGTGCCTAGGAATGATAAAACATGAAAATTTCGGCACATGGGTATAATTTTCGTGCTTGGAAACTTCCAATTTCCATGTTGCACATTTACACGATAACAAGATGCAAATGCATTTCAAATAACATGTGATGAGGTGGTTGAGGCCCTTGTCCACATGATCCAGAACCTAGATTCCCCCCGGTGTTTCCTACACCACCAGATCCACTAGATCCACCACCGCATGTTCCTCTTGACCCATCGATCCTCAAGATCCATCAAGTTCACTGTGTCTACTAGTTCTTAATCTACCTATCCCACCAAATCCACCTCTCATAGTTGGTAAAGGTCCTAAAGTGGTCGCGCCTTGTGTCTCCAATATTGTGCTAAACTGCATGCCAATAGTTTGTGATATTGCACCATTACCAAATGTGTGTCCTACGCCGCTTCAGACGCGATACAAAGCTTTATGTAACCATAATTTTTCCAAAATGTTGTACTAGATAATATACTTCCAAACATAGGAAATGATTGTGCAACCATAGATGTAACAAATGAAAAATTATACCTCTTAGGTGTTGATCGGTTACTTCCACTAATACCAACTAGGTTAGTAATACTTAACTCTAGATTTGGAAAAATAAGCTCTAAGGGTTGGTTTCCGGGTGGATTCGGATGCTTGCTGATGGCTCTTCTCCTTTATTCATATGACGAGCTCTCTCCAAAAGCCGAGGGGGTTTCTCTTCCGTGCTTACCAAGATGGGGTAGTACAGATTGCTCAAGTTCCACATCCTTCGTGTGAACCTCAAATCCTTCCCGCAACGTCTGCTTCCATAAATCCATCACTCCTATAGCTTCACGTTGTCTCTCTAACTCCCTCTCTCGAGATTCATTATACTTGATCCACCTCTCCTCTCTCTCCATTTCGCCACAAGGTCCACCATCCTTCTACCATGCTAGCTTCCGCACCTTGCACCTAACAGAATTTAGCCAGCCATGGGAAAGGCTTATAAACTCAAAGTAATGACCAGGATCTTGATAGCCAGTGGAATAACATGCAAGAACGATCCTCTAGGCTCCCTCAAGAACTCAAACTCAACAATCTCTCGGGAAAGAATACATAGAAATAACATATTCCAAGGTATAACTAGTCAACACTCTACTCCACTAGTGATCAACAACACGGGTCCATGTTAGATTGGCATCATGTAGGCACTGATATTCCTCCTGGGTCCAAACATGAGGTCTATAGTACCAACTCATCCTTGATGCATATGCTGATAGCCATTCATACAACTCTATAGGGAAATACCAAAAGAATGTCTCATAGAGTTCGTGATACAAGTACTCCTCCACCCATTTTCATGCATCAAACTCAGATCCAATACTGAACCTCTGAGAAAACTCATCCTCCATGTTTTTGAGCCACGCTTCGATACTATCTAAGGTCAAGTGCTCCGTCATCACACATTCCTCTCACAATAGCTTTAAAAGAGGTCCCGACAATGGAGCCAAGATGTAGTCATTATTTTACACTTAATACTTCTTTCTAACCCCAAGCATGCCGACCTATCATCTAACATACACTAGGTGCTCACCCGAGGTGGGCGCAGTATCGAACCCCTCCTTTATGTGATATTTTCAAGAGAGTTATACCATTAATGGAAGATTATTTGTAGAAACAAAAGTACATTCATCTACTTTGAAAGGTAGAAGGTATAATTAATAAATATACACATTAACGCATCAAAAAATCTAAATAACATTGTGAGAAGTAAAAGAAACTAGATCTCAATAAAGATAAGCCATATAACATGAGGGTTTACACCCGTAAGTAGTTTGTACAAAAATAGATCAATGTATATTGATTTAACGAGTCTCTGTAGCCATACTACATTCGGAAGGGTCATCTACGACCATATACATCAAATGGCGGAGACTCAACTCATGCTAACCTTTGTGTTGCTTTTGCATGAATTTTCAGATATCTTTGCTTGGTTCTACTTAGACATGTCAGGGTTAGATATGGAATTAGTAGTGCATAACCTAGTTGTGCACGAAGAGGAAAATCCTATAAAACAAAATCTCATAAAGATGCATCCTCACGTTGCCTTATTGGTAAAAGAAGAGATGGAGAAATTATTGGCAGTAGGATTCATCAGGCCTATTGATTATTCATATTGGATTTCAAAAATTATTCCTACACAGAAGAAACCAATTAGTATTAGAATCTGTATAGATTTTAGAGATATAAATAAATCTTATCCTAAGGACAAATTCCCTCTTCCTAACATCGACATGATTATTGATTCAACAACTAGCTATGAAATGCTATCACTCATGGATGGCTTTTCAGGGTATAATTAAATTAAAATTTCTAAGGAAGATCAATGTTGGGGTTAGCACACCAAACAGAGATAATATATCGATCTAAGCATACATGCAAATAAAAGTGGATATTCTACCAGAAGAAATATACAAAACAAGAGACATAAATCAACACCAAATTTAACGTGGTTCACCTAATGTGGGTTACGTCCACCAAGAAACAAGCCAATCTATTATCCAAAGCTTTGACAAGATATACAATGAAGATTTACAATCTTCCACACCTCTCAGATGTATAATACTTTCTTTCTATCAAGCTTTTGCTTCATCACCAAGAATTATCTCTCTCACCAAAATTTGCAAGTTCTTTCTAATTCTTGTTAATCATCTTCTTTCTTACTTCTAAACCCTAGATTTTATGCTTATATAGTCATTTATAGACTTAGGGCACTTAGCCATGCAATTACAATGAATAGAAATACTTTAATGCTAAAAATAGATCTAATTCCCGAGAGTTAATTAAAACATCCTCGCATTGTAATCGACGCGCTTATTATTTGTAAATCGCTTTTGGTTCCTTCCTTGCTTAACCGATGCCGGTCATACTCGACCAATGCCGGTCCTGGGTGATCGATACTGGTTCCCCTTAATCGACGCCGATTACTTTATTTTCCAAAGAATTTCTATTACATGCTAAATCAAGTAATTAAACTCCACAACTCAATAATCTCCCACTTGGAGATTAATTACTACATTATACCCGTATAACGTCATTCTCGGATTCTTCCTTAGCTTTGTTTCTTCCTCTTCAATTTTCAAACTCAAGACCAATAGAAGTGGAGTGTATCTCTAACTTCTCCTTTTCTAATGGTTTTGTTAGCATATCCATGCAGGTTATTTCTCGTATGAATCTTTTCCAGTTCAACCATCCATCCTCCAATACCCGCCGTATGAAGTGAAACCTCAATCTAATGTATTTTTTCTCGAATGAAATGTTGAGTTCTTTGCCAAATGAATTGCACTTTGACTATCACTGAATAGTTTATAATCACTTTGCTCCTTTCCCAACTCTTCCATGAACCTACTCATCCATATCATCTCCTTGCTAGCCTCTGTAGCTAGAACATATTCTAGCCTCTCTCAGTAGTAGACAAAGCCACAACCTTTTGTAATCTTAAAATCCAGCTAACTTTCATTCCACCTACTTTGTGAAAATATATCCAGTAGTGCTCCTCCTACCATCTAGATCTCCAACCATATCCGAATCAACATAGCCACGTAATGAAATATCTAAACCTCCATAGCATAACTGCATGCTAGATGTCCCTTTCAAATACTTGAGTATCCATTGACTGCTTTCCAATGCTCTTTACCTGGATTAGACATATATCTACTCACAACTCCCATTGTCCTGTGTAATGTCTAGTCTTGTACAAACCATAACATACATGAGACTTCTAATTGCTGAAGCATATGGTACTTGTGTCATGTATTTGACCTCCTCATGTGATGAAGGAAACTGATCTTTTCTCAATTTGAAGTGTCTAGCCATAGGTGTACTAACAGGTTTTACATTCTGCATGTTGAACCTTTCTAACACCTTGTAGATATAATCCTCCTGAGACAAATACAATTTCTTATTTTTCCTGTCTCTATGTATTTGCATGCCAAGGATTCTTTTTACAGCTCCTAAATCCTTCATAGAAAATGTGTGAGCTAGCTTTCTCTTAAGCTCACCAATGTCCTGCATACTAGATCCTGCAATAAGCATATCATCCACATACAATAAAAAAATAATATAGCTCCCATTTTCAAGCTTCTTGAAATAAACACAATGGTCAGATTCACATCTCAAGTAACCATGCTCATGCATAAAACTATCAAACCTCATGTACCATTTCCTTGGAGCTTGCTTGAGCCCATATAGGCTCTTTTTCAACCTGCACACTAGTTTCTCCTTACCCTTGACTTCATACCCAAGTGATTGCTGCATATAAATCTCTTCATCCAAATCACCATGAAGGAAAACCGTCTTCACATCTAGTTTCTCTACGTGTAAATCTTCTATTACGCAACTAAACTCAATACAATATGAATATAAGTCATCTTAATAACATGAGAAAATATTTCACCAAAGTCAATACCTACTTTTTTGTAAATCCCTTTACTACAAGCCTTGCATTGTACCTTTTCATCCACCCTCTTCTTCCTTAATTTTGTAAACCCACTTTTCTCGCAATGTTCTCTTACTGCCGACAACTTAACCAAATCCCAAGTCTGGTTTCTGTTCTAAGGAGTCCATCTCCTCATCCATGCCATGCTCCCATTGAACGTGAGTCTTATCTTGCATTGCTTCTTCAAATCTCTTTGGTTCACCATTATCAATTAATAATAAATAAAATAGAGAAGGTGTAAATCTTTCTGGAAGTTTACTTACCCTTTGTGACCTTCTCACAGGAGTTTGGGGTACCAGAGGCTCAATCTGGACCTCCTGGACATTCCTATCCAAATCTAATAGTGAATGACGCCGCTTTACGCTAACCGAGGCTGGTTTGGATCTTCTATAACTAACATCGGTTTGTCTGACCGGTGCCGGTCAGGGTCAACCGACACTAGTTACTATGTAACCCTATCAGTTCCTATTTTAAATCCGAGAGTTCATTTTCATTCACAAACTTCTCAACTAGTTCATCATTGGGTACCAAAATTTGATCCCTGTACATTCTCTTTTCATTCCATTCAACATCACAACTCCTAATAATTTTAGAATTCTCTAAATCCCAAAAATGGAAATCGAAATCACCAAATCCATAACCAATGAAAGTGCATCTCTTGGATTTTGCATCTAACTTTTTCTATTTTCCTTATCAACATGCACAAAATCTTATGAACTAAAAACTTTAAGAAAAGAAAGATCTACCTCTTTTTTGGTCCAAGTTTCCTCTGGTATTCCTCTATCTAGTGAACTTGAAGGCCACAGTTAATCAAATAAACCATTAGTATCAACTGCTTCGCCCAAAACTGTAAGGGCAATCCAGAATGTATCCTCATACTTCTAGCACGTTCCATGATTATCCTATTCATTCTTTCTACAACACCATTATCTTGTGGTGTTCTTGGAACCGTTCTTTCTCTACATATTCCATTCACTGAACAATAATCATTGAAATCCTTGCTACAATATTCACCACCATTTTTAGATATAAGGCACTTTAACTTTAAATTTGATTCATTCTCAACAAGGGCTTTCCATCTTTTAAAAGTCTCAAAAACATCGATTTATGTTTAATACAATAAACCCATACCTTTCTTGTAGCATCATCAATGAAAGTAACATAATACTGGGATCCTCCATGAGAAGCTACCTAAGCTGGTCCACACACATCTGAGTGTACAAGCTCCAATTTTTTTCTCCTTAGTTGCCCTAACTTTGAGAAATCTCACTCTCTTTTGCTTTCCAAAGATACAATGCTCACAAAAATCAAGATCTAAATCTTTCAAATTTGATAACTTACCCTTAGCCTTTAATATCTGCATTCCTTTTTGACTCATATGACCCAACCGGTTATGCCACATGCATGCATATGAATTTGAAGTAGATAATGTAGAAAAGGAATCAATAATACAGGTAGATAAATATAACGTTCCTACCTTCTTACCTCTTGCCACAACAAAATCACCCTTGGTGACTTTCCAAGAGTCTTCTGTAAAAGTAACCATGCAACAAGATTCACCTAGTTACCCTACAGAAATAATATTCCTCTTGAGGCTTGGCACATGCCTCACATATTTCAATACCCATGTATTTCCATTCTACAATTTTAGATGAACTTCCCCTTTACCAGTAATAGTGGAAGGTTCATCAACACCCTAATAAACATGCCTAAAATTACTCTGGACATAATTTTTGAAATAACCCTTATTAGGGGTTACATGGAAAGATGCTCTTGAATCTAAAACCCATGATTCAATTCTACGATCTAAAGAAAGAATAAGAGCATCTTGCATTACCTTTGATGCAACAAGATTTGCTTCTTTACCTTTGTCTAGTTGTTGGTTCTCTTTATCCTTTGACCAACAATCTTTCTTTATATGTCCTTTCTTTCCACATTTCTAACAAGTAATTCCCTTACTTCTAGATTTAGATCTACTATCCCTTGAATTTTATTTCCCATTACTCTTACTCTTGGATCTCTCCTTCTGCCTGCCCCTGCTTTCTACATTCAAAGCATTTCCAGATGATGATTTCTCTGTACTCTTCCTGCGAATTTCTTCATTCAATATTATACTAACCACATCATCAAACTTAAAAATATTATTAGCAGATGCTATATTACTAACAACCATTACCAAGTTATCCCAACTATCAGGCAAAGAACATAAGAATAAAAGTGCTTTTACTTCATCATCAAATGGTATAACAACCATTTTAATTGATTTACAATAAATCAAAAATCATTCAAATGACTAGAGGTAGATTCACCTTCATGCATCTTAGAACTAAATAATTTCTTCATCAAATAAAATTTATTTGAAGCACTAGGTTTTTCATATAAATTAGCAAGATATTTCATTAACTCTACCGTAGAAGTCACTTCGTAATATTGGAAGCCACGAATGCTACCAGGCTCAATCTTATAGATCCCAAAGACTTTCTGTCAAGAATCTTCCATTCTTCATCAGTCATCTTCGTAGGTCTAGACTTCTCATCCAATGGTAAATACAAATATCTTTGATACATATAATTCTTAATCTACATCTTCCATAATTGATAATTTCGGCCATCAAATTTCTCTACCTTGTATTTATTTTATTCTGACATTGCTGTAGCTCCCACTCAATCAGACAACTCTCTATGAGTAAATCTATCAACACACAAAACCCTCAAACAAAGCTCTGATACCAGTTTTTGGGGTCAGCACACCGATTGTACAGACAATATATCAAATCTAAGCATACATGTAAATAAAAATGGATATTATACCAGAAGAAATATACAAAACAAGAGACATAAATCAACACCAGATTTAATGTGGTTCACCTAGTGTGGGCTACGTCCACCAAGAAACAAGCCAATCTATTATCCAAAGCTTTGAAAAGATATACAATGAATATTTACAATCTTTCACACCTCTCAAATGTACAATACTTTCTTTCTATCAAGCTTTTGCTTCATCACCAAGAATTTTATCTCTCACCAACTTTTGCAATTTCTTTATAATTCTTGTTAATCATCTTCTTTCTTACTTCTAAACCCTAGATTTTATGCTTATATAGTTGTTTATAGACTTAGGGCACTTATCCATGCAATTACAATCAATAGAAATACTTTAATGCTAAAAATAGATCTAATTCCTGAGAGTTAATTAAAACATCCTCGCACAAGTAACCAACGCCGGTTATCCCTAACAGCTACTCAGTTCCTTGCTTGCTGATCGATGCGCCGGTCATACCGACCGATCTTTGGTCTTGGGTGACCAATGCTTGGTTGCCCCTTAATTGATGCCGGTATCTTTGTATTTTCCAGCAGATTTCCATTACATGCTAAATCAAGTAATTGAGCTCCACAACTCAACAATCAACATAATACAACTTTTACAACCCCATGGGGGAATTATGCTAACAATTTATTCCCTTTGGCCTCAAGAATGCATATGTAACATATCAATGGGATATGACTGTCATATTTCATGATATGCTCCATGACATAATGAAAGACTACATGGATGACATCTTGGGTAAATCCAGGACTAGATAAGATCACCCACCATTCTTCATGCGATACATCTTTCAACATTTTAGAGATTATAAGGTTCAACTCAACCCAAAGAAATGTGTCCTCGAGTGTATCGGAAAGTTGTTAGGATCCATTGTATCACAGAGAGGAATTGAAGTAGATCCTGCAAAGGTTATTTCCATAAAAAAATTCCTCCTCCAAAGAACATCAAGAAACTGCGTAGTCTACAGGGGAAGATTCAAGCAATCAGAAGATTCATCTCCTAGCTTTGAGACAAGTGCCACTCATTCAAACATCCTTTGAAGAAAGCTATTGAATTTCATTGGGGTCCAAAATAACAAGTGTTTGCTTTTTTTAAGGAATATGTGTCTAAACCCCCTATTCTAATGCTACCTACGGTAGGTGGACCACTGCTACTATATATTTCTGCTACTCAATTTATTATGATATAGAGTAGAAATAAAAATTTGTTTACTATCTTATTCATACATTGATTGCTTATGAGATCAAGTACCCACAAATTGAGAAGGCTTGCTTGGTTGTTATTTTTTCTTTTTAAAAACTTTGTCATTATTTTTTGAATAATAAGACCAAGCTCATATAAAAATGGACCCATTGAAATACTTATTATCAAATCCTACAATGACAGGAAGGATGGCCAATTAGATCATCCTACTTAGTGAATTTAATATTGAGTACGTCCATCAAAAATTATTTAAAGGGCAGGTGTTGGTGGATCAACTAGCTAAAGCCCCTTTTCTAAGTACTGAACCATTGAGTCTGGAAATTATAGATGATTCTAAAATATACCTTGAGGAATATGTTAGATGGAAGCTATACTTTGATGGCTCATATAGTTTAGGTACATGAGTTGTGCTGATCACTCCTTCAAGAGATTTGATCCCTCAAGCATGTAGACTCAAATTCCCATGCACAAATAATATAACATAATATGAAACTGATTATCAAGTGGGACATTAGACAAGTGAATGCAATAGGTTATTCCATGTTGATCATCAAATAAGTAAATGTCGAGTAAAAAGTTAAGAATGAAAAAGTTCTTCCTTAAAAAATGGTTGAAACTCTGAAGGAGTTCTTTGAGAAAATTACATTCGAGCAGATCCTTAGAGGATATAGTTGAGCAATAAATGCTATGGCTACGGTTGTGTCTATGTTATACATCCCACCTGGGAAAAATTACATGACATTCTTTGTTGAACATCTACAAATACCAACATATGACATGTCGAGTCTTGTTTGGTATGTGAAGTTGTTGGTCCCTTTTCCCCTTGGTACCTTGACATATTCAACTACCTTCATGATGGAACCTTCCCTCCAGAAATTTCCCATTCTGAAAAAAGAAACCTTATCCAATGCATAGCCTGTTACACCTTACTTGGGGAACTCTCTACCATAGAGGCTATGATGGGAATCTGTTGCATTTTCTTAATGCGAATGAATCTATCTTACCAGTTAAGGAGGTACAAAAGGCTCCTATGGGGCCCATATAAGTGGGATAGTCTTGGCTAAAAATATATTGAGAGTAGGCTATTATTGGCCTACCATGGAGATTAATTGTTGGAAGTAAGTAAAGAAATGTGTGTTATTCCCAAAATATGGCAACTTTGATACATGTCTTTGACACAATCATTACAACCCATTACCATACCATGGCCTTTTTAAAAGTGGGGACTCGATCTCATCGATAAGCTTACCCCTACATCTTCTAATGGTGATATGTTCATTATTATTTCCATTGAGTATTTGAAAAAGTGGGTGGAGGCTATTCCTCTTACCCATGTCACTGGTTCGCAGATATCCAAATTCATAATGAACCATATAATTTTCTGGTATGCCATCCCTTCTACCATTGTAGTTGACAATGGTAAGTCATTCAAAAACAAAACTGTAAAGGCATTATGTCAATGCTTTCAAATATGACTCAAGTATTCAACCCCTATTACCCTCAAGGTAATGGGCAGGATGAAGCCTCAAATAAAACCCTTATTCATATTATGGAGAAGATGGTGAACAAAACTAGCCGTAATTGGCATTTGCAGATTCATCCTACCCTTTGGGCTTACAGAACATCCATCCGCACCCCTATGGGTGCTACTCCATATTCTCTAGTTTTTACAGAAGCCATACTACCCTTTGAGATTGATCTCCCCTCTTTGCACATAGAGTTGAGAGAATAGTTGGATAAAGAGGACTATAGAGTGGCTCAACTAGTAGAGCTAGAGCTCTTGGATGAGAATCACCATCACACATTTGATCACCTCAAAGTGTATCAAACTCAAGTGCGTAAAAGTTATAACATAAGAATGATACCTCACTAATTTGAGGTAGGAGACCTTGTTCTAAAGGAAAATCAGTTCAATACCACCAAGGACTGTGAAAATAAAGGAAAGTTTGAGACGAACTAGTTAGGGCCATATATAGTGGTAGCTAAGTTTGGTTCGGTGCATATAAGATTGCTTTCTCGATGGTGATAAAATTAGGGAACCTATGAATGCCATGCATCTCAAGTGTTTCTATGCTTAAGTATGGGGTCCCTAAAAAAGTACAACAAAAAAATAAAATTAGAAAAAGTAAAGAGAAATCAATGCGTCCAAGTGTGAAAACCATGCAATTGTGGCACTTTAGACAAGTCCTTTGGTGAAAACTAGTTTCCAGCACCATTAGAGGGTCCGTTGTTCACAAACATCTCATATATAGGATTATAATGGATTTATCCTAAGATAGTCTTTGCCTATGTTTGAGATACTTTTGAGCATATCCCTCTTGGCCTTGATCCGGCTGATCCTACTTCTGTATGTGAAGAGTTTTCCTTTGTATATTCCCATCTAACATTGGGGACAAATTTTCATCATCACTTCTTAAACATATGCATGATACTATGCCCTTGTACATCCCATCTATCGCTGAGGGGTATCCACGTTTCTTTGTTTTCTTGCACATAACTTCGGAAAACTTCTAGAAAATAAAAAAACATCCATATAACTTTTGAAAATCCCAAAACATTCAAATGTGTTTAGTTGGAAAAATAAAAAATTCAAATATGTCTCATATAAAACTCAAAAACAATAGAACATTGTCTCGAGATAATACCAAAAATAGTGCAAAACATTTCAAAATTGTACCACAAAAACAAAGTAGTAGTTTGCTTACTTTAGTTGTTTGATTGTACATAGTTTTGTTGGTTTGCCTTTTCATATTTGTGTGATTTAAATTGGATTCATTTTCTTTCTTAGATTAAGTGTTACTTTAATCTATTTTGGAGTGCATTGGGTTCATTTTTATCTTGCATGCTTGTATATAGTTGTGTTGTTTTGATTAGATTTGATTAACTTGTGCTTGTCTTGTTTGCTTGTATAATTTTTTTATCATTTCAATCAATATCTTCTATAATCAAATCTAAACATAATCACATATCAATAAATGCTAAGCTACATCATCATACAAATTAAAATTACACATGTATGCTAAGCTAACATCATATCATATCATCAAAAGAGGGGCAAGAGGGATTATCTTTATCCCCCTCATCATAGAGACCATAATAAAAACATGGGATAAACATGTTATCTCATATAACACAAAATGTGATAAATAAACACATTCCATCATCATCATATATCCATGTAAATACAAATTTCCATGTACAAAATAATGTGTCTCAATATACATCAGATACAATAAGCCATCATGGGCATGGATAAAAAAAATGTGCCTTCATCTTGAGGCATAATAAAAAACAATACATATACACATGATCAAAACTATGCCTTTATCATGAGGGCATGCATCAAACAAGAGTACATCCATATAATAATTCAAGTCAACCATGATTCTTGACCACACACACTCAGCTGCCTGGCCTAGAGCTAGGTGGCGACATCTGCTGTGTTGCACTACGCTATGCGAAAAATCCTTGTTGAGGGGGTGGTATCTATACCGACCTCACTAAATGCAATGGCTTATATGATCTCGATCTATAATGAATTCCTACTGCTCATTGATCAACGGTATGGATCTCTATCCCTTTGGAATGACCCCATGATATAATGATCTATAATAGGCAGCCTCACTAGTGGCTCTGGAAAAATCAAAGACTAAGTCTTGAGCACCTATAGCTAAGGCTACATGTTGGAGCACATAAAAATCTCATGTAACTCTAGAAACATCTACATATAACTATACTCACTTGGTAGCCAATTGGCCTCTCTTTGCGGTGACTGATGTAGTTGTTGCCTCAAGGTAGCTAGATCCCATGTACCTTGGATAACTTGTCTAGGAGGTGATCTCTGTGGTGATCTTTATGATACTCTCCATTCTCCAATCACTAAACTATATGGTGGAGACCCCATCCATCCCATCTACATCCTCTATCTCCATCATCCTACCTATTGGTAAGTGAGGAATCGGTACTCGTGGTGGTGAAGGTGGAGCATGTACTATGGGAACTTACTATTGCCTATACTTGTACACCCTATATAAAAACCTACGTACATGTACATGAGCCTGCTATAATGAATGCTATGGGGAGAACCCTATGGTGGAACTGTACCTATGGACCCGACCATGTGCCTATAAAGTATCCTTGGCCTTCGAGTGACCCAATAATCTAGCCTGTCTCTCAAGGCCTATCCTTTTAAACCTTGTGTTGTTGTGTCTATGCTTGCATCTATTGTAGCCTATGGGATGGTAAGGCACATATGTAGTACTATGGCATACCAAGCCCCATAATCTACCTTAGTCCGAGGGTCTACCACACATGGTCAATCTATTGCGTGTGGCGACATAAAAAGAGCTATCTTGAGCTTGCACGTAATCATATCCATGGCCCGAAATCAAATGTCTTGCATGTCCTATTCACGTACCATATCTCATCTCTCATCTCATGGTATGCCTTGATATAGCCAAGTTGTCACTATACCCAGTCAACATGGTACCACTCTCTGATATGAGTCCAACTCCTAATGATAAAGTGATCAACCTCTACAAGACAAATATTTATGTCATCATCATGCCACTTATATAATCTATATGGTCATCAAGTGATCATACGTAGCTGCAGTCATCATGTGCCCGCACTGTAATATCGATATCCCCCATGTGTGAGTGAACATCCTCATCCACTAGATCCCTCCCATCCCGAATGGCTCATCTGCAACCCCAATCGTAGTACTTCATGTGGGTGCCCTATAACAATATGTTCACATGCCCAGCTTTTGTAGTATTGTGCTTGAAACGAGTTTCTTCCGACCTTAGTAAGAAATCAAATGTAGATCCTAATACAAGTGGGCCAAGATACACTGGCCCCAATAGAAGACCTCTCCATCCATCAACATGTGCACTAGTCCTATCAAACTAAGTGGGAAGTGCATGCTAGTCTTGTCAGGAATCAAGTAGCCACTGATAAGAGCCATTAAGTAAACAGGTATCCAGGAAATCTTTATGTCTATAAACGACTCATAAATATCTACTACCATACCCTTACAAGGTAAGTTTTGAATTAAAAAACATGTCATAAATGCTAGCTCAGATTTGGGTGTGATCCCTTTCATAATCCACCAAACTCGTCATCTCGCCACTAAACATTGGTAGTCTAAAATTTAGTTCTCACTCCGTCATATCTCTCTTAAGGAAGTTAGGACGATGTGATCCAGTGTAATGTGAGGCATATGTGAAATATATGTCAAACTAGTGGAAGTCAGAACAACAATTAATATACTCTGCTCCCATAATGTGAATGTCTGCTCATAAGCTCTAAGGTACCCATGTTGCTCACACACGTCCATGTTGTACAATCTCACCTGCAAGATTACACAACACTTTATTAACATCATTTTCTTCTAAATATCTTCCTAAGGTGTTCTAATTGATTCTACATTCTTCTATTCATGCCTAAGTTTTTCAAAACTTTGAATTTTCTTCTAAAATTTTTCCTAAGGCACAAAAGTTGCACTAGCACAAGCCCATTTGCACTAATTCACCCATTTTAGCATTAACACAAGCTTACGCTAGCGTGTGCTTTTTCCCAATAGCTTACTCATTTTTACACATGCACACACCTAAAATAACCTAATTTCTAGTGTTGCACTAGTACGCACCCTTCTCGCAGGCTAACATGCAACCCCGTTCGCACTAACGCACCCCTTCGCATTAGTGCGCCTAGGGCTTGTGACTAGCGCGACCCCACATTTTTTGCCCTAGCTATAAATTCTCATAAATGCACTCAAATGTAAAATTTTTGCTTTACCTACCAATGTAGGTTCCGTAGAGGCCTCCCAAACTCTCAAACACGATCCGCACGGTGTGTTTCCGCCTATGAATTCATGCCATCTCTCTAAAATGTCAAAGCAAAAATCTCTCCCAAACTCAAGAGGGCTAGGTAATAAATAACTCGCCGCAATGTATTTTAACCCTGTTGGCCTGCTATTTATAGCTTTTTTTCCCTCATTCATCATTTTCTCACCCCGAGGAGTTAGATGACCGCCGTGATTCTTCTATATTCCTCTAGCACTTGTCATTATTTTGATCATTTTTCTCTTGTTTTCGCTAAATGTGGGCATGTTTTTGCTTCTCGCGACCCTTTCTACTACATGGGGCATATTTTTGCTTTCTAGCATTTTTTAGTGATGTCCCACAATATTGTCATTCTTATAAACCATTTTCTTCTTGGAAAATTTAAAAAATTCAAAAAATATAAAATTTTATAAAAATCCAAAAACATTGGTAAAAGTTTTAAAAATAAAAAAAATTGGTAAAAATAAAAATCCAAAAAATTTGTAAATTTTTTTTTAAAAAAATTGGTAAATGGCATGCACATAATAGAGGCTCGTATCAAATTCATTTTTCTTAAACATCAAAATTTATCATATAAAACATCTTTCTTAGGTAATCAGTTGTTCTCACACAACTCGTAAATCATCTAGATCTACCTCCATTAACAAAGTTGGTTTGCTTACTATGTTTGTACTCCTTGCACAACCGAGTTGCTTGGTACTGTTTCATATTGTATGATTTATTTTTCATAGGACCCTTGTGTCCTCCATTTATTCCCCTCACATGTATCCTTTCTTGGGGCACCATTTTTAACCCTTGTCGTTAACTCGAACATTTGGGAACTGAAGCTTGATAACAAAAACATTGGTGTAATTGTCTTAAACATTGTTTGTTTGAGTATGTGTGTTTGTACTTGTTTTCCTTGTTAGGTTAGCTTGTTTACTTTCTTGTATTACATTATGTTATGTATGTTGCATTGAGTTAGTGTTTTAGCAATGAACAAATGTTAGTATTATAGCTTTTCATGTTATTTTACACTTTTGTTGTATGCATATATTTTTAATAAGAGCCGATGATGATGTAGATCATATGAGCAATGTGATGAAACAAATTTGTTTATTAAATGAGCTGGATGCAAAATCTATTTCCATATTCTTCACTATCATGTCTTATCACTATCAATTTTTCTTCCAAAACACCTGGGGCAATAGGGATCATTTTTATCCCCCTCCCCACCTTGTTTCTTCTATCTGTTTCCTTCATATTTTTGATCGTCGATCGACCTCTTCTATCACCCCATCGAAACTCGAGGGGCATCCTTCATTCTACTAATTTTTCTTCAAAATTTACTTTTTTATACTTTTCTACTATCTTTGAAGTGGTGTCGCTTACGCCACCCCAAAGAGGGGAAAATGTAGACACCTAAAATCCGCTTACACAGTTTTATTGCTAAAATTATACTAACTATCCTCTTTCCTATCATTTCCATTATAATTAGTGATTTCCCACTAATTAACTAATGTTTCCTCTATTTTGGTCAATTAACGACACTTCGTTAATTAACTAGCCTTTATCACATTCCGGATGCCAATTATGACACTTCATTAGTTATAATCCTCTTCAAATTGATTAATTAACTATTATGAGTTAATTAATCCTTTTTAACAATGCATTTAATCAATAAACCCTTTTATTGGCTAAATCCCACTTTCAAATGCTTCAAATCATATCAAATTCCTCCTAAATCACCTCTAAATAGCCTAAAAAGCTTATTCTAGCCTATTAATTAATCCTAGTTGATTAATTAAATCATCTCCAACTCCCATGAGTTGCTAATCACTTGTTAATTCCTCTAATCAAACTTAACAAGTCTAAATCTACTTTATCCTTTATCCCACATTCATTGGGATTCAAGCTTCTCCCAAATGGAAAGCTATATAAAGGACCAAGCTCCTTCCTTCACACCTTACACCATACTTTTGTATAGTATTTCATATAAAACATATGATTAAGAGCCTTTCTCCATTAATGGAATAGCTTGCTCATCTTTGCATCCATTTCTTCATGCTTGATTAGTAAAGGAAGATCTAAACATGGCCTTGTAGCCATTTTAGTGAGATTATTTCATCATCTTGAAGCAACAACAAAAATTTGATTGCTTATGATCTTCATAGGTTCATAGTTTTAAAGGAAATCATACATTTTAGTAGGAATGGCTTGTAGTTAGATGATTTATTTCATGTTATTACATATTAGCTTTCCATTAAGCTCTAATCATGATGGTTCTATGGCAAATTTAGATTTTCTTTGAGACTACTAGGTCTTATCCTCTTTTAATTAGCAAAGTAAAAATAATCCTCATTCACCCATGAGAACAACCACTGGAATAAGTGTGCAGGTCTACGAAAGAAGGGTAGCTCAAAGAGCTGGAGAACCACTACCTTCTCAAGACTCTTCCTTCCCGAGTCATCCATCACCACTTGGTCTTCCATAGTCCTTGTTGGTAATTCCCACAAAATGTATTTATTTATCGTGGCCTCGTTTCTTGGTGCCCTATGGTTATAATCACTAATCTTACATTTCACGAGAAACGAGGTCTCATTGTTGTCTATAATCACCTCCTGTGGGTATTGCATTTATGAGAACAACTCTTCTGGAGTGTCCTCCACCTCGGGCTTCTTGTATTTTACCTTACCATTTCCCTTTCCTTTAGGTGATGATGTAGGTGCTTTCTTTGGTGCCATCATTTATCGCCAAACTCACACTCCAACATGCGCCTAGGTGTTTTTAATTAGAAACTTACTTTCTCTAAAAATCCTTGTGTTGTGTGTTTAAATCCTTAGTGTGCCCTAGCGTACCTCTCTCCCGTCCTAACTATTCAATTATCCATTCGTAAGTCCTAACTTTCACGACACTTGAGTTCTTGCAAACCCTAGCACTTCAACCCCCACTCAGTAAACCCTACTTCACTCGTGCTCCCACCTTTCACTCAAACTTCTACTTTCTCTACTAAAGGATCTCCACACCGAATGCTAATTTAATCTACTTTGGCTTTCTTGTTTCTTGATTTGATTCATTGCACTTGGTCACTCGGATTCTCTGTTGCTTAAATATCTTCAAGTGCAAGGTAGAAAATGACTTGATTTCCCCCTTTTTATAGTTTTTCCTATAGTTTAAAACTCCATCGACTTACTTTTAGCTTTAAAACACCTTTTCCCCACTTTTATGTCTTAAAGTGATTTTGCATTTTAAAACACCTTTTTCCATCTTAAAGGCACTTTGTTTCTTTTCCCCACAACTTTCTTCCGTGCGCAGCAGATTGTAACCTTTTAGCACACTACTACTTTCCAAGATGTAGACATCCTTGTGTGCTCTTTCCTACACCACAACCCATCTTCCTCTATGCCACATACCAAGTAGTTTATCCTACTCTGCTACCTCCCTCGCATTACACTGTGTAACCTCTTACTCACATGGTTTCCCAATCTAAGTAGTTCCCATTAGCACCATCATCTCTAAACACCAGTAACACTTTCCTTTTGCCTCTCGAACACAACCAGTTTGTATCCATCCAACACCTTTATTTAATAATGTCATGCATATATCTTGAACCAACTCCAAGACGATTACAAAAAATCCCAAAATTTCATATTTCACGTAGTCACACTTGCTTCTACACCACACTAAAAGTATACGCAAATCCTCTGCCTATCAACTCAAAAAGTAGTAATCAAATCATACACGTGAATGCTCTTATTACAATAAAACAAGCAAATCAAAAACAAAAATGAAAGGGAAATCTAATCTAAGTGGTAATACTGAATTTGTAGATACCTAAATTCTACTTTTGTAATCTTATTGCCAAAACGCACGCAAAATCACTCTCATTCTTGCCAAATTCGTTATAATTAGTGGTTTTCACTAATTAACTAACGTTCCTTACCAAATTAGCCAATTAACACCACATTGTTCATTGCGTAACCCATTTTGAATTCATGATACCACTTTATGACGAATCGTAAGCCAAAATCCTCTTCAAAATAGATAATTAATGATCATGAGCTAATTAAGCCTATTTTGCCCTTGATTTGTAAATATGCCCTAGTATTGACTCAAAATCCACTTTGAACCACTCAAAATCACCCCATTCACATCCACAACGTCTCAAAAAGCTTCAAAATCTTATCCTATCCTCCTAGTTGACCCTAAGCGGCTTAATTAAGGCTCCACACCTCTTAATCACTTGTAATTCACTAATTGCGATTAGAAATTCTAATCTAATTTGGGGATTTTAGTCCCACATGCACCAAAATACAAGTTTTTCCTAAAAGAAAAACTATAAAAAGGGTGCACCTCATTCCTTTATACTTTACCCCATGCTTTGATTTGTATCTCATATAATAAATATGATATATAACCAAGTTCAATCCTTGCTTAAAGCCTTCAATGCGGTTAGTAGATGGATATCCAAAATGACCAAGTAGTCAGTTGGAGAGGCCATTTAAAATTTTTTGGAATAGAAACCATAACCATTTGATTTCCCTTTTAGGTCTATCTAGGCCCGTGTTAGGTAATTCAAGCATATTAGTAGGCATGTTTAGTTAGATTTTGTATTGTTTTCATACTAGTTAAGCATTCTTTTAAGCTTCTATCTTAATGTTACATTCCTAGACTTAGAACCTTAGCTATTAGGTGGAAATGGTGTTAGCCTTCCTTGTTTAGCTTTGCAATTTGATTATGAAAGTTTAGGGTGTCATCATTTGCACACCCGGTGGGACAATACCCCATTGCATTCAATTTTTAAGCTTTTAAACTTAGTTTTAAGGTTTTTAATTTCAAAGTTTTAGATTAGTTTCAAGTTTCCTAGATTAATTTCAAGTTTTCTAGTTTACTTTCAAGCTTTCTAGTGTACTTTTAAGATTTTTAGATTAGTTTCTCAAGCTTTTTAGATTAATTTCAAATTTTTAGAGTAATTTTCAAAGTTTTAGATCAATTTCCATTTTTAAAAAGTTTTTTCAACTAGATTAGTGGTAGAAGTTTTGTTTTCTTGTTTTTTCAGGATATAAAGAGGTGAAGCCCTGTCAAAATTCCCAAGAAATACCAAATATTGGACCTTTTTCAAGAAATCTTCTCAAAAAAAAAATCATCAAAGCATTTAGATATGTTAGAAAATGACTAGTTTTCTAAAAATGAATGCCATAAATTCTTGTTAACTTTTTGCTCCAAATTTATGTTACCATTGTGTATCTTGCTTCAATACCTTTCCAACACAAATAAAACAAAGTCATTTCAAGGTTGGGAGAAAAAGTTATGGCCTGCGGAAGATAGGTTGAGCATTTATAGGAAAAAGGCGCATGTGCATGAATGTGAGCGCCTGTGCCTCACTGAAAGTACCCATGCATAATTGATTGTGTGAAAAATGATAGAGGGGTGCCATGTGCATGACTATGAGTGCCTGTGCATGACTGTGAGTGCCTATGCACTAAGAGGGGCACCTATGCATCAAGGTAATTTTTTTCAAATTTCGAATTTCAATTTTATGATTCCTATCAATTTTTAAGGGTTTTTAGATGTTATTTTTGTCAATTTATTGATTTTAGAGCAATATTCCTAACAAAATTAGCTTAGGGTTTGATAGATGATATGTTTTCATACTTTGTTTTGAGTTTGGAATAGGGTTGTGTATGCTCTTCTCTTGCACCTAGTGTGATCTTGAGAATCAAAAACACCCCTAAACCACTTTTTGCTTCTTGGGAGTAAGTAGGAACAATCATCCTTCATTTTTGCTTAAGGGAACAAACTTGCATGTTTTGACATATACTTGATCTTTTAGTTTAAGAGATTTTTTATTTGATAAATAATCAAGACTAAAATTTGTGTATGCTCTTCCCTTGCACCTAGTGTGATCTTGGGAATCAAAAGCAATTTTAGTCTTTCATTAAGAAGCACTGGATTAATTGAAATAAACCTTTACAAATCTTTATATTAGTGAGTTGATTTACAAGATTTTCATTTCTATTTAGTTGGATTATTTGTTGTGTATGCTCTTCTCTTGCACCTAGTGTGATCTTGAGAAACAAAAACAACACTTAATCCTCTTTCTATGATATTGTGAACCTTTTTGAACTACTAATCATTTGTGTGAAGGACCTAAAACACTTGTCAAAGAAATAAGGGCTCTCTTTAAAACCAAAATCTAACATTCACGTGTGTTGTAGGTTTCCATTGGTGGTCTAAACCAAATTGCTTAATCCAAAAGATAAAAAATACACCAACACACCATTCAAAACACCATATTGTAGGTTTCGGTTAAGAGCTATGGCTCATCCGCTTAACTAGGACATAACCCCTTTGGCATAAGCCTTAAGCTACAAAAATGGGGGTGGTCCTAGGAACCCTAAAGTAGTTCATACAAGAGGGAACCTTGTGAATGAAATAGGAAATTTCTCCACACTACCGACTTGACTAGTATACCTTGGTGAGATTAGAGTCAAATATATCGTATCATGACCCCAGTGAAATTATAATTGAATGCACTTCAGTGCTCATTATACTAAAGGGGGTAAAGTAAAGCCAAGATACTCCTTGGGAAACCTTGGTAAATCGATCTCACTCTAGATATCTTGTGACACCTAGAGAGAGAACCACCTAGGAAGCTTCTGGCTTGGAGCCATTGTTTTTGTCACAGTTGTTATAATTGAGAGCTCTCACAAAGTGACAACTTTGTTAGATTCAAAATCTTATTTTTTGAACAAGGGAAAGAATCTCTTAAATTTGAAACCATGTGATTTTCATCACAAAATCTACTTAGTGTCATTTTTTCCTAGTTTTTCACTTGTCCTAAGACAAGGGAAACTCTACCAAAATAACACCAAGTTTATTTCAACACCACTTGGTCTACACCCTTATTTTCTTGTTGCCCATTTTTGGACAAAAGGAAACAACATATATGGATACCGCTAGATATCACGTGTCCACCACTTTTGTATTCTACTTGCGCAACTAGGTTGTAATGCCGGAGCGTAAGTGTTGAAAGTGTGCATGGTACGTACTCATGATCTAGTAGGCCCCCTTGTCTCAAAAACCCATATTTGAGACTTATTATCATCATAGTTAGGTGATTTCATCCTTGTCTTCTTTTGAGTTGTTACACTACCCACATTGTAGCCATACAATTGAGATATTTACATCTTATTTCCATTGTGAAATTAGGCTAAATCTCTATATTGTAGGGTTACGTTGCTCACACGCATAACAATTTCTTGATATACTTAGACATAGTTTTTACACCCTAGATTTTTCTTGAGTTTTGTGAGTGTTGAGGTTACTTTGTTAGCATCGCTATAGTGCCATTTTGATACTAAAATCTTGTTTTCTCATAAAGTTTGATTACATGTCCAAATAGCATTGTTACGCTGCTCGCATTTGTATTGTCCATTTTACAAAGCTTAGACTTTGTTAGTGTTTAGAAACCGCCTTTTAGTATATCTTGTTAGAGGATTGCGTCAACATTCTCTTATCATTTAGGCCTTGTTTGTTGCAAACTTGACCTAACTGGTGATATTGTGTTGTCACTATTTGGTTGCAAACCTATCTAGATGAAATCTTAGAGAGTAAACTATTTGGTGTAACTAAATTTTGAGCGTTGTACGTCATTGTATTATTCCAAATAATACTTGTGTCATATATTACCTTGCTAGGGTATCTTATTCTTTAATTCTTAGGTTCACATTGACCTATTGAATTTGTGGCTATTTTATAGTCACCTTTGTTTTTTTGAAGACTTAGGGTCATTACGCTACACAAATTTGACTAAAGTCCATTGTTAATAAACCTTAGTGGAAATCTTTCACGTTGTACCTTCTAGTCTAAGTAATGCCTACTATGAGAATGGGATCATAAAGGTTAGAAGCTGATATATTTGGAGGTGACAACCCTCTTTTAGAGGATAATATCATGGTTGACCATAGTGGTGGAGAGGAGGATTCTCCTCGATGCAGAGATTCATTTCACCCATTTCGGTGATTACATTTTTCATTACAAACATGAAGTTATTATGTGGGTTGTGGAACTAGGGCTTAAATTACCTTCCATAGTTCGGGAGAGAAGAAGTAGACTGCCCTCATCACACTCTTAACAAAATATTGAACCCAGGTCATGCCTCTACTTCTAGATGACGAAATAATGAGGAAATACCTTTTGAAAATGATGGGAATTATCACATACCTACAATTAGGGTTCATTGTGAAGATGATGAAGACCATGTTCATCATGCACAACCTCCTCCTAATGAAGATCGTCATGACATACCTATTCAAGAGGTGACATTAGAGCAACAGGTCTAAGCCCTCACTCGCTAATTGGAAAGTTTGGCATCACATATACATAAGGAACAACCAAAAGTTTTGAAACAAGCTATACCAAAAGCGAAACCTAAAGCTTTGTTTTACAAGTTCCCAATAAACACTCCTCGATGGGAGGCACAAAGAGATCCTTATGAAGATATTCTCACAACAAATAAAGGTGGGAATACACCTAGATTTAATCCTTCATATAGGCCTATGCCACCCACACAAGATCCACTTTTTAATCACCTATCAAGAATGCACTTCAAGCATTACAAAAGGGCCAAACCGAACAATAATAAGAAATACCAGTTTGATGAGTTACGTCCCTACCCATTGGAAACACATGTTCAAGTAAGTTTAGGATTTTTCTCTCATTAGTTGTGTAGATACACATATTGAACATGTCAATATAATAACCCCTATGATATCCCTTGGACTATCTATGTCTAGGCATGTCTTTGATAAAGACTGATTATCATTCAGTTCCACATAATTATGATAGTAAGGAACCTAGGTTTCAAAATTCCCATCAAAGGATGCCTATCATAACTAGACCTCATTTGATTCTTCACGCTAAAGAACCCATTCACTTACCTCTTCCCCCATCTTCAACTCATGGTAAGTGGTATGATTCTGATTCTTTTGATTCTTCAAGATTCCAATCCCAATGATTCTAAGTCTTCTGATTCTTCTAAAGATTCCAATCCAAATTATTCCTCTAATACGAATCCTAAGTCACGGTCCTCCCTATCTTATGCAAGACCCCATTTCTTAGTCACCTCAACAACCCCTTCTTCCGTCAAAGATCTCTCTGAATCAAAGTCCTTCTAATCAATCATCCAAGTTGACTCCCATGTTGCATTCATCCAATCAACCTCTTGTGGTAGAACAACTACCCACACCGATTGATTCATTTTAGAATGAAGAAGCAATTAGAGAATTTATGAGGGTACATGAAGACATTCCTCTAGAAGTTTGCGAGCAAGAAACCTCTTTAGACCTCAATACATTCACATATTGGGAGGAAGAGATTGATGTCTTTTTGTAGAAAATAGAGGAAGACCCTAAGATCATGTTCACATATTGGGAGGAAGAAATTGATGCCTTTTGTCAAAAAATAGAGGAAGACCCTAATATCATTGAACATGATCCTCCTCTTATTCTTCCATCTCCACATTCTTCATTGAGGGATGAAATGCCTGGGTCTAGCATTGATCCATAACCTATCTTCTCATTACCTAATCATTCTTTATCTATCAGGATTCCTCCATCAAAATCTTACCTTGGGTCACCACCTGGTAGCCCATCATCTTCTTCTATATGTGGGCCACCTCCAAATAGGCCCACATCCTCTATGGGTGGATCACCTCCTAGCAGCCCATCTTAGTTTATATTGGGGGCACATCCTAGAAGTACCTCATCTTCGATTCTTAGGCCACATCCTAGTATCCCATCTTCTTCTATATATGGGACACCTTCGGGTAGTCCTTCATCTTCAATCTTAGGGCCACATCCTTGTAGTCCTTTATCTTCAGTCTATGGGACACCTCTTGGTATCCCATCCTCTTCAATTCTTGGACCATATCCTTCGCATCCATCATATTTTCCTTCTATTAATGATTGTGGCAAGCCCACCGTCATTTCTCACATCAATTGTATTTATCCACTTTCTTCTCCCACTTCTCGGGATCATACAAATCATGTTATAGCTTATAAAAACAAAAATGGTTCATTCATCCAACTACGATTAAAACTTCCAAGAGCTCCAAGGCTCCCAACAATTCAAACAATCTTAAAGTTCGAATCAAACACAATTCAAAAATGCACATCAATGCAACCATCAAGTATGGTGTAAAGTGTAGAAACCTCTAGATAGGGACCTCAAGCTCCCGCATACAAAATCCATGTTTTAAGATAAATCACAGTCATTTGTTAAGTATGAGCTCACCACGATCATTGATATTGGGGATAATATGAGTCTTGATAAACAAACACACCTAGTATTCCTTCTCAAGGAAATTGCTAACAATGTTGTTGGATTTTATCATGCCAAGCGACCTTGTTGGTCCCACCTTTAAAAATACAAAATACAAAAATAAGAAAACATTTCAAAAAAATAAAAGGTAAATGAACACACATTGCAATCAGGTATTGCATACACATGGATGTTATTTCTTCCCTTCCTTTCTATTCTTTTCGCAAGTATTCCTAAAATTTTTATCCCTTCAAAGTGATATTTTTGTTAGCCTATTCACATGCATTTTGCAACAGTTATCTCTATGGTATCCATTTGGCCTTGGTATTTTATCACCTTGGTAAATTAAAGAATGACTGACCTCTTAGAGATCCTATCACAATCAACATCTAAAAAACTTGTTGTGAAGATTATGTATATATTTGTTGACACTAGCCAATATAATCATCGCAATCACTTCGCATCCTTCCATCAAGCCATTAGTGGTTCTTAACCCTTTGTCAAACAAGAGAGCTGAAATAAGTTTTCAAGAAAGCAAAATAAATCGGTCAAATCAAAAATCACAAAGTTGAAAGCAAACTCTAAAAGCAAAAGCAAATTGATATATAACTCTCTCTTGGGGTATTTCTAATAATCTCTACTGGGCTATGGAAAATCGATCGCGCAAGTAGACCAATGTTGTGATTAGAATCAAATGCATCTCCATCGGGCTATGGATGCACTGGCATTAGCAAAGCAATGTAAAACTCTCCTTCCGTAATCCATCCATAAAAATTAACTTTGAAAAATAAATCATTCCTACACATTGGTTAGGGTGTCTTCACTTATTGTCTATCAAATATTCCCTCCAAGAGGTAATAAAAATATTAGTATGTTACCAAGTGTCTTTTTTGGACCTTGTTCAGACTCTTACTCTAGTCTCGTATCTTGTCTCACGATTTGTGCCTTTGGCTAATCACTTCTTCATCACGAGGCTTCTAAGCTACATTCACAACATTCACATTGTTCTTCTACTTAGTTCAAAACATCCATGTGTATAATATTTCCTTTTCCATGTTGTTGGGAACCTTTGTCCCCTTTCACAAAAACAATCTTCTACTTCTTTCTATCATGTGCTTCTTGGCCAACTTACACTAGGGGAATCCTTTCTCCTTCCTAGCACATCCTTGGTTACGGTCATCACCATGTTGAACCTATCTATATTTTCCCTGATCTAACTTCTATGCGTGAAGAGTTTGCCTTTGAATATTCCCATCTAATGCTGGGGAAATTTCACATCTTCACTTTCTTACACATACGCGTGGCATTTTTCCCTTGTACATCCCATCTATAGTGGGGAATCCACGTTTCTTCATTTCCTATACATAGCTTTAGAAAACTTCTAGAAAATAAAAACATTCAAATATGTTTCAAAATAAAAAACATTCAAATATGTTAGTTGAAAAAGTCAAACCATCTAAATAAACATAAAAACCCAAATAAATTAGTAAAGCAAATTCAAAATCCCCGAAAAAAATGGTAATAAAAATTCAAAAACCCAAATTTATCTTACCATTGCATATTTTGCTTCGATAACTTTCCAACGCAAAAAAGCGGAGCCGTTTGAGGTCGGGAACAAAAGTTACGACCTCCGGAAGATAGGTAGTGCATTTAGTGTTGCACATGCTCCTGTGCGACCACGTTGAACACTACTAACATAAGTGATCGAGCACCCATGCTACCTCACAAAATCCAAAAAAATTAAAAAGGAGGCAAATATAGGTGTTTGAGCGCCCATGCTTACCTCATAAAATCCAAAAAAACTCAAAATGGAGGCCAACACAGGTGCTCGAGCACCCATGCTACCTCAAAAATCCTAAAAAACTTAAAAAGAGGCTAGCATAGGTGCTCAAGTGCCCATGCTACCACAAAATCCAAAAACTCAAAAAGGAGGCCGAATAGGTGCTCGAGTGCCCATGTTGCCTCATAAAATCCAAAAAACTCAAAAAGTAGGCCAATATACATGCCCGAGCGCCCATGCTATCTCACACAAACCTAGATACCCCAAAATGGGTCAGTATTGCCCAGGCACCCAGCGTCAATCTTTGGCTCAAAAATGCAAAAACTCAACAATAGGGTTAGTACAGGGTGCACAGGCACCCATATTAGCTCACAAAATACAAAAATCCATGAACAGGGTCAAGCACAAGCACCTGGCGCCCATACTGTCTCAAAAACTACAAAAACTCATCAACAGGGTTAGCATAGGTGCACAGGCACCATGCTTCACAAATTGCAAACAAAACCTCAAATCAATCACACAGGCACTTTAGGTGCCCATGTCTTTACCGGCCGATGCGACTAGAATCTACTCAGTAGAAACCCGGGAGCATTGACACATCACCCAACTTGAGCCGAGTGCTCACCCAAAGCCTGCAAAGGTACCATGCCCCTCTTTAGAGTTTCTTGTGCAAGATGTTAGTGTGATGATGATAATTCATATTCGATCCATAATTAAACATAAACATTCTAAAGTGCATAATTCAGATCCAGATCTTAGAGAATCATGAATTAGAAAACTATAATAAGATTAACCATACATGAACCGATTAGGTTATGTTTAACACCATTATCCAGCCAATATTATCAATTGCATTAAACACAGTAAAACACAAAAGCTTCTTACACTATAAATTATATCCATAAGTCATGCGCACATCAGCTCGAGCAACAGAACTCTAAAATAGTTCAGGTCCATCCCTATACTACACATTCAATACATATTTTTAGAGTGGGAATTTCCTTCACCGCTATGCACTTCTCAAAATAGCCGCATGCCGATAATAGCCATGCACCTTTATAACAACATGTATACATGTAAGTGTTCTTATAATGGATGTCCTATAGTTAACTGGAAGAAGCAATCCTATTATTAGCTCAAACCATACATGACACTTATCATCTGCTTGTTCCCAAAGTATCATTGCATGTCACGCAAGTATTCATCTCTATGTGTGCTCCACACGCTATATCCAAAAATAGTACTTATATCCACAAAAATGGCTAGGTCCTGTTACCGTTAATCGGCACACGTTTCCTTTCCTATCTTTTTGTGCCTTGTTCCTGTGCATGCATCCTTTGTGTGTCTTCTCCTTAGAGAAACATTCTATCTACTCAACATTACCCCACACTAAAATACATTATTGTCCCGATAATGAGAATTATTTCTGATGTTCCCAATAATAAAGAATAAAGAATAGGAAGAATAAAAGTATCACTATACAAAAGAATGAATCTTTACTCTGCAGCTCCCTCTTCTTCAACTAGGAGGATTAGCTCTAGATATTCACTTTTAATTTTAGTCTCCAATGTTTTCCAATCATTTAGCATAGTCCTTTTCTTTTCTAGAATATCCGTGGCTATGGCATCTAGTTCGTCCTAATCGATATTTTATTTCTCATTATACAAGATTAGGACAACATTGGCCATACCTGACATCATTCCTTCCACGAGGTCCATCTTTTACGCAATGAGCTTTCCAATCTCATCAATCCTCTCTTTATGTGGATCCTGGGCTGTTGTGAGGGCTTCACACTTTTGGTTTACTAGCGCCAATCTTTCTACGCTTCCAATATTTCTGTGTCTCATATTTCATTCTTTGTCGAACTTCATTGTCTTCAACTAGAGTTATGATCCTTATTACTCGCTTTTGGTGTTGCACACAAATTGAGATTTTGGTTTGCTTTCTTCAGCTCATCTTTCAAAGTTTGGTGCAATGTCTCATAAGTTGAAATTTTCCTAAGCATAGAGGCTCATGCTCTATTTGCTTCTTGTTCAACATATTTTGGTGCGGGCATCCAAATTGGTTCGTCTTCTAACACCAAATTGACCAAAGTGCACACATAATGCATAGCAGATGGAAACGTTTCTGGTACCTTAGGTTCTAGATGAGGCCTTATTTTATGAATGTGATCACCAATCTCCTCAGCCATGCTCACAAAGGCCTCATTCTTTGCCCATTCTTGTTCATTCTCTTCCTTTAAATGTGCTATCTCTTTAGTTTTGGCCTTGTTATCTTCAAGAAACGTTCTAATCATGGTGGACTTATTAATGTTTCTCCACGCCACCTCAGCAGATACTTTGACCATTGCATTATTGACCTACTCATCAGACATTAGAGTAGGTTTTATTGTCATGTGCTTGCTTTGAGGTGCCTTATTCAATCTTTGTGAGACACAAGACTCCTTACACATGTAAAAATATGGTTAATACATATGATTCGCATGGAAATGGATAACTACTTCCTTGTGCTCATAGTGGCCATATCTTGATCCATCATCTCCCACCCATATAACTCCTTAAGGCCCACAGTGCTTTGAAATAGGTCATAGATGATTTTTATTGTGTCCTTAACATGATGCATACTAGGGACAACATACTCTTCACTTGTTCTTTCTCTTTTTGTTCTTGGCCCCTTAGGAACCTGGGTGCCAAGGTATGAGGTTGGTCCTTCTCCTACTTGAGTTATAACTGTGCGCTAGATTTCTTTTACATAGTTTCTTCTGCCTCTTTCACCCCTTCCTCTTCATCTCTCATTTCTTCATCCCAAGGTTCCTCCACGTCTTTAGGCTGAACCAAGGTTCCTGGTGTGCTCTCTTTAGACTCCTCCTCCTCCTCGTTAAGCTTCAACTTTATTCTTCTCTTTTTCTCTAGTGTTTCTTTCTGAGGGAGAGTCAAGGTGACCTTTGTAAAGGTTGTGATGTTCCTGCACCTTGGGTCCTAGTTCTTCTAAACACCTTCTTAAATTGACGCTCCTCATGGAATGCATCTACGTCCAAGTCTTCCTCTCCTTGTGCCTATGGGGCGATCTCTACGCGTTCACTCTCCACTTTGTCTGTGGGCTGCCTCCAAACTCTATGGTCCAAGCCTCCACTATCCTCATGTTATTCTTATTTTTCTATCTCTATGGTCGAGGCAGATTTGGATTTTCCACACTCTAAACTGTGTGTTTGCCTTTAGGTGGCCCCCAGGGAGCATGAACTCATTATCCACGTACTTGTTATTTTCCAACCTAGGATTAAGTTGGAGATAGACAAGCATGACTCCACTATCCTCAATATCCAAACTTACTGGATTCATACTTATAACATCTGAAATGAGCCTCTCAATGTAGGCAGATCGACCTGGATAAACATAAGTTTTTCTGAGAGTATGGTAGTCATAATCTACCTTTTTCATTAAATCTCAACCGACGTGCATTATTAAACCTGTATTACTACTGGAAATAGCACGCATTTGTGAAGGCATAGGGAAATTTTCACTAGGGACTCCATGTCCCATCCTTCATTGCAAACTGTGCGATGCAAAAATGTTGATACACCGTGAACTGCACCACCTTACCCACTACTAAGGGTAACTCCTTTGGAATGCACCATTCCTCTTCAAAGGCCACGTGTAGTCGATCATACCATATTTCTACCCTTTTTTAAATGGGCCACTCATTGTTCCTTCACACAAATAATTCTTAAACCTCTCTGTGAGGGACTTCTTCTCCATGGGGTATTCCAAAATTTTGTTCTTTAGCCCATCAAACAATCCAATTTCCACAAACACAAGAGATAATAGGATAACGCCAAAACATATCTTTTCTCTTGTGTGTAATTCCTTAATAATCATTTCTGCTATGAATCCAACTAAGTTGTAGACTTCTCCTTCTGAAATTTTCTTTGAAATATGTAGCCACATGGTATTTACCTGTAACCATCTCTCTTGATCATTCAACTTAGTGAGCAGATGCGCAATCGTTTGCACCCTAGGTACTTCCTTAATCTGTAGATGTCCATTCCATGTGGACCCTTAGAGTATCCCAACTCCTTGCTTGTGGCTATAATAACTTCCTTATCGGTTAGATCACTACTAATTTATGTCCCTGTGCCCTTCAGTCATGTCAATATGGCAATCAAAGGCATGGTGATCTTTACCCGTCTAACAAAATAGAAAATGTTCTCATGGACTTTGCTCATAAGCTATTAGTATAAAATTTTTGGCTTTCCAAAATATGGGAGTTCATATAATTGATATACCCCTACCTTCTTGAGTAACTTCTCCCCAACATCATCATATACTAGCATGTCTTCTACTATGCACTTTTTTGTCTTCTTATTCAAGAAACATCTAACTCTCCTTGTTATCGGTGGTGCGGTGATTTTAATCACTTACTTTACATATAAAAATATGGGAATCTCAATCTCACTTGACGATCACTCCTTCGGATACTACATCTCTCGAAAATCACTCTGGGAGTAACTTCACCTCGACTTCCACCTTCTTTTTCCCCTTCATCCTCTCGCTACAGTGCTTTCCTTGGTGCCATTGTAAAAATATTGAGTGAGATTATGTCGAGTAAGATTATGTCGAGTAATATTTCTCGCCCTAGCCCCAAATAACGTGCCCTAGTGTGAAACCAATTTCCTAGCTCCTTCTCAATGTGTCTACTTTGCTCAAACCCTTCTCCAATGGGGAGGCAAGCCACTTCAGGCACAAAATATGCTCTCCACGTCTAGTTTTGTAACTCTCCACACCTCAACATGCTTCACTTGGATTGGTCACAACTTTCTCACTCTAATACTTGTGATTGCAAAGGTAAAAATGAACCCACATCACATCCTTATATATATATTTGAAAATTATTGCATTTATTTCTCCTTTACCTACCACCGATCCTCTCATTAATTGACCATTTTCCTAAATTCTGCGTAGAACACCTATGCATCCTAGCTATAACCTTCTAGTGTACCTTCCTACCTTCTGGATATAGACCTCCTTCTCGTGCGTGTCCATGCACTAAAGTACCTCGTGTGCCTTCCTCTAGTAGTTTTCTACGCGTTTGCAGCTTACCTCACGTTATACTGTTCATTCATTTATTTCTAGCTATGGTCTTCCTTAAGAGCAATTTTTTTCTTCTAAAGCTCCTTTCCATACTTGAATAACACCTGTAATAGTTTGTTCTTATGTGTACCCATTTTTGAAATCAAATAAAAACCACCCCACACCAATGGTATGTGTAGTCCTTTACACATAAAAATACTTCAGATTATAATTAGCTTCAAAGCAGTAAACACGCTTATTACACAAAACACCAAACTAAATTGACAAAGCATAACGACAAAGAAGGAAATACATTAAAAGAAATACAAAAAGGGAAATCTATACTAAATGGAAATACTACCTTATTACAAAAACCAAGAAGACTTATTTATAGTAGGGCTTTAGCCTACTCCTATTAAAGTAACCAGGTAATTGTGTTCCATCAAGCGCCTCTAACTGATAAGCGCCTGATTCAAGGATGTGAGTGATAATATATAGTCCCAACTAATGCACCTTAAGTTTTCCTAGATGGTGTAGAAAATTGGAATCATAAAGAAGTACCATTTGTCTAACCTCAAGATTTTTATCCCTGATGTGTCTGTCATGCCATGCCTTTTACCTAGCCTTTTCCTACTTCTGACTCCAACATGCTATGGTGCACCTCTCATCTAGTAGTATTAACTTGTCAATTCTTTATTCTAATGATTTCTCATCACCTAGACCTCCCGTACACGTGTCGCAAATAAGTTAACATGAATTCCATGGGAAAAATTGTTTCATGCAAAC
The DNA here is from genome assembly GCA_018340775.1 of Taxus wallichiana var. yunnanensis. Classification (NCBI taxonomy): domain Eukaryota; kingdom Viridiplantae; phylum Streptophyta; class Pinopsida; order Cupressales; family Taxaceae; genus Taxus; species Taxus wallichiana. The sequence goes on from CM031238.1 coordinate 317,946,632, forward strand.
ACCAACCGAAATGGTGTTGATGTATTCAACCTTTTGTAGGTTGTTCGATATGACCAAAGTACAACGAAACTTTATCATCCCAATATTTTTTTCCAACATCACAAATTTTTGTTAAGGTCCTGGATAAATATCTTATTTAAAGCCTCGTAGTTCCATTTGCTTGAGGGTGATAAGGTGTAGTCTTGTGGTGCGTGACCATAAATTCATTCAAGAAGTGTGTGCCCCTATCACTTTTCAAACTTAACAGACATCCATACATAGAATATTTTCCCATAAGAACCTTACTACTGTAGCTGCCATACAATCCTTTGTAGGTGTTGCTTATGCCCATCGTGTAAGATAATTTGTACAAGTGATGATGTAGCGTGATCCAATTCTACGCGTGGTGGGAAATAGGACCCCATGAAAGTCTATTGACCATTTTTTCAAATGGCTCTGCACTAGTAATAGCCCTCAATGGAATTTCATCTCTTTTCTCGGGTTTTCCAAGGCCTTGATAGTGATCACATGCCTTACAATACTATTTATAATCCTTGTACAAGGTCTCCCACCATAATACAAGTAGAATCTTGTGTGCGGTGACATCACCCGTATAATACCCACTGCACATCGCCATGAGCCTCTTCCTTGATATCTCGTGTGGTCATGTTCTAATACACATCAATGCAATATTTCATCTCGACCTAGTTTGTGGAAGTCACCACTGATCAACATGAAGGGTGCAACATGAATTGCAAGTTGTTTATTCACTAATGTTTTCATTCCTTATGGTGTCATACACTGTGTAAAAAGACAACAATATCCTCCAATTCTGAAGGCGTGTGATGTAACCTATACAACTATACATCCGACATTGTATCTTCAATTGTCTGCGTGTCCTCCCTTGATTGAATCCTTGATAAGTGGTTTGGGCCAGAATTACTTTTACCTAGTTTTACCACAATTGTAAAGTAAAATTCTTGGAATAAGAGAACCCATCGACATATGCACCCCTGTAAAATGGGCTTATTTACCAAGTATTTTAATGTCATGTGATCTATATAAAATAAAAAAGGTGTTACTAGCAAGTATTGTCTGAACTTATGCAACACGTAGATAATCGAAAATGCCTCACACTCTGTAGTTATATAATTATATTCTGCAAGAGTCAACTTTCTACTAGTAAAGTAGATAGGATGATCTATAATACCTTCTCTAGGATGAGCTAACACTACACCAATGCCCATGCTAGAGGCATCCACATGTACGTGAAACAATTGCCTCCATGAGGAAAAATGCGAATAAGAACTACGAGTAAGTCTCTCCTTGATGCCTTAAATGCACGCTTTGCTGCGTTCTCCCCAATAAAATGTCCCTTTTCCCTTTAGTAACTCCTTAAGGGGTGCAATAATCTTCAAATATCATTTGATAAAATTTCTATAATACCCTATATGGCCCAAGAATCCACACACCTCACTCTGACTAGTAGTCTCCTCCAGGCCTACAATAACTGTAACCTTAGCTAGATCTACTAATAAACCTTCCTTGCAGATGATATGCCCCAACAGAGTTCCAAAAGGTGTAGCAAACACACACTTTTTGATATTTAAAGAGATGCTTAACTGTCTACATATTTCAAACATTAAGAGAAACTTGTCACGATAATCCTTAACAAGCTCATACACTGTCCAATCATCCAAGTAAACCTACAAGAATTTGTGAATAAAATCCTGGAATGCTTAAACAAATATGTGCGAAAATACAACAGACACATTCTTCAAACCAAAGGGAATAACCGTATATGCAAAGCTTCCCCATTTAGTGGTGAAGGTTGTCTTCTCTTGATCCTCATGTGTAAATCTTACTTGATGATACCCAGAGAATCCATATGTAAACGAGTAAATTTCATGCCCTGAAATGCCTTCTAATATTTCCTCAGTGAAAGGTGTAGGAAAAGGATTAATCACACATGTAACATTTAGCTCCCTGTAATCCACACAAATCCTAATCTAAACATATTTCTTTATACTGATTACCATGGGGCTAACCCACTTTGATTCTTCTAGGGGCTTAATGATGTCGATTTTAACATTTTGTCAATTTCTTCTTTAACTTTTACACACAGTTAGGGTTCATCTTGTAAGGTCTCTTCCTAACTGGGCACACTCCTTCCTTTAACTTAATCTTCATCTTGCCTAATGACTCATGCACCCCTTTTAACTCATGGTAGCCCCAAGGAAATAAGTCCTGGAAATAACATAGTAACTCAATTATCTTTTCCACTTTAGAATCAGACCAATAATCTCCAATTATGGCCTCCTTAGGTTCAACATCCGTGCCAATGTTCACTTTCTTGGTCTTCATAGGTTCATGATAGGCGTGTGTGTTTTTATCCACACTGTCTAATACCTCACATACCTGCTAAATGATCTATGTCCAAATATTCTACTTCTTCATCATCCACTATGTAGACCATCTTTCTTTTTCCATTTTTAAGTCAAGCATGCTTAAGTAGTTCGACATCTATCTCGTTTATTTCATTAAAATGTGCTTTTGGTTCTCCTCATCAAATAACTCTTGAATGAGTGCTTCACCTTTGCACTGTCTCCCATAGTCAAGCATTCCTTAACTTGCAATGCCTCTCTCACCAGAGGTTTAATAGAGAAGTAGTCAAAATTTTGGACCATTCCTGTGATAAAATCTTGCCAATTTCAAGTCTCCCTATGTAGTTCTACATAAAAATACCAAGCGCGTGCACAACCTTGCAACGTGGAGTAAAGTTTATGCACCAAAAGTGAAGGTGGTAAAGCTTTCCGCTCCTTTGTCCGCAGTGTCTCACACTAATGGACGTGGTGCTTGAATAGGTTGATTAACATGATATATGGAGATTTGATTAGGTGCATTTCTCCTGAGAAACCAAGTTGTTAGAGAAATTATGACTTCATTCCATTCTATGAGATTATCCTTGTGAACCATCCACCAACGTGCTGCCATCCCGCAAGGTATACACTAACATATTTCTTATTTCCACTTGATCCATCCACTACTCCTCCATGGCGCACATGAATACTATAGGATCTCCTTCACCAAAGTGTAAGCGGGTACAAAATTGTTACCTATCCATCCAATACAACTAGGTTTGCTCCTCCATGTAAAGGCACTCATTAAGTTGTGCCCAACCATCTCATAGGTGCCATGCGCCCAATTGTCACAAGTAATACTTGTAGTATCACTAATAGACTATGTATCTTCCCACTGGAGGATTCCCTCCTTAGATGGCTCAAGTATTTCGGATCTCGAATGACACACACATTCTACATTAAGGTATTCCTCACTCAAAGGTTCAACATAAGGTTCAAATTTCCCATATGTCAAAGGGATAATAAATCTTTCTTCTTTGTTCTCAAAACTTATATACACCTTGTTGAACTGTAGATCAACATTATTTTCATAACATAAAGGGTGCCTAAGTAGAGCTAGGAAGTTTTCTACTTCTACAAGTGACAAAACCGCAAAGTCTCTAGAGAATTTGGCCCTTGTATAGTAGTGGATGCATCCTTTAAAACCATGATTGGAGTGGTCTTAGTCGATTAGACATGAAACATTAGAGGATGACTATAATAGAGGTTTTCCCATCTACACACATGCATCTAAAGTAAGCACATTCACTTCCGTGCCTGTGTCAATCAATATATTGCTCAAAATCCATCCATCCACAACAACATTCAAAGTGATTTCCTTGTCATAATCCAAGCTATGAGGGGGAAGATTAGCATACAAGAATCTACCGTCCATTCTCAATACTTGCACATGGAGTGTTTCCCTTTAGAAAATTCCCTAGTAATGGAATAATATTATCCTGGTGCAACATCTTACATACCTATTTCAAATCATCAACATCTGACTAGACCATCTCTATTGCCTTCTTTTGTTCCAACTTCCACGACTGTTCCTTTAAACATTGTATTTCACCTTGAAGATTTATGAGTACCTCCATGGTTTCCTGATAAACCTCCTTCTGATGTGTAGGATCTGGGTACCTTGCATGTAAAACCTCCTCCTTATTTATGGTAGTCTTTTGTTGTAACACTTCCACTAGCGCATGTAGTAATCTTCACAAGTACTACCTCAGGTTCCAGTGCCAACTTTGGCATCCACTAATTTTCCATGGCACGCTGTATTCTAACCATCCCTGTGCCCTTGTTCTCTTGTTTATGCTTTGCTTGCTAAGATGCTCATATAAGTCCAGGAATTCCTCATAGTTATGATTCTTCCCACAAAAAGAACAAGTAATATTCTGAGGACATTCACACTGTAGTGGTCAAGATATCCACATGTATAACATGTTCCATGAGGAAACTTTCCTCATCCACCACCATGGCCTCAACCCCCAAATCCACCATGGTATCCTTGACCTCTACCATGACTTCCTTCAAAGTTCCCTTTATTCCGATCATAGCACCCTTGGGTGTGATCATGATCATGGTGCTCACTTTTACTTTTAGAATTATCTAATACTCCTATCTGTCACACACCAATATCGATGACATTGTGGATTTGACCAATCAACCTATAGTTGTCTGTATTGTGAGTTGTGGACCAGAAAATATTACAATAGCAAGATACATTATTTCTTATCATGCGTTGTAATAATGGGCAACGGATTGCATCATGGTCTAAATGACATATCTCATAGTCTAGCAAAAATGAACATACTAACCTATGGGGACAATTATCTTGAGTGTGCCCTTCCACTTCACAATCTTAAAACCAAATCCCAGTGCACGTATCGTGTGATGAATTGTTTTGCCATAGCTTCAATATGTGCTTCCAGGAATGGGATTACTCTAGTGTCTATACTTCTGACTGGCTTAACATGAAACACTACTTCAAGTGCTTTGTGTGGGTCTGTATATGTCTTATGTGACAACACCATTCTAAATGGTGTTATCAAACCCCTAATGAACCACTATGCATGTTGGCTTACATGGATATCATATGAAAGTTTAGAAAAAAGTGTTTTAAAATGGGCATCATATTCCCGAACACTCTCAGTGGTTCCCTACTTATTATCCTTGAGCATGATTATAATCTTCTACTCGAACTCAAGGATATGAAACTCCTTAAGGAAAACCTCCCATAACACTGCATAATCTACGCAAGTCGATTAGCGTCAAATTTCCTATACCAATTGTGAGCGTGTCCCTGCAACGTAGTTGTAAAATGAATTACCTTGCACTCGAAGTTGTGATTCCTTTTGCACACCATAATATCTCACACATGTGCACATGCTCAGTAGAACCTTATATTCCCTATACTCTGGAAGACATAGTGACATCTCCATGTAAATATTCTGGGGTTGGTGAGGACCATGCCCACCTGATCCAGAACCTCCTATGTTACCTCTACCTCCAGACCCACTAAATCCACCAGAAATAGAGCCACCTATGCTCCTTGATCCTCCTCATGTAGGCTGGAAGTGGACTAGTGGATGTACTTCCCTGTGTCCCAATAGTGGTACTAAACTGAACTCCTATAGTTTGTGAGGTGGTACTACTCCCAGAAGTGAGTCCAAAATTCTACACACTTGAGTTCTATGCTGATGATGCACTGAAAAGGTACCTCCAAATAACAAAGAAGACATTTTCCTAGCCATAGATGCACTTTTTACTTGATTTACTCCTTTTCTGCTACTCCCCAAACTAGCTTGCTAACTACTGGTTATGTACTAGATACTAGAAAACCAAGTGCAAGGGCTAGGTTTCCATGTAGATTTAGATGCACACCCATAGCCCATGTCATTTCTACTAGAGTGATCCCATGTGAGGCCGAGGAGGGTTCCCTATCATGCTTGCCCAAATGGGGGAGTTCCAGATGCTCGGCTCTATGCCTTATGTGTGAGCTCTAAATATTTCACGAACCATCTCTCTTCTCAATGCCATCCATTCTATAATATCACGCTGTTTCTCTATCTCCCTCCCGTGCACCTCATTATACTTAAGACACCTTTCTTCTCTTTGGCTCTTTGCCGCTAGGTCCACCATCCTTCACCAAACTCTGCTCCTACCCCCGCACGTGGTAGGGTTTAACTATCCATCAACTTTTCTTCCAAGTTTAGGGTTACCATTAAGATTTTGATCGCTAGTGCAATGCCTTGCAAATAAGTTCCCCTTGGATAACAAAAAAATTAGAACTCAAGTACCTCTGGGAAAGAGTAAGTAGAAATTGAGTGCTCTAAATTAAAGCTATTTAGAACACCATGGAACCAAGTGTCCACAATGCACGTCCAAATTAGATCAACATCATAGAGGGCTTGAAATTATTCTTACATCTAGATAAGTGTGTGATACCTGCAATTCCTTTTAGACACATAAGAAACCATCCACTCGTATAACTCTACCAAAAATATAGCAAAGAAGCTCTCATATAGATAGTTTTACAAGTTCTGATTTACCCATGCACATGCGTCAAACTTAGATCTAGTGCTAAACCTTTGAGAGTAATCTCCTTCCAGATCTATTATCCACTCCTCAATACTTGCTAGGGTCAACCGATATGTCTTCATCACGAAACATCTTGAAAATAGCTAAAAAGAGGACTCGACAACATAACCAATGATGCAATAGAATCTCTGTAGAAAACCCAAGTGTGCTGGCACATCACCTAGCCTGAGCTGAGCGCTCACCCAAAGCACACAAAGGTACTAGGCCCCTCTTTAGAGTTGCTTATGTAGGATGTTAGTGTGATGATGATAATACATATTCAAATCCATAATTAAACATAAACATTATACAGTGCATAATCTAGATCTAGATCTTAGAGAATCATGAATTAAACAATAACTATAATAAGATTAACCATACATGAACTAGATTTAGTTATGTTTAACACCATTATCCAACCAATATTATCCATTGCATTAAACACTATAAAACACAAGCTTCTTACACTATAAAATATATCTATAAGTCATTCACGCATCGATCTAGCATCATAACTCTACAATAGTTCAATACCATACCTAAACTACATATTTCAATACATATTTATAGAGGTGGGGACTTTCCCTTCACCGCCTATGCACTTCTCAAAATAGGTCGCATGCTGATAATAGTCATGCGCCTTTACAACAACATGCATACATGTAAGTATTCTAATAACATATGTCATATAGTTAACTGGAAGAAGTAATCCTATTATTATATCAAACCATGCATAGCAATTATCATCTTCTCATTCCCAAAATACCATAGCATGTCACACAAGTCTTTATCTCTATGTGTGCTCCGCATGCTATCTCCAAAAATAACCATTATCCACAAAAATGGCTAAGTGTTCTTGTGGGCGTTTCCTTTCCTATCTTTCCGCACCTACAAATGTGCCTTATTCCCGTGTACACATCCTTGGTGTGTCTTCTCCTTAGAGAAACATTTTTTCTACTCAACACCAACAAAAAAATCCAAAAAGGAGGCCAACACAGACACTCCTCTAAGTGCATAGGTGCACCCAACATTGTGTAGGCCATAAATTTTGCTTCCGACCTCGAAACAACTCCATTTTTTTGTGTTGGAAAGGTATTGAAACAAGCTACACAATGGTAACATTGATTTTAGATTTAGAATTATCCAAAATTTACCATTTTTCCTTTTTTAAATGACTTGCATATAATTGAAGCTTTGTATCACACCGCATTATCCTCAACATCAAAATTTGTCCTCCAAAACCATCTTTCTGATGTTCTTGCTTGTTCTTGTCTCAAACAACATGCAAATCATCATGATCTACCTCCATTAACAAAGTTGGGTCTTTTATTATGTTGGTACTCCTGTAATCGTGAGTTTCAGTCTTGTGTCATAATGCATGAATGCTTTCTATGGGACTACTTGTGTCCTTCATTTTTCCCTCGCATGTGTTATTTCTTGGGGCATCATTTTTAACCCTTTTCATTACAACACAAACATTTGAGAACTGCAACTTGATAATAAAAACATTGGTACAACTATCTTGAACGTTGTTTGTTTGAGTATATGTGATTGTGCTTGTTTCTCTGTTAGGTTAGCTAGTTTGCTTTCTCATATTGCATTACATTCTGTATGTTGCATGGAGTTAAGCATCAATTTACTTTCTCGTATTGCATTGCATTCTATATGTTGCATGGAGTTAAGTGTCATTTTACTTTCTCGTATTGCATTGATAACATATGTTACATGGAGTTATGTATTTTTAGCAATAAACAATTGTTAGTAATTTATCTTTTCATGTGATCTTATAGTTTTCTTTATTTTAAAGAAAGGCCGATGATGTAGACCTAGGGAAAAATTATATAAACCAATTGTTTTTGGAAAGGCTAGATGCAAAGATTGGACTTGTCCTATATTTCTCCATTAATCATTTCTTCTCCATTATCATTTATTATCATTACTAATTTTTCTCCTCAAAATCACTCGGGGTAATAAATAACCACATTTATCCCCATCCTTATTCCTTCTCAATACCTAAGGGTTTCGTGCCCATTCTAACCTATTTACTTCTACCCATTTCAATCATATTTTTGATCATTGATTGAATTCACCCACTTGACACTTGAGGGGGCATACTTCATCCTGCTAATTTTTCTTCAAAAATTTACCTATTTTATGATCATCTACTATGTTTGAAGTGAAGTCACTAACTTCACCTCAAACACGGGCAAATGTAGACACCTAAATTCTACTTTTGCAATCTTGTTGCTAAAACACACGTAAAATACCTCTCATTCTTGCCTAATCCATTATAATTAGTGGTTTTGTTAATTAAATAATGTTCCTTACCAAATTAGCCAATTAACACCACACTGTTGATTGCGTAACCCCTTTCTTATTTAGGATCGTACTTTACGATGAATTGTAAGCCAAAATCCTCTTCAAAACAAACAATTAACGATTATGAGCTAATTAAGCATATATTGCTCTTGATTTGGTCAACATGCCCTAGTATTTACTCAAACCCCTCTTCCAACCACTAAAAATCACCCCATTCAACTCCACAATGTCTCAAAGAAGATTCAAAAGCTTATCCTAGCCTCTAGTTAACCTAAGCGGTCGATTAAGGCTCCACAACTCTTAATCATTTGGTAATTCACTAATTTTTATTAGCAGGCCTAATCATGATTAGAAATTCTAATCTAATTTGGGGATTTTAGTCCCACATGCTGCAAAAATACAAGTTTTCCCAAAGAAAAACTATAAAAAGGGTGCACCTCATTCCTTTATACTTTACACCATGCTTTGATTTGCATCTCATATAATAAATATGATATATAGCCAAGTTCAATCCTTTCTTAAAGCCTTCATTGAGGTTAGTAGATGGATATCCAAAATAACCAAGTAGTCATTTGGAGAGGCCATTTCACCTTGTTTGGAGTAGCAACCATAACCATTTGATTTCCCTCTTAGGTTTATTTAGGCCCATGTTAGGAAATTCAAGCATATTAGTAGGCATGTTTAGTTATATTTTGTATTGCTTTCATACTAGTTAAGTATTCTCTTAAGCTTCTATCTTAATGTTACATTCCTAGACTTAGAACCTTAGATATTAGGTGGTAATAATGTTAACCTTCCTTGTTTATCTTTTTGATTTGATTATGAAAGTTTAAAGTGTCATAGACTTATTCCAAACATATAAATGAAGCTTATTTATAGTAGGGCTTCAACCTACTCCCATTGAAGTAACCGAGCAACATGGTGTCATCCAACACTTGCAATTGACATGCACCTAATTATAGTATCTTGGTCACTACAAAGGGTCCCAACCAATGGAATTTCAACTTCCCTGGGTGGTGCGCAAACTTGGAGTCATATAGAAGTACCATCTTTCCAAATGTAAAAGACTTGTTTTTGATATGCCTATCATGCCAAGCCTTTTGTCTTGTCTTTTCAGTCTTCTAGCTCCAATATGAAATGGTGTGTTGCTCATTTAATTGCATCAAGTTGTTAATATTCTCATTAAGATCTTGTTCATAATCCAAACCACCTATGTGTGCAATACACATGGATGATAACATAAATTTCATAGCTAATACAACCTCTATGTCAAATACCAACTGAAATGGTGTGGCCTTGTTCAACCATTTATAGGTTTTTATGTATGCCCAAAGAATAATTGATACCTTGTCATCCCAATCCTTTCTTCCAACATCACATATATTCATTAGTGTTTGTCCTAAGATCTTGTTGAAAGCTTCAACAATGCAATTAGCCTAAGGGTGATAAGGGGTAGTCTTATGGTGTGCCACCATAAACTCGCCAATAGAATTCTAATGGTATCATTCAAGAAATGCATTCATCTATCACTTTGGTTAGGCTCAAAAGACATCCTTATATACTAGTAATATTTTTTAGAAAGGAACCTTGATGTTATCGGTGTAGTGCAATATTTTGTAGGTGCAACCTCTGCCCACCTTGTCAAATAATTAGTGCATGTGATGATATAGCGTACCCACCCCTGTGTGTGGGTGGTGCAATAGGTCTTACAAAATCAAGTACCCATTTTAAAAAAGGTTCCACATTTTCTATGGGCCTTAATGGCATTTCATCTCTATTTTTAGGATTTCTAATTCTCTGATAGTGATCACATGCTTTAACAAAATCCTTAGTGTCTTTATACAATGTCTCCTACCATAAACTAGCCAATAGGATCTTGCATGCAATAACATCTCCCTTATAATGGCCTCATGCTATCCCTCCACGAGCCTCCTCTATGATGGCTTCATGATCATGTTCAAACACACATCTATACGCAAGGCCTCATCTCTAACCATTTTCGTACATGTGTCTCCTCCAATGAGTTTATATAATGAAACATGTATAACAAGTTGCTTCTTCTCTAAGGTATTCATTCCCTTTGACTAGTCAAGTATCATGCGAAATACTATAATGTTTTCCAAATAATCTAGCGCGTGGCTTAATCTATACAATTGTGTACAATGCATAATGTATTTAATGATGTGTGAGTCCTCTCCTAAATTGATCCTTCACAAATGGCCAAATCCCAAATTACTCTTACCTAGCTTTACTACAACTGTAAAATCAAATTCTAAAAATAAGTATCCACTTTGGAAGATGTACCCTTACAAAATAGGTTTTTGACCAAGTAATTCAATGTCATATGATCTATATAAAAAATAAATGGTGTGGCCAATAAGTATTGTCAAAACTTATGAAGCACGTAGATCATGGATAATGCCTCGCACTCTGTAGTTGTGTAGTTATACTCTGTTCTTTGTCAACTTCCTGCTCATAAAACATATGGGATGATCCACATTTCTCTCTCCGGATGCACCAAGACTATTGCAATAGCCATGCTAAAGGCATCTACATGTACATGAAAAAGTTTGTTACATGAAGGGAAGTGCAATATTGGTGCGGTGGTAAGCTTCTCCTTCAATGTTTTAAATGCCTAATGTTATGCATCATTCCAATAAAACTTTCCCTTAGGCTTGAGAAATTTATCAAAGGGTGCAACAATTTTTGCATAACCTTTGATAAAATTCTTGTTATAGTCGATATACCCTAAGAACTCCGTGTACTTCACTCGATTGGTAGGATCTTCTAATCCCAAAATAACTATAATCTTAGCTAGATCTACCAATAATCTATCCTCACGAGATGAAGTGCCCAACTAAGGTACCCAAGGGGTGGTAAAGATACACTTATTAATATTGAGAGAGATGCTCATTGCCTTCATCTCTCAAACATTAATATCAAATTATGAAAATGATCTTTCATAAGCCCATAAAATTCCAATCATCGAAATAAACCTCGTTAAAACTTATGAATGAAGTCATGAAATGTTTGCACAACTAATTAAATAAAACTAGACTAACTATGTAGTGCTAAGGCAATTAATCTAAGCTATGCACAACTATACTAAAGTAAATAAATGTAGTAAAGAAATATATTAATGTTCTAATCCAATATATAAAATTAAATATTAAACCCTAATGTGCAAGAGGGAAGAGGAAATAAATTAGGATAACAAATGTTTGCGAGATCGTGTCATAGCGATGAACAAAAAATCAGAAATCAGGAATGACTGTGGCGGGGTTCTGTTGAGGTCAGGTCTGGGTGATGTGGCTAGATTGGAGCACCTATGAGAGGACTGGGGCACTCACGGGTGCTCTGGTAACCCAAATAGTTTCCTTGGTTTGGGAAAAAGGTCTAGAATTGGTCTTTATAGGTCCAAGAGATGACTGTTATCCTTTGCTACTTGTCACATTAATTTCTCTATAATATGCCAAATGCTCCAAATATTCCAAGAGGAAGAATAACTTGTAAAATACCCAAAAGGAAGTATCACAAACATAAAAAATAAATATGCAAATGAATTGTCGATGACCTTAGTTGCCACAACAACGGGCTTACTAAACTGTAGTTACGGTGAGTGTGTTCATGTCATTCCCTAGGTGATCTTGTACCAATCACACTTTGTGAAATAGCGAGCAATAGCTAAATGTAAAAAATGTAATAGAATGTGTGCATGGAATAGAATAAAATCCCCCCTATGAAGTGTGATGCATATGTCCTATCTTGTGCCATAGTGATGGACCTACGTGGATGCCAATGCAATAGATAGATGCAACTCTAGATGAGTGATAGTAGTAGATGATGCTAGGTCCCTCATTATGGTCTCATAACTTTATATTTATAAGGTTCTCTTGATCTGATTTCGTAATTAACCCCGACATGGCCGAATACCAAAACGATAAGGATGAAAAACGGCTAGAAAGAGCCCAAAAAGTGGCAGGAAAGTAGAAAAGGATCGGGGCACCCTTGGTGGGATCGGGCGCCCATGGGTGCCCCAATACTACCCTAGGCACCCCAAATGAGGATAAAATGATAAGAAAATCCCAAAACAGACTGGGCACGTGGATAAAAATGTGCGAAAATGATGAAATAAAAGTAAAATAAGATGGCCAAAAGATGGGGGTTAATTAGTACTTTCTTCACTCAAGAACCTTCTAAATAGTAGTATGAGACTGGGATAAATATTGTCTAAAGTGCATGATTTTGTGACTACATTTTTCCCCACTTTATGTTGGTGAGATGAAAGCTTAGTAACATAAAGTAATTAGAAATGTGTACCTAATGTCCATGAAGAGTGTAGTAGAAACATGCCGAAGGACTAGACAAAAGCGTAGAATAAAAAGAAAGATGGAGGAGCGTGAAAACTAAAGATGAAAAATGCGCAAAGAAAAAGTGACAAGAGTGAACCTAGGGAAAAACACATGTGAAGCTACTACGGTGCGTAGTGTACCTACATGGTTAGTAAAGCATATGCTATTGTAGAGTGTTGTTGTTGCCCCCAATTTGACTGCTTGTTTCTCATACGGCCAGACTTGCAAGGAGAAAACAATCAAGTAGTATGTATGTAAATGTAAAAACACTATGTAAAATATACATGTATAGGAAAGTGTGTAAAATACACAAAATGAAAAGTGTATATAGAACATGTGCACGTGATCCATGTCGAGAGGAAGAGTGTAGAAGGATATTATGTATGGAGGATCGACACTTACACTCAACTCCCGCATGTGGTACCTTCTCGTGTAGCCATTCCCCTAGTAATGGGATGATGTTCTCTTAGTGCCGTATACCGCATACTTCCTTGAGATCATCTATATCCTTCTATAGTAGCTTGATGTTCTTCATGTTACTAAGATGGGGGTTACTACTATTTTATTCACTCAAGAACCTTCTAAATAGTAGTATGAGACCGAGATAGATATTGGATAAAGTGCATGATTTTGTGATAACAACTATGCTTGAGAACACCTCTAGCACATTCTTCAATCCAAAGGCCATTATAGTATATGAAAAAATTTCCCATTCAAAGGGGAAGGTGGTCTTTTCCTAATCCTCTTGCTCAATGCACACCTCATGGTACCTTGAAAATCCATCAGTGAATGAATAGATCTTGTGCCTCGTAATGCCTTCAGGATTTCCTCTGTTAATGGCATAGGGGAAGGATCTATGAAACATGAGGTGCTAATTTATTTTTAATCGACATAGTTCCTAATCCGTCCATCCTTCTTGATGCTAATCACCATGGGGTTGACCCACTTAGATTCCTTAATTGGTTCAATGATTCTAGACTAAAGCAATTTATCACTTTCTTATTTCACCTTAACGTGTAGGTTCAAATTCATCCCGTAAGGCATCTCCTAAATGGGATACGTGCCTTCTTCTATCCTAATATTAATCTCTCATGATGAAGGATGCACACCCTTAAACTCATGATAACCCCTTAGAAACAAGTCCTAGAAGTCACACAACAACTCAATGATCTTTTCAACTGTGGTTCTAGCCAATAATCTCCAATAATAATCTCCTTAGGCACATCCTCGTTGTCAATATTAACCTTATTATTCTCTATAGATCATGGTATGCACGTACCTTTTCATCTGTAGATTCCATGACCTTATGTACATTCTCTACATGGATAATATCTAGGTTCTCTACTTCTTCATCATCAATGAGGTAGACCATTTTCCCTTTTTCCTTTTCTCTCCATACACGACCTAATTACATATCTTACAATTCTACCATATCTTTGCGTGCCTTAGTATAAGGCTCTCCTAAGAGTCACACCATGATTTCTTCTACTATTGCGCTATCTCCCAGGTGTGATGCATTTCATTTTTTGTAAGGCCTCATGTACTAGGGGATTATTTGAAAAATAACCAAAAGTGTGAGCCATACTTTCAGTCATGTCATGCCAACTTACAATCTCTTGCTTGAGATTAACATGTACATACTAAGCACGCGCGCAACCACATAGAGTAGAGTAGAAATTATCCACCCAAAGAGATGGTGGCATAGCCTCCTAGCCCTACACCCATTGTCTCTCATAGTTGTGAACGTGTACTAATGCAAGAGTCTTTCCATCATACTTGTGTATAAGAGAAGGGGTATTGCTTTGAGTAAACCTTGTCAAAAGAATACCCTAACCTTACGCCATCGCAAAATATTATCTCTGTGTGTCTCCCACTAGTTCACTACTATTCCGTGTAAGGTATAAACCATTATATTCCATGTATATCCCTCATTCTTCCATTGGTCTTCCATGGTGTGTAGAAATGAGTCAGTTTTTCTTTACTAGTATACAGGGTAACTAAGTTCTTCCCAAACACTTAATCATGGGTGGCCTAATCATCCAAGTGACTCTTCCCTTAACCTCAGCCTAACCATTTCATATGCGCAATGGGCCTAATTTTCACAAGCAACACTAATAGTGTCACTGATAGATTACGCGTCTTCCCACTGAAATACACCTTCCTTAGATGGTTCCATGTTATCTAGGTCACACAATGTACGTGCATAAATCATATTAAGTTCTTCTTTATTCATAGGCTCAATGTAAGGCACAACCTTCACATCATCCAAGGGTATGCCAATGTGCCCCTCCTTGTTCTCAAAGTTGATATATATTTTGTTGAAGTGTAAATTAACATTGTTGGCATAACACCAAGGACACCCAAACAATGCAGGGAAGTTTTCTTCCTCAAAGAAAGCTCCAATACCTCAAAATCTCTTATAAAATTCACACCACGAATAATAATTGAAGCATCCTTGAATACCCCAATAGGTACGACCCTTGTTTATTTACCATATATATTACAATAGAAGATGGTTGTAGATGCGTCCTCCCATCTTGTTTCGGGCATCTAAATTTAGAACATTCACCTCTACTTGTATGTAAATCATAATACTACTCACTAACTATCCATCTACCACTACATCTAGTGTAACGTACTTGTCATACTCATGATTACGTGATGATAAGTATGTATGGAGGATCCGACGCTTACACTCAACTCTTGCATGTGGTACCTTCTCGTGTGGCCATTCCCTAGTAATGGGATGATGTTCTCTTAGTGCCGTATACCGTATACTTCCTTCGAGATCATCTATATCCTTCTATAGTAGCTTGATGTTATTCATGTTACTAAGATGGGGTTACTACTATTTTCTTCACTCAAGAACCTTCTAAATAGTAGTATGAGACCGAGATAGATATTGGATAAAGTGCTTGATTTTGTGACAACAACTATGCGTGAGAACACTTCCGGTGCATTATTAAATACAAAGGCCATTATAGTATATGAAAAACTTCCCCATTCAACGGGAAAGTGGTATTTTCCGATCCTCTTACTCAATGTGCACCTAATGGCACCCTAAAAGTCCATCGGTTAATGAATAGTTCTTGTGCCTCGTAATGCCTTCAAGGATTTACTCCGTTAATGGTGTAGGGAAAGGATCTATGAAACATGAGGTGTTAATTTATTTTTAATCAACACAGATCCTAATCATGTCCATCCTTCTTAATTCTAATCATAATGGGGCTGACCTACTCGGATTCCTTAATTGGTTTAATGATTCTAGACTTAAACATTTTATCAATTTCTTATTTCACCTTCACATGTAGGTTCAAACTCATCTTGTAAGTCCTCTTCCAAATGGGATGCATGCCTTATTTTATCCTATTATTAATCTCTCCCAATGAAGGATGCACACCCTTCAACTCATGATAACCCCTTAGAAACAAGTCCTAGAAATCAAACAAAAACTCAATGATCTTTGCAACCTATGGTTCTAACCAATAATCTCCAATGATAACCTCCTTAGGCACATCCTCGTTGTCAATATTAACCTTATTATTCTCTATAGGTACATGGTATGCACACACCTTTTCATCTATAGATTCCATCACCTCGTGTACACCCTCTATATGGATAATATCTAGGTTCTCTACTTCTTCATCATCAATGAGGTACACCATTTTCCATTTTCCTTTTCTCTCCATACATGACCTAATTATATCTCTTATGTTTCTACCATATCTTCATGTGCCTTAGTATCGAGGCTCTCCTAAGAGTCACACCATGAGTTCTTCTACTATTTTTCTATCTCCTAGTGTGATGCGTTTCATTATTTGTAAGGCCTCATGTACTAGGGGATTATTTGAAAAATAACCAAAAGTGTGAGCAAAAATTTCAATCATGTTGTACCAACTTGCAGTCTCTTTCTTGAGCTTAACATGTACATACTAAGTATGCGTGCAGCCACGTAGAGTAGAGTAGGAATTACCCACGCAGAGAGATGGTGGTATAGCCTCCTAGCCCTACACCCATTGTCTCTCATAGTTGTGAATGTGTACTAATGCAAGAGTCTTTCCATCATACTTGTGTATAAGAGAAGGGGTATTGCTTTCGAGTAAAACTTGTCAAAAGGATACCCTTACCTTGAGCCATTGAAAATTATTATCTCTGTGTGTCCCCCACTAGCGCACTACTATTTTGTGCAAGGAATAAACCATTATATTCCATGTATATCCCTCTTTCTTCCATTGGTCTTCCATGGTGCATAGAAATGAGTCGGGGTTTTCTTTACTAGTATACTTGGGTAACTAAGTTCTACCCAAACACTTAATCATGAGTGGCCTAATCATCCAAGTGACTCTTCCCTTAACCTCGGTCTAACCATGTCATATGTGCCATGGGCCTAATTTTCACAAGCAACACGGGTAGTGTCACTGACAGATTGCACATCTTCACACTAAAATACGCCTTCCTTAGATGGTTCCATGTTCTCCAGGTCACACAATGTACGTGCATAAATCCTATTAAGCTCTTCTTCATTCATATGCTCAATGTAAGGCATTACCTTCACATCATCCAAGGGTATGCCAACGTGCCCTCCTTGTTCTCAAAATTGATATATATTTTATTGAAGTGTAAATTAACATTGTTGGCATAACACCAAGAACGCCCAAACAATGCAAGGAAGTTTTCTTCCTCAAAGAAGCTCCAATACCTCAAAATATCTTATAAACTTCACACCTGAATAATAATTGAAGTATCCTTTAACACCCCAATAGGTACGGCCCTTGTTTTATTTACCATATATATTACAATAGAAGATGGTTGCAAATGTGTCCTCCCATCTTGTTTAAGGAATCTAAATTTAGAACATTCACCTCTACTTGTATGTAAATCATAATATTACTCACTAACTATCAATCTACCACTATATCTAGTGTAACATCCTTGTCATACTCATGATTCTACGATGATAAGTATGCATGGAGGATCCGACACTTACACTCAACTCTTGCATGTGGTACCTTCTCGTGTAGCCATTCCCCTAGTAATGGGATGCTTTGTTCTCTTAGTGCCGTATATTGTATACTTCCTTCGATCATCTATATCATTCTATAGTAGCTTGATGTTCTTCATGTTACTAAGATGGGGGTTACTATTATTTTCTTCACTCAAGAACCTTCTAATTAGTAGTATGAGACTCGAGATAGATATTGGATAAAGTGCATGATTTTGTGACAACAACAATGCTTGAGAACACTTCTAGCACATTATTCAATCCAAAGGCCATTATAGTATATGAAAAACTTCCCCATTCAATGGGGAAGGTGGTATTTTCCTAATCCTCTTGCTCAATGCGCACTAACGGTACCTTGAAAATCCATCGGTGAATGAATATATCTTGTGCCTCGTAATTCCTTCAAGGATTTCCTTTGTTAATGGCGTGGGGAAAGGATCTATGAAACATGAGGTGTTAATTTATTTTTAATCAACACAGATCCTAATCCGTTCATCCTTCTTAATGTTAATCACCATGGGGCTAACCCACTCAAATTCCTTAATTGGTTCAATGATTCTAGACTTAAGAATTTTATCAATTTCTTATTTCACCTTCACGTGTAGGTTCAAATTCATCCTGTAACACCTCTTCCAAATGGGATGCGTGCCTTCTTTTATCTTAATATTAATCTCTCCTAATGAAGGATGCACACCCTTAAACTCATGATAACCCCTTAGAAATAAGTCCTTGAAATCACGCAACAACTCAATGATCTTTGCAACCTATGGTTCTAGCCAATAATATCTAATGATAACCTCCTTAGGCACATCTTCGTTGTGAATATTAACCTTATTATTCTCTATAAATACCGTATGCACACACCTTTTCACTTGTAGATTCCATCACCTCATGTACACTCTCTATATGAATAATATCTAGGTTCTCTACTTCTTCATCATTAATGAAGTACACCATTTTCCCTTTTTCCTTTTCTCTTCATACATGACCTAATTACATATCTTACGGTTCTACCATATCTTCGCGTGCCTCAAGATCGAGGCTCTCCTAAGAGTCACACCATGAGTTCTTCTACTATTGTGCTATCTCCCAAAGTGTGATGCATTTCATTTTTTGTAAGGCCTCATGTACTAGGGGATTATTTGAAAAATAACCAAAAGTGTGAGCCATACGTTCACCATGTTGCACAAACTTGTAGTCTCTTACTTGAGCTTAACATGTACATACTAAGCATGTGCACAACCACATAGAGTAGAGTAGAAATTATGTACCCAAAGAGATGGTGGTATAGCCTCCTAGCCATACACCCATTGTCTCTCATAGTTGTGAACGTGTACTAATGCAAGAGTCTTTCCATCAAACTTGTATATAAGAGAAGGGGTATTGCTCTGAGTAAACCTTGTCAAAAGGACACCCTTACCTTGCGCCATCTTTAAATATTATCTCTCGTATGTCTCCCACTAGCACACTACTATTTTGTGCAAGGTATAAACCATTATATTCCATGTATATCCCTCATTCTTCCATTGGTCTTCCATGGTGCGTATAAATGAGTCAGTTTTTCTTTACTAGTATACATGGGTAACTAAGTTCTACCCAAACACTTAATCATGGGTGGCCTAAACATCCAAGTGACTCTTCCCTTAACCTCAGTCTAACCATTTCATATGTGACATGGGCCTAATTTTCACAAGCAAAAATGGTAGTGTCACTAATAGATTATGTGTCTTCCCACTGAAATACACCTTCCTTAGATGGTTCCATGTTCTCCAAGTCGCACAATGTACGTGCATAAATCCTATTAAGCTCTTCTTCACTCATAGGCTCAATGTAAGGCACAACCTTCACATCATCCAAGGGTATGCCAACGTGCCCCTCCTTATTCTCAAAGTTGATATATATTTTATTGAAGTGTAAATTAACACTGTTGGCATAACACCAAGGACACACAAATAATGCGGGAAGTTTTCTTCCTCAAAGAAGCTCCAATACCTAAAAATCTCTTATAAACTTCACACCTGAATAATAATTGAAGCATCCTTCAACACCTAAATAGGTATGGCCCTTGTTTTATTTACCATATATATTATAATAGAAGATGGTTGAAAATGTGTCCTCCCATCTTGTTTCAGGAATCCACATTTATAACATTCACCTCTACTTATATGTAAATCATAATATTACTTGCTAACTATCCATCTACTACTACATCTAGTGTAACATCCTTGTCATACTCATGATTCTAGGATGATAAGTATGCATGGAGGATCCGACGCTTACACTCAAATCTTGCTTGTGGTACCTTCTCATGTAGCCATTCCCCCTAGTAATGGGATGATGTTCTCTTAGTGTCGTATACTGCATACTTCCTTCAAATCATCTATATCCTTGTATAATAGCTTGATGTTCTTCATTTTTTCCTCTCTCACATGATTGTTCCTTTAGGCATTGGATCTCACCCTAAAAATATTTGATTATCCCCATGGTATATTTGTATACTTCCTTTTGATGAGCCACGTTTGTATACTTAACATGCATAATCTCCTCCCTCATGATGAGAGATTTTACTTTAAGAGGTTTCCTCACATGTGCTACCTTTTTGCATGTAGTGACTAGCACATGATGAAGCTCCGTGATCAGCCGTCTTCTTAGGTGTCCATTGTTCATGCTTCATGTGTTATAACTTAATCATTACCACACCTTTTTCCTTTCTTCTTGTTCTTACACATATGTTCATACAGTTTAGGAAATCTTTAACTTTGTGTAGTTTTACATAGTACGTGTAGACCTAGTTCTTGGGACACTTGCACTGGTAATGATTTATCGATGCACAAGTATAAAAATTACCATTTGCAAAGCTTACTCTACCACTACAACCTCTCGCTCCTATATCCACCTCAGAATCCACCATCTCCGGTTTTACACCCTTTATTAGTCTTGGTTTCTGCGCTTTGGAGCTACTTTCCATAGTGGTCTGTCACAATCCATTCTCACATGCCTCATGAATATGGTCTATTAAGTTGAATTCAATTGTATCATGGGTATGTGCATCACAAATATTGCAGTACATAGAGACATTTTTCATTGTTACGTGCTATAAGAGGGGGAAATTCTAGACATCATGATTCTTATGGAAAATATCACAAGACTATAACAAGTGCACACACATTCCTAAGTAGATAACTATCCTTAGTATGCCCTTCCATGCTACAATCGATTGCACCATAACCCACTACATGTCTCATGTGCAAATTTGGTAGAAATCTTCTCCAATTGTTTAGCCATGCCTGTTGTTTGCACCTCAAGAAAAAATCTCACTCTAGTGTCTACACTCCCAACCGCTTCAACACACAGATCTAATTCCAAAGCCTCAAATGGATTAGTAAATGTTTTATGTGATAAGGCCCTTTGAAATAGAGTAAAAATCCTCCAATGAACCACTATGCATGTTGGATTTGATGAATATCATAAGATATTTTGGAAAAGAGAGTTTTAAACCACACATCATACTCCCTCACACTTTAAGATAAGCCTTGCTTGATGTCCTTGAGTGTGCTGATACTCTATTTCTCAAACTTAGGAATGTGGAACTTAGCCAAGAAGGTAGTACATAATATATCATAATCCACTACAAGATAATGTGGATGATACTTTCTATACCATCTATGCGTGTTCCCTTGAAGTGTAGTGGTAAACTAACTTTCCTTCCTATCGAAGATGTTATGCCCTCACTCTCCGCATAACATTTAACACTTGTGCACATGCTTTGCTGCATTATCCATACCTTTATACTCTTGAAAGTGAAGATATATCTCAAAGAATACTTGTGGTGTTATATTATGTGGTTTTTGTGGTTGCTTGTTGTAGTTATGGCCCTTATCTTGGAATGGGGCCGATCTTGAACTTGAACCTCCACTAGGATTTTCTCTGTGTGGTGGCTGGCCTGAGCCTCCCGAGCCTCCCACTGCAACCTGTAGCCTAGTAGATGAACTTATTTATGTCCTAGTTGTTTCTTTGAACTAGACACCTATAATATATGTTATAACAACACCTATAGGATTTTTTCCAATAGTCTATGTGCCAATACTCTATCCCGATAACGTGCTTGTAAAAAAATCCAAAAGTACTCCTAAACATTGGTTCTTGTTATGGGACCATGCGCACATTGCTAATACGTTGTGCTTCCTATGTGATAAATAAAACATGTCTATCTGTGTCTCCTACCTAACATGGAGATTCTACTTTCTTGCCTTCACTATGATGCTCCTGAACAACTACCTCTAGATTTGGAACACCTTGCACAAGGGATGGGAGGCAAGGCTAGGTTAGATGCATGCTCATGGTTATCATTCCTTCCTAAAACTCACTCTCATCGTGGAAGCCGATGAGGTCTCTCTTCTAAAAATTTCTCCATGTCGGGAGCACATAATATTGTGGTCCCTCATCTTCCAGGGGATCTCATTAGTTTCACCAAATATAATTCTTCTCAACCTCGGTGCCTCATAAACTACCCTCTTTTGCACCTCGTTATATTTGATCCATCTTTTCTCTCTTTATATTTTTTTCCACCAAGGCCATTGTCATCCTTCCCAAACCTACTCCTTCCCCCGCGCACGGGGGTTTTAGTTTGCAGTAATTTCTCCATTCCTAGTTCTACCATTAAGATATTGATAGCTAAGGGTATTGAGCACGATAAGATCTACTTGGCTCATGTAATAACCAAAACTCTACTTCCTCTAGGTAAGAGTATGTCAAAATTGCGTATTCAAAAGTATAGCTGTGCAATAAACCTTCCCACTAACAATCCACAACTTTAGTCAACGGCTCATCCGAATCAAAGAGTGTTTGATAGTATTCTTATGTCTAAACTTTCTTTCCTGGCCAAACACCTCTGTTTAGCGTGTAAGTTGCCAACCATTGGTATAACTCTATTGGGAAGAAACAAAATATCGTCTCATACAAACAGTCATATAGGTTTCCTTCCACCCACTTTTGTGCGTTAAAATCAGGTTATGTGCAAAAGCATCTTAGTCCTCTTCTATCTCGCCTCTCAATATTATCCAAAGACAACCAAAATGACATATGCATACAACATCCTAGTAGAAAAATTGACAAGAGGTCCTGAAAACGGAACCAAAATGTAGTCTTTTATTACTCAACCAGAGCTATACCCATTGACACCTCATCGAGAAAAGTCTAGAATCTCACCCAAAGTGTGCACAACCATAATGTCCCTCTATTATTTTTATCAAGATGTTAGCATGCATGTTTTTATTCCACAATAATCACTTATACAAGTAAATACGTCATAACATAAAAATATGACAACACATATGCTAATGAAATCATTCAAAGATAATGAATATCAAGATTTGAATACCCATCAAACTATGTTTAGACACACAAATCCTTGCAATCCATACAAAATTATCCATCATAACCATAATTCATAACATAACATGGAAGTTGATTACAATATCATCCATTACAATGATGCATAGGTCCATGTTTTATCTCTATAGACTCTAAAGTATACTTACATGAGGTCATTCAAACCTTGTAATGCAAAAATATACCACCAATTCCAAAACTCAAACACACGAGTTCCCTCAATCACAATTGAAGATCACATATATAGGGTGGGAATTACCCTTCAACACATACATGCACTCTCCTAATAATAGGCGTGTGTACAAAATAGCTTGCATACTTTTACACTCCATGTTAAAAATAGATTAACCTAAATATATAACATGCTTTAATAATATTATTAGCTAGATCTTATACATGATCCTTTTCTTTCTCTCGTATGTGTTTTTTTTCATTTATAACTCCTTTTGTGTGCATCCCAATCCATCTTGCTTTTGTCTATTTTTATACCTTGCTTAGATGTTACTCCAACCCTACTTTTCTATTTTAGCCACATCTTTTGGAAAATTGGCTAAGTCCATAATTATGTCTACTCATGCACGAACCTTCACACACTCGATCTTTCCCGCATGTGTTCCCCTTCACACACCCCTTTTGTGCATCTCCTAACATTTTCCTATGGCTAGTACTTAGAAATTTTTTTCGGTTAACATGAAATGTGTAAAATGGTTGAGAAAGTACTATGAAAGGGAAATCTAAGGCTGGTTTTAAGTGGTGTTAAAGAATGTAGTCCTTGATATACGTGAATGTACATGAGGCTTGAATATGTGTTGGTGTTAGTATGAGGCATGATATTGGGGCCTATCCCCTCAATTCACGGTCCTACAACGATAAGGGTGTTGGGTGCTTAGCCAATATACCACCTACCAATGTATTTATACTTGACCAAAACATTGATTCGGCTTATCCTCTTAGTGATAAAATCCAAGTAGGTCCACTTGGGAAGGAGTGTTTAAATGCAAGTTATGTTTGATGTGGTTTTGTTGTGTGTGAAGGGAGTTAAGTGAATGCAATTATTTAAACCCCTAATTAAGCTATGTGATCAGGAAAAAATGAGTGTTCATTTTAAATTCCAAAGGAAATGTTGATTCAATGAGAACAAAACACACATGTAATGCCGCAAAAAAAAAAGATAGAAGAACGGATCTTACCTATGATGGATTTTCCTTTTTAATTTTTATTGTTAAATTTTTAAACAATAACAATAGAAACAACAACTTTCTCCAAGATAAAAAGTTAGAGGAAATAGGAGAAAAATAAATGGAAAATAAAAATAAAATTTCAATGAAAAAATGACTAAGAGGTCCCACTGGAATCATGCCAAGATATTTGAGGTAGTTTCCGTTAGTGCTATGAAATGGAGAAAGTAGCTAAAACTCAAATGAGTAGGGTTTACCAATACTTGCATCCACATTCATAATGTCAGAATGATTGGTAGTGGATAATGTGAAAATGCTCCTTCTTTCTCTCGAGTGAGAGAACCTATAAACAAAGATAACTAGACAAAAGATATTAGATAAATATGAAGACAAGTTTCTTGGCAAGTGCCGATCTTAGGAATCCAAAGGGAGTTCCTTGAAGGATGTCAAATCATTTTGATAAAATTAATTTGAGTTGATAAAGATAAAATATGAATGATGGAAAAGCTAAAACTTAAGGAGAATAGTAAGACCTGTTTAGATTTATAAATGGCCCGGGCTAGGGTCGTGGCTAGCTCAAGTATTCAAATTAGTTATACCAAAAATATTTGGTTGCTTCTTGGTTTTCATGGTGGATCTTGAACTACTCTTTGATGTCCTCGAAGTTTGGTGTAAATGTGATGGCACACAAGATGATTTCATGGAGAATGCCTGCTCCCACACAAATGGTTTCGGATGATCGGAAGATTGTAAATACTTGGTGATGGGATGGGATTGACTTGGAGCAGGTCATCCATAGAAGATCCATTCTTGCGAAAATTTGTTAGATCAAACCAGATTGATAAAAATGTAGAATATGCTAAAATGATTATAAATGATAGTGATCGATGACGATCACAAATCAACGACGATCAAAGATAAAATTCTTGTTTTGATAAAGTAATGAGTAAACAGATAGAAAGGGATGCAAGAGAGATATTGATGTTTTCCAAGACTGATTATGGAAAGTCAAGGAGTCTTTAAAACCTAGAAACAAATGTTTAGATGTGTTTATGAGGCCAAAATATAGAGCGAAGGGTTAAGAACATTGATAAAAGATGATTGGGATCGATGAAAATCGATAGAAAATGTTTGATATGATAAAATGGTTAATAAGAAAAATAATAATAAAGGAAAAATAGGCTTGATAGTGCATAGATGATTTATAGGGAATTTAGAAGCTTGTAAGGTCTTGAAAAAGAGATTTGGGATGGTTTAGAAGACTAAATGAGATAATTAAAGATGAAGGGACCAATTGATGGCGATTAGGGGTCGATGACAATCATGTGGAAATAACTAATATTCTATAGGTGGTTTGGATGATTGAAGGAGATGAAAAATCTAAAAATACTACATGAGATGATGATAACAATAGAAGAGAGGTTGTAACATGCTTATAAAACAAGATAATAAAATGAGAGAGATAATAAAACTAAACTTGATAATGGACTAGAAGATAATAGAGCTTCTAAGAAAATTGAATGGTGATATGATGGAGCTCCTAGTGGTCTTGATAACTTGGTTAATAGTATGTTGATATCCTTAAATAATGATGATGTCATCTATAGAGGCAACAATGCATTCCTTTATGCAAGTTGTGATTAATCAAGAAAGGAGACAAAGGATAATTAAATAGAATCGACGATTTTTGCAATGATCACCACTCGATCATGGAGTGCCATCGATTTCATCCCGAGGTTAAAACAAAAAAGAGGAATAATGGCAAATGGTTGAAACCACTTTCCATCTGATATATCAGGGTGTTATAAAATAGTGGGGGTTGAGGATTCGAGTTATAGGAGGTTAAAGGGTTAGAATGAGCGGGTTAAATTGGTTTTAGGTTGTTTTGAGTGGTTAAGGGAGGGTATCTAGGTTTTACGTAGGTAAAATATGATTTACAAAGGTTATTTATGTGGTACTTAGGATAGGGATAATAGTGATAGGTAATGATAATTTGATTGATGTGTATCAGGTCACCTAGGGGTGAAAAAGAGGTGTACATGTGGTTTAGGCCCCATGTTGAGAAACCAAACTTTTCCTCTTCATACCTCTAGAATTTCTTCATGAAAATCACAATCAACCATTATTTTTGAGAAAATCACCTTGGGAGAAAGGTTTGCAAGTGGGTTTTGTAGGCCTCTAGTTGTTCTCAGTATGGACGAACCGATGCAATCATGATAATTAACTCGTAGAATTGTACTCACAATTTGAACCCTAGGCATTAGATTTAAGTTTTATCAACTTTGAGGGTTTCTCTGTAGATAAGAGAGTATATGGGAATTAACACATTATGTGTTTGAGTATCATACATTGGATTTTAAACTCAGTTTCTAAGCCACTTTTGTTAAATCAGTCATTTTCATAAACTCGTAGAAATAATGAGAAAAATGTCGTGGGACATCCTTCAAGCCTAATAGATAATAAGAAACTTGTAGACACTATCACAAGAATGTATTGAAATATTTTATGTTATTTATTTATATAAAATTATTTGTGGAAAAATATGATGTTTTTTTCTCCTCTCTCTATCTTTCTCTATATTAGAAATGAAATGAAAATGCATATGTATTCATTACCCTCTCTTGTTGTGTTCGAGTGTTTGAACTCATTGTGAATGGAAAATTATGTATATGTAAAAATGTTATTTTTAGGAGAATGTCATGCCAACGTTTTTTCCCGACCATGTTTACACAATTCTGGGTTGTAGGGTTACACGGTGAAATCAAAATGAATGTTGAAATCTAAATTCAAACTTGCCAATAACTTGAAAAATGTGTAATTGTGAAGGAATATGAAAATTATTTGTTTTTTATTAGTGGTAAATGGTTTTGGAAGGGACCATACCTTAGATTACAAAAATCCCAAAGGCTAGATAAACATGAGTAACAACATGGTTTTTTGATAGGTGGGGGCCACACCCCAACAAAAAGGCCTAACTACCAGATATAACAAAGAGTAACAACGTGTTTTTTTGATGCGTGGGGTCACCCCAATAAAAATGACTAACTACTAGATTTAACAAAGATAAACATGGGAAGTGAACAAACTGCCAATAAGGAGCAAAAAAAAGTTAAAATGTAGTACATAACAACTATACAACCAACATGAAACAAAAAAAAGACACAAAAAACTCAAGAGGAGCCAAACCCCTCTCTTGAAGAGATTTTTGAAACACTTTTTTCATGTCCTCTAAAGCTTTGAAAATATTTAGAGAAGTCTGCATCATTGGGTCCTTGTTGCTAGAGGAAAATGTCTTCTTTGTTACTTTTCCTCCTTTCCAAAGATCCTCTGGGATTCCACTAACATCACAAATTTGCTTTACCTGAATATGTAGAAACTCGAGAAAATCCTTCTGCATGATGAGGTGATTGACTTGTTTAGTGAAAATATTCTCCAGTGTAGCTTCCATATCCTTTTGTTTCCGATTAATCTCTTCAATATTTTTCTCAATATCCATAACAAGGTTCTATTTCCCCTTAGAACTAGTGTTAAAAATAAGAGGCACTTCCTCCCTCAAGGCCTGTAAATTTTTAGCTAGGCCCTTAATCTGGGTTTGTATGTCTCTAGCGGCCAAGGGAAGGCTATTCTAACTAATGGTAAACAAAATTTCCGCTACATCCAAGTCTTTTCCTTTAATAACACTTCTGAGAATCCTTTTGGGGGGGAGATGGCTACTTGAGTCTTTTAGGTTTTTTGGGTTGCATGGGAGGAGGAAGATTGGAACTAGAGGGGTTATTAGCAACCATATCATGACAATAAAGGTGGAGAAGGAGAATTACACCTTGGTGGAGGGGAAGACCTCTCTTATGAGAGTGAACCTCCTGAATAGATCTCTCAAGAGATTGAAGAATGTAATAAGAAAGGATAAATCAAGGAGATCTTCTGAAATGATTCAAAAGAACCAAATGGTGAAGGGGAAGAGTAGAAAAACTACCTTCAAGGGTAACATACCTGACCACCATACAAGAAAATTCATTGTAGGAGGCTAGAATGGATGATCAAATGATACTTGCTTTGCTAATTTTCATTTCTTCAGATGCCTTGTAGAAATTTCTTCTCCTCTGTGTCCTTATCAAACTTGTTCCTATAGAAATTAATACCATTAGAGCCTAAACCAATAAAAATGATATCAAATTCTCTGTGATTGGGAAATATTTTCCTTTGTAATTAAAGACCCTATTTTTCCAATGCTTGGCAAAGAGGATGGAGATGTGCTTATCAAAACCCTTAATCCTCTTGTATGAAAGTAGTGAAACCATCCACATCTAGTTCTTTCTAGAGATCTACATTGGCTTGCCAAGCCAAATCAAAAACTAGTTCAGATTACGCATGGAGGTCCCCATGATGATAAAATGTGAGACGATGGATAATAGTGGATTCACAGGAAGAAATTGTCAACCAAGGAGTGAGAAAACCACACAAAGAACAATGCAAAGTAAAAGGAAAAAAACAATTGATTTATCCGTTGGGTGAAATGGCCTCTCAAACGCATGGGATAATCATGCTGGCGAGAGGAAATTTTCCCACAATAGGAGTTTGAAATATTCATGGGGATAACTGTCTAAGGTATCCTTGAGAATAATCTCATTTGCAATCTTTGGGATTTCATGATTACTAACCCAAAATTATAACGATTACTAATCACCCCAATGTTAGCAAAGGAGTTAGCCATTGTTTTATTGCCCTCTCTATATGTATGATAGATGCTAAAATTAAAAATCATTAAAAATATTTTTAGCCTCATGGATGAAGTCCTTAATAGTCCAACTAGGGGGGTTGCTACCATTAAGGTGATTAATGATATTAAGAGAGTCTCCTTCAACTATGAGCTTGGAGATTTTATGCTTTTTAGCTTCTCTTAGTCCCCATAATGCAGCTAGAGCCTCCACATAGTGATTGGACTGGGTCCCCATAGGACCAACATAAGCTATAATAAGCTTTCCAAACTGATTTTTGATAATCCTACCTCCGCTCGTAGTACTAGGGTTTCTTTTAGAGGCACCCTCAAAATTTGGTTTACACAATTCTTTGGGGGGTATCTATTGAATAAGTGATCTATCAATAGTGGTAGGCCTAACTTGGAGGTTTTCCAAATCAATGTTCCAATTAAGCATAATTCTCTCCTCTCTTTTAGGGAAACTTTGGTTCTTAGGAGGTTTTAATTTCAAAATATTTTCTTTAATATCAATGGTAATCTCTTTCAAGAGTCTTTTTTTTTCTACTGCTTTTAGAATTCCTAAAAATGAGGGAATTTATAGCTTTCCAAATTCTCCAAATGACATGGGGAAAGTAAGCCTCCAGAGCTTCCTGATATGTTGTGTTTGAAGGGAGGATACCACTATTCCCAAACATGTAGAATGTCTTCTAGAAATTCCAAACAATCTCAAATCTAGATAGGATGAGATCCAAAATACTTGAGGCAAATGGACAGTGAAGTAAGATATGATGAATAGTTTCAGCTTCTTCCCTACAAAGATAACATCTATTTGGCAAGGTGGATACTCTCTTAATCAGGTTATCAATAATGAGTATTTGTTTAGAACCTGCCATAAAAAGTGATTAATTTTAGGGGTAATCTCTTTATACCGAATGCTTCTCAACTTAAAATCATAACTAACTTCACGAGAGAAAACTTGATATCCTGAGTTGACTGAATAAGATCCATCAAAAGAATCAACCAAAATGAATTCATCTCTAGCTTGATTTTGGCTAATTTTGATATTAGAAGTAATTTTGTGAATGTCATTAATGAGGCTTCTAAAGGTGGGATTGTTAGTGTGAAGAATATTCCATTGAAACTTACCATTAATACAAGTAATGCAGTCTCTAACATTGTACTTATGTTCTGCAATGAGGCTGTCTTAAAGATGTTCCTATGTGTTATTACTTTTAATCCTTGAAAGTCCACCTAGTTTTCCTTCCAGAAATGGATATCCTCTCCATTGTTTCCAAGCTATCACTTACATCCCTTATCCAAGCCCCTTCTATTTTTATGAGATTGTTCTAGAAAAGGGATCCTGTAGGAAGAGTTTCCTCTTTCAAGAAGCTCATGGTTGTATTTTGAGCAAGATATTTGGCACATATAATTTTAGTCCATGGATGTGCTTCCTTTATGAGTCTCCAACCCATCTTGGTTATGAGGTATGTATTCATTGTTTTAATATTTTTGATACCAAGCCCTCCCATCTTCTTATGAGTACAAACTTTGTCCCAAGCAACCAAGTGGAATATGTTCTTCTCCTTCATTCATGTCCAAAGAAAGTGATTTTGAATTCTTTTAATTTTGTCAATAAAAACTGAGGGGATGAAAAAAAATACATAATATAAATGGGAAGGTTTTACAGTGTGCTTTTGATAAGCATACATTTTC
The DNA here is from genome assembly GCA_018340775.1 of Taxus wallichiana var. yunnanensis. Classification (NCBI taxonomy): domain Eukaryota; kingdom Viridiplantae; phylum Streptophyta; class Pinopsida; order Cupressales; family Taxaceae; genus Taxus; species Taxus wallichiana. The sequence continues at coordinate 317,977,744 of CM031238.1, forward strand.
TAGCACTAGAAAGGACAGTCCCCTTCCAACTAGCAAGATTTTTTTGAAACCTATCAAGAAAATAGTTCCAAACATTCATAGATATCTTATTAGTACCCAGAGGAAGGCCAAGATATGTTGTAGGGAGAGAGTTGATCTCATAACCTATAATTTGGGCAATCTTCTGCTTCCTGTTAAGAGTAGTATTGAAAAAATAGAGAGAGCTCTTGTCAAAATTAATCTTCTGACCAAAGCATCTTCATACATCTTGAGAATATACTTCATATTTGGGCTTCAAAGACTGAGGAAAACAATAAAATGATCGTGGCATCAAATTTTTTTGATGAGAGACGGTGATCTCCGTGAGTTGAAGGTTTAAAACCTTTGAGATAATCCAAATAAATAGCTCTAGTGATAGTGCGACTAAGTGTATCAGCCATGATAATGAATAGAAGAGGGGAGATAGGGTCCCCCTGCTGGATGCCTTTGTTGCTAGAAAAAACCAATCAGAGCTCCATTAACAATGATAGAGAATTTAGGAGTAGATATACAAGAGTTGATCTTTCTAAAATGGGGAGAAAAACCAAATTTCTCCATAACCTTGTCAAGAAAATTCCAAGAGACTCTATCAAAGGCTTTATTCATGTCTAATTTAACAACCATTCTAGCCTTCTTACTTTTCTCCATAGAATGAATAGTTTCATGGACCATCACCAAACCATCTTGGATAAGCCTACCTTTGACAAAGCCACCCTATTGCTTGGAAATCAAATCAGGAAGGAGAGGATGAATCTAGATAGCCATTGTCTTAGTAAATATCTTATATAGGACATTAGCAAGGCTGATAGGCATGAAATTCTTGAAGTCTTAAACACTTGGTTTATTAGGGACCAAAACAATAAAAATATTCTTAATCTCTTTAAGAAGATTACATGTTCTAAAAAATCATTAACCTCTTTGAGGAGATCTCCCAAATATGTCCCAAAATTTATGATAGAAATTAGCTGAGAAGCCATCAGGTCTAGGGGACTTATCTCCTTCAAGGGAAAAACTACTTTTTGAAGTTCCTCAATAGTCACAAGCTTGGTGAGGTTGAGGAAGTCTTCCAAAGGAGAGATATTACTAAGGATAGCCTTCAACAAAGTATTAGTTGCAACTGAAGAGAGCTGAGGATTTCCATTTAGGAGATTTTTGTAGAATTCTAGAGCTTTAGCTTTGATGATATCCAAATTAGAAGTGACTGAACCATCTATCAAGGAGACTTTAGAAATCTTATTATGAGCTCTATGCTTAAGAGTTATCATGTGAAAGAATTTAGTGTTCCTGTCCCCTTCTTTCAACCAGAGGGCTCTAGAAATTTGTCTCCAGAAATATTCTTCCTTACACAAAGGTTGTGAAACTCAGATAAGAGATTATTCTCAAGAATATAATCCTCCATAGACATTCCCTTAGTAGCAACCCTTTCTTCCAAAACAATAAGCTCATCCTTTACCTATTTTTTGTATGAATACATTCCCAAAGACTGTCTTGTTCCATATTTTTACTTTATTTTTCACATGCTTAAGCTTCTAGATGAATTTAAAATGAGCAATTCCATCCACCTCAATACTCCACCACTCTTTAAATTTGTTTAGAATCTCAGGGTGATCTAACCACATTTTCTCAAATTTGAAATATGAATGAGTTTTATTATCAAGATCCAACATGTTGAGAACAATGGGGTTCTGATCCGAACCAATTCTAGGTAAATAAGAAAGTTGAAAGCTTTGATTCAAAATCCAATCCACGAAATGAGAGCCCTGTCAATCCTAAATTATATATGGTTCTCTCCAAGTCTTCTATTAGACCAAGTAAAGGGATTTCCTTTAATTTCAAGGTCTATAAGATTAGAAGAAGTATTGAAATTAGAGAGATTATCCATACCAGTATTAAAATAAGAGGAGCCACCTTTTTTTTTTCAGTAGGAGTGAGAGGAGTTTTGAAGTCCCCAAACTCATCTAGTGTAGTTGTCCACAATTAGATACAAAGTTATTTAACTCCTTCCAAAGATGTCTTCGACCATGCAGAGTGTTAGGAGCATAAATATTGGATAAAATCCAAGTCAAAGAATTGTAATTTGTATGGAAGGCCAAAAAAGGTTATTATAATAGACAATATAACCTTCCATGTAACTTTGGTAGGGTGTTAAAGTAAATCAATACTTTCAGAGGTACCTCTAGAGTCCACACTAGCAATATCTAATTTTTTTAAATGAATTTTTTACAATTATTAATAGAAACATAGATCATCTTTGTTGATATTAAAAAAATTATACATGTTGTATAAATGAAGAAAGAAAAGTTATCATTATCATGTATTTGTGTGTACTTAATGAGATAATGAAACTCGAATTGTAATTATAGTTCAAATTGCATTGGAATATGTGTATATGATTATTATGGTAAATTCTCGTAATGTTTTGTAATTGTATGGTAGTGAACTTAAAATCTCGAACTCTTGTGAAATATGAGTGCTCCAACATTACCCCACCCTAATTTCTACTCTTATTCTAGTCATGGCTAACAAGAAGATGAATCAAGACAACCCCACTCTTGTGGTGAGTTCAATTTTATGACTCATCCGGTAGTTAATGAGCCCGTAGAGGAAATTGAACTTTTAGTGAATCGAGTGAAAAAGTAATCATTACCCTTGTTTGTTGAGATAACAAACCCCTTGTAAGTTGTGTTTAGTGTACCTATTTTATCCTTTGTATTAAGCCTAGGTGAATGTCCTTTTTATGCCTCCATGGAAAGGAGTGCCATTTGAACTAGTGACAAAATTTAAAAAGGAGAAAATTAATTTTAGTATTTGGTCAAATCATAATATTGGGACAACCTCGATACTTCCTTTCCTCCAAAAAAATTGGAATATTAACTTTAATTTAAAAAGGTTTATGAAACGATAACATCTTAGCTATCCTAGTGTTAACCATGTGGTAGTTCATGGACCTTACAAATCAAATAAGTCAACTATAAAACCTCTTAAGAGGTTATCGGTGGATGAAACCTTGATGGATGTACACCAATGATTGGAATAATGCCTTATAAGAAATGTAAGAACACATAAATTAGATTTGAGTTTCCCTTTATAATGTGTGGTTTATACTTGGGTTACCTAGTAATAATAAGTGAAATGTTTTATGTGGGACCACATTCCTTGGAATATTGAATTCCTAAGTGGGAAAACAAGTGTTATACAATTCATAATTATTATAAAATGATGCCAACAATAGATTAAAGTAAACCACATAAATGTAATGGAATACAAGTATTTTAGTTGAGTTTTGATAATATAATCCCAATTTATAATTGAATCATGGAAGTCAATTATAGTAAGGAATCAAGAATGATGAGGTATGCTAGTCATGAGGAAATGATCTTAATGAAATAAAATATATGCAATATGAAATGAGAAAATGTAACCATAGTGTACGTCAATTGTTGTATGCTCGAATATGGAAATTGATTTAATATAATTTGAATTAAACCTTAATTTCATAGTAACTTATTGAATTAATGATATTTGTAAATTAAGTACACCAATTGCTTAAAAATAAGCATTCAATAATGTAAATACCTAAGTAAATGAGAGAGGAGGATGACTTAGTTGATTATATGTAACTTGGGGGTCATATGGATCGAGTATCTGTTGAATCTCGATGGAAATAATTTCGTAAAGGCTTGGTGAGAGTTCAAAACTCAAGAATGTACAGGAAAAAAACACCCATGGGAGGACATGAGAACCCCTTGTGCTAGTCACCGATCCGGGTACATGTGTCACTTTGATGCTCGTGTTTTGGATTTTTTCAGTCTAAAGGTCTTCTCTCCAATATTCACTTTGTCACTCCAAATTTTCTATTAGGGTTCTGGTCGTACCTTAACCTATAAAAAAATGTCTACCTGCACATGTCCACAAACTACATCAAATCTAATAAAACATATGCAAAACGTGGATTTGAGATGACCTCGATGGTCACCCAAAGAGTGAACTTACTATAGACATAAAATCACACACATACTACTATTTTATTATGCCATTAAGTATGTTGTTATATACATGGATCTTAAGTAAGAAAATTATTCATTGGTAGCATAACCCTTTGTGTATCCACTTGCTTTGATTGTTTATATTATCTTTCTCCCTCACATATGTCATTTCTATATCCAGATTGTTCACTCATAGGGATCCCTATCTACCTATCTTTTCACATTTGTTGTTATTTATCCCAGACACCAAGGTGCCCATTTTGGACACTAGCACATGTGCTCGTGTCCATTCTGGGGGCTCTGTCCTATTTATTCATTTTACATAGTTTGACACTTATGGTGGGCCTTTTTAATTTTATTATCCTTATCCCGTGTGCATAGTTGGATTTTTGTGTCACTAGTGTTGAAATTCAAACAAGATATCCATGTATATATACAACATACAGTCTATTATTCAGTGACAATTCTAAGGGGAAATCATATCTACATACTATTATAGACACTAAATCACGCACTTTGGGTAATTATCTAGTCTTGATTACACAATACTATTCATATGATTCATAAGTAAGAAAAGTAATAATCAACCCATGTATTAGGCCACCATTATTTTCTTTCTATTGCTACTTTCGATGTGCACCTTGCTTGCTTAGTCTCCTTTTTCACTCTTCGGCATTTATCATCCTCGACACCAGGCCCAACGAGGATGCCACCGCTCGCTCCTCATCCCGTCTGGGTGCCCCTGTTTAATTTTTACTTCACTCACACTTTTTGGGTCATTTATAGCCATTTGAGCATCTTATATTTTTGGTAGTCATAATTTTTGGGGTTAATTACAAAATTCAAGCAAGGGATTCATATAAATATAACATCATGAGATTATAATAAAGGACCAAACACTAAGCATTAGATATCACCACCTAAGGTGGCATCTATTAAGCCATCTAAGATATCCATTACATCCATCTAACACCATCACAAGGGACACAAAGGCTAGTTTTTTATGTCACACTTAATAGGAGGAAAGTTCATCCTATTCCATACACACATGTATTACATTCTACATTTGACTACTTGCTCACTATCTAAGTACGACATGCAAAAGAGCAACCTAGGGCACAATTAACCTCACACACACATAACTACATTGGGTATGAGATGTAGTGCAACAATCGATAATAAGTTCATCATTGTGATAGTTGAGGAAAATCAACCTCATTCTGCATCTTTCTTTTTGGGATTTGATGTCTATTTGAGGGTTTTGCAAGTTCATTCTTCATTGTAGGTTTCTAGAAACCTTAGCGATCTTAGTGTGACCTCGGAGAAATCAAAGGTGACTAAAGGTGAACACCTTGTGAAACCTCAGAGGAGGTTTTTTGAGCATTTTCGTAGGCCCGGACACCGGTCAACCTACTCCTCTAGATCTATATTTTTCAAGGATTGAGTGTGATGGTCAATGATTCATATTTTCCAGTCTTCCAACTCTCTCGCATCCTCCGGATCTTTTGAATCAACTAAGGCTTTATACCCTCTCTCTAAAATTAGGGTTTCATTAGTTAGTTACTTAGGTATTTATTAATGTACTCAATTGTTATTCATTTAATACTTCTATAACATTCAAATTAGGCTCTTATTTACATTTTTAGCTTAATCATTTTGGTGAACCCCACTCGTGATCGGTCATTCGAGATCCTTATTTGGCACATTTAGCAATGTCGATGCACTTGAAATGAGGGGGCATCATTTGGGTGAATCAGTCACCCCATAAAATGTTATACAAATCACAACACAATATCGGCACAACATAGTTGTCGGTTTCAAAAAGGCTTAGAATCGACTTGGGTATTTAACATAACACCCTTTCTGGATGCCCGAAACTAGGGGTAATTACACGTGATTAGTAGTTCAACATAGTCTAAAAAACTCCACAAATTGGATTTTACAGGGCATACATTCCTTAGCACATGCATTTATACACACCATTTGTAATGGTGTTCTACATTACGGGAAGTAGTTAAAGGTTGGAGGATGACACCAGACTATTCTCCCTACACTTCTTCCATTTCATTGGCATGAGATCGCCTGAAAAACTCACGTGTTGACATCATCTACATGATCCTTTCTACACTCTTTCCTCATCATGGATCAGGTGCACATGTTCCTTTTTCACACTTTTAGCATTTTTTCATACTTTCCTTACACAATTTTTACATATTTTGATCATATACATGCATATTTGACTACTTGTTCATCTTTTATTTTGCGAGGTCCTCAGTATAGGAAGTAGTAGTTAAAATCAAAAAGATAACATCACACACATCAACATCAACATCAATATTAAAAACAATAAAATTATGACATCTACACATGTGTTTCCTCCCTAGGTTCATTTTCAACACTTTTTGCACTTTATCCTCCTTAATATCTATGCTTTATATTTTTATCATTCCACACTTTATCTAGTCCTTCATCACACTTTTCATCATCGATATACATGGTTATTAGGCACACCTCTCTATCTAATTTATGTTACTGAGATTTCCTCTCACCAACATAAAGTGGGGGAAAATGTAGACACTAAATCACACACTTTGGGTAATTATCTATTCATGATTATATATTACTATTCATATGATTCATAAGTAAGAAAAGTAATAATCAACCCATATATTTGACCACCTTTCTTTTCTTTTAGATGCTACTTTCAGTATTGTACCCTTACTTGTTGTTGGCGAGAAAAATTTTTGGGTGGAAAAATTTGTGGATTTATTACCAATGATCTCGGGAGTCAAATTCCCTCTACTTAGATAGTGCAAGTTCTCAGATTTTGCATACACATGAAAAAGTGGATTTTTCCTGGTGGCCTTGCAGTTGGGGATCCAATAGGGGCACTCCACTTACCTTGAGGCAAAGCTATCAATTGTTTGCTAGAGAAGAATTTGTCTAAAATGTGGGAAAGGGAGCAAGAATGTTGAGGGGGAGAAACTAATGTCGCAAGTAGATGTTCAGAGCCCTACACTCACTATTTAGAAATATTACACATGCATTTAAAAGAATAAAACAACATGATTTTGGAGCCAATGGCTAGAGGAAACCATACGTATAAAGACATACACATTCATATGCCTTGGAAAACATAAAATTATTCCTTTATTAGCTTGCAAAATCACAATTGTACATAGTGAGGAATTGAAGAAATGTGAGGTAGAGAAAACAGAAGAAAATCAACTATCTCTTTGTTCCTTCACAAGAATTACTCTCTCATGAGATAACAAATTGACAACCAACTAAGGAGAAGCCCAAATGAGGGGCTCATTATAATTTATAAAGAAATAATGACTCTTCATCTTCCCCGATGATACTTCATATGCCCTATTTCTAACTTTAAACTATTTGTATTCCTAAAAATATGAAGTTCATTTTAAAAATCAAGGTGATTTAATTTTACATAATGTTTCTAAAGTCACTTTTAATTGACTTAAAGGTATATTAAAAAGTTCATCCCTAACGAAAAATTAGAACATTGAAGAGAGAGAAAGTTAGGGGGAAGAAAAGAGAGAGAGAAGGAAGAAGAAGGGGAAAGAAATGATGCTGACAAAGAAAGATCCATATCCAATGAAATCCATTACTTCTAGATGACCAGATGAAATGCCTCATTGTGATGAAATCTAAACCTTTGAATTCTTTACAACCCAAGAAGCTCCTGAATACTTGCACTCGATGCCAAATTGTTCTCTATTCCATGTCACTGAGAAGATCTCCACTCCCTTGAATTCCTTGTTGCGAATGATTCACTCATGATGCGGAAAAGTTGTTCTTGATGAGAAACTTCCTTTTGATGACATACGAGACATTTACAAACTAAGTGTTTAGAAACACTAGTTGAGCTATCCTAGTGGTGACCGTGGGTGTTGCTCATGAAGATCCACTTCGAAGGAGCCAAGGATGAAAACTACCTCCCATGATGACCCTTTGCAACACTATCATATTCCACTGACATATGTCCTATGGAATGATACATTTGTCCGTATAGGTGATAGGTATCGATGAGCATACTAGTGAAACAATGAAGGGTGTTTGTTCTGTAATAGGAAATGACCATTACGAACCATGGAATGAAACCAATACTTCACAACTAATTACACCTATGGAATGAGGTACTGGGAGAACTTATGAACTTGAATCTCATGGTTCTTCAACACTTTCTATTCTTGAATAGAGCAACTTACTATTTTTATTAAGTGTAAAATTCAACTTTTTCAGACCTTGACCGACTAACTTGCTATTTATGATAGGTGTTTATGGGACCACTTACTATTTTTAGTAAGTGTCAATTTTGGGCCGAGATGACCCTTTCGATGATTTTCACCTATGATACTTCCCCGTGTTCACCGCCTTTGTAGCTTCTTCAGATGAGGACTTACCCAAAATAATAGTCTCCTGTGTAGGAAAGCTTACTATTTTTAGTAAGTGTGATTTTGGTGATCAAATCATGATGGAACAAATTTTTTGATATGGGTTTTTGCCCAATATCAATCCTTTGAAATCTTGGATCTACCCGATCACTAGTTTGTGAGATTTTAAAATTTAAATTTTTGACTTGGAAGTGGTTATGGGCTTGGAGCTGAAATTGGCAGCCATTAATGGAGTTTGAAAGTTTCAGGTCCACTTCCCTCCTCATATATTCAAGAAAATGATATTTTTATATGGGTTTTCCTTTCTCATTTCACGATGAATTTTCATTGCGAATCGATCACCTGAGCAATGGGAAATAAAATTTGAAGTTTTGGTGCAAGGAAAATAGGGTTTCTTCATTGAAAACATTCCTTGCCATGCATGTAAAATATATCACTTAGATTTTTATGGCCTCTGAAAATTATGAAGGAATAAAAAAATTTCACTTTGATCTGTGCTGTATTTTGCAAGTTATGATATTTTTACCGCTGGGTGACTACGAGGGTTTTTCTAGATGAAAATATTAATTTTATCTTCCTTCTTCATCGCTTCTATCCGTTTATTTTTTGAGATCTTTTTACTTTAATAACGAGGAAGATTTTGAGGATCTGGTTGAGTTCAAAAATGAAGATTGGAAGATCTTGAAAAAAGTTTCCAGAGTTTCGACATGGTATGGAGGTGTGGGGGGATGAAATGGAATAAATTCTAGCTAAGTCTGTATTTATTCATTTTGGAAAACCAAGATTTGGGGTTGGGAAAGTTTTATTTTACCTTATGTACCTTTTCTAAAGGTATGAAAGGGACATTAAATTTCCTTATGTGTGTTGTGCGGACATTTGACGCGTTTTGATTTAGTGAGCTTTTAAGTGAGGGGGCTTAAGAAAAGCACATGGGAGCTGACTTTTGGGCACATGAGGAACCACATGGCTTAAGTGGGCTAAGGGAATTTTTTTACCCTATGTCCCTTTGATAATGGGATGAAAGGGACATGAAGTCCCTCATCACTCCTGGTGTTGACACTTGTCCAACATGCATGCTGGGAGAGGGAAGACTCAAACTAGCTTTCGGGGGCTTAACTGGCAAGCGAGAGGTCATGTTGGTGTCCTGGGGATACAAAAGGAATGCATAAATTTTTGTGTCCCTTAAGTCCATTTAAAAATGGAAATATGGGACATGAAATCCCTCTAGGATCCTGGTGCCGACACTTGTTTAACATAAAAATGACTAATTGCAAGAGAGCTCTTACCTTGGGACCAACTTGCAACAATTATAACTTAAGCTCCGAGACAAGTTTCGAGGTGCGCTTTATATATGAAATTGACTGGAAATAACCCAATGAGTTAAATGGTTATGGTTTAATTCTTAAATTATGAATTAATAAACTCCAAATTAATCCTTATTTCTCGGGACCACCAGGTTGTGTGCCAAGAATGAGTCAGCCTTGGAAAGTGTATAGTGTTTCAGGATGTCTCATCTTTTCCACCATTTAGGGAATGAAAATGACATACATAGGTAATTTGTTGAAATATTTAATCTTCATGCACATTATAGATTCTATATTTTAAGTCTAGGCACTACTTTGCGGTGTTTTCTCCTCTAGGCCTCGAAAAACCCACTTTGTTGAATTCGCTCCAAAATCTCTGGATCTTTCCAAAATCTTCCAAAATATTTTCACGGATGCTATTGGAAATTTAATGCATCTCCATGTTGATATTTTATCCTTCATCCCACTCTATGGTTTTAGTCATATTTTATACCCTTAAACCTATAGTCTAATCCCATGCGCGCCGACCTATCACCCAACGGCGGCACATTTGGTGCTCACTCGAGGCACACACGGGCACCGAGTCTCTCCTTTATGTGAGTCTTATGAGAATGAATCATATTATAATATATATTTAAATGGAAATGAGTAAAAAGAACCATGCCATATCCTAGAAAAATTTATCTTATTGCATCAAACAACATAAGGAATTGGTTCATATAAAAGGAAATACATAAGCATTATACTCTTGAACACATGATTTATAACAGAGCATTTATATTCATACTAAGAGAGTCAATAACCCACATTACATACCTTGAGGTCATAATAGATCCTCATATAACTATGTAGAGCCAAGTCATGCATTAGAGATATATTATGTTCATCACATTAAAGAGAAAAATACTTGACCTATACCCCTAAATGTGCCATCATCCCTATATGCTCCTATTCCCAACCCATAGAATCCTCCATTAATTTCTATAGAGCTTCACCTCTCTTCCACCAATATTTATCCTCTCATATACTCTTCTTTCCTCTCGCCTTTTCCTCTATGGGCTTGTATTTATAACCTTAGCACCCACCGTCATGCCTTTCAAAAGTTATAGATCGGTTGCCAAGTGTTGAAGTGGTCCTCCATGGAAGCATGCCTTCTCAGATCCGAGCTCTCCACTCCTTGCAATGATGTCTTCTAGAACCTTCTATTGTATGCGCATAATATTACCTTTTTGATCCACAATTGCCAAGATGGCACCTTATCCACAAGGGTCATGCTTTTCTCGTGTGTTGCATGGGAGGTCGGATATGGCTAAGTACAAAACCCATTTTGTATTATGTGCGTGCCGTGTGTTCTGGAAAACCCTACCAAAACCCTTCTTTACACACCCTCAGCCCATGCACTCTTCTTCAATTAGGTCCTCCACGCCCATGTGCCTTCTTGTACTTAGCTGATATTTTGGGCCGAACATCACAACACACTACGCCTATTCTCCATCCTCGGAAACACTCTTCAATAAAGAATTAAAGAATGGTGGATCCTTACAAATGGTTGGAATGGAAGAATGAAGGAATGAAGAAATGGGGAAAAGAATGAAAGAATGGGGAACTTGTTTACTTCGGAGGAGGAGAGGGAAATCCTTCCTTAAATCAGCTTCTAACTTCCCCAAGTGTCGACCTCATTCTACGCTTGCTGATAGAGGTCACCCACTAGGGCACTCACTTCTTCAAAACTAAGCTCCTCTCCCTTAGCACTCATTATCTCCACAATATCCTCTAGTTTCTTTCCCAAATCCTTGAGTGCATCCATCCTCTGAGTGATTTGAGGGTATAATTCCTTTAGCCGGTTCTTGATTGAGCCCCACAAGGTCTCAATGGCCTTTGATTTATTTTCTACTTTGGCTAGGATCTTGTCTCACTCCACCCTATTCCCTTTGTTATTTTCCTAGAACTCCTTGAGTTCCGCTTCATGGGTGGCAACCAAAATACTTGCCACTCTATCTCTATCTATGTAGTTATAATAGGAAGCCTCAACAACTTGCACGATAGATTTTACAACGACGAGGATCTTATTATACCGAGAAATAATTTCCAGAACCTTTATCTTATTTTCTTTTTCCTGGCATGCCAACGCCTCCTCTGTTGATTCTAAGGAAAGTGGTCACCTCTCCATGGTGAGTATGTGGGTCAAGTACTCTAGGAACTGCAAGGATGATCCATAATTTTGCATGGGCGGTGTTAAGTCTGGATGCTTTAAAATAATGGCATCAATGACCATCTCTATCTTTTTGTATGCCTTGCACAATCTTGCCTTTTCATCCTTTAACTCACATCTTAAATGAACATTGATTAGTTCCTCCCACTTTAGGTCCTTACTTTTCTCAAGGATCTCTTCTTCCCTTTTCTCCAGTTCTGCCTCTAGGAACTTCACCCTATCGCTTTCTCCCAAAGAGCCCGAATTCAACCTCAACCGAGACTTTGTTGAGCGCATTATATATTTACTCATCGATAACCATTGAGCATTCACAAAGGGGTTTATCCCTTTTATTTTTGGCACTTTCAACGTGGGACTTAGATGCCCATGATAGCATTTTCCTTGTTTGAGGGTATGCACCTTCATCATCAAATGAATCCATGGCCAAAAGCTGTTCCATTGACACGGTGCTCTCTGGAAGCTCGCATGCAATACCTTTTTTGGATCATCAATTTAGTACATTCCTTGACCTTGCACTAATTTTGTGCTCTTCCTCCCCATGCATGTGGCCCTTGGAAAGCTTACACCAAACTGGGATCTCCTCCCATGCCACCATATTCTTTTCCCATGCTCTCCTCTTCAGCTTCCTTCATCACCACATCCGTGCTACATTCCACTTCTTGTTCCACCAGGTCCTTGATGATTTTTTCCAATTCTTCCTCTATGGCTTTGTCTACTGTTCCTTTGTGAGGGTTGGGGTCCTTTAATATTTTGTAAATTCTTCCCCACCTACCCCCTTTCCTTGAGGTTCAACTTCTTCTTCATCCTCCTTCTCCTCATCCCCTTCATTATATTCCTCATCTCCTTCTTCTTCAAAATCATGTATCTCATAGATAAGATGGTCTTCACCTCCTTTTATCTCATCATCATCATCCCTATCACCGATGTAGGCATCTAGATCTTCTGTCTCTTTTGAATCGGGCTCACCCGTCACCTTCTGCTTCTTCCTTACTGGGGATTCTAGTACAGGGATTATTTTCTTTCTTTTTCTTTGACAGGTGATGTCTTCCTTGGTGATTCCTCCCGAGTGAGGGATCTTCGTGCTCCAGTTCCTCTTCTTTTGGGGTCTTTTCTTTGATAGGATACTTTTTTTTTTCTCTGCGCGTAAGTACTTAGGCTTAGCGCTTGCTCCCGACGCGCATATTGTTGTTGTGGTTTGAACACTTGGTGCCTTTTGTACCTCTTCTCTTTCTCTCTTTCTAGGTGTGGCCTTCTTCCTTTTGGTAGGGTCTTTAGGGATGGAGAAATATTTCTCCAAGTAAGCGTATTTTTCAAATTTTGGCCTTATGCGCAGATACACCCTTGTTGCGGTCCTTCCTGCATTGGCAGCGTTAAAGGATTCATCATCTATATCTCGTGGGAGACATATCTCTCCACATACGTGTACTTCTTTGGGTAGACTAGATTCCGGTGCAGCTTGCGGTGGTCTATATCTACCTCGCTAAGGTCAAACATTAGTATCTTGGCCTCCTTGAACTGATTAACTATAGCTTAAAAGTATAGCATGGTGAAGGAGAAGGGTAGATTGCACCACCGACTCATATTCTCATCTCACAACATAAATATCCCAATGTAGAAGTTTAGGTACGCCATAATTTTTTTCTCTCCACTCATGAGCATGCACAACCGCTATGGGATCCTCCACTCATCCTTAGATACGTCATGTATTCACTTATGCCACTTCTCTAGGTGTGCGCCTTGTGAGAAGCCGTCATGGTTTCACAAGTATACCTCTTTGCGAGTAAGGGATTCTCTTCTGATACTCCCAAACAAATATTTCTAGCCCGTTAGGCACTCCAATCTATGATAACACAATGGTGAAGAGGATGTTACTTGAAGAGTATCTTCTCTCCCTCCTACACACTGCTTATAATTTCATCTGCGATGAAAACAGACAAGTTGTAGATGGTTCCTTCTGATATCTTCTGGCATACATTCAGCCATGCCTTGTTCACTTATGTCCATCGTTCTTGGTCATTGAGATTGGTGAATAAGCATGTGGCCATCCTCATCACTGGATCTGGTATCTTAGCGATGTCAAAGTATCGTGACCCCTTTTTGTAGTCATACGTGGCTACAGTCTCCTTGATAGCCTCCTTGTCGCTCAAATCATCATCAATGCTATCTCCTTCACAATTGAGGCCTATGAACTTGGATATTAGTTGTGGTGTGATGCGCATCTTGTGCCCCGTGAAATAAAAATGATCCTCATGCATGCGTGACATCAGCCACTGATAAAGGTGCTCAAGCTTGCCAAAGTATGACAACTCATATAGTTACAATAACCTAACCTTTTCTAATTTGACCTTCACCTCATCGTTGTAAATGGGCATTCCATTTAACATCCTATTGTTAGTTGGTCGGACCAAATCTAATGCCATTTCCTTCTCCATTGTGCTCGTGTGATGATTATAATCACTTATGACCATCTTTCGTAAGTGTGACTCCCACTCTTTCCCTAGCAATACCCCATCTGGGTACTTGTATTTCCACATACCATTCTTCATTGGTGCTCGTGACGGAAGTGATTTTATTTCCCTTGCCCTTTCCCTTTTTTTTCTTTGGTGAAATGGTTAGTTTCCTTGGTGCCATTCTCTGGTTGGGCTGAACTTAAACAATCCTTCCTCTTTCTCTTCTCTGCTACTCTCCTCAATCTCAAAGCTCACTCTGAAGCTTCAAATCCAGAATCCTTGTTTTTATCCATGCCTAGCTACCAAACCCTAACTAGGAAATCCTTCCACAAGACAACGCTTCTTCACACAACCTTTCTCACACCCATGTACTCCCTCCTTTTGGTTCACATATCTACTCTAGATGCACACTCAAATTTTGGATTCTTCTTTCTTCGCACAAATTTCTCTCTAGATGCCCTAGTTCACAAGAGATTCTTTTACTTTGTAAACGCAAGGTAACAAATGAATTTCCGACCTTGTATTTATAGTTTTTGCTTCTTTCCAAAGCATTAAATGCTATACCACCTACCAACATAATTTAACATTAAATGCAGATTTTTCCACTAAGCTATCTTTAAATGCCTTTACCCACATGCCACATCCTACATGAAAGAACTTTTAAAAATTCTCGCACACAAAAATCCAACCTGACCAAAGACTCTTACGCATGCATCCACAATGCCGAAGGCACTTCTTCTATCCTTTACCGGATTCTTGCCTTTTCCTACCTCATGTTGTTCCTATGATCTTCATCCTTTATAAACGTGGTTTATAAAAAACCTTTTTGACACCAACCATTCTCATCCACCTTATCTTCTATGCGCTTCTTAACCTTATGTGATTTTTATCCTTCAACCGGGCCATTCACCGCAACTTCTACCACCAACTCAAACTTGTATTACAGGCCTATACTTCGTATCACTCCACCCCACACTAAAACAGATGCATGGTCCTCTGCGCATACACAACTTTGGGAAAAATAATGTGGTTACCGACACACAAGGCACAAAAATGAAACAAAAATAAAGGAACAAGCAACGAGAAAGGGAAACACAAGACAAGAAAAAGCACAAAGGGAAATTCTAAGCTAACTGGCAATACTACCTTATTACAAACACCAAGAAGACTTATTTATAGTAGGGCTTCAACCTACTCCCATTGAAGTGACCTAGTAACCTCATCCCATCCAACGCTTGTAATTAGCAAGCACTTGAATCAAGAATGTATGAGATGATGTAAGGTCCCAACCAATGGAATTTCAACTTCCCAGGATGGCACAAATACTTAGAATCATACAACAAAACCAACTGCCAACCTCAAACTTCTTATTCTTGATATGACGATCATGCCATGCCTTTTGTCTTGCTTTTTCTGTCTTTTGACTCCATCTAGCAAGTGATTGCCTTTCGTCTAACTACATCAACTTATTAATTCTTTCTTCCAAAGCTTTGTTCGTCACCTAATCCTCCCAATGCGCTTATATGTAGCGATGGTAACATGAATTCCATTAGTAAAATGACCTCTACACCAAACACCAATTGAAATGGTGTGGCCTTGTTCAATCTTTTTTAGGTTGTCTTATATGCCCATAGAATGGTGATAACTCATCATACCAATCCTATCTTCCAACGTCACAGATCTTAGTTAACGTGTGACTTAGTATTTTGTTAAATGCCTTAGTAGTTCCATTTTCTTGAGGGTGATATGGGGTAGTCTTTTGATGAGCCACCATAAATTATGCTATTGGAATCCCGATTGTTTCATTAAGAAAGTGTGTACCCCTATCACTTGTTAAACTCAAAGGGCAACTATTTATGCTGATTATGTTTTCCCATAAAAATATAACAAATTGTCGGTGCAATGTAATCCTTTGTAGGCACTGCCTCTGCCCACCACGTCAAGTAATCAATGCAAGTGATGATATACCATGAACCAGTCCTTCACTTAGCTGGTGAAATTGGCCCTATAAAGTCGATTGCCCATTTTTCAAATGGTTCGGTCTTTAGTTATTGGTCACAAATGCATTTCATATATCTTTTTGGGTTTTCTAAGGCGCTGAAAATGGTCACAGGCCTTACAAAACTCATACAATCTTTGTAGATGGTTTCCCACCACAACCTAACTAATAAAATCTTTCGTGCGGTAGCATTTCCTACATAGTGTCCTCCTACAATCCCACCATGCACTTCTTCCATAATGGTTACGCACTCATGTTCCAATACACATCAGCGCAGAACCTCATCATGACCTAACTTATATAGGTCTCCACTAATCAACATGTAAGGTGCGACACGTATTGCTAACTAATTTCTCTCCAGGGCCTTCATCCCTTTCGGTGCCATGCCTATTTTTTAAGAACATTGCGATATCTTCCAAGTCTGAGGGTGTGTGCCACAACCTAAATAGTTGCATGTCTGTCATGGTATCCTAAATCATTTGTGCATCCTCTCCCAAGTTGATCCTTGATAAGTGGTTAGGCCCTAAATTGCTCTTTCCCTGGTTTTACAACCAATGTGAACTCAAATTATTGAAATAATAGGACCCAACGACATATGTGCCCTTATAGAATGAGTTTGTTGACTAAGTATTTTAATGCCATATGGTCTCATGTAGAATATAAATGGTGTTGCCAATAGATATTGCCTAAATTTATGCGGTCATAGATTATAAATAATGCTTTGCGCTTAGTAGTTATGTAATTCTATTCTCATTTGGTATCAAATTTATACTTGTAAAGCACAAGGGATGATAAAAATTCCCTCACTAGGTTGTGCTAGTACTACTCCCATAGTTGTTCCTGAGGCATCAACATGCACATGGAAAGGCTTATCCTAAGAAGGAAAACCTAATATGGGTGCTATGACAAGCCTATCCTTCAAAGTGTCAAATGCCTTTTCTTATGTGCGTCTCCCAATGACAGGACACTCTTGTGTTTTAATAATTCCTCTAAGGGCACAAATATTTTGGCATAACCATTAATGAAATTCTTGTAGTACCCCGTATGCCCAAGGAATCCATGCACTATGCTTTGACTAGTAGGTTACATTAATCCTACAATAATCGTAACTTTAGTGGGATCTACTAACAACCCTTCTTTGTATATAATGTGTCCTAGCAGGTCCTAAAGGGAGTAAAGAAAGACACATTTCTTAATGTTGAGGGATATCCTCGCCTTCCACATCTCTCAAACATTAGCCTTAAATTATCACAATGGTCTTTCAACAATCCATAAACAGTCCAGTCATCCGGGTAAACTTGAAGAAACTTATGGATGAAGTACCACAATTCACGAGAACACAATAGACACATTATTTAATTCAAAAGGCATAATTGTGTAGGAAAAACTTCCCCATTTAGTGGAAAAAGTTGTCTTTCTCTAGTCTTCCTTTGCAATCCTGACTTGGTGATACCTTGAGAACCCATCCATGAAAGAGTAGACTTTGTGCTTGGCTACTCACTCTAAAATTTCTTCAGTAAAGGGGGTTAGAAAAGGATCGATCACACATACTGCATTCAGATCCTTGTAGTCAACACATATTATTATCCTACTATCCTTCTTGATACTGATAACCATTGGGTTTATCCATCATGATTCCTCAACTTCCTTAATAATACCAAATGCTATCATCTTGTCTATTTCTTCCTTGACCCGTATGCGTAAATTTGGATTCATCTAATAAGGCCTCTTTCGGATCGAGCACACACCTTCCTTCAACTTGATATTCATCTCTCCTAAGGAATGGTGAATGCATTTGAGTTCATGGTACCCACGAGGAAAAAACTCTTGGAGCTTGTGCAATAGATCAATGACCTTTAAAACTTCCTTTTCGACCAATAATATCCGATGATAGCTTCCTTAGGTTCTCGCCTCTATCCCAATGTTAACCTTATTTATTTTCAAGGACTTATGGTAGGCATGTGCTAGCTCATCAGGGAATGTCTATGAATTTACACGTACCTTCAATGCTTAACATCCAAAGTCTCCATCCCTTCTTCATCTATTATATAGACCATCTTTCCTTTTTCTTTTTCCATGCATGCACACTTAATCTGTATTCCTCTCGATTCTTATTCTTTGAGGCGCATCTCCAAATGAGGTTCACCTAGAAATTCTAGTAGCCTATCCTCTGCCATAGCAATATCCCCCATCATAAGGTGCTTGACAACTTGCAACACCTTATTCACTGATGGTTTGGTGCTCCTATACTCAAAATATTGAATGAGACCAACATTAATTCTTGCCAATTACTTGTTTGATGATGCATCTCTCGAATGAATATACCATGCAAACACACAACTTTGTAAGGTGGTATATAATTTATGTATCCATAATAAAGGTGGAAATGCTTATGAACTTCCCATCTAGGCCTTCTCACATGCTTGGATATGAAATGAACCGGTCTCTTTACCTTGGTAATCTGTATAGCCATGGGCACATTTCTCCTAGAGAACCTTATAGAAAAGGTGATCCTCACCTCGTGCCACTCCAAGAGAGGTTATCTCGATATGTAGACCACCAAAGTGCACTTTGTAGTCTTAGGTAGGTTATAACTAAGCATTCCTCTTCTCTCGTCCTCATTTTTCCATTGAAATTCCATTTCTCGTAAGAAAATTTTAGGATATACCCCTCCAGAGTAACTTGGAAATTTTTTCCCTCCTAGGTGCTTCTTGAGCACACCTTTTTTACCCTTGTTATCAATCCTCTCAACTATCTCCCTACCAACTCATACATCCCATGCACCCAATTATTGGATGCCATACTAGTGGTATCACTTAAGGACTCGAGCATCTTCAAACCGGATAACTCCCTTCATGGGGTGAATTATCTCTGGATATCTGATGGAGCACACATAGATTCTATCAAAGAATTATTATCCTAAGGGCTCAATATAGGGCACTAACTTCCCATCTATCAAAGGAATGATCACCCTTTCTTCCTTGTTTTCAAATTTGATATACCCTTTGTTAAACCATAGGTCAACATTGTTCTTGTAACACCATGGGTGCCCAAGTAATCTTTGGAAAGTTGTCTACCTCGGCAAGTGCCAAGAATTCAAAGTCTCTAGTGAACTTGGCCCCTTGAATGGTGATAAATACATCTTTTAGGACTCCAATGGGAATTGCCTTAGTTTTGTTTTCCATGTACAACACATTTGAAGATGGCTACAATGCGGGCCTTCCCATTTGATGCCGGCATCTAAGGTAAGAACATTTACCTCTATTCCCGTGTCAATGAGAATATTGCTCAAAATCCATCAATCAACAACCACATTCAAAATAATATTCTTATCACGGTTGAGGTTTGTGAGGGGAAGGTTTGCATGCCTAACCTACCTTTCATGCTCTACTCCAGCATGTGGTACCTTCTCTCTAAGCCATTCTCCTATCAACAGAATAATATTCTTTTGGCTTAACATTTTACATACTTCCTTGACCTCATCCAGGTCATCCTTTGGAACCTCGACATTCTTCCTTTGCTCCAACTACCTTGATTTCTCCTTTAGACATTGGATATCCCCTTGTAAACTCTGAATCATGTCCATAGTCTCTTGATACACTTATTTCGATGAGTGGGGTTCGGATACTTTCCATGTACTACTTCCTCTCTTGAAACTAGTGTCTTTGGTCTTGGCATCTCCTTGGCGCGTGTGGCCTCTGCTCACATCGTCACCAATATAGGTTCTAGTCTTGACTCATGTGCCACTCTTGGCATCCACTATGAATCAAACTTCTTGATGCTCACCATCCCAATGCCTTTGTCCTTCTAGTGCTATTGGTTCATATGCTCATAAAGTTCTGGACACTCTTTGTACTTATGTTTCTTTCCACACCATGAGAATTATAACAGATTAGGACACTCACATTTGTAATGCTCTATAGATCCACAATTATAACAGGTTCCTCATGGGAACTCACTTCATCCTCTGCCATGGTTACTACGACCATGAAATCCTCCATGAAATCCCCTTGCACGCATTCCTCCATCTATGCACCCTTCATAATGATAATCATCATACTTTGAACTGCTTGCAAGGCTAGTATGGTGCACACCGGATCAATAACATCATGGATTTGATACATCGAGTCTACAATCCTTGATATCATGGGTCTTAGATGTACAAATCTTGCAATAGCAAGAAATTTTTTTGTGGATTGCACACTGGAGTAGAGGGCATCTACTTACATCATTATCCCCATGGAAAATCTCATAGTCTACCTATATAGTGTGCACCGACTTCCAAGGGAAACTATCCTTTACATGTCCCTCCACTTCACATTTTGTACACCAAATCCCACTACAAACCTCATGTGATGAGTTTGTAGACAAATTCTCCAACTGCTTGGCCATTACAACATTTTGAGCCTCTAAAAAGGGCTAACACTAGTGTCAATTCTCTAAATAGCTTCGTCACGCAAGTTAGATTCCAATGCCTCGCGTGGGTCTATTTAAGTATTGTGTGACAGAGCCCTTCTAAATGGTGATATTAATCCTCTGAAAAACCATTCAGCATGTTGAGAGGGATGAATGTCATAAGATAGTTTTGATAAGAGAGTCTTCAAATGTGTTTCATACTCCCACACACTCTCTACCATTCCTTATTGGATCTCCTTAAGAGCGTTGATGCTCTTCTAATCAAACTCTAGAATATGGAACTCTGCTAAGAAGGTGTTACTTAATATGGTGTAGTCTACCACCATACGATGGGGTCATACTTCCCATACAACTATGCATTCGCCCTTGCAATGTTGTTGCAAACTGACTTGCCTTTTGCTCCGGGGTAGTGATCCCTTTACATGCCATAGTAGTTCACACTTGTGCACATGCTCTACATCATCTTCAATACCCCTATAGTCTGGTAAGTGTAAGGAATTCTCAAAAAAATTTTTAGAGGTGGTTGGGGTCATTGTCCTCCCGATCTAGAGCCTTGCTTCCATCTCGGTGTTTCTGCTCCACCACATCCACTGGATCCACCAGGTCCTATTCCTCCCGACTCACCGAGATCCACCTCCGGTAGTCGAAAAGGACCATAAGTTGTCACGCCTAGTGTTCCCAAAGCATGCCATTGAACTACATGCCGATGGTTTGTGATATCATCCCACTACCGGTTGTATGTCTCGTGCCACTCCCGGATGCATTAACCAATCCTTGTGTATTTGTGCCTTGTCCAAAGATTCCACCAAATAAAGGAATGGCTTGCATAACCATGGATGTTCCAAATGAAAAATTATATCTCCTGGGCATAGATCGGTCACTCCCACCGATACCAACTGGGTTAACAATACTTCTCCCTTGATTTGGAAAACCATACGCTAGGGTTTGGTTGTCATGTGGGTTCGAGATGCACACCGAAGACTCTTATCTCTCCATGTGATGAAATATCATCGGAAGCTAAATGAGACTCTCTCCCACACTTTCCAAGATGGGGTAGCACAGACACTCAGGCTCCACATCCTCTGCGTGAACCTCAACTCCTTCCCACAATGTCTACCTCCATAGATCCATCACACTTGTAACCTCACGTTGTCTAGTCATCTCCCTTTCATGAGCTTCACTATACTTGAGTCATCTCTCCTCCCTTTCATTTTCAGCTACAATTTCTGCTATCGTTGTCCTCCTAGCTTCCTCTCCTAGCACTCAAAGAAGCTTAGACGACCATGGGAAATACTTCTAAACTAAAAGTAACGACCAAGAGCTTTATAGCCAAAGGAATAACACACAAGAATGATCCTCTAGGCTCCCTTAGAAACTCAAACTCAAATAATTATACGAAATAATACGTCTAAATGGCATATTCTAAAGTATAGGCTGGTCAACACCCTCTTCTACCAATGATCAACAACACGAGTCTAAGTCAGATCTACATCCTACATCCTCTGATAGTCATCTTGGGTCCATACACATGATCTATAGTACCAAATTGATCTGGATGTGTATGCTGAAATCCATTCATATTGTTCTACTTGGGAAGCGAGAAAAATGTCTCATACAACTCATGGTATAGGTCCTCTTCTACCCATCTATGCACATCGAACTCAGGGTCCAATGTCTTTGAATCTTTAAGAAAACTCTTCCCCATGCTCTTGAACCATGTTTCAACACTTTCTAAGATTAGGAACTCTTTGTCATCATGCATCATAAGGACAAAGATGCTTGCCGTTTCTCATAACTTTGAAAAGAGGTCCCGACAATGAAACCAAGATATAGTGATATTTTATACCCTTAAACCAATAGTTTAATCCCATGCGTATGTCGACCTATCACCCAACGGGTCTTTGGGCACTCAGTGAGGAAAGCACAAGTGCCGAGTCTCCCCTTTATGTGATTATTATGAGAATGCATCATCTTATAACAGAGATATTTAAATGGAAATGAGTATAAAGAACCATGCCATATCCTAAAACGAGTTATCTTATTGCATCAAACACCATAAGGAATTGGTTCATATAGAAAGGAAATACATAAGTATTATACTCTTGAACACAAATGATTTATAACAGAGCATTTATATTCATACTAAAAGAGTCAATAACCCACATTACATCCCTTGAGGTTGTAATAGATCCTCATATAATTATGTAGAGCCAAATCATGCATTAGAGCTATATTATGTTCATCATATTATAGAGAAAAATGCAGACCCATTCCCCTAAATGTGCCATCATCCCTATATTCTCCTATTCCCAACCCATAGAATCCTCCATTCATTTCTATAAAGCTTCACCTCTCTTCCACCAATATTTATCCTCTCATCTACTCTTCTTACCTCTGTCTTTTCCTCTACGGGAGCTTATTTATAACCTTAGCACCCATTGCCATGTATTTCAGAAGTTATAGATCGGTCGCCAAGTGTTGAAGTGGTCCTCCATGGAAGCATGCCTTCTCAGATCTGAGATCTCCACTCCTTGCAATGATGTCTTCTAGAACCTTCTATTGTATGCCTGGAATATGCCCTTTTTGATCCACAGTCACCAGGATGGCACCTTATCCACAAGGTTCATGCTTTTCTTGTGTGCTTCTTGGGAGGCCGGATCAACTAAGTACAAAACCCATTTTTTCTTGTGTGTGCACCGTTTGTTCTGTAGAAACCCTACCGTAACCCTTCGTTGCATGCCTTGATCCATGCACCCTTCTTTATATAGGTCCCACAGTCCCACGTGCCTTCTTGTACTTAGTTGATATTTTGGGGCCCAACAAGGGTGGTGTATTTTTCATAGGAAGGCCATTGGTAACCCTTCCCAAAATTGCTCAAAATTTGGCATTCTCCCAAAGATCCTAAATCACCTAGGGGGACTGCATTTGCTTTCCTAAATCACCTAGAGGGACTGAATTTACTTTCCTAAATCACCTAGGGGATTATATGGACATCGAATTGAGGAACAACATTGATTGGGTAAGATTGGTGTTAAGAATAGGCTGACCTTGGGGGTGTCTTGGAAAGGTAGAACTTGAAATTTTTGACGTAGGGGTACCATTGTCCTACTTTCTATTGAAATTTTCCCCTACATAAACCCATGAAAAAAATTGGATCTAGCCTTGGGGCATGTTATGGACTAAGTGTAGTGAATACATGACATGAAGAATCCTAGAATATCAACATATAACACATATTGACCAAGATTATATATATTGGGCCTTGCAAAATCATTTACAACTTATATGAGAGAGATAACAAGGAATAATACACACACAAAATAGAAAACGAAACACAAAATGCACATGGAAAGGAAAAAACACACAACAAGAACATAAACACACCTAAAAATAACCTATAGTACAAGGTGGGGAAAACCCACTTTTCTTTGAAGCATTTTTCTTTTCGGGGTTACCCCAAAGAAGTAACACATAATGTAATTGTTCTGTGAAGTGTTTCTTAGATCGAGGAAGTAACCTCCTTTCCTAAAATGCTTATGAAATCTAGGTGCTTTCATGATCATCCACGTACTTCCTAGGAGTGAGCCTATATGAGATTTTTGTTCTTGGTACTTCGCCAAGAAATTACCTTGCCTTTACGTTCTTTGAGATTCTTTTCAAAGTGCTGGTTGCCTTCCATGTTAATCCATAACATCAATATTTCTTTGAACATTTCATCACCAATCCAAGGATGATCTTTGTTCAAGTTGTTTAAATCTTCTAGTCACTTTTCATTACCATATTCACTCTCTGTATTTGTAAAAAGTTCCAAGTGATGTGATTAAGTTGATTTTTAACACATTCCCAATGCTCTTGATGTGAACAACTCTCTGACACGTGAGTCAGCTCAATATTTTCCCTATCATATCCCACCATGACCAAGGTGTTTCCTTTAAAATTATTAATGTCCAAAGAGGATCTAAGGACTTTTCTTCTATTACATTCACAAACTTCCTCATACAATGTGGGAGAAATAGACTTGTTTTCACTTTCATGCTCACCATTGAGAAAGTCATCCAACTTATCTAACTAATCCATCTCCACATCAAATGTTGGTGTATCAAAATAAGGATAACTCATTAATTCAAACTTTTCTTGTATCTCCATGGATCAAGTCAAGAGTTCAAGGCTAAGCTGAGGATTTTCAATTTCTTCTAAAATTTCAAAATATCTTGCACGGATGGCTCTTCCAAATTCATCATAGATTCATCTTTGTTTTCAAAAGAGTTTCTATATTGTGACTCAGAGGAGTGGTAAAAATCTGATCCATACCTTCCCATGATTCATTCAAAGCAACTCCATTTGCTTCTTATGTGCTTTGTGTTCCCCAAGGCTCTCTTTCATGTAGGTACAGACAATTCTGACTTATGAACCCTTCTAACAAGGAGAGGAGGTCCATGATTTGTGGGAATGGTACTCCTTCGAGCTCAAAATCCATATCATCCTTGAATTCAAAAATAAATTGGCTTCCCCATATGTTCATCCATGATTGAATTAGGAAGAGATTTTGATTCTTCAATCGTCTCTACTTCTTCACATATCTCCATCCCATCATTAATTGAAAAATCAAAGTCTGAAAAGAGATTACTCATGAACACTCTGTGAACTCATCATTTTGTATTTCTTCATCATCAGTGGAGTCTTCAGAAAGCATCAAATCATGCATTATGTAGCTAGGATTTTCCTCTATTGAATATATTACTTTCGTGATGAGCCGTATTTTGTGCTAGAATAAATCTTGCATCTTATCCTCCACAAGAAAAATTCCTCTTCTTCTTTCTCCATTGTGAGGAAATAGTTTCCTATATTGCTATCTTGAAACAAAATGTTTTCCCTTGGATCATCTAGTTTTTGCACTGTGTATTTCATCTTCTCGCACTTAGCTTTCTTCATCTCCCCTTTCATAGGTATGATTATGGAAGAAACAGTCTAATTCAATTTTTCCACCCAAATACCTACAAAAATTCTACTTAGGAGCATGCCAAATGAGGCTGGAATGTCAACTACTAAGATAGTGAGCAATACTTTCTTCTCTGGGAAGTTGACCAAAGCAACTTGAGCATCCTTTATCCTTCCTACCAACAATACTTCTTTGGATTCCATGGAATAGCAAGATCCATTCGCACGGGTCAAGGTAAGTCCTAAGGAATTTGTAACTTTCATGGGAATCACATTGTTAGAGGCTCCAAAATCTATGATACAATTGTTGAGTTGGTAGCCTTTGATTAAGAGGGACATGTAGAAGGGTTATACCTTGTTGGATTTGGATGCGTTGATAGCTAACGAGGTTATGAGGGTAGTGTGGATGGGGTAGGGAGAATAATCTTATCACTTAGGTTTGTGACAATAGCCTTTAGGGTGCCTCTTCAAACAATGTCAACAAACATCTCAAACTGGATAGGGTGCATCTGCAAATACTCCATCTTTATGATTTGAACTTTAGTTATGTTCGCATGTTTTACATAGTCAAATGGAGATGTGAAGAACATAGATGATGTTCCAGGAATAGTAGTTGTTTTTCTCTGTGCGGATGATGCTACCTTAGGAGCTTGAGTTTATTTGATGGGTGCGGTAGCGGGTTTAGAAGGAGAGGGAGAAGCTGGTTTTGCTTGAGCTTTATTAGGTTTAGCTTGGGTAACACTTGATGAAGGATTATTTTTAGAAACATATTTCAAACTAGAGGGAATACCAAAGGACTTACTTGGCATGCTAAATGGCTCCTTGCTTGCTAGTGGGTCTGATTTCTCCTTGGTTGAGTCCATTGATGGTGGTAGTGATGATCCTCTGACTGATAATATTATTTTGTGGAACTTCTATAGGGAGGTATTCTTTCTTTTTCTTTGCTACGATTGTTAAGGGTAAATATTATTTCTTTGATAGTGTGCGAGTGAACACTTGCACACAAAAATCTTAGAGGTTCTTCATCATCATCATCTTCATCTCCTTCAACATACTCAATAAGGCCATTTTACATGTCACCGTCAACTTCTTCGACCTCAAGGTAGTCTCCATCATCACCCTCTTCTTCTTCTAGTTCATTATTGTCACCTAGGACATTAACTGTTGGTGCTTTAAGAGAAATCCTATGGGGAGGTGGGGTGATTCTTGGCCGATTCAAAAGATTTGACTCCTTGGAACATTCAACATGGTGATTTGAGATAATTGTTTCTTCATGACAACCATGTCATTGGCCATCTTTGGGATCTTAGGATTGGCGAAAGTTGAGCTTGAAAAATTTCCTTTATGTTTCCCATTAAGACCCTTCACTTTTTCAGATAGCATCAAATCATCTTCGGTCTCTATTACATAATCTTGTGCTTCTTTGAGATCTAAGGGTTGAGATCTCCCATGGAAGAAACCAACTTCCGGTGGTAGAGCATTGATGAAGAACCATTTCAGATTATTTTTTGAAGGCACAATATTTTCTAGAATCCTCCTAATTATTCAATTATATTTAGAAATAAAGTCTCTCATTGACTATAAAGCTTCTTTATTCATTTGCACCAACTAGAAAAAGATATCGTAGAAGTCCTCTCAGAGATTTGAACCTATTCTCAAATATGCTTCTTATGTCTTCCCAACAAGTGATAAACCTCAGGGGAAGCATATAAAACCATTTAACAACTTTCTCCTGTAGTGATTACATAAAGAGTCAGATAGAAACATCCTCGTGTTCTAAACCCAGTACACCACAAGCGGTGATGAACACTGCTATATGCTCCTCGAGAAGTTGAGAACTATCTCCTTTGAATTTTGGGAAGTTTTTCCTCGAGCCTTTTTGTAGCTTGTGGAGTGGTTGAGGAAGAACAAGTGGGCTGGTGTTTCCACCCATTGGTACATTTGGGTTGTGTTCTTTGTGATCGCGATCTTCCATTCTATCTCTCGATTGGATTTGAACCTTTCTAAGGTGGATAATTCATCTACTACTCTTACATCTGCTTGACTTGAGCTCTTTCAATATCTTTAATTTGTTCTCTTATTTCAACTTCAATTCTTGCTTCCCTTTCTCTAGTATCTTCTTCGGTCTCTACGTCGGTGATCTTCAATATTCTTATTGATTTTTGGGAATTCAATGTCTAGTGGATTGATGAATCTTGGAATTTTGATGGGCATAGTTGCTTGCAAAGGGGAGATCTTGGGTTTCTAAATAGATCTTGTCTTCTTTGAAGTTATTTAAATATGGGATTAGTTTGTCCTCCTTGTCTTTGTTTCTGAGTGTACCTTCAATCTTCCAGCTTGAAAGTCTATGCTATCCTTTTTGGAGCCTGAAATTGTCTTTGTTTTTTAGTTCCACGACACGTTCTTCTTGAAGGTCAAGTACTCTCGTGGAAATGAAGTATTGAGTGAAACTTTCTCTATTATGCTAAATAACTTCTCGTAAATATGAAGCAATGTCCTTATGGATATGCAATAGTAACTTGGGTATTTCAATAGGAGGATTACCTAGAATAGACATGGTTTGGGAACATAAGGCTTGGGTGACTTTTCAAACTCTATTTTTTTGGTTTTTTGAGGTCATTTTTTGGGTGTAGATGCTACAAAATCTTCCCGTGGTGGGTGCCAAATCTTTTGGAAAGAAAATTTATCGGGTGGAAAAATTTGTGGATTTCTTGCCAAAACTCTAGGAGTCAAAGTACCTTGACTTAGATGGTGCAACTTCCATATTTGCATGCACATGAAAACACAAATTTTTCCTAGTGGCCTTGTAGCCGGATCTAACAGGGCACTCCATTGACCTTGCACAAAGCTAGTAATTTCTTGTTAGAGAATACTTTGTCTAAAAGGTGGGAGAGGGAGTGAGAATGTTGAGGGGGAGAAAATAATGTCATAAGTAGATGTTCGAGCCCTACACACACTATTTAGAAATATTACACATGCATTTGAAAGAAGAAAACAACTAATTTCAAAGCCACCGGATAGAGGAAACCACACATATAAATACATACACATTCATATGCCTTGGAAAATATTAAATTCTTCCTTTACTAGCTTGTAAAATTATAGTTGTACATAGTGAGGAATTGAAGAAATGTGAGGTAGAGAAAATGAAGAAAATAAGCTATCTCTTTATTCCTTGACAAAATTACTCTCTCATGAGATTACAAATTGAAAACCAACTAAGAAGAAGCCCAAATGAGGGGCTCATTACAATTTATAAAGAAATAATGACTCTTCATCTTCCTCGATGACACTTCATATACCCTATTTCTAACTTTAAACTATTTGTATTCCTAAAAATATTAAGTCCCTTTTATAAAATCAAGGTGACTTAATTTTACATTATGTTTCTAAATTCACTTTTAATTGACTTAAAGGCATATTAAAAAGTGCAACCCCAACGTGAAATTAGAATGTTGAAGAGAGAGAAATTTAGGGGGAGAAAAGAGAGAGAGAGAGAAGGAAGAAG
This sequence comes from Taxus wallichiana var. yunnanensis, assembly GCA_018340775.1. Taxonomy (NCBI): domain Eukaryota; kingdom Viridiplantae; phylum Streptophyta; class Pinopsida; order Cupressales; family Taxaceae; genus Taxus; species Taxus wallichiana. The sequence goes on from CM031238.1 coordinate 318,006,990, forward strand.
GGGAAAGAAATGATGCAGATTGAAAGATCCATCTCTAATGAAATCCATTGCTCCTTCCAGATGACTAGATGAAATGCCTCATTGTGATGAACTCTAAACCTTTGAATTATTTACAACTTGAGAATCTCCTAAATACTTGCATTCGATGCTGAATTGTTCTCTATTCTATGTCACTGAGAAGATCTCCACTCCCTTGAATTTCTTGTTGTGAATGATTCACTCATGCTACAGAATTTTTTTGCTGATGAGAAACTACCTTTTTATGACCTAAAAACAACACAATCTAAGTGTTTAGAAACACTATTGAGCTATCCTAGTGGTGACCGTGGGCATTGCTCATGAAGATCCAATTCAAAGGAGCCAAGGATGAAAACTACCTCCCGTGATGACCCTTTGCAACACTGTCATATTCCACCGACATATGTCCTATGGAATGATACATTTTTCCATACAGATGATAGGTATCGATGAACATACTGGTGAAATAGTGAAGGGTGTTTGTTCTATAATATGAAACAACCATTACGAACCATGGAATGAAACCAATACTTCACAACTGATTACACCTATGGAATGAGGTCTTGGGAGAACTTATGAACTTGAATCTCATGGTTCTTCAACACTTTCTATTTTTGAACAGAGTAACTTACTATTTTTAGTAAGTGTAAAAATCATCTTTTTCGAACCTTGATCGACTATGGTAGTTTGAGCTCCTTCTTATCTCTGTGTTCCTCTTGTGGAAACCACTTCTCGGACTAACTTGCTATTTATGGTAGGTGTTTATGAGATCACTTACTATTTTTAGTAAGTGCCAATTTTGGGCCGAGGACCCTTTTGATGATTTTCACTACGCGACACTTCCCTGTGTTCACCGCCTTCTTTTCGAACTTCTTTAGATGAGGACTTACCTCGAATAGTAGTCTCCTATGCGGATGGGTTAATATTTTTAGTAAGTGTGCTTCTGGTGATTGGATCATAATGGAATTGAAATTTTTGATATGTGTTTTTTCCCAATATCAATCATCTAAAATCTCGGATCTACCCGATCATCGGTTTGTGAGATTTTAAAATTTGAATTTTTGACTGATAGTGGTTATGGGCATAGAGCTGCCATAACAACCATTAATGGAGTCTGAAATTTTGAGGTCCATTTCCCATCCTCAAATCATGATGAAAATTATATTTTTGATATGGGTTTTTTCCTTTCTTGTTTCATAGATGGAATTTTGTTGTGAACCGATCACTGGAGCAACGGAAATAAAATTTGAAGTTTTGGTGTAAGGAAAAGAGGGTTTCTTCACTGCAAATTTATCTTTCCATGTATGTGAAATATATCACTTGGGTTTTTATGGCCTTTGAAAATGATGAAGGAAGCAAACATTTTAACTTTGATCTATGTCGTATTTTGCAAGTTATGAGATTTTTACCGCCGGGTGACTACGAGGGTTTTCTGGATGAAAATTCTTTATTTTCTCTTTGTTCTTCATCCTTTATATCCATTTATTTTATGAGATATTTGTATTTTCAGTATGATTAATTTTTCATGGATATGGTTGAGTGCAGAAATGGAGGTTGGAAGATATGGAAAAAAAGTTTCCAGAGTTCCGGGTATGGAGGTGTGGGGGATGAAAAGGAATGAAAATTGGCTAAGTTTGGTATTTATTTGTTTCAAAAAAGAAAGATTTGGGGATGGGAAAATTTAATTTTACCTTATTTTCCTTTGAGAAAGGTATGAAATGGACATGAAATTACCTCATGCATGTGGTGTCTTGACATTTGGCGCATTTTGATTTGGTGAGCTTTTAAGTGAGGGGGCTTAAGAAAAGCACACGGTGCTGACTTTTGGACGCATGAGGAACCACATGGATTAAGTGGGCTGAGGTAATTTTGTGTCCCATATGTAAATTTTTCAAAAGGATGAAAGGGAAATGAAATCCCTCATCACTCTTGGTGTTGACACTTGGCAAACATGCATGTTGGGAGAGGGAAGGCTCAAACTAGCTCCCGAGGGCTTAACTGGCAAGCGAGAGGTCATGTTGGTATCCTGGGGGATAAAAAAGGAATAGGTGATTTTTTTTTCCTTTAAATCCATTTGAAAATGGAAATAGGGGACATGAAATACCACTAGGATCCTGGTCCCGACAAATTTCCAACGAACAATGACTAATTGTGAGAGCTCTTACCTTGGGACCAACTTGCAATGATGATAACTTGAGCTCCCAGATGAGTTTTGAGGTGAATTTTTATATGAAATTGACTGGAAAAAACAAAATTAGTTTAATGGTGATGTTTTAAAGATTAAATTATGAGTAAATCACCTCCAAATGGCCCATTATTTCTAGGGACCAACAAATGCGTGCCGGAAGAATGAGCCGCTTGAAAAGTGTATAGTGTTTCGGGATGGCTCGTATTTTCAACCATTTAAGGCTTGGAAAATAATTTCCATAGGTAATTTTTGGGCTCTTGAATATTCATTAAGATTCTATAATCTATTTTTGAATTTTAGGCACTCCTTCGTGGTGTTTTCTCCTTTAGGCCCGAAAACCCGATTTTCTTGAATTAGCTCCAAAACCGCCGATCTTTTCAAAATATTCCAAAATATTTTTCATGGATTCTATTGGAATTTGAATGCATATCCATGTTTAATTTTTCTCCTCTTTTTTGCTCCATGGTGGTGCATTAGTCTCGGGAAGGGTAGTGGTAGCCCTTCTCAAAACCCTCAAAAGTTGGCATTCTCCAAAAGATCCTAAGTCACCTAGGGAGATTGTATGGACATCCAATTGAGGACCAACACTTGACCGGGTAAGGATGGTGTTAATAATAGGATAACACAGGGGTGTCTTGGAAATGAAAAACTTGAATTTTTTTGACACAGGTGTACTTGTTTTCATGCTTTCTATTTAATTTTTCTTTTATAAAAACCCGGACAACATTTGCTCAACCTTCCTTTTTAATCTTATAAATTTATCATCCTGGACACCACCGCATAAACAGGATGCCATCGTCAGGTGCCCTTGTCCCCTCTGTGTGCCCCTGTCCCCTTTGTACTTCACTCATACTTTTGGGTTATTTCTAGCCATTTGAGAATTTCACCTTTTTGGTAGTCGACCTTTTTGGGTTAATTAGGAAATTTAAGTATGGGAATCATATAAATATAAAGTTATATGATTATAATATAGGACCAAACACTAAGCATTAAGTATCACCACCTAAGGTGGAATCCATCAAGGCATCTATGAGCTCCATTACATCCATCTAACACCATCACAAGGGACACAAGGGCTGGTTTTCTGCATCACACTTCATAGGAGGGAAGTTCATTCTATTCCATGCACACATTTATTACATTCTACATCTAACTAATTTCTCACTATCCAAGTGCGACATGCACAAGAGAAACCTAGGGCATAATTCCACAAACATACCCATAACAACATTGGGTATGAGATCTAGAGAAACACTTAGTCGTAAGTTCATCATTGTGGACAGAGAAGGATAGTCCAACCCCTCATTCTACATCTTTCTTTTTGGGATTTGATGTTTATTTGAGGGTTTTATAGGTTCATTATTCATTACAGGTTTCTAACGACCTCGACAAGCTTAGTGTAACCTCAAAGATATCAAAGGAGAATAAAGAAAATACCTTGATACACCTCATAGGAGGTTTTCGAGCATTTTTGATGACCTAGGCACTCGAAGCAGTCTAGGCGCCCATGAGCGCCCTGTCCCTCTCTAGGTGCTCCACTCTAGCTTTGTTCCTCTAGAACATTTTTTCGTGCTCTAGTGTGATGGTCGTGCTTCATCTTTTCCAGTCTTCTAACTCAAAGTGTATCCTCTAGATCTCTATGAATTAACTAAGGCTTTCTACCCTCTCTCTACAATTAGGGTTTAATTATTTAGTTACATGGGTATTTATTGTTGTACTTAATTTTTATTCATTTACTTCGATATAACATTCAGATTAGACTCTTATTTACATTTTTAGCTTAATCAACTATCACTACCTTCAAAGGGACTAGATTTTTGGGTTGCATATATACTACATAGAAAGTGGAAGTGTTAAATTCTATACCACACATTTCCTTATATTCTATCTATATCCCACTATCTTGGCATCATTGGCGTGAGGGAACCTAAGGACACTATTTCACAAACAAGAACACAAAAATACATAGAGTATGGAATATGGTGTAGTGCTCGGTAATAAATTCACTCTTTGGGTGATCAAGTTTGTCAGGTCGATCTGAATTCACATTTTACATATTTCATTCAGATTTGATGTGCTTATGAGCTTGTGTAGATAGTTAGGGTTTTTATTATAGGGAATAGGTACCTTTGGCGATGAAAGAAGGAATATCAAATGACCGATAAGAATTAGAAACCAAACCCTTTACACACGGATCGACACTTTAAAATTAGACACTAGCTCCTAGGCACCCCTATCCCGTTATGGGCTCCCATGTCTAGCCTTAGTGTATAGTTCCAAAATCCTCATCAATCTCTTGTTACATCATTCCTTCCAAATATAGCATACATATAGTCCTGAATATCTCTAGATTGCATAAGAATCAGCTACGTAACCTATATCTCCTCTTTGCTCATAGAATTTCCTTTCCTAAGTTCTTAACAATTATATTTTACTTTGGATTTTATGCTATTAGTTAATATGAAATTTATAATAATTTAGATATAATTAAATCATTTGGTGAACCACACATTTATTTGAACTCCTTTCCCTAGGATCCCAAAAACCCTCATCTCCCAAACATACTTTGGCCGATACATAGTTGTAACCTATTTTTGACAATACCTCTACAAAATCTAAATTTGGTGATCTCTACAACAATCCTCAATGTGATCCCTCGAGTCCTCCAATTTTTTTTTCTTTCTAAAACACTTTTACTATTGGCCTTGAAACCACTAATATTTACATAGTCTCCCCTGATAAAATATTTGCAACATGTTCTCCCTCACCACCCATAGCCATCACTACTACTCCATCTTCCTCTCCTTATCTTATAGAAAATGATACAATTCCTATATATTTTTTGCATGATGAGGTTCTTTCTTGTGACAATATGGATGCTAATAGTTCTAATTAAAATGATGCCAATGTAAATGTGAATGATGATGCTTAGATGCTTATATTAATATCCAAGATTGACAGGGATATCAAGTAAAGTGGAGTTGTATCTTTGCCATCGGTCGCAAAGTTATTGATGATCATGGATTTGGAGTTGTTTTTTGGCACGAGATATTCTATGATAGATATCTCTTGTTTGTTTTTTGATCTCTTCTGCTATTTTTTGGATCATTGTATGACTGGATCCTTTCTATTAATATGTTGTTTTATTTGGCTGATGAGCCGTCTGAGGTTGGTTGTTTTTCCCTTCTCTGGGCTAGGTTGGTATCTGGCTTTTGAGCCCTTTTGTATACAGGGTATAGTCCCTTCAAAACTATTTTCCCTTAATAATAATAAAAAAATATATATTCAAGATGAATGTAAATCTATATGTCCTACTCTTCCTACCAAACTATTTCCAATGATTACAATGATAAATATGATGCTAGTACCCCTACAACTTCCTTGTATGTTGATGATAATCTTGATGAAATACTTTCTTGTGAAAATATGTCTGATAGTGATGTTGATTATGCTTCTAATCATGAACATGTTAGTGATGATGTTACTTTTCTTACAACTTTTGAATGCGAACTTACCACTCATATTTCTTCTACTTCTGAAGTTGTTTCCAATGTTTCCCATGATGATTTTACTCCTACCACTAGTGCACCTCTTATTGTGTCTCTTGAGCCTACATCTAGCATTCCCATAGATCTTCCATGTTCATCTCCTCCTCTTCCACTTCCTTCTCCTCCTTCCACATCCACTCCTTCTCAAGTTCCCATGATCAATCACAATGGCAAGGTTCATCCTCTCAATGTGACTCTCATTTCTCCTACCATCCCTTCTCATGCTATCCTCTCCCTCATGCATGTTTTTGGTACTTTGCAATATCAAGTTAATTTCCTCACTATCAAAAGTAAAGCCTATTATGATTCTATTGACAATAATTCTCTCCATGACAACCCAATTCCTAAAAAATATCCACAAATACACTTTCCCTAAGGACTTCATCATGCATAATTTATCCTGTTTCAATGGTACTGACAACCCCTATTTACATCTCAAGCATTACCATTTAGCCATGAATGCTTATTCCAATGATCACTTGTTACTCAAATATTTTTTTCATAGCCTTATTGATCATGCTCTCCAATGGTACACTCATTTACCGTATGGATCTATTACTACTTACTATGATATGGAGGATGCTTTTCTTAGGTGCTTTATTTCTAATAATGGTCCTAAAGTTACATATAAACACTTTCCTTATTTACATCAAGGAAAGAATGAACCAATTGTAGATTACATTTTACGCTTCAATTCTTGCATGCATCAATTATTATTTTAGCCTATTGATTTAGAAATGTAATTTTTTTGTCATGGCTTGATTCCTCCCTTGAAGGAAAAAATATTATATGATATATGTGAATCATTTACTATTTTTTTCTATAAAGTTATTCATCTAGAAAATATCTCATTGCGAGATAATGTCTTAACACCTTTTCTATTCCTCATAAGCCTACAAATTATTTCCTGTCTCCCCTCCATAGAAGACTCTTACTTCCCTTCCACATCTCCGGCATTCATGCAATTATTCTGCATCTCCCACTCATAAAACCTTACATTTATCACATAATGCTAAACCAAATGATGTCTTATGAACCCTACTTGATAAGTGGCTTATCTCGTTTAGCTTCTAACCAACATCATCCATCTCACCGCTTGCATCACCAACGTGACCACACTCTCTGTAATTTCCACAATGATAATGACTATTGTGATCTCTATGAAAAATTGCAACAATTAGAATAGAAATGTGTCATTTAATTTAACTCTCGCTCTTGTGAGCACTTCCTTTTAATATCCCATATAAACAAGCTTCTACAACTATTCACTTATCTCCTTCACCTCCACCTAAGGTTATTATTCACCCACATCCTAAGGTTATCATTCATCCATGTGCTCCAAATGGCCCACCTATTACCACATCATCCCACCTCCTCACACTTCTACTACATCCATTAGATTCTTGAGTCGTTGGCATCCAAACTTCCTCTAGCTATACTTCCTATTCTTGACACGGTTCCATCTAACATCCAATTCAGCTCTTATCCTCATGCTGTTACTTCTTCATATGCTTCCGCTATCCCTTATAGGACTCTCCATATCTGGTAGGTTTTATCCATTTTACCTTCTCATTACCCAATGATGCACTCTTGTGCTATGGTTCACGCTTGACTGTTGAGGGCATACTACATTAATGAACCTCTCATTTCATAACTCACACTCTGTGCTTCATGTCATATCTTTCCTAATATCTACTCGCACATGGAAAACCCACTTCTCGATGATGAAATCTTATTCTATGGTTCATTCTTGACTGCTGAGGGGACATTTATAAATGAACCTCATTCTCACACTGGGGGGCATCACTCTTCTTCCCCTTCATCCTCACCACACAAAATAATGAACATTATTTTCTATCTCATCATTATTCAATTATGAACACATCATTATTCCTAATTTTCTTTATCTACCGCATTAAATCACATCCATATATTTCTACATATTATACCACACATTCCTATTCACATATATTATTTATTTAGTCTATTACTTGATTATGATTTCCACATCATAGCACATTACTACGATCTATAATATATATCAAATAAACCATCCTAACAATGCATATAAAATCTAGAGAACTAAATAAAAACTACCAAAAACATATCATCATCATCACATAATATACAATGCACATCAACAATAAATGCCACATCAACACAAGTCAATACACAACACACACATATCCACATAAAATCATAAGTTACAAAATATGATCACTGGGGCAAGCCTCAATGCATCAATACAATATATATGTATCTAATGAATCATCCATTATTATCAATATAACTATCTACAATCGTGGGAAATCTCAAACTCGAGGCTTCACCGCTCACCCTACACCACTAGTCTTGGCTTCTATACCTCTCTAGCTGTCTCTATACTACAGAAGCTCTGCTTCCTACTCTACATATCCAAAAATATATCTTGAGGTAGGCCCTCTTCTCCTATGGTCTCTCTCACTCATTTTTCCTCTCGCATGAGCCTCATCACGCTTGCTCAATAAAATGATACATGTGGCTGCCACAATAGCCACTAGCTCAAAAAGATGGGAATTCTCACCTGTAATAACATCAATCCACTCCAACATACCTCCTCCCATGAGCACATATGGGAGATGTTTGAAGTCAACATGCATATAGAAGTGTCCACAATCAACGACCAATAAACATTTCCTCATCACACGTAACACACATTACTCATTTCAAACCTTTACATTTATATGTTATATTAATCAAATAATGATAAATAAGTAAAATGCAATAAAAACAATACTCATGCTCCGTTATCACCGTCTGTTACATCATCCACCTTGAGGGTAAGTGCCTTTCCCCATACTCCTCCTATTTCTAGCCCACCATCCACATCTAAAACCACTGGAAATAGTAACACCCATCGACGTGTCCCCACCACTCACTATACGCCTCGATGCATCCTACATCATCAACCTCGTATCAAATTTATCATCACATCCACCTCACTTGGACCAAGATTCACTAGTTGTTCTCCTGTCGAGCCCAACCTTGCTCTTAGTTATCTCACCAACCTCATCGATTGATACCATATATATGGCTTTGGAGGCACATCCTTGGCTATGCCGAACTATCTAGATACTCACTCATCCTGAAATATCTGTCACCCCTGGGAAGTGATCCTATAACCACATTGTGAGCTGAATGCACCACAACTCCACATTACCCTCCACCCAACCTTCATAATCTATATACGTCCTCCATATAGTGGCCTTGGGACCCATCTAACCTATCAACTTGAACTACGGTGTTCAGATTCATCCTTATGCTACGAGTGCCTACCCATCTTGCTGAAAATATATTAGGTCTCACTCAATTGGGTCGTGGCCCACTGAGTGGCCTCAATATTGCTATATGCTCATAGGACCATACATGCAATAATGTGGTGGATCCTAATCTACCTCCATGATTCTCATGGGTAAATCTATAGAAATCCCTATACGAGATGGGTCAATACACACCATGCCCATGCATACATAGTCCAATGCTCCTCTACCCCGTGAAAATATCATGTATCTTTTATAATATCCCAACCGCAATACCCTCCACTATCACCGATGACGCTAGAATCAATACAATAAACTTCTACAACCACAAAACACTATATCTCAATATCACATCTAAATTGATATGAGTCTCCACCTGTACTTGTGTCCTTGTAAAATACCACCTTTCTACCCTTATTTGACTATGAGCATCCACTATAGTCATGATCTGTGCTCTCTCTCCTATAATAGGCAACTATAATATCTTGTATACATCCTCCAAGGTCACCGTCATCTCACTAGTAGGCAACTAGAATGTACAAGTATCAATGCACCATCACTCACACAAAGTAATCAACATAGACATATTATGGGGTATCTCCCCAATCTAACAATGTGCCATAAGCTAACACAACAAAATATATCCCACCCAAAGATATGAAAATCCCAAATTCAACAATTTACTTAAGTGACACCACCCAAACTCTCTAGAATATATCCCTCTACAAAACACAAAAAAAACAAAATTCTTACATTTATACACCATAATTACTATAAAAATTAATTATTATAGCATCAAACTAATCATAATACAATCATTTCACATTATAGTGCCAAAACCTCGCTCGGGATGCCAAAGGCCTGTAAGTAGGTCACTATCATCCAAAAGTGGTCACTAGCACCAAGAACTGGGCATTAGTGTCCCTAGGACAAAAACACTGCTTACTACTGCTTCGGGCCGAAAGGCCCAAAACTACAGAAACACAAATTTTACTAAAATTGATAAAAATGAACATATTTGACAATTTTTTCCAAAAATAGTCACCCTTACTAGCTCATTGGGCGTCTGCGAAGCCATGGCCACCATTAATCTCTCAAATCTAGTCAAACTCACTGCACTAACACATGATATCCTCAAAACTCGAGCTCCAAATTTTACTTGATCTCGGTACAAATGAAATTACTATTCAATTTTTAATATTACTATATATTTTTAAAAGTACTATATATAGTAATTCCAATTTTCCCTATACTATAGTTACTATTTACAATCATTTTTCCAATTAATACATGACACACAATTTTGTTCATATCTTGAGCTTCGTTACTCCATTTTCCTTCTCGTTTGCACCTTTCGGATCAAAATTTCTCCTAACATCATACTATATACTTTGCATCATTATATATTCTAATCTCGTACATATACCAATCAATACATATAATCAAAATTCCCATCTATTCTACCTCTTATTCACTATCAACCTTTTACACCTTCGCTTTCGCTTAGTGCTCCTTTATCCACCCATCACCCTTCACCAAAAGGGGAGCATACAATTGGGATCATCTTATAATCCCTCTCAGGATATAATACAATCAATCAACACTCCTAATACATCATCATCGTATTTTTTCTCAGATCTTAAAAAGGTACAATCAATCCATATGACATTCAAATAATTTCTATTATTCCAAATCTACTCCCCCAAATGACCTAATCTGGGGGAAAAGGAAAAACTCTCTCAGAGTAATCTAATAAGTTCATCTAATTACAAGTAATCTCTTATCACTCAAATCAAATTAATCAATTGATACACTAAACACATTTACTATATCTCCTCGGTGGTATAACTTGGGAGATGTACTACTTTACTATCGCTTCGAGATGACCTAACTTGGAATCCATAAAAAATTATTCAAATAAGAACACCCATTACTTTTAGGGAGTGGGGAAATGAGATGTCATTGAATTTCCTATACTGCTCCTATATGGATTGTTCAATCGGGACAAACAATTTTTCAATCACAACTAAATAAAAACTAAATTTGGTCTCTATTCGTCTGTAGCGGTTAGACCTTTTGGGGATGTAATCATGGATGGAGAGTAAAACTAGACCTCTCTCCCCAACACTCTTCCCCTTACAACAAGACACTCAAATCCTCCCATTTTCAAATAAATCAGGTTGGGAATTTATCACTCCCTACCTCTTCTATCACCTCCAATAAAAATTCAAAATATCCAAAGTCTCTAAATCATTTCAACCATTTGTCCAAGTGTTCCTTACAACGGGTTTCTATCTTCACTTATGCCACATTGGTAAAAGATCTAATCCATGGTTCGCCACACTACAAGTTTCTACATTGTCGCAATTTTGCTAACATGGATTCTCTCGAACTCTATACATGTATGTTTCTTACTTCCTTTACACTAGGATTTCATTCAAATAGCATAAAGGGTGGGAAAATGTAGACAAAAATCATGCACATACTACTATTTTTCTATGTAATTAAGTATGTTGTTATATTCATGGATATTAATTAAGAAAAGTATTCACTGGTGACATAACCCTTTGTCCATTCACTTGCTTTAATTATTTCTATTGTCTTTCTCTCTCACATCTGTCATTTCTATACCTAGTTTTGGTCACGTCATAGGGATCCATGCCTATCTATATTTTCACATCTGTCATCATTTATCCTAGGACACCAACGCTTAGTCCGACACTAGCGCCCGATTGCATGTGTCCATTCTGGGTGTTCCTTTCCTATTTATTCTTTTTACATATTTTGACATTTATGGTCAGAATTTTTATTTTTATTATCCTTATCCCATGTGCATAGTCATCCTTTTGTGTCATTAGTGTCAAAATTCAAACAAGAGATCCATATATATATACACAACACATACTTTATTATTTTGGATGGAAATTATAAGGGGAAATCACATCTACATACTATCACTACCATCAAAGGGACTACATTTTTGGGCTGTATACACCTGCATGAAAGGGGAAATGTTGAATTCCATACCACACATTTATATCTATTCTAGTTAGAGTATGCTATCTTGGTGTGCAAGGAAACCTAAGGACAATATTTCACACAAAAACACACAAAAATACATGGATTTTGGAATGTAGTGTAAGCAATCAAGACTATGTTCTCGACTTCACATTTTACATATTTCATTAAGATTTGATGTATTTTTTAGCTTGTGTAGGTAGTTAGGTTTTGTTTTATAGGTCATAGGTACCTTTGGTGATCAAATAAAAATATGAAATGACTGACATGAATTAGCGGTGAAACCCTAGTGACACGTAAAAAAGTAGATCCCGACCCTTTACATAGTTATAGACACCTTAATCGACACCAATGTCCATATGCCCCTGCCTTGCTATGGGTGCCCCTATCTATCGTCAATGTAGAATTCTAGAATCCTCAAAGAAGCTCCTATTACATCATTATTTTCTAGATCCATAATACATACAATCCCGACTATATCAAGATCACGTAGGAATTAACTAAGTCACCTATCTATCCTCTTTGCTCATAGACTTATATTGCCTAAATGCTTAAAATTTATATTTTATCATATTAGTTACTCTGAAATTTAGATTTAATTTATATTTAATTAAATCACTTACAACCAAGTGTTGCACTACATCTTAAAATCCATGTAGTTCTTCATATTTGTGTGTGTAATGATTCCTAGGTTTCCCTTGTGAGAGTTGCACAATGATAGCGGGATAGATGTAGATTGTATCGAGTATGGAAAATGTGTGTGATGAAATGGATTGAAATCCTCCTATGGTGTGTATGTATAATAATGCATCCCTTGTCCCTTGTATGAATGTGCTAGATGTATCATTGTAATGCTCTTGTGCCTTTTGTACAAGCTCACGTGATGATAGATAATGCTTATAGTACTTGGCCCCTTATTTGAGAGTAACAAATAAATATACATATATATGATTCCACTATTTGAATTTATTAATTGACCACTTAAATGATGGCCCAAAGTATTAAAAGGTGACAAAGAAGTGAAAAGGACCCAAAAGGGTAGGAATAAGATAGAGAAGGTCAAGAGTTCCTAGAAGGGACAGGAGCATTTGGGTGCTTATGTCCTAGCTAGGCGCCTTCGGTGTTTGAGGTCATCAAAAGATAAATCAGTCAAGTGCCAAAAGATCTGTAAGATGTGTAAAGCCAATAAAGTGCAATAGATAAAGAAATTAAAAATCCAAAAGGAGTTGTCAACCACTATTTTTCTTGCTTAGGAATCATGTATACATTAATATGCTTTAAGACCTAGAAATGTACCCAAGTGCATAGATTTTGTTTATGTAAACATGGCTTAATCAAGTATTGTTAAATGAAGAAATTTAACAAAAAGGGAAATTCAAACTAAATAATATATATAAAGTGAGGGCAGATCCATATTCTTTTATTTCCCTCATGTGGTCATTTTATTGTATTATGATCACTCGTTTGAGCGAATGTGGTGTTTTCATTGTCGTCTCATTCATGATAAGGTACAAGATTATGAATATTGTTAGTCAAGAACCCATGTTTAATACATTTGATTAAATTGAACAAAATAAAAATAGTAAAATATGTGTAATGATGGTTAAAAAACTTACTCTACCTCCTCCTTGTGTTTATGATTATTGTTTTCATTTTTCTCTTTTAGAGCCAATGTAAAAATTGTTTTATTATCGTTTTCTTGTATGAATGTATGAATGTATGAATGTATGGGGGTGGGGTATATATTTATGTATGGCTGACTAATTTTTGTGTTATTTTAGGGAGGAATAAGGAGTTGTTTGATCATATAGAGGAACCGAGGAAATTTTGGGCTAGCCTTAGTGGATCGATAGGTGTTGTCACAAGTAGACGAATAAGTGTATATTTATTATATGTTTATTGGGAGGACCCAAAGGCTACCCATAATTTCCTATTGGAGTGATAAGTGGTATTTTGTAATGATGGTCCTTCACCTTTACAAACATTGTATGAAGGCTCTGACATCAAGCGACTCATATTATTAAATGAAATGTCATTTTCACACTCTCATTATTATAATCTTTTGATGTCTTATTTTTTTCTCATTAGAGTACATTATAGTTTTGATATTTTTATCTTACATGCATGGGTATGTTATGTAAATGTGTATGTTGGGGACTTACATTGGCACATGCAGAGGGATAAATGTGGGGGATAAGGGTGTTTTCATGCTTGACTAGTTGACTATTTTTGGAGGAACCAAAGGCTAGTATTCCTTCCTTAGTGGAGGGATAAGTGGAAGTAATGACATAATTTTCCCTTGAGAAACCACTGGTTGGTTTAGCTATTTATATGTAGTGCACCTTTTATTTTGATGTATTCACCGTCTCCTTATATTGGAGATACATGCAAAGTGAAGCATGTCGTGTTTTGGTTCAATCATTGTGTTGTTGTTATGTGTGCCTAAGTGATGTTGTAAGTGTTAATAAAAAAGTATCCATGTTTTGGACATGTTACTTGTGTGGGTGTTACACTTTGAGTATGGCCATAATGAAGTGTCATTCGATCATGTCATATGATTTCTAAAAGTCAATTTAATAAAAGGGATTTTTTTTTGTGATCGTTTAGCCCATTCCATACTTCCCAGATTGGAACAATATAATCTAAAATGTATATACTTCAAATAAACCCTATTTTTTTTGGATTAACAAATGTAAGTAAGAGGTTACGATTATGCTAGGATAGAGCTTTGGAAATGATATTATAAGAAACATTGAGTAGAGTAATTGGCTAGCATCGACAATGAGATTTGGATCCCCAATCTTGGGAATGAATTTGATGTGCCCTTGGTTGATGTGTCGATCTTGCTTCCAAATAGACTTGAAAAAGTTAATTTCAACTAAACCCCAAAAGTTTTTATAAAATTCACATGGGAACCCATCATTTCTTGGGGCCTTATCATTTTCCATTTGAGAAATTGTCTCAAAAAGATCTTAAGAAATTAACATTCTATCATAAGCAATACATTGTGATTAAGAGAGCTTACAAGGAACCGAGGTTAAGCATTGATAAAGATCCACTTGTCACTTTGAAAACCTATTGATAATGGTGTATAAAATCCTACACCATCTTTAACACTTCAGACATACAAAGAGCACCTTTCTGGTAGATTTGATTTTTGGTGGATATGTTTGGATTTGAGGAAATTAAATAATTATTTTGAAACTAGATCACCCACTTTGAGCTAATGTAATATAGCTTTGATCTTAATGCCTCAGCCATTACAAACATATGTAATTCAGATGTAGTGCCTAATATTTTCCATAAGTATCTCGCAAAGGTTTGTCAAAGGAAGTTTACTTTAAAGAAACTAAGGAGTGACTTAGCTCAAAGGCAAGTGACATAGAAATAGTTACGTCGAATATGGGCCAAATAACACTTAAAAGGTATACAAAAACATGTCAATCTTCGAATAGAATCTATCCAACATGAAATCCATTTTGTGTTGCTAGTTGGGTGGGCCACGAGGCCCCAAATCCACTTAATATGGTGAAGGGTGGGCTTGTGATGCAACATATTGGTATTTAGATAAAACTAAGTAGTGTGAAAATGTGGCTACCAAAAGTTCCATTAAAGCCTAAAGCGAGATAGGGTAGTGGTTGGAAAGGACCAAATTTGGAAACACTTCCATCGGTAATTGAAAATCATTGGGGAAGGAGAAAAAATGTTGCACTGATAACATGACATGATTGAGGTGTTTAAAGATGTTATAAGATCCTTGGAATGAATTAGACCAAATTTTTTGAATGACAGAGTCATAATGAAGAAAAACATTGGAATCATAAAACCCATATTTATTACAAATATACATCCATGTTGATCTTTCTGCAACAATCCAACACATGGGTAAAAGGAATATTTTGTTAATAGACAACTTTACCATATTATAGTCTCCACAAAATACCCAATGGGCATTGAGAAGCTCGTTGGTAATCTAATTTTAGAGTGTCATCCTTTCAATCACATCATTGGGTGTATAAACATAAATTACCGATGCATGAGAATTCATGAATAAATTTTGCAATTTTGGATTTATTAAGGTCTAGGATTTCACCTTGAACAATAAGGCATGTTTTCCTTGCCATTTACTTGCACTTGAAGCCCTCAAACTTGTTCAAATTGATTTTCCCACCAAAATTGAACATTTGAAAATTTGAACTCTCATGAAGGTTTAAGTGTTCTCTTAGGTCTACAGTCTTGTGTTTTGTTCATTGTTATCCAAAGGAGTCTTAAGAAGACATATGAACATGCTTGAAGAGGTTTAATCACATTATATCCTTTTCCACATGTGTAACTCAAATTGAACATCACTTTAACCACCTTTGGTTAGTAAAGCAACTCAAGTGTGGTTAATCTTGTAGAATCAATTCTAAGGAAAATGGAGGAAAAATATTATTATTCATTCAAAGGGAGTGAGGAGTAGTTAAAGGGTGTAATGAGTAATAATAATGTATAGAGATTAGACTACAAAGATGAGAAAAATACTTTTAAGGCTAAAAAAGTCGGGGAGGTTCTTAATGATGTTGTTACAATCCTAAGTGGATGAAGGAAAACACAATTTTTTCTTCATTTGTTTCTTGTCTCCCAAGGTTTCTATGCATGAAAAAGGGTATAATTAAAAGAATAAAGATGGATTTAAGTTTCTATATAGGGTAAATACCTTGACCATGTGCTTATACCTTAACATGGTCAACCCCGTGCTTTATGCATACCATCTTGTATGATGGTATCTCTTAAGTTTTTTGATGTAAATGTCGTGTTTGTAGTGTTTTGGAAGCTTTTTAAAAGTATGAAGTTATAAACACTCTAAAAAATATTTTTATATTATAGAAATGAATGTATCAACTCACAAGCCGATACCATATAAGTTAGTCTTGAATCGTATTCTTTTTTCTCCTTGTTTCCTATCATCAAGGGTGCTTGACTGTGGTTAAGGGTCTTGAGAGAATATATTTGAAGACATGTAGGGTGTTTTGGGATTGAGTCAAGTGTTAGAGATCTCATTAAATAGAAATACACATTTTCTTTATTTTCCCATAATTGTCTCATTTTTGATAAATTGTGCAAGCTTCTTTATGTTCTCCTATTATATAAGCCCTTGATTTTGACTCAAAGAAGTTGACTAGAAAATATTTGTATAGTGAAGTGTGTTTGGATTTATGTTCTGGTGTTGAAGCCTTAAAATTCATTAAAAACTTTATTTGTGTCTTGGATACTCAGAAAGAGAGATTGAATTTGGGTATGAACCATGTCTAAGATACTATTCAGAATAATCTATTGATAACCTAGTTATTGTTGTATGAGATTTTACTATAAATTGTAGAGGATATGTATAATATGTTTGAGGCTATACTTTGAGTTTTGAAAACCCTAAACCTACATGATTTAATATTTGTTATAGGGAACCCCTATTTTAGTTTTTAAGAATAATCAAATCACTGCCAATTAGAAGCACTTAATATTGATTAGTTTCATTTTGATCCTTTATGGGAGAATGAAGAAGGAATGTGAGATATGTTTGTGAGTGGATGTATGGAGTTAAAAGTGTTTAAATAAACTCATCACTTGAACTAGAGGGTGATTGTACTTACAAACCATGTAAAAACACAGTCATGATCATAGACATTAAGAATTGATCTAGAGCATCATCAACTTTTAAAGGAATAAGTCACAAGACTTAGGGATGATAATTGAACCAAATACGTTTGAGATACTATTACTATACTATTGATGAGCTTCAATTTTATGATGACCTTAGATTTTAGTGTTTTCACTCCAATCTATTTTTTCATCATTAAGGTGAACAAAAATCCTCATGATCATCTATTAATTTGTTTTTGGAGTTAATGGTCTTAAAAATGTCTGTAGATTTAATGTTTCCAAATATGTTTTGAGGTATAACTCATGTTCTAAATAGTTGAAAGTGAAATATTGTGGACTAGGTTATTAGTATGTTGTTAACTTTGTAAAACTTAAAAAAATGAACACTATATATGTGTAGATATTCTTGGAGAAGGAACAAACATCTAGAAAATCCTACATGTTAGATCAGTAATAGTCGGACTTATGTCTTAATTCCTTTCTATAACTTATATACTAGTTTCAAGATTTGAGTGTTTCTCGTTAGAGCGATATCAAATAAATATTTAATTACATCAATTACGAATTTTTTTGAATATCAATGTTGAATAAAACCCATAAGACACGATTTAGTGAGTCACATCCATGAGAAACATTACGATGCTTCCATTTAGGGGTAATAAATGTCATAATTCCGCCATGATCGGGCTCATGATGAATAGTCAAAGTTAAACTATCTAGCCGTATAACTTAAGTGATTGTAGATAACAAACAACCTACCACCTTAACTTCTTGTAAACATAGAATGTCCTAGTCTAGAAATCACTTCCTAAAATATCACACAATGTACTTTTGAGTGGTGTCTGTTGGAGTCATGTGACATTCCAAGAAAAACATTTCATTGAAAATGAGCATCTAGAAACATATCCTCTGAATTCAAACCCAAAATGGTGTCATAATTGTTCTAAAAAAGCAATCACTAGTTAGAAAATAAAAATTCACTAGACTAAGATTTTAATTAGTAGAAGGCACAATCTCACCTTCCTCAAGGTTATGAGGAGGGTTGTGACAACACCAAATTCCCATTTGGTGGGGGAGAAAATAAGCTATGAGCTAGAGGGAAAACCACCATTATCCTAGAAAATATTTTGTAATTCCTTTATCTTCGTAGGCCTTGAAAGGAAGAGAACACCGCATCAAAGTAACAAAAACCATATCCTGTAATGGTGAGATGGAATCTATAGAAATATTGAAGAGAGAAGTGATAATAGGATTAGGAGGTCACACTAAACCGACAATTGGCTAGCTTATGGTTTAATGGCCTTGGAAGTGTCCGGAGAAGAGTGGGCAACGAGAGCTTTGTTACACTTATTTTTGTGACCCACATTGGTCCAACCATCTTTTTCTCGAGGCATGAGAAGGTACAACACTCGGGATTTGAAAAAAATTACACTCACCTAATAAAATTATAATTTATATTAACATTGGGTTTTTCAAATTTAAAATTTAATATTAACATACAAGATTATAAATTACATGTGTATTTTTTGGACATTTAATATAATATATAAACAACATGCCAACAATATATGATCATTAATAATAATATTAGTTTTATTGTTTACGATGTCATGTAACATGTTTTTGGGTCTACAAGTGGCTTATAATGTATGATAATACCTTGTAAAATTGGTATGTAGGAGGCACCAAAATGTGATTTGAATATGAGGTGCATATACCCTAATTCATGTAGGGTTCAAAGTTCGACCTTTTTTCAAGAGTACAATTTCTTCACCATCACAAACTTAAATTCAAAAAAATATCAACGGTAATTTTGTCCATTGGTGAAGATGTTTGGCTCACATATAGCCCCCGACACCCCGACATGGAGATTCAAGTGGTTGAGGTTTTGGATCGCTCCATAGGTTATTTGATGATGTGGATGCCCCTTACCTCGTAGCTTCTTAATTAAAGGTACTCATTGATTTATTTTGTATGCGTACTCAATATTGTAATTTTTTTATATGTTTCCTTTGAAACATGGGAAAATATGCCAAAAACTATGTATGTTAGTGCCTATTGTAATGCTTCAACATTCAATAAAAAGATGATATGTTGAGGAAGTAAACATACTTATTCACAATCAATCAACCATTTTACTAATAAGAGAAGATACAATCATAACAAATAAATTAAAACTAATCTTGATGAGGCAAGAGGTCATTAAAATGAATTAAAATATTTTATATCATCTTTCTTGAGGATGAGTGCAATAAAAATGTTGTTATATCATTTAGGGTTTCTTTCTTACATGCCATACCTTGACCTCTTCAAAAAAAACTTTGGGATAATACTTTTCCTATTAAGTTTTAGGGTGACTCACCCTCTTGGCTCACCTATATAATTCCCCTCCACTACAATCCCGACTATTGATGTCGAGGCCGGAGCTATTGAATCTACGAACAATGAAACCACCACGAAACATCCAAAAAAATTTGTCCCAAAGGTCTTTCACAAGGTAACTATTATCCCAAATTTTTACCCCTTACAAATTTAGATAACTTATAAAAATGGACTTAGCCAAAATTTTGGAGCTAGTGGTTGCTAGGATGTTTTCAACCTAGCGGTCGCTAGACAAGATTAGCCAACCTACAACTTCATTTTGGGATTATCCATTTTACACTCTTTCAAGTAAGGTTTTTAGGGCTAGTGGACGCTAGGATGATTCATTGACCTATTTTTAAGGTTAACATCCACTAGGAACTTTTCTATGGCCTATTTGGGATCCTAGTGGAGGCTAGGCACTTTTTACCCAAGTTTGTGAACTTCAAATGGTCATAACTTTCACTCTAGAGCTTAAAATTAGGAAAATTCATACTTGTTGGATAACTCTATTTGATACATTCAACAAGGAAGAAAAATAATCAGTTTTTGGTGGAGTTAAGAAGAAAGAAAATGGAGGTTAGCGGCCATTAGGAAATTTTCACCATAAAATGCAGATTTCAAATGACCATTTCTTCCACAAAGCAATTACAAATTAGGTAAAATTGGTATCAACGAAAAGGTCTTGAGGAGATATTTGTGATGGATTTATCAAATCAAGGATTGGATGAGCTTAAGAGGTATAAAATTAGCAAAAGATTTTGGGAAGAGTCTATAGTGTTCAGATTTGGTAGTTCAATCACAGACATTTAATGAGGTATGGGTGTCGTACTTTGCGATCCAATATCCGACAACGTGTGTCGAAGCCATCTCAAGCACCACACCTTCCTGTAAGAATCAATGGAAACCGGTCCTTGGTGGTTGAAATTTTAAATCCATCATTTTGGCACCTCTCTCTCTCCTTCTCTTTTCTCCTTTCTCCTTCTCTATAAATATGGAACTCGTGCATTGTAAAAGGATCCCTCTTTGTTGTAACGACACCATGCCAAAATGGTGGCTAAATTACCATAAGTTTTAGACCTCTAATTTGGTATCTACAATGTATTGTCTCCTTCTACCAAGAATGTAATGGTATGCATATTTTCAAGAAAAAAAATCAGGCTTTGTGGCACATCTGTCTGCCCTTTTCTCATTTTTATTGTATCTTACACCTCTCTTTACATTTTTGGCATGTTGTGTGTATTTCCTACTTATCGGTTTCATTTTCTTGTGTTGTAAATGTGTGGGAAAGGTGATTATACATGGTTATTTTCTGTGGCACGTATGTCTTCCTTCTCTCCCATGTTTTATCTCTTTCCTTCCCCTTGTGGAGAATGATCAACCCATTTTTGGTGTTATCACCACCCCTTTTAGCTTAGGATTTCCATTTTGTGCATCTCCTTCTAACCATGGTCCCTTGGAATGTTTAGATTAAGATTAGTTATATTTTATTTCTATAGTAGGAGTAGTGTTAGCATTAGATTTAGGAAGAGGAACCAAATTTCTCTAGAGAATTTGTCTTAGTTTCATGGTCCCACACCTTGAGATAATGCCATGTTTCCCAAAAACATTGATTGCCCATTAAATTCACATGCAAAAAAATTAGAGGGTGTTATTTTTTAGTGATAATAGTTTTGGGACTCCCGATGGGACCATTTTGAAGAGATTTACATCTTCATTCCAAAAAGTTTGATGTGTTCTTGGTGAGATTTTAGCCTTTGGGGGCATTTTCAAGCACATCTAATGACTCCACTGATTAAAATAAACCCATTATCTCATTTGCAAACCTTTCCCTTCATTCTTTCATCCATTTCCTTTCTTTCCATCATTCCATTTTCCTCTTTCATGAATTTGTGCAATCATGGCTTCATTCCCTCACTAGAATCCCCCTTTCAAGAGAAATATCAGTTCCCTCCATCCCCATATTTTCAAAATCCTCCTCTAGATCAGTTTTATGATCCATATCACGAAAGAATATGCATATAACCCAAACCCCACTGACCCATATGGTTATTCTTCTAACCAAAATGTTTTTCAAGAACAAGGTTATGAAGATGATGGTGGTGGTTTCATGGAATATGTTGATTTTCGAGAGGAAAATTCAATAAATGGAGGCAAACATGGTGCATATAAGGGCTATATGTGTAATAAATGCATGGAAGATTATTTTTAGGTAGCCCTTTCCATGGGTTGGCCCTATGCCAAATTGGTTCAACCCTCGACAAAAGCTATCTTTTATGGTTGAGTTTTCCACTCAAATTGAAGAATGGTATGAGGAATTGGAGGCTTGTCAATCTGGTTTTGAGGAAATCACGGGGGAAATCCCTCACTAATATCACAAAGCTCTCCATTTCTCCTTTATAACCTACACCATCTCAACCTGTTTTCCATGTTCCTAGATTTTGACCTACTCCTCTCGAGGATTCCCTTCCCCCTTATTCTTCCCTTCCATCTCACCTTCATTTCTCTTCCATCATTCCTCCCATTATTCCCTCTCCCTCCCAAACCTCTTTATCTCACCAAACAATGAATCAATAGTCCTCACATGTCTCATCTCCAACCAGTCTTATCATGTATGATTACTTTGTAGAACCATTGAAGAATGGTATTAATATGATTGAGAAGATGAGATTTTGAAAGTCAAACAAATAATTAAATTTAATTTGAAAGGAAGTTAGTTAGACTCAGAGGATGAAGATTTGGAGGAGGAAGAGTTTTTGTTGAGGAAAAGAGAGCACGATAAAACTTGTAGACATTCTCCTTCAAGTGAAAAATCTGCATGATGACCCCATTCATGGGGATGAGATTCAAAGAAATGGGAAAACCAAGAGGATCATCCCATGCCCAATCAAATATTTGGCTAGTTTAGAGCCAAAGAAGGAGTTGCGACACTACCAAGCTCACTTATGAGTATGAGGAAGAAATTTAACATGCCAAAGGTAAACTTCCATACCTCCAAAATCCAAATGTAGAACAACTTGAGGATGTATTCATTTTTTTAATTACTGATACTTTGAAGAATGAGGTGGGAAACCAATTTCATAACAATTTTTCACTCTCAAGTAAAGGCCATGTTCATTGGTAAATTAATTACATAGCCGCATTTTGTAAAGAAAGGAAACTATTTATCCCTAATCATTATGTTTTATTTTAGCTCCCCTTATGTCTAGTTAGAGTAGGTAGAGTAGGTTTGTTTAAAAAAAACAAGTTCTTGTGCACACTTTGCATGTTTCTCTTTGGAGCATGTATGATTTTCATGTTTGTACATATCTTTTGTTCCCTTTGTTACTATTATACATTCCATTTTCAGTCTAGTTCATAGTGAAATCGATAGTTGGAGTGGTTTTAAGCCGTATTCGAGCTCCATAGATCAATTTCAGGCTAGCAGGATCGCTAGGTGTTCCAGCTTGGTACTGAATTCATACAAATTTAGGAGACATATTTTCAAAGGAAAAGATCAGTTTCTTTAAGGTTAGGCTTGACTCCATGCCCAATGGATGCTTCAAGGCAACTGGTCTTCATCATCTAGTAGGAAGATGTCCCATAGAGGTTGCCAAAATATTATCCCAAAGTTTTTACCCCTTGCAAATTTAGATAACTTATCAAAAATGGACTTAGCTGAATTTTTGGAGCTAGTGGTTGCTAGACTAGATTCACCGATGTGCAACTTCATTATGGGATTAGCTATTTTGCACACTTTCAAGTAAGGTTTTTAGGTATAGTGGCTGCTAAGATGATCCACTGAACTATTTTGAAGGTTAGTAGCTGCTAGACACTTTTCTATGGCTTATTTGGGATCCTAGTGGCCACTAGGCACTTTCTACCCAACCATGCAAACTTCAAATGGTCATAACTATTGCTCCAGAGCTCCAAATCAAGGAAAATTAGTATTGTTGAAAGCTCTCTTTCATACCTTCAACAAGAAAGAATAATAATAAGTTTTTTTGGTGGATTTAAGAAGGATAAAAATGGAGGTTAGTGGCCGCTAGGAACTTTTCATCTTACCATGCATATTTCAAATGACCACATCTTCCGCAAAACAACTCCAAACAAAAGATCTTGAGGATATATTCATGATGGATTTATCAAATCAAGGATTGGATGTGGTTAAGAGGGAGAAAATTAGTAAAAGAGTTTTGGAAGAGTCTATAGTGTTCAGATCTAGTAGTTCATCCACTGACATTTACCAAGTATGGGTGTCGTATTTGCGACCAAGATCTCGATGCAAGTGTATGTCGAAGCCATCTTAGGTACCCACACCTTCCTGCAAGCATGAATGTAAACCGGTCCTTGGTGGTTGAAATTTTGAATCCATCATTTTTGTGCCTATCTCTCTCCTTCTCTTTTCTCCTTTCACCTTCTCTATAAATATGGAACTCGCACATTGTAAGAAGGATCCCTTTTTTGTTGTAACAACACAATGCCAAAATGGTGGTTGACTTTCCATAAGTTCTAGACCTCTAATTTGGTCTCTGCAATGTATTGTCACCTTATTCCAAGAATTTAATGGTCTTCATATATTTTCAAGCAATAAAATTGGGCTTCGTGGCACATTTGTATGCCCTTTTCTCATTTTTATTATATCTTGCCTCTCTCTTATGTTTTTGGAATGTCATGTGTATTTCCTATTTGTAGGTTCCATTTTCTGTTGTAAATGTGTGGGAAAGTTGATTCTACATGGTTCTTGTCTGTGTCACACCTATCTACCCTCTCTCCCATGTTTTCTCTTTTTCATTCCCCTTGTGGAGAGTGATCAACCCCTTTTTTGTGTTATCACCGCCACTTTTAGCTTAGGATTTACCTTTTTGTGCATCTCCTTCTAACATCTCCTTGTTTAAATTAGGATTAGTTTTTAGTCCTTCTTCGGAGAATTATCTTTTCATGGTCCCACAATTGTTTAAATTAGGAGTTTTATTATTATTGGTAAATAGTTTTTTGAAAGGGACTATACCCTTGTGTACAAAAGAGGGCCTAGAAGCCAGAATAGGAATGAGGACCAAAAAAAAAAGGATCAAGATCCATTTGAGACATAGAAACCCCAAGCAGTCCAAGAGCAGTTACCCCAACGAAACAAACCAGAATGAACACTGCTGAAGAGCAACCAAAAACAACAAAAAACAAAAAAATACAGAGAAGCGCAGCAAGAGTATCCACAATTACTTCGTGGTGGCTTTGTCGATTCTGGTTTTGATATTCTGCCAAGAGGTGAACATAGCCAAAGTCATCATGTGGGTAGAGTCAGTAACATCTAGCTGTTCAATGGTCCTTTTGCTTTCCTCTTCCATACCCCAAAGAGTTGTTGGAATTCCACTGAGATTAGAGACACTGCGGACATGCTGCTCAATAAACTCTTCAATTGCATTAAAAATAGCCATATTATGATCATGGTGAGTCTTGGTCTTCCCTAAATGGTTATCTAAGGAGTTCAGCTTTTTGTATATGTCTTCAACCTGTTTATTATCAATGACAACCTCCTCCTCCTTCTTCCTCTTACCTTTTTGCTTTGTCAAGTTTTTTACCTCTTCTTTCAACAACATCATGTCAGCTTCTAAGGCTTCCAGCCTTGTTTTGGAGCTCTCAATGCATGCCTCCTATGAACTAGTACTACTAATATGCAGGAGGTTATGGGAAATTTCTAACTCCTGAGGAACATTCCCCACAACAGGGGTATCAAGGTTCAGCCTTCTAGAAGACCTAGTAATAGGTCTGGATGAAGTGGAAGCAAAGGGGGTGGGAGCAGAGGGGGGGGGATGATAGAGGGAGCCGAGAAGGTAGGTAGAGGGGTGATAGTAGTGGTGGTGGGGGCAGAAGGTGAAGAAATGGGGCTAGTGGTAGTTGCTGCTTGGTAGAGGAGGAACAGAGACAGGGGAGGAAGGGATACCAGGAGACCTAAGAAGACAAAGCTTATGCAACAAGAAGATGAGACCCTGATGCAATGGAACCACACGCGTATGCTTTTGAAACTCCAAAATGGAGCACTCAAGAGAGTTAAGTAGATAGTGAGGGAAGCATACCATGAAGCTCCTGCTGGAAGTGATTGAGGAATACAAGATGCTTAGAGGGCACAGTGATGAATCTCCCCTCCAAAGAAATGTAACACACCATCATGCGGGTGACCTCGTCAAAAGGTGGAGGGATAGAACTGACCTGCAGGCCCGCCGTGACAAAGATCAACTTCTCATTACCCTCAACAAACTTCCTCTCCTCAGCACCTCTGTCAATCCTTTTATTAAAAAAATGGTACCCATCCATGCCAAGGCCAGTAGCCTCGGCTATTAACTCCTCAGTGATCAAAATCTTCTGCCCTCCATAATCCACAATGCGATCCTTCCAATCCTTCACAAAATGAATGGAAATACTTTGGTCATGGCCCTGAATCTTCTCAATAAAATTAGTGATGCCTCCCTGTCTGAGAAGATTCCAAAGTTCTTCATTACTTTTCCATTCCGGATCCGCGCTGGGCTCTATCTGGCAAGGGGCTCCTCCCATAATCACCGTGCCTAAGTGTTTGCAAATAAAATTTTCAAAATCCTTATGTAGGAGGTCTATAGCAGTCGCAGATGCCAGTCCATCTTTCACTATTAATTTCACGTGAATGAGAATGATCACTAGGATAGCCATTGTTGTTCCCACGAATAGCTGAGTAACTACTGTTATGTACCTGGGAAAATCTACATGTGTGAACTTTAATCCTTTTAGAAGCCCACTCCAGCTCATCATCATCCTTAGTACTGACTTGGAAATCCATAAAGTCCTGTTTAAAAGCTATTGAGAGCTCAATATTTCCCACATGCGCATCTATATTCTTCATATATATCCACTTTAAGGTCTCATTATACTTCATATAACCTTGATTGCCCATCAAGATTTGCTTGAGTGCTGTTTTAAAATCAGCACGTGTGGGAGTTTTATTATTGCAGTTCCACTCCCAATGCTCATATCTCATACCCCAAATATGCATGCTCATAAGTATCCACTTGTATGCTTCTTTGAAGTTGTTTAGGCATGTTATCTTTATTATCCCAAATCATGTGATTAACATTTATGCCATAATTAGCCAATGCATCTGCCACCTTGTTACCCTCCCGGTAAGTATGCTTGATCTGAATGTTATTGAAGGTTTGGAAATACTTATGGATTCCAAGATGAAATCCTTGATGTTCCAACTTGGAGGAGAACACTGATTTAGATGATTGATAATATTAAGTGAGTCCCCTTCAAGAATAAGGTTTTGGATATTATGAGTCTGAGCAATTCTAAGACCCCATAAAGTAGATAATGCTTCAGCAAAATGATTAGTTTGAATTCCCATTTTTCCAGCATACGCAGCAATCAAACTACCTTTATGATCCCGATCACTCCACCCCCACTGCAATTCTAGGGTTACCCTTAGAGGCCCCATCAAAATTCAACTTATACCAGTTAAGATCAGGAGGATGCCAATGAATCAAAGATCTATCAATACTATTACCGGAATTATTCCGGATATTGTTAGCTCCAATCTTCCAGTGGGACAAGATATGTTCTTCATTTTCTGGATAACTCTTGTTCTTGGGGGGTTTAAATCTAGCAATATTTTCTTTAATATCATTAGAAATTTTACCAATACTGAGCTTAAAATTCTGTGTTTTATTTCTAAAGATAATATCATTTCTATCTTTCCATATCCTCCAAATAATATGAGGAATAACTAGATTCCAGAGCCTTCTAACAACACAATGTTTATAGGGTGGGCTCCATTGGGTCCAGAGCTGACTGAAATCCTTCGGAATCACCCAAAAGCTTTAAAATTAGAGAGGACAACACTCCATATTCTGGTAGCATAATCACAATGGATAAACAAATGACTGATATCCTCAGAGTCTTTTTTACAAAGATGACATCTATTAGGCATTATGAAACCCTTTCTTATCAGGTTGTCAGTGGTAAGAATTCTACCTCTGAGAGCCAGCCAAAAGAAAAAAATTTTTTATTTTAGGTGTTAACTCAGTCATCCAAATTCTACTCCATTTAAACTCAGTTTGACTATTGTCGAAGAAAGTATTATACCCAGTTTTGACAGAGTAGTCCCCATCAATAGAATTACTCCAGACCAATTCATCCTTAACATCCAGCTGACTTAAGGGAATAAGATCTAACTGATCTTGAAGGGAGGAAATATTTTGGATCAGATCATCTCTCTCCACAGAAAGTTTTTTCCATTTCTTATTGTTGCCATTTCTCTCAATATAATCCTTAATTCTAGTGCCATACTTGTTTTCAAGACTGTCTTTGACCATCCCAAATCTATCCATAAGGCTGCCATTAAACCAGTTATCCTCCCAGAATTTTATATCACAGCCATCTCCCACTTTCCATTTACTACCTTGTTTAATGAAATCTCTGCTCTTTACTAAATTATTCCAAAAAATGGAACCATAGGGAAGGTGCTCATCATGAAGAAAAGAAAAGACAACTTGTTGATTAAGGTATTTAGCCTTAATTAAATCTATCCATGGTTGCTTCTCAAAAGCATTCTCCATCCCATTTTCGCAATGAGAGCCTCATTCATTTTCTTGATGTCTTTTATGCCCAGTCCTCCTATAGATTTAGGAGTACAAACCTTATCCCAAGCAACTAAATGAAATTTAAACTTCTCCTCCATGCCCTGCCATAAGAAATTTTTTTCTGAATCCTCTCAATTCTTTCTCTGAAGGTAGCAGGGATCTTATAAAGAGACATGATATAGATAGGCAGATTTTGAAGAGTGCTTTTTATGAGCAGGCACTTACCAGCACTAGATAAAATGGCTCCTTTCCATCCAGCCATTTTTTTTTGAAATCTCACCAATAGATCATCCCACACCTTGTTAGAGACTTTTTTAGTGCTAAGAGGGAGCCCTAAATAAGTGGCTGGAAGTGCACTTATTTTACAACCCAAAATTTTAGCAATTTTAAGTTGTCTTTCCTCAGGAGTGTTGAAGAAGAAAATGGAGCTTTTATCATAATTGATCTCTTGCCCAAAAGCAGACTCATAAAGTTATAGAATAGCCTTGATAGCCTTAGCTTCAATGATGGAAGCCAATAAAAGGAGGATTGTATCATCCGTGAATTGTTGATGAGAAGTAGCTTGACTGATGGAAGTGGGCTTTGAGCCTTTCAAAAGACCGTCAATGACTACTTTACCAATAGTTCTACTAAGACTGTCTGCCATAAGAATGAAGAGTAGGGGGAGATGGGGTCCCCTTGTCTTAGTCCTCTACTACTTGTGAAAAATCCCATTGGCTCCCCATTAACCACCACAGAGAATCTGACCGTAGAGATACAAGCCTTAATGATTTTCCTAAATTTGGCCGAAAACCAAATTTAATTAAGATTTTGTCAAGAAAAACCCAAGAGACCTTGTCAAAGGCTTTATTCATATCGAGCTTAATCACCATATTCACTTTTTTATTATTCTCCATAGAATGTATGGTCTCATGAACCATAATCACTCCATCTTGGATAATCCTACCTTTAATGAATCCACTCTACTACCTTGAAATTAAATCATTCATAATGCATTGAAGCCTGGTAGCAATGATTTTGGTAAAAATTATGTAGATAACATTCACAAGGCTGATGGGTCTAAAATCTTTGAAGTCTTTCGCATCCATTTTTTTGGGGCCAAGCACAATGTGGGTGTTATTCAGCTCTTTCAAAAGAACTCCAGTTCGAAAGAATTCATTCACCACTCTGAGAATATCATCCAAAAAATTTCCCAAAATTTCTGAAAAAAGTTGATGGAGAAACCATCCGGGCCTGGAGCCTTGTCACCTTCTAGAGTAAACACAACTTTTTGCAGCTCTTCAAGTGTGACAGCTTTAGTGATATCTTTATATCTCTGCTCCTCAATTTTGTCTTGGGGAATAGCCTCCAGCATGAAAGAATTTGCCTCAACATTAATGATATTCCTCTCATTAAGAAGTTTTTTATAGAAATTTAGAGCTTCTTCTTTGATGCTATTGGGATCTTTTATAATATTTCCATTACTTTTAGCCACTTCCATGATCCTATTACAAGCTCTGTGCTTCAAAGTGGTCATATGAAAAAACTTTGTATTCCTATCTCCTTCTTTAAGCCAGATAGCCCTAGATTTTAGTCTCCATAAGGATTCTTCTCTGCTGCAAATCGTATGCAGCTCTGAGAGAATATTCTTTTCATCAGTTTGGTCTTCAATAGATCTCCCCATTGTATTCATTTTGATTTCCAGATCCTGAGATTTTGTTTTAACTTCTTTTTTATCAAACACATTGCCAAAAACTCTTTTATTCCAGATTTTAACTTGTTTTTTAACATTTTTGAGCTTTTGAATCAATCTAAATTGAGCAGTGCCTTCACCATTCCAAACCCACCACTCTTTAATTTTTCGTAGATGTTGTCATGCTCCATCCACATCTTTTCAAATTTGAATGAGCTTCTGATGGGCTTAGTCCAATTAAGAAGATTTAAAGCAATCGGATTGTGGTCCGATCCAATTCTGGGTAGGGAAGAGAGGTGGAAGTCTTGATTGAGAATCCAACTAGCAGAAATCAGGGCTCTATCCAGTCTAACCTGGATAAGATCTTTTCCCAACCTTCTATTATTCCAAGTGTATTTATTCCCATGTAGATCCACATCTAAGAGATTAAGCTCAACAATAAAATCAGCAAATTCCTCCATACCTATGGAAAAACTAGAGTTTCCTCCATATTTTTCATCTGGGTTTAGAGGAGAGTTAAAGTCACCCATGATAAGCCAGTTAACTGTACTTTGTGTTGGTTTCTAAAGATCTTAAGATCAGACCAAAGTTTACGTCTCCCACTAACCGTATTAGGGGCATAGATATTAGAAAGGATCCATTCACCATTATTCTCAATAGCATGAAATTTAATAGCAAGATGATTAGTGCTAGCATTAAGAACCATACCAGTATAGTGCCTTTTGTCCCAAAGAGTAGCCAGACCTCCAGAGGCTCCCTGAGAGTCCATCGCAGCCATTTCAGAGTTTTCCCAAAAACTCTTTTTATTAATTTCAAGGATCTTAGCTTTCATCTTAGTTTCCTGCAAAATCAAAATACTAGGACTACTAGAATCACGTAACTCCTTAATGATTCTCTATTTGGAGTTTCCATTTAGACCTCGGATGTTCCAAGAGATAATCTTCATTTGGAAGGAGTGGGAGTTGGGATTTCCTGATGGCTCAATTGACGTTGAATGCCATCTGCAATGTCTCTCTCTGTTCTCTTGGATCTAAGAGCCTTTTTTGAGGGCCTTCCTCTTTTAGAGCTACTTCCAAAATCTACTAGTCTTCTTGCAGAAGATCTAGTAGTTCTAGATGTTGAAGTTTCCCAGTTGTCCATTTTCTTTTTCTTATCACTGTAGAGTGATTCTGGGATCTTTTCAAATCCTTTCATTCTCTTTTTTTTTTTTTTTTGAAATGACCTTTATGAATCTATAAGTTAGCTCCTCATCTTCCTTGAATGGCGTTACTTCTCCCTCTTCTTGCTCTTTCTGATTCCTGTCAATAGAATGTGGATCTGCTGATCTGTTGCTGAAGCAAGTAGGTGAAACTACTTGATCTGTTGCTGAAGCAAGGAGGTATATCTGTTGATATTTTATCATCGCCCCTTGGAGTGTTTTTCTACCTTGTTTCTTTAGAACCCATGTTATCCTTGCCCAATATTTCCTCAATGATGCACAAAGAGTTATCTATCTCAGCTTCCTTATTGTCCAGGGCCTGATATAGATCATTAGGGATGATATTTATCTTTACAGATCCTTCTTCTTCGTCCACCTCCATAGTCATCTTTATAGGATTTTCTAAGCCTTCTTTGAAAGGTGCTGCATGTAAAGTTACTGCTGGGGTTTTTGGACACCAGACCAAATGTTTTCTTATTGAAGTTCTAAATCCCCTTTTTTTCCTTTTTATTATAGTTCAACTCAGTCTGGTTAGGGACCTTGTCTTCTCTCTTCAGCTATCAATGTCAAGATCCCTGCATTCCTTTCTCAATTCTAAGTCACCCACAGGTTGTTCAATCTTTTTGTGTATATCCTCCTCTGTAGGGATCTCCTTTTTGGGACAATTTTTGGTGAAGTGTCCTATGCGATGACAATGCTTACACCTTAAATGAAATGTTTCAAATTCAATTTTTTGAATCCACATTCCATACTTGGATTTCAAGATGATGTGCTCCGGTAACTCCTGTTCCATTTCAGAAGAAATGCGAAATGAGCAAAAGCAAGTCTGGATCTGTTTCTCGTGGGCCCATCCAGCCCGATCGGAGTACCTAAGGACTTAGCAATGTTTAGCAAAATTTCATCATCCCAAAATTGTAATGGTAGCCCAGGGAGTCTACACCAGATTGGAATGGTGTTTATATTTTCAATGTTAGGGTCAAACCCTGGATACCATTTTTTCAAAAATAGGCCCATATTACCCAGCCACCACGGTCCTCCCAGAAGCACCGATTCCAAATCAGTCTGCTGATTAAATTTTTCTAGAAAAAAACCCCGTGGCATGATGGTAATACTCAGATCCCCCTTAGGTTTCCACTTTCTCAGAGCCCATTTTCTAATAAAATCAATATTAGGTCTAGAGCCTAGAAACTTACCAACAAGGGAAAGATTCACTTTGCTCAAAGCCCTATTAATGCAACCATCTGGGACCATCAGGCAGGTAGCACCTTCATTTTCCTTTTCCCACATGAACTGTCCTCTTTCAGAGAGACTGTGGACCCACTTTTATGTTAGGGTTTTGAAGAATCTTATTCCAGGCCAAAGGTGTGGATCCCAGCGCATCCGCTTTTACAGTTTATAGCTTTTCATCCATCCGATTCTGGTCAGAAAGTAGCCTTTCCTCAGCAAATCTTGGCCTAGAATGTAGACATTCTGCAGCCAACACTGCATAAACCATGCTTACTGTACCTTCGTCGCTTTCTCCATTGCTCGCTTTCTCATCCTAATGTTGTATTACTTGTTTTTGAATTTAATGTTGCATGTCAATGGATTGAGTAGTTCTACCTTATCAATTACTTTGTCGATCATATCCCCTTTAAAAGCATTCTCAAGTCCTAGGTTAACTCAGCCTAGGCTACTCATGACATCAGGCTTGAGAGTGTGCAAAACATGACTAAAGGATTTTTCCTTTTCCAGCTCTCTTCCCCTTTCACATGCCCCACCTACTCCCGGACCGATCGATTACCTGTATGTTCACAAATCCTTATTGGTTCTTTCCCCTTAGACTAAGTATTCTTTGGTGTCCAAGTTTGTGGATCTTAAAGTCCCACCTCGTGGAGTTCCCGGGTTTCCGCTGCCATGAGTGTATTTTCTTCACCAAATCACTTACTTTATTGGGTGATTTATTTACATGGAATCACAATGGTTTTACAATGCCTATCCACAAAAATGGGTCTGTGTTGAAGTAGACATTTCATAGGAATAGAAATAATTAATGGATATCCAAATGGGTAACACTCATTATTCTCGTGGATTTATCTACATCAACCGGCCTAACACATGTTTTCACTACTAGGCATTTGATCACAAGATCAAGGATTTCCCACTTTATGTGCCACGCAATCACCTAGAGCCTAAGGAGGATATAAAATCTGTTAAGCCCCCATAAGAAGAAGGGTGAAAAATTGTCAGAGGATGGAAAATAAGAACAAAACAATTCAATCCAAGGCAATCGGTAACAATGCCTCTAAAGTGCCAACTATTAAGGAACACACTTCCAGTCCATGTCACTCATTAGAGATGGTCACTAAAAATTCTCCAGTCCCCTTGCCAAAGTTATCTAACACACCCAAAGCATCCGTGGCTCTTAGTGACCCATAAAAATCCATGTGGACCTCCTCAACACCTATGAATGCACACTTACTTTTGACAACCGACTCAAAGGGCCCATCCAAAAGGGCTCGAAGTCCCTCTCGAAACCCTATGGAAAGTCATGAAAATAGCCTGACATGCATTGTAGAGTCAATAAAGCAGGAATATAACATTGAGTATGCCAAATGAAGGAAAGTTGAGTTACAAGATTTTTGAAGCATAATAATGCTCAATTCCTGCAAAACTAGTTCGATGCCTTGGACGACTTGGATGCTGATGGTATGGCCCTCGATCCATGTTTCTCATGAATTGTATGTCATGGAATGTGAGGGTTATTATAGATTCCAATTGTAAGTATATTGTTCTCAATTCTTGCAAAAAATTGCCAACTTAGATGTTTTGTGTCTTTAGGAAGTTAAAGTTACAAGATTTCAATTGACAATGGTTTACGAATCCATTTGGCCTGACAACCTGGATTTTACTAGTATTCATGATGGAGGTCGTGGGGGTTTAATTTAAATTTCCACCCCTAAATGACAGCCCTTATTTATGGATCATAGTGCAGACCCCACCAATAGATCCATCTAAACCCTCTTTAATGTTAAACGCCGCCCTTTTGGCTTCATCAACATATATGCTTCTAATGATGTGGCATAAATGTATGATCTTTGGCAGTGGATTGCCAATGAAATATATGATGTGTATTGGGTGATTTGTGGTGAATTTAATATGGTTGAGTTACCCACAGATAAGTGTGGGAACTTTCCTATGTGATGGAGAATTGGAGAAAGGGAGGTGTGGTTTTATATGCATAATAAATTCAGATTTTATGACCCAAACCCCTCACACAGGCCCACCTCTGAAACCTGGTTCACTTGGTCCAATGTACAAGGTGGGTTGGATAAATTTCTTAAATGGATTGACATGGCCATGTTGTCTACTTAATATTTTTTTAAGTTAAAAATTATTTCTTGCACTGTGGAAGTGATGCTAGATTTTGTCCTTTTTGACCACTTGCCTATTAGATTTCATATCACTTGGCAAGATAAGAGGCCTTTTAGTCATAAAGGTTAGTTTTTCCTCAACACGACCTTAATGGAACATGGAACCAAACTCAATCATATCAAGTGATTATGGAAATTAATGCCCCAACCATGTCATCTACATAACTATCACCCACCTTTGTTGTCTAGTTGGTCTAAATGGTGGGAGGATGCAATGACTAGGACAACCAGATTCCTTAGAATATATGGCCGACATCCGCCAACATTCAACACCACTCTACTCTGCTACCTCCTATGATCTCATCCAAGCAATGGTGGTGCTTGAGGGAAATCCCTTCTCCAAAGCCTTGCAACTCCAGGTGTTAGATATTCGACAAAAAATTCAAATTGCAGAAAACTATAATGCTCGAGGTGCACAAATCCATGCCCACCTTCACTAGATCAAGGTTAAGGATAGGGTTTTGAAGGAAATTTTTCAATCACTCAAATTCAAACATTCCTTTTAGAAAATTTGTGCCATTTGTGATGGCATATCTTGCTCACAAATCCGTAACTCATGTTACATTCCTTTCTTAATAATTATAAACAAGTATTCTAAGCCCAATATTCTTCGATAGAGCGAAAATATGCCTTGGATAAAAGTTTTACCACAATGTTATGCAAGATTTATTGGGCACAAAAATTCCATGTGATTATTTTCACTCTCTTGAAGACTTACATGAAGCAAGAATGCAAATAGAAAATGACAAGGCATTGGGATGTGATGGCTTCCCCTATGAAATCTACAAATTGCTATGGGATATGGTTGGCCTAGACCTTTTTCAAGTTTACATGGAAGGATTTTAGAACCAAGATCTTAGCCCCCATATTAATAAAGGCATCAAGTTCATCCGTAAGCTTGAAGATCCTAAGATGATAAGAAATTGACGTTTATAACCTTGCTTAATGTTTCTTACAATTTTAATGCCAAAGCTCTTACCATTTGATCATGCGCACATTCTTCTTGCCATTATCTGGTGTCGAGAAAACTGGTTTCATCAAAGGGTGTTGTATCCATGACAATGTAATTGTGGCACGGGAAGGCATGGAATAGGCGTGCAAATCCAACTAGAAATCTCTCTTCATCAAAATTGACTTTGAGAAATATTATCACAGATTGAGCGACATTTCATTTTTACTATACTTCAAGCCCTAGGCTTTGGTTCCAATTTCATTTAATCATTAAGATACTTTTGTGCATGTTTCCACACATATCACCATTAATGAACACACGGTTGGGCTCCGTTTGGTCTTTTCATTCAATCCAACAAGGATGCCCATTGATCTTGCCCTTTATGTCCTTATAGCTAAATGGTTTGGATATCTGCTTGCAAAGCACAATCTCGTGGATTATTATAGGAATTATCTTTCCTCCATTTGATAACTCCCAACGGATTAATGGCCATTTCACGGATGAATCCTTTCTTACGCTCATTGAAGATCAAATTAACATAAAAATGTTATGCAATACCTTAAAACTTTCTGTTTAGCTTCATGCCCTTATATTTAATGGCATAAAATGTAATTTTACTGCATAATCCTTCCTCCCCTCACCCCTAAATGGCTATGTATGATTATAAAATGATAGGACATTGTAAAATGTTTAAATTTCTTGGTATTCCTTTTGATTTTCAAGCTTCACTTGCAGATCTTTGGAAGTATGTCATGTAGTAGGTGGCTCAAAAATTGGGATACGGGGATCGAAGTGAAGTCGTTGTCTCTGGTAGGAAAATTCCACATTTGTTCCGCAATTCTTAAATCCATACACATGTTTTACTCTCTCTTGTTGGGTCCTTCTAAAACAATTTTGTAAAAATTGGAAAGATTTCTCAAAGATTTTCTCTCGGACTAATGCTTCCTTTGAAAAAAGAATCCACAGAGTTACCTGGGATACTTGTTTCCTTCCCATATAATAAGAAGGGTTATGCCTCATTGACATTTTTCATCAAAGAAAAGAATTCTATGCTAAATGGATAATCCGCAACAAAGAAGGGGAATAAAAATAGAACGCACTTATGTGAAATGGCATTGTTGAAGGCTTCTCATATGTCTATTTGGATTGCAAAGGCATTGGCTTTACCAATCTTATCATATCCCCATTCCAATCAAAGAGGTTCACACTTTTGTGCTCAATGTTTTTGGAAATCCTAGGAGTAGATCAAACCAAAAATTATGTGGAATGGAAATGGCTTGGGTGATGGAATTTCATTCAACCACCATTCTTTGTGGTGGTCTCCTATCATCTAATACCGGGATTGTTATCTTACGAGGTTCCTTGATTCCTAAGGTCCACCTTTTCAAGTGAGGCATTTGTGCTATCCAATACCTATTCTATAAACATGCTCACCTTGGCATCCCCGACATGAGATCAAGTCTCAATTCAAATTAGCTCTTTATGATCATGCTATCATCAAAGACATCATTTCATTTGTGCTAGATTACATGATCCAAAAATATTTGTGCTTCAATCTTGTCCTTGGTGGATATATTGAAAGTAGTATGTGGTATCCCATTCCGAAATTACTTAGTTGGCCATGGTTATGCATGGATTTCACCTCATTTTCCCATGGTGGGAAAGCTTAATACCCGATGGGGATTACAATCCTCTCCATCAAGTTGGAAAAGGAGATTTGATACTATCTGGTCTGCCTATGTGGAACCCAAAATTGCTCACTTTCTATGGTGTATTCTTCACCAAGGCCTTCCAATTGGTGCCCACATGGTTCACCTTGGTGTTTTGGCCCCAAAATGCCCCTTCTATGGCCACTTGGAAACCTTGTCTCACCTTTTTTGGTACTATCATAAAGTCCGGAAGGATTGGAATTGCATTCATTCTTTTATCCTCCCCTTTTGACCATAATGTTTCACTTGGCAACATATTATTTTAGGAGATAATCCTCGGTTGCCTCACAAGTTTTCCGAGATTTGACATGCTTTTAGAAGGGAAATAATTTTTCGGCTTCAGAAAGAAAGGAATTCTTGTTTATTTACTAATGTTGAAGCTGACCAACAATTCTCTATTTATAATAAACATATGGTTATCAAGAATGTATTATGGAAGATTCAAGTTCAAGAGAATAAGGTGACACTTGAGGTAGAACATCACCAAATTTATCCTTCAAAGACTTTGGGTGACACCCTTGTAATGTTTCCCATGAAACCCTATCCCATCCCACTTCTCCCCACTACAAGGTAGTGCCAACCATCATCTTAGAGGTGGCAGCCATCGGAGTTACTTCTGAACACCACTCATTTAGTCGGGCCTCCCAGGTCCCCTACACATTTAGCCTCCACAGAGGAGCTTTTCCGCCACCTTCAAACTACCACCGAGGCTTGATTCCCCTCTACCTAGCTAGCTTAACTCGGGGCTCATTGTCTACCCCCGAGCCGTGTAATCATGATGGATGGAAACTCCCGCCTCTACCCAAAAAATTTCCTAGGTTGTCTCTTGCCATCTCGCTCACTCGGGACATAACAAAAGATAATGAAGAAGGAATCCAACCTAGATCTAGTTAGGACATGCCGATAGTGGTAAGGAGATGACATGATCAAGATCTACCCCTATAGGACAACACCTCATAGTGGCGGCTTAATTTCTTTTATTATCTTCTTTTTGATGTTTTGTAATCGAATGTATTCCCAAGATTTGTATTTTCCTAGTTTGAACTTGTGGCTTTGGGGTGTGCTTCCATACCACCTATTGTTTTGTGAATTATCTTGTATGATTTTACTTGTTAATATAATATAAGACCTTATTCATAAAAAAATGTTGTTAAGAATTTACCTATCGTGAACAAAAAGATCTAAAATTCATCAAATAAATCTAAAATATGTATTTAATAATATTCCTATATGTTTGGTACATCTATATAGGAATGTTATATGACACAAAGTTTTACTAGTATATTATGTACAAGTAGAATACATTTTATATTGCAAAATAAACTTCATTATAAATTGTTTATTTCACAAAGAAAAAACATGCATGAGGAACACGATCGTATAATTTATTTTTTGGGTCAAGTGATCAATGTTTCTAGATTTGAGGAGATTAAAAAAATTCTATAGTTTGAAATTTAATATCTCCTAAATAAAGTTTCTATCTAAAGCACGATTTTTTTAACTCCAATTAGTAGATATTTGAGCTATAATAAAGTGACGTGTGTGCAATGGAAGAAAAATTGAACATGCAAGCATAAACACTCAAATTTTGCAACTTATCATTTGGAAATGATAAGTTTGGATTTTTTCTTGTGCTTTGAGACAAATGATCACATTCTAAGCCCAATCATTCTCTCTCTCTCTCAATTTTCTCACCCACAATTTTTTATTCTTTTGTTATATAATGATTACATGAAGTTTTTCACATAAATCCAGAGTTTTTATTTGTTATAGATCATTACAAGTGGTTCTAAAGTTGTGCAATCCCTAATGCGACATATATTGACACTCATTTCCAAGTAAGTAAAGGGAGAACAAAGTTGTAGAACCCCATCGCGCATGGATCAAATATCGTATAAAAGTAACCAAGAATTTACAATGTTCATGTAGAGTTGTACAATCTTGCATGGGAGCAATTTTCAACTCTAGTTTCATAGATCAAGCATTTCTAGATCTAAAACAACTCTTTAACCCAATTTGCACACCCAAATCATCTTTGTACCACTTTGCACAACTAAGTACTCATTCCTTTGTGTGTTGTAATTAATCATCATATCATTTAATCAAAATTTCAAGTATTAATTAGGAAATTATTAAAATATACACTCTCTACATTCTTAACTAATTAGAATTTTATTAAAATATTCGTTGAACTAGACCCTCGCTCGAATACTTATCTTCATTTCAAATCCTACCTACCTTATGGTTTCATTTTTAGATTTGTGAATGTTTTTTTATGTACTTTCAACGTAGCAATAGAATTAATCATCACCATATCAATCATATTGATGTTTCTCTTCCCACTTGCATATGTAAAGGCTTTATGGCTTCATCCTCTCCTCATGTCTAATTCATACCTTCTTTGATTAATCCTCATGCCAACGAGATCCCTTGTGATAATAGTGATACAAATAGTGAGCACAATTATAAGTATGACATTAATGTGAAAATGATGTGGATCGTAAACAAGTTTAAATACTTTCTAATTCTTGTGAAAAACTGCAAAATAACCCTCATTATATAGAGCATATTATCAAGATTCTTCTTATAGCCAAGTTATCTCATGATCAACCATCTAATGAGAGAACCCTTTTGTCATGCCTCCTACATCTTATCCTCGTAAAAAAATCTATCATTCATAATTTTGTGGTACAAATATCTTTGGGGAAACTAGTGCCCCACCTCACAATGCTATTATGTTTATGCCTATGTCCAATTATATTCCTAAATCCCCTATATTGTAATGGAATTAATTAGATAAATATGAATATAGAAATCAATATAACAATAAATTATAGATAATGATATTAATATGAAAATAGAATGATTTAGCCACTTCGAGGGAAAACCTAAAAAACCATACAATAAGACTCAAGTGCTTAATATGATGATAATAACCTACTCTTTAACTCTTATATATACCCTAGTATATTATCCAAAGCCCTACAGATGACACACTAAGCATATGAAAGCATAAATAATTATGATATGACATGATAAGAGATTAGGTTAACCACATGTGGACTATCCATATCCCGATATATCAATTAGGGTTAAAGGCATACCATGCCCATCCCCTTTAAATTAACATTGTACCTAATATTGTTAAGCTTTGGTTGCTTCTCCTAGAATACTTTATCCTCCCATGTTGCATCTTCAATGTCCAAATTATTCCATTTGATTAGATACTCAGTGATGAGCCTTTCCCTCAACTTCTTAATGCTTGTCTATAGGATTCCTTCAGGTTCCAAGGTGATACATCCCTCTTCATCAAGCTCTTGTAGTACCTATTAAGAATATTTTTTCCCCAATGACCTTCTTTAAGCAAGAAACATGGAAAAATAGATGTATTTTACTTGACTGAGGAAGCTCCAATTTATATGCCACACTACTAATTTTTTGCAACACTTGATAAGGCCCATAGTATTTGGTGAAATATTCTTATATTTTTTCTATTATTTCGAAGATAATGGCTTATATGGATGTAATCACATAAAATATAAGTCTCTAAATTCAAATCTTCATTCACTATGGTGTTGATTAACTTGTTTCTTCACGCGGTTTTGTGCCATGACAAAATTCTCTTTTAAGCTAGAGAGAACTTATTGTTGGTATTGAATGTGATCTTTAACTATTATTACTTTAGGATGGACCCTTATATTAGAAGTGAAAAATGGTGGATGGTAGTTGTGTAATGCCTAGAATGGGGACATTTTTGATGAAGTGTGAAATGAAGTGTTATACCACCATTCTGCAAGTGGTATTCACTTAACCTATCTCTCTCGCTTATCTCGAAGTAAAACATCATAGATACCCCTCTAAACATTGTTTAGTACCTAAGTATGTCCATCATTTTACATATAACATGATGAATATGGAGCTAATTGAGTACCCAAACATGAGAATAAATTAGTCCAAAAATTTCTAGTAAATATAGGATCACAATCACTAACTATAGTCCCGGGTGTTATGTGTAGCTTTTGAACTATATCCATAAAAGATATGACAACTATAGTCATTGTAAATGGATATGCAAAAGAAAAAAATGAGAATATTTGGTAAGTCTATCCACCACCACCATAATTACACTTTTCCCTTTATAATTTGGTAATCTTGTGATGAAATCCATAGAAACCTCTTCCCACTACTCACTAGGAATAGATAGAGGCTGAAACATTATTGAAGACTTAGTAGTTTAACCCTTATTAAACTGAAACACTAAGCATTCAGCCACATATATATGGACATATGATTCCAACCCTTCCAAAAAATATTTCTTAACTTTGTGATATGTTTTTAGGAATCTATAATGATCACCCAAGAAGATATCATTTAGAGGATCCTTAGAGATTTCATTCACTCGTAAGGATATATTGTAGAACTATTGATATAATCCTTGACCGAAATTATCTATCAGTAGCTTGGTGATCTAGCTAAAATAGTTTTCTATAACACTATTACTATAATGTGTTTGAGTTCATCAATGAACATAGACTAGGTAACAAAGAGACCCTTATTTTTATTTTGCTCACACATCAATGGAATATAATATGTCACCGCATTTTCTTTGAAAACCCTATTGAAATGTTTCCCCCTTTTTGTCAAACTGGTCAAAATAGCCAAAATTTCCAAATTTGCCAAAATTGCTCATTTTCAAAGTTTAACTTCTAGGAAAGGTTTTGGGAACTTCGAGCATTTCAAAAGTCCTGGTTATAGTTAAAAAAGGTATCAAAGTATTCTCCATGATGATTTGATTTAGAAAACATTATTAGATCTTATAGATAATAGGGAAAATTTTAGTGGTGAATACTCATAATTTGACGAATATTCCATATTTGGAAAATCTACAAAGGTAAAATTTTGGAGTACGACAATGTACCTTTCACCTAAATTTTCTAGTCTAAAATTTTTAGAGGTTGGATTTTCCCATTGTTGAAAATATTGATGTATAAAAGGGTGTATTTTTCCAGGTACTCAAAGTATAATCAAGTAAGATTCATATGACTTGTAAAGAATAGATGCTGGACAAGGAGTTTTTTGAGAAGTCGTAGACACCAAACCTATAGACGTGTGAAAATATGGTGTCACCTATGTAGTTCCCCTTATCACTTACCAAGTGAAATTTTATTCACTCATCGAGAAGGAAATCCAAGTTCTAGACTACTCAATGGAGGTTGTTCATAAGAGATAAAAGGAAACCAAAATATCTCAAAAGGAAACATTGTTCAAGTATTATGGAAACTCTAAAGCTACCATTAAAACTCATACAACTACCACTAAAACCCATAATACCAATGGAATCAATAATAATATAGACTGTGTGGAAGGTATTATTGATGTGGACATGGATTCAAGATAATCTCAACAAATTGATACCTATGATGACAACATGCCAAAACTTGAAGATATTGCTCTTCCTCGAATAATAAAAATGGATCATAAACATTAGACAAGATTCATGTTGAGATCCAACTAGGAGAGGATCAAGATATCTCAAATACTCAACAAATGTAACACCAAATTTAATTGAAAATTATACTTCATGAAAGAGGAAACAAGATGATCGAGATATTCCTAAAAATTATGGTTGCAAAACTTTGAAAGTAAACAAGACTATGTGGACACTTGGTAGGACATATAAGTTTGAGTGGGCTAAAAAATTTCCTTTTATCGAACCAATAGAGAAAAATAATTATGAATATATCCCAACTGAATGTACATGTACAATATGTACCTGGAAACTAGGAAAGTAACAAAAATGCAACTGAAGCTAGACACAATTGAAATTTTTTATGGAAAACATTGTGTGTCTCGTATAACAGGAGGATGGCCAGATAATAAAAACACACAGATGGAAAAGAGAAAAAGAATTTATACATATTAGATACGTAGTAAAGTATGAAGCTGAGCATAAAAGACACCGACATCTCATGGAAAATGGTGGAACAATCACATCAAAAATTGGAAAGGCGATTCAATCAAACTTACATGCTAAAAGCATACAATTCTTTACCATATTACACATCCTTAAGAAGGGAAGACCTATTTATGATTTCATTGATTTTAAAATTTTGTTTCAATATAATGGAATGCACAACATTTCTCAAACACATTGGTCAGACAACAATGCATGGGAAATAGCTAAATGTCTTGCAATGATTGAAAATAATGATTTGAAAGAGAGAGTGAAAAATTCAAAGTTTATATCACTATTAATTAATTGGGTAACAAAAATTGACAACACGTTAAGGGTATGCATCCATATTTATAATTTTGAAAATCACATAAGGCAACCACATTTGTTAGTTATACAAAAATGATGGAAAATTTTCAATGTCAGTAAACCTATACAAAATAGTTGTTACCAATTTAAGATATATTGCTGGTATGAATGAATATGAAATCACTACAAAGTTGGCATGTATTGGTGCCAATGATGCATCAGTTATGCATGGTCATCAAACCGTGATTTTTTTCGATTGAAACAACACTACTTCAGCACGTTATGTGCTTGTAATTCATTATATGGATCATATAATGAATCTAGTATATAAAATAGTTAGCAACTTTGAAAATGTTTCAAGAGTAGAAGACCTTATCCGAGAATCGCATTCTTATATGTTAAGAAATCCAAAATTATTTATCAAGTTTAAAAAATTTGCAATTATAATTAATGATGGTAAAAATATTCTCAAGGATGTTGATACAAGGTGGATTTATTTATACGATCCTGCATGTAGAATCAAAGGAGTATCCATCCTTGGATGGTTTCATGCATAAATTCATAACAAAGTTGACAAAACTAAGGATTTGTTGTTCCGCTTAATAGATCTGGAAACATTATTTACATTAGTTGGAATTCTACCAATGTTGAAGGAGATCAATATTTTTATGAAGCATTCATAAGAGAGATCCATCTATATTGTTGATTTTATACATATGAGAAAGTGGGTATGTCAATCTCTTGATATCTTGTACTTGTCAGAAAAAAGTTTTGATACACCTATTTTCAATAGTTGGAAAATTTTATTAGATGTTAAGAATCCTCATAATTATTTGACATTTAATATTCATGATCACCTTTGTATCAACGCTAATGGTAGGGAGATAACCC
Organism: Taxus wallichiana var. yunnanensis; assembly: GCA_018340775.1. Classification (NCBI taxonomy): domain Eukaryota; kingdom Viridiplantae; phylum Streptophyta; class Pinopsida; order Cupressales; family Taxaceae; genus Taxus; species Taxus wallichiana. The sequence goes on from CM031238.1 coordinate 318,051,744, forward strand.
TCCATAGTTTACAAAAATGAAAATATATTCCCGGGGTGGAAAGAGAAGAAGTTCATGTGTCTCTTGTTGCTCGTTTGATACTATTAAATATGATACATGAATAAAGCTTAAAATAATTGCACAATCCCTAGCTTCCGAAATTAGATAGTGTTTCAGTAAAGATAACATTCTTGAAGCTATGAGAGTGATGAATCTGATATTTTTGAATACTACAGGTGATCGTGTAGATATAATCAAATCTATTTCATAAATCCATGGGTACTATAATGGATCATTTCACAAAGACATCAGAGGTCAATGGTGTTGAAATCAAAGGTATTCTGAATAAGGAATTAATAAAATATCAATCAACTCATTTTGCATTGACAATGGTTGACTAATATCATTGTTTAAATGAACCTCAAAAGAATGGTGCAAGTATAAGGTCATGGAGAAAATATCCCATCTTGGTGTGTTATTGGAAAATATAAGTGAATATTTTTGATTATATGAGTTGTGCCAAACTATGATTTTGGGATCTATGGAGGATGAAAGGTTGTTTAGTGTTTTATCTTTTGTAAAATCAAAACTACGAAATAGTTTGGATAAAAATATTAAAAGTTGTATGAGGTTATATGTTTTGCGCTACTCCATGGACACATTTGCTTATGAAAAGGAAATTGCACATTGGAATTCCCTTGTTGAAAGAAGAGGTGTTACATATATAACTACTAATACAAATGATCTCAATGATGAGACTAGATTTTTTGTTTCCTCTAACTCTGCAAATGCAAATATCAACTTGTGACAAGGTTATTAAAAATGGATTGTTTTAGCTCTAGCTATCTTATAAAATGTTACATGTATTGCCTTACATTTATTTTTTATCACTTGAAATTTTAAAATTTATATATATTCAATTTCATAATAATAGATTCAAATACAATTATTTACTATACTTATATTGTTTTTGCATATATAATCATGTTTTATTTATTTTAATATTTTTCAAACCGCTTTGATGTTGTGTTTGTGAATTGCATATTTTTAAGACAACGTAATCTATTAGAACACTAATTTTCAAATATTGTAATCAGATGAAAGAAAATAAAGTATACATCCTTCCATAATGAATCAAACACCATTTGAGTTATCCATCTTCCATATTTTGCATTTTACATAGTAATAATACCTTTGTAAATAATTAAACATTCAGCATTGTAAATAGTTAAACATTTAACATTAAAGCATACTTAGTATTTTTTGATTTACCAAATGCATTGCATACATATTTTTCTATCATTACAATTCACAATCTATATATTCCTATATATAACCTAATATAAATTCATTTCATATCTTTCTATACATATCCTGTTATCATTGCATTACATGACACTTTTAACTAGATTCCATGATAATACTTAAAATTGTGTAAAATAATCCAAATTCACGAACATATTTTGTATATTAACGTAACTAGATTCCATGAAAACCATTAAAAACACATATTGTATAGAAAATACAATATATTTAATGAAAACCATCAGTAGCTTGCATGCTTATCTTGTTGAAAAAAGAAACAAATTTCTTATAAAAGTAGATAATATTCTTCAACTTAAACGAAGATTCAAGTTTCAACATAGAAATAAACATTTATCAACCTTAAATTTTTGTTAATATTTTCAAAAATACCCATATGTGCAAATAACTTCCCACTCCTAGATTCCTTTTCCTTTTATTTTGCAAATTTTGTGTCACTTTTCCTCGCACTACTCTGCTTTGAAATTTCCAGAATCGACAAGATCCTCCACAACAATATTTAAGTTACTCACAATTTTTTCATCTTCCTTTGAATCATATTTGAGGGATGACACGTATGGATCTCTAGATTCCTCTGTCTTGAACAAAATATTGGCATCCATGCCATTCTCTTTATAATATGCTTTAACGTATTGTTTTGTTTGTTAAGAAAAATAATAGTCTTCTAAAGTTGAATTATTGTGGATAAAATTTTATTAGATTTATCCAAGTGAACCTAGAGGACCCTTTATTGAATGTTTATATTTCCATAGTTGGACTGCAATGAAATAAAAAATTTGAGATCAATTCAAAAATATTATTAAAAATTGAAAGTAATAAAAACTATGATTTAAAATTGAATGTTGTAATTCATAATACTTACAAAAGTTTTATCTTTTTCAACATTGGCGATGTCCACCAGATCTTTATCCTTCAAACATTTGTTGTAATATGCTTGGGCTTCAACATTAATATTCTCTAATTGACTTAAAATGATATCTAAAATATTGTCTTGATAACTATTATTATATGTCACAATTTTGACTTGTGCTTGGTTCAGTAAGATATCAATCTTAGCTGGATGATTTTGAACAACATATAAAGTATACCTCTGGTTGTGATTATGAAAACAATTATTTATCTCATTAATTAATAATTTGGACCTTATCTCCCACTCTTTTAAATGATTTATACTAGGTAGAATAAATTCTCTGATATAGACATCACAATCATTACCAATCAAGATAAAGGGTGGAGGATAGATGAGTCAATGATGAAGGCATGTTGTGAGGTGTAGCATTAGGATTATGATCTTGGTGCCACATATCCGCTTCGACTCTCACCACGGTTTACCAAAACCCTTTTCTAAAATTTTTATCATTTCTTGGACAGATGATCAAGGATGAAATAAGAAAAATGGACCTAGCGCTAAGAATAGAAGAAGTGCTTCCTTTAACAAAGAAAACCGATTGTGACACTTTGGCTACACTTCGCTTTGGAGTCTTGTTGGTTAAATCTTGAAACTTTGGTTTTTTATATTGTATTTTTGTAAAAACAAATTTCTATGTGGACTCTTGTAGGTTGTGCATCTCTCTCGAGGTGTCCTCTTGGTCAAGTATGTTTGACTTGGACCCCGTGTGTTTTGGCCAGCCTCCTCTTTTTGTTTAGGGTTTTTGGTCCCTTCAAAACCAAATATTTTTTACCTTATCTAAAAAAAATACGAATCAAGATTTCTAAAGAAAATGTAGTCGATCGGACATTTCTCATAGAGGATGGATAAGATGGGGGTTAAAGGATAAAAATTTGGGGCTTCATGTATCTCTCGTGGCCTCCTCTTCTTGTTGTTGTGTGCCTTGATCCTATTTATGTGTTAAAATAAATTTATATATTAAAAGCAATTGAAAAATTAAAAAATTAACAAGAAATTGATATAGAAGAATGTTAAAATAATTACGTTGAAACATACCCATGTTCCCTAAATCATACCATGTGTATTAAAAACCTCGTTGAGTCATTTCTATCAATGGCAAACTAATCTTCATCCAAATAAATTTTATTTAAAATAGATTTTCTTGTTATACTAGGCATGCCACCAAAAGAGAGCTTGGGAAATTCAAACACACTAGAAGTGTCATGCTTTTACCAATGGTATTTACCCTCTTGTTGGAATTCGGGGTTGGAATGGTGTTGGAGGAGGTGTCATCATTTTAATTGATGGCAACACACACATTGTTAAAAACGAAAAATTACTAACCTATAAAAAAATTCCTAAAATTTACAAAAAGTAACAATTTTATACCTTCTTTGAACTTTGTAGTGGCCGGGACTAAAATAATTGTGTGGGTGATCGATCAGTGGTGGAACTTGTTGCAATGATTGAATAGATGATGAGACACACACCGTAAAAAAAAACATTACAAATTTATAAAATAAATTCTATAAAAATATAAAATGTAACAATTTTTAAATTTTTATACCTTCTTGAATCTAACACAATTGTGACTAAATGGATTGTATGGGTGAACATGGTTATTCAAGATGTAAATAAGGGTAGTTCAAAGTCCTTGTAAAATGGTAAATAAAAAAGGAATATGAAAAATATTAAAATGTAAAAAAATCAATAATGTTAGTGACATGATTAACGCTAGCGGTGTTATGTCTGTGTCATTTTAATAATTGAAATTGAAGAGGGGATGATTGAGCATCCATGTCAGACTATGAATCTCTTTACACTTGACATGTTGTTGACCTCTTCCTCTTAAGTGTTCTTTATGGAATAGAGGTCAAAATAAAAATTATACATAAGGTGATCAAACAAACAGAAGTGAGTAATCAGACAAACATCAAAAACTAATTTATACCAATTGTATAATTTACTAACCTCGTTATTCTTCAATTAAAAGGGACAATTCCTCTAGATTTTGGTTCATGTAAGTAGGAGCGGGTTTATCTTGTAAATAAAAATGACTCAAAATAAAGAGTAAGGACATAGTTTGTAGAAGAAAAACTAGAGTTTTTAAAGAACTCAAACATTAGAAAGATCAACGTTTATCCTACTTGATAAGAACGTGCACCAATAATATTGTTTCTTTCGGATGATTGTGATATTGTAGGTAAAATATCAATGAGGAATATTTTCCGCCTACCCTATAAAATAATTTTGGATTTAAAAATTTGATCATGAAATGAAGAAAACTATTTGCGACTCCTTGTATATCTACTCTTGGTCTTGATTTGTTGAGATTTTATCCACAAAAAACATTATTGAATAAAAATTAAGAAGAATGTATATCAAAATTAAATTTTAAAATAAAAATGATAAATTCGAAAAATTACAACATGTACCATCTAGCTATAAATTGTAATAGGACTCAAGGGAAATATTTTCGGCTTCAGAAAAAGTGGATTTGGTTGTAACAATGTCACAATTCTTGAAAGTCAGGTCTGTCAATCAATGAATATCCCAAGGATCAACACTGAATTTGAATGTGTGGTCTAAAAAACTCACAATGAATTTTCCATCCATTGGATTGTATGACCAAAGGTGGTAGTTTAGGTTAGGGACATCTATCTCAAATCGTGGCATGTTAATGAGTCATTCGAACTCACAAGCTTGAACCCAAAATTTGTATGCTTCATTTAATCACAAGAGGACATTAATATGCGGGAACATTATGTTCCTATAATGGATCCTGGGTAGGACCTGGATGGTTTGAGATATAATGATGTCATGAAGAAGACTAAACTTTGAAATTTAAATCCTTAACTTCAACTTCATGTGAGAATCGAGACTTGTAAGTGGTTTGCTAACCGCACTAAAATCCTAAAATAGAAAAAAATTTGACGTATGAAAATTTTGGAAAAATAGTTGTGAAAATTGTGAGAAATGAGTGGGAGGTATTTATAGGACAATGGTTCAAGGTTTAGGGTTAGGGTTAGGGTTTAAGGATGTGCAAAAAAAAAGGGTCTAAGGATGTGCAACAAGAAAGCATTAGGGCATGTGAGAATGAAGGGCTAGAGGTGCATGAAAACGAAGGGCTAGATGATGAGTGCATGAATTGACCTATTATATCATCTATATATTTATTTATTCCTAAAAATGTTAATTTGTGCATGGGGATGTTCTATATAGTTATATCCTAAGTAAGGTTGATGCATTTCTCTTGTTTTTGTTTCATGTGAACTCTTGACCATAGAAATTCCTACTAACTACTTCTATGAGTAATGTGATGATGTGTGTAGGATAATAATGTGCATCTACTACCAATTTTGGGAAGTTATAATCAAGAAGGTTGAGTCTTTTTCCATCACGCCATCATGGAGGATTTTCCCATAAACAACCTACCAACAAGGAACTTGTTTTTAGCTATATTACAAGATTCCAATGAGCTTTAATGAGGTTGTTATTGGATAAATTTTCTTCCTATAATCATGGCACATTTTGTAACTAATTGGGTCTATAAAGACACCTTCTTGAAGATAATTTCATAGTAGTTGATGATAGTAATTTACAATACAATTTTATATCAGTTGGTATTTACTTTCAGTCTCATATTGAAATATGTTTTGGAACTCATTTGAATCAATATAGTTGATGTTATTTTGAATATATTTTGTTGTTAAGAGTACCTCAATCCAAAGGGAGAGCAAGGGCACACTTGACTAAGGTGATTGGAGGATTGATGGTTCATGCTTGATTATTATTTCTGATAAGTTTTAGTTTCAATGCTTTGATTTGAATGTTTATCTAAATGCAGTTACTTATTTCCTTGCTTAGTATATTTCCTTAATGTTATTTCAATTTAGTGTGTGTTATTTCAATTTGGTGTGTGCATTTAAAATTCAGTTAAAATATTTCGTTTGAAAGCATTTTTATTACAACAATGTTTTTTCAATAGCTTAAATGTATTTCCTTTCAGTAGTTTAGTATCACATTCAATTTTCGTAGATTAGAGGAAACAAGAGAACCAAACTCCCAAAGAAGAACCACCATAACAACCGAGTTGCATAATATTTCATTGCATATAGCGTAGGAAGCAGCCCTAGTTTTATAATGACACCAAAAATCGAATCTATTGGTTAAATGATTGGAGATTACAATGACCCATAATTTTTGATGCCATTTCCAGGGAAACCATAAGCACAATAGACCATTCTATTCACCTTACATGCTATGGGTGTTAGTGAAGTTAATCTATGCAACCAATAGAATTCCTAAGCCTTGTTTACATGACCAATATTGATGCACATGCCACGAGATGCTCAAGGGAGATTTATACCTCATAATATTCAAAGAATATATCCAAACAAAGCACAAGTAGGGAACACTCGAAAGTACATTTGAATATAATAAAACACCTAGGAGTAATTCAGAATAGTTCACATCATCTTATTTAGAACCAAAACAAATTTCAGAAATGGGAGACAATGGGAATGATGAGGACCGACCTTTGGGTAGAACCTTTACTTATCCCATTGTCCTAAATGAAGATGAGGATGCACCCATGAAAAAAATATCTCCATCCATTCTCCCTATCTTTCGAGGAATGTCCACATAAGATCCAGACCAATTCTTATTTGAATTTAAAGTTCTTTTCCAGACATATGACTACAAAACAAACAACCATAAAACTAAAACTTTTCCTTCCACCCTCAAAGACTCTACCATGAGGTGGTTCATGGGATTTCCCTCTAACTCCATTCATTCATGGGAGGACATGGAGACATCCTTTTTGGAAAAATATCAAGACTACTATAGGGGAAGAGATAGGAGAGAAGATTTATTCTAGATAAAGCAAAAAGAAGATGAAAATATGGAAGATTATCTAGATATATTTCTCTTTCTCCATAAAAGGAGTGGTTATGAGTTAAATGTAAAAATCACTAAGACAATTTTCCTTAAAGGACTTGATGATGAAACCAAATACTCTCTCCATTTCATGGGAGGAGGTGATGTACAAAAACACCATGACACAAATTACAAAGTTGTGTAGGAGTTACTCTAGAACAAGAGGAGGTATAAGGTGAAGGAAAACATCAAAGAATGCCTTAGGTACCTCCAAAATTCTTGAAGAAATGGCTAACATGAAAAAACATCCTATCACAATTAACTTCAACCATAGATGGGTTAAAATCCAAGAACAATTTTGTAAAGGAACCTTTAGATATATATTGTCCTAAATGCAGGAAGAGACATCCTTTGAGAGAATGCCCTTTGGATGTCACAAAAATGTGCTTGATTTGTGATGTCTCTAACCATGATACCAATCATTATAATCTCCTACCTTAGCTAAAAGAGAGATTAAATTCCATAACTCAATCAAATGCAAAGGTAAATTTCATGCAACGATCAAATAACCAGTCTACTTATGCCCCTAGACTTTCTCGAAATCTTGGATGATGTCATGGCCCAATAAGGATCCTCCACTAACATGGGGCCGAAACATACCGAACACCACCAAATTGGGTGGCTTACCCACAACCACCAATGTGGGTGCCTCCATATAATCAACAAGGTTGGGCACCACTAGTCAATATACGACCATGGAAAAATATATAATGGGAATCTCGACAAAATTCTAATAATCCAAAGAGGTTTGCACAACAACAAAAATATTTAATGCCTCCACCAAAACAAAATTATCAGCAAGGGAAAGAAACAAAAACTCAACTCCTAGCCTAAAGATGTCTAAAACACCAAAAATAAAAAAAAACTTCAATTAATGAAGTAGGACAAGGTGAGATGATGCAGATGAATTCCATTAATAATGTACAACTGAGGTCTGGAAGAACAATAAACAATCCTCCTATAGTTATCACAAAAATACTTGAGGAAAATGAGAAGATACCAGAGGAAAGTGAGGATATACCTGAGGAAAATAAGGAAATTGAACATGTTCCACAAACATGAGCCACTAGGAATAACCAAGGAAATGATAGGAATGTACATGTAGCTCCTTTCCCATAATGATTAAGAGAAACACATAATGAGGAAGAAATAACACTAGTTCAGGAGCTAAAAATATGAACATTGAGGTCCCACTTCTAAGAGAAATAAGGGACATTCCTGAGTTAAACTAGACCATTAGAAGCCATTGCATAAAAACACCAAGAAGGAAGAGGAAGTACCCAAAAATAGTCAAAGTAGAAGGAAATCTAGCTAATCTCGTAGCTAGAAAGAATTTTTCACCAAAATATGGGGATCCCAAGAGTCTAGTCATTACTATTTTGTAAATGGTCAATCAATATCTAACGTTTTGGTAGATATTCGTGCTTCCATCAATGTTATAATAACAAATATGTTCAATTTTTGTCTTTAGCAGATTACAGCCAATCAATACAATTCTTCAATCAGAAGATCAATCTATTTTTGTACCAGATGGAGTGATTGAGGATGTTATGGTCACAGTTTAATCTTGGGAGTATCCTCTATATTTTATGGTCTTACAACCTAAATATCGAAGTTAGGATACCCAGTCATCTTAGGAATTCCCTAGTTAGCCATTGTTATTGCATACATTGATTTTAGGTCAAGAAAAATTACTATTTCGAATGGGAAAAAAACAAATAATATTTCACTATATTCTCCTGCCCAACCATATGTGATGTTTGTGAACGTGTATGGGTAGATTTTTTAGATACTAACAATATGAGTTCTTCTTATCTGGCCACCATTGTAGTGAGAAATCATATGGAAGAAATTGTTGAGCCATACACAATGTCTGATGAAAAGGATACCGTGGCTATGGAAACCAAAACTGTGGCTATAAAAATTCAAAATGAGGCTATGGAAACAACTGTTTTGAACTTAGAAAATAATATCACCTTAGTAAGTGACATTTCTATTAGAAATTATAAAGAAATATATGATTATCATGAATAACATACAGTCATTGATTTCCATTGTCCTTTAGCCAAGGTTTTGTCCCTTGAAAACATGACTATTTTGCACATGCTACAACCTCATGTTTTTCCCTTGAATTCTTTGATTTCTGATGCAGAGATTGCTATTATAAGGATAATAAACAAGTGACTATTGAAATAGGAAAAGAGCTGACCATTGGTAACAATTTAGAAGCCAACCAAGAGACTAGGGTTGTAGATATCTTGAGGGATCATTCAAAATCCTTTTCTTGGGACTATACTGACATGAAAGGGATTCATCCAAGCATCTGCACTCACCATATTTACACTAAGGATGTTAAACCTATTAGGTAGCCACAATGAAGAATTAATCCAACACTTAGAGACATTGTCAAGAATGAGATAGAAAAATTGTTGAAGGTAGGATTCATCTATCCTATATATGATAGTTAGTGGGTATCACCACTAATTTAGTTCCCAAGAAAAAGGTAAGCGGAGAATTTGTATAGACTAGAGGAGATTGATAAAGCCACCAAGAAATATTACTTTCCCCTACCCTTTATTGATTAGGTTTTGGAAAATCTGACAAGTAAGAAATATTTCTCCTTCTTGGATGGGTTTAGTGTATATAACCAAATCAGTATAGTACCTATTGATCAGGATAAGGCCACCTTCACTTGTCCCTGGGTACATTTACATATAGAGTTCTACCATTTGGAATTTATAACGCACCTGCCACCTTTCAGAGAGAAATTTTGGCTATTTTTACAAACCTTACAAATGACTGTTTGAAGTTTATATGGATGATTTTATTTTCCACAGTCAAATTTTGAAGAATCTTTGAATAATCTGGAAAAAGTGTTAACTAGATGTGAGCAACACCAAATTTCCTTGAGTCATGAATTTTTTTGATAATGGTTGATCAAAGAATTGTCTTGGGTCATCATATTTCTACCAAAGGTATACAAATTGATCCTAAAAAGATAGAAGTAATTACTAAACAACCTACACCAATAAATCAAATAGATATTAAGAGTTTCCTTGGACATGTAAGGTATTATCAGGTGTTCATAAAATATTTTAGTAAAATTGCTGCACCCATGTTTTATTTGTTGAAAAATATTGTGTCTTTGAATGGTCTCCTCAATGTCAGCATGCTTTTGAAGTTATTAAAGAGAAATTAACCACAACTCTAGTTTTGGGAGGACCCAATTGGGGAGAACCTTTCTATATTCACATTGATGCTTCTAACATAGCCATATGAGTTGTTCTTGGACAAAAGGAAGAGGAAGACCATATGCATGCCATATATTATTCCTGTAGTTTGGTCAAAGTACTATTATTCTTAATATTGCACTAACTATTCTCCTTCTTACAAATTGATGATACCTCGTCAATTTGCCTCCTCTAACTCATCATTTACGACATTATTTTAGTCGTATTTATCCTATAAACCAATTAATGGGGTTAATATAGTCCCTTATTAGCTAAACCATCTCACCCTCTTCTATACCACTTTTACTAACTTCCTAGTCTATCAATCCATTTCATTGGATTGATTAGACCTCTCAAAACTCTCTCAAAACCCTAATTCCTCTCTAAATAAGATTAACTAGCCTAGACCTAGGTTAATTACCCTAAACCATGATTAACCTCTTCTAAACCTAGTCAAATCTTACTTTGACTCCCTAATTAACTTTTTGACTCCTTTTTAGTCCCACATGCACCAAAATTCTCCCATTTCTGAAATTGGAAAACTATAAATAGGAATAACCCCCTCTCATTTCTAAGAACTCTCCTTCTTCCTAACATAAACTATAACATTTTGCTTAGGGTTTAGAGCTTATTTCATTTATTTTATTGAGCTATTACTTTGCCATTGCACTACACACCAAGCATTGAGTAAATGGGAAGAACCATTGGCCTTGAAGCCATTAATGGTGAGCTCCCATTCTCATAATCACAAACTGATTGCTTAGAATCCTTACTAGGTTCATTTGTTAAAGCTTTCAAGAATAGAGGATTACTAAATATGTTAGGTTGCTTGTTTCTTTCAAGTTTAATGCATGTAAAGTGATGAATCCTTGTTTATTTCTTATCTGATGGTCCATTGACTAGTTTGTTAAAAGCCTTTGGGGTTTCTTTAGAGATTCTTACCCCATATTCATGCATTTTGTAACTTTTCATTGAACATAGGGGATAACCTTTATATATTCACACTGATGCTTCTAACACAGCCATAAGAGCTATTCTTGGACAAAAGGATGAGGAAGACCAGATGTATGCCAACTATTTCATCAACAAAAATCTAACCCCCATAAAGAGGAATTACAAGCTATTGTTTACTCTCTAAATAAATTTAGACATTATATTACTGGATATAAAATCTTTGTGTATATTGATCATTCAACTATAAGATATTTGATGAATAAACTAGTAGTAGGGGGCAAAATTATTCGATGGTTACTTTTGTTGCAGGAATTCAACTTAACTATTATTGATAAGCCTAGAAAGGCTAATGTTGTTGCTAATTTCCTTTCGAGATTGAATGTTTTAGGAGAAGAGGAGGAAGTCCAAGATCACTTTTTGACGACAGCACTTGTTTGTAGTATCAACTCAACCTCCATGGTTTGCTGATATTTCTAACTACCTAACTATAGGGAAGTTTCCATCTTACTTTACTAATAAATAATGGATAAGATTAGTTAAAAATAGTGCTACATACAAATGGTGTAATGGAATTTTATTTAAATGTTGTCTTGATATGGTTCTTTGTAGGTGTGTTTGAGAGGATGAAGTGTATGACATACTGTGAGCTTGTCATGATGATCATGGAGGAGGAAATTAATTAGTTAAGAGTACAATTCACAAGGTCCTTGGAGTTGGGTACTATTGGCCCTCGCTTCACAAATATGTCAAGAAGTACATCCGGGTAGTGTGATGCATGTCGAGAGAATGGGGAAGCCTAAGTTGTCAATCGAAACACCCTTAATCCTCATTTGGTCTTATGACCATTTGAGAAATAGGGAATTGATTTCGTTAGACCATTTGATCCCCCATCCTATAGGAAAGAGTACCTTATGGTGTGAAATGATTATGTCACAAAATGGGCCAGGTTCAAGCATTGGCATATGCCAATGAGGATGCTTATAGTTGAATTTTGTAAAATAGGATTATTCTTGAGATTTGTTTCCCCTAGAGCCAATGTATCTCGATAAGGGACCTCGGTTCTGTCCATGATTGAATCCTCTTGAAATATACCAAATCAAGCATAGGAAATAATCACCATACCACCCCCAATCTAATGGGTAGGTGGAAATCACAAACAGAGTTGGAGAACATTTTAACTAAAGTTGTCAATGTAGACAGGAAGAACTAGGTACCAAAACTACCAGAAGTAGTTTGGGCCTATAATACAGCCTGGAAGACCACTACCTGTTTCTCCCCATATGAACTAGTGTATGGGAAGAATCCATTATTACTATTTGAGTTTGAATTGCAGACTTGGAGGACAACAATGAAAGTTGGAATTGAGTTGGATGAAGTGCAATGTGAGAGAGTAATGCGACTAAATGAACTGGATGAAATGAGGATGAAGGCACAAAATAAAATCAAATTATTTAACATCAAAGAAAAGCCTGACATGATGCTCGTATCAAGCACATAAAGTTTAATGAAGGATATTGGGTCTTACTTTTTGACTCAAAGTACTAGCAATTTAAAGGGAAGTTGAGAACAAGATGGTTGGGACCCTACCAGATCAAAAAGGTTTATGATAATGGCTATATGAGACTACTACCGATTGATGGAGATAAGAGAAATATTCTAGTGAATGGACATAGATTAAGGATGTATCAACGTCCTCTAAATAAGGAGACTTTCACCAAAGATATGTTGCTATGTGAAGAAATGGATTCAGTGGAAGAGTTTGGATCTTCCTACCCAAGAATAGTTGTTTTTGAATTCAAATAAAGGGAGATGATCATGATTTTGATCTTCTTCCCCTTAGATTGTAGTTTTTTTGTTTATTTCATGATTTCAATAAAGGTTAGGGATGTTAATTATTAAAATGTACATTAATCACATTTATTTTGTGAATGCAGGATGTGAAATTCTACTGGTTATCCAAGCTAAACTTTCAAGGTTAAGTGCATTCTTCCTTGCTACGAATATTATCTTTTTAGAACCCCCATTGCATTTATTTAATATGATTAAATCAAAACACAATTATTGATGCATTTATTACATGCATAAATCAAAATCTCATGGAAAAAGTGGGAGGTAATGAATAATAATGAGCAAATAAACCGCATGTGTCACAATTTTGTGAAAAGGACAAGTGGCATTATCATTCATGATGATAGGACGTGAGTCATGTGATGGATTAAACCTTTCTAATTCATATTAACTTTTTTTGCCACCAAAATTTCACCAACTCAATGTGAATTAAGATCTTAGATTATAGTTCAAAATGCCATTACCTGATATTTCATGCCATTATTTTGTGTTCTTCACATAAAAATTCTACCACTTTGTTGTAACACCATCCAGATTTTTCTACGCTATGGGACAAAAGAAAAAGTTAGAACCTAAATCTGTAGAGCTCCTCCTGCGTAATGCTACTATCTCACAAGTGTTCCATGATTCAAGTTGGTTAGAATTCATTAGAAAGTTTGAAGGTTTTGATGAAGAACTGGTTGATGAATTCCTGTTAAATTTTGAAGTGACATGTTCAAAAATAGGGGGTAAAAGAGTTGAGATAAATAGTCATATTATCACTGCCATATCCGGCCTCCCAGATTTTGGACTAAAAATTGTTACAAATGCCTTGCTTTGAAAGATTTGATACCATTATTTCATGATCAAGGAGAACTTATCACAAAAATAATCCTCACTCCCTGTATTCAAAAAGGTATTAAGTGGGAGAGTTTACTAGGTCATTGGAAATAAGTAGCTAAATGGGTTAAGAAATATTTTATCTATGATGGGAAACCATCAGTACTCGGAGGTGATACATTAAAAATCCAAACTCATCTGAAGAAGGGTCACACAAACCCTAAAATTAGGGTTAATCTACTAAAATATATTGTTGAGGTTGTTATAAAAGTGGGTCAAAAATACAAGAATGGAGCTGGTAAAGCCACCCTCAAACACCTAGGACTCATACATTTGATATGTGCACATCAAGTGTTTTTCAGGCCTAAGAGGAAGATAGAAAAAATGAGTGCAGGGGAAAGTTCAAAACAAAATAAAATTAAGAAGGATCCTACCCTAGTCTCTTCAACACCACCTCCAAGTGCCCAGCCTAAATTGGAGTCAACTCCTAAGCCTTTGAATGAGGTATTAGAAGAATCTACAAGCCAGGACGCTCAGTCCTCTGACCCTCAAATTTCCAAGAAGAAGGTTACCCCACCTGCATCTACTACTACTTCATCTAGACCCAGAAGGTCTTGTGCTTCTAAGAAACATGCAATTCCTTAGTCTGCACCATCCCCTGTGGATTCCCCCAATTATAGAAGAGATTGTTGAAACTGATATTCCTTCTAACTTGGAAAATCAGTCAAATGTTGATGAGTTTACAACAAAAATTTCGGAGGAAAAGAGTCCACATGATGATATTCTAGATGTTCCTATAGCTCCACATGATGATATGCTAGATGTTATAACAACTCTACATGATGGTATGCCGACATTCCCGCATCTTTGGAAATCGAGTCTAAAGCTCCAAAAAACCTGCAGCAAATATAGACCATAGCTCCAGAAACTATTACAATGGAGATTGGTGGTTAGGAACCGCATGGAGATGAAGTGCTAAGGCATTACCAGGATGAAATTTCCTCTTTAAAAGAAAAGTTGAAAGGTATGGAAGATACTAATTTGTCTTTACAAACTGAATTTGTACAAATAATTGTAGAGAAGGTTAAAGAAATTACTACTTTAAAGGTAGAAGTTAGTAGTCTCAAAAGACAAAGGAATATTGGTCTCAAAGCATGGAATAATTTATCTACTCGTTTTGACCAATTATCTCTTCAAAATAAAGAATTGGAAAAGGAAAATAAGAAACTTAGAGGAGATATTGAGGCTAATACAAGTGATAAAAAGAAGTTAGAATCTATTGTGGACTCTGTTTGTCCTATGGCCTACAAACTTCTAGCCTATAGGAAACCCTCCTCTGTATTTATAGTATGTTTATTCAAGAATAATTTTATGCCTGAAAATTGATGAGGATGTGTAGTAGAGAACCCTATGAGGCCCTAGATGGAAAAAAATTCTTGGAAATATATCAAAAGAGTACTCCTGAGATTTAGAATTTGTTGTGTGAATTTTACCTTCACAATATGTTGGTTACTAATGTTCCTGATTTCTTCATTAATTTGTTTGTGGGGGAATTTAAATTAAAGGATTTTCAATCATTACTTAGAAACCAAATTGTATGGGGTGAGAAAACAAAACTTTTCAATTAGACAACCCGAACTATAGGTTTCTACATCAGACCTACCCATCACAACGATGTGTCTATGAAGAAAGATTTCAGGTCTCTTTACTACTAGGATGGCATAGGAAAGAATACTTCAAAGGCTTTAGCAAAATGTGTTCAAGATTTTGAGGTTTACAATCAATGAAATTTTGGTGAAGCACTACAAGATTTTGATAAATGATGGGATACATTGAGCCTACCATTGAAAATAAGGGAAGTGATCTCTCCCCAAAACCTCAGTTGGAGCATGAGGAGGGGGAGACACTTGTTGAAATCAACTGAAAGTTGTCAAAGAAAAAGGTGAATAACAAGTATAATGATGAGTGGGTTGGAACGCATGTGAGACCACCCCTTATCTTGAGTCCCATGAATACCTGGACAGAATAATGCTGCCCAATCTCATGATAGCTTTACAACATGGGCATAGATTATCTTAGGCACTCATGGGTGTAAGGGAATAAAGAAACAATATGCAGACCAGTTCGAGGAATATGACATGGCACAATAAATTGGACAAAGAGAAGGGAAGAGATGAGTTTGCATGAGGAAATACAAAAGGTAAAGTGTAGGGGAGATGATGAGTGTATGAATTGACCTATTATATCATATATATGGCTATTGATTTATTCCTAAAAATTTTGATTCGTGCATGAGGGATGTTCTATATAGTTATATCCTAAGTAAGGTTGATGCATTTCTCTTTTTTTTGTTGCATGTGAACTCTTGACCGTAGAAATTCCTACTAACTGCTTTTGTGAGTGATGTGATGACATATACATGATAATAATGTGCATCTACTGATAATTTTGGCAAGTTATAATCAAGAAGGCCGAGTCTTTTTCCATCACTCCATCATGGATGATTTTCCCATAAACAACCTACCAACAAGGAACCTATTTTTAGCTATATTACAGATTCCATTAAGATTTAATGAGGTTGTTATTGGATAAATTTTCTACCTATAATCATGGCATGTTTTTTAACTAATTGGGTCTATAAAGACACCTTCTTGAAGACAATTTCATAGTAGTTGATGATAGTAATTTACAAAGAAAATTTTATATTAGTTGGTATTTACTTTCAATCTCATACTGAAATATGTTTTAGAACTCATTTGAATCAATATAGTCGATGTTATTTTGAATATATTTTGGTGTTAAGAGTACCTCAATCCTAAGGGAGAGAAAGGGCCCACTCGACCAAGGTGATTGGAGGATTTATGTTTCATGCATGATCGTTATTTTTGATAAGTTCAAGTTTTAATGCTTTGATTTGAATGTTTATTTGAATGCAATTACTTATTTCCTTGCTTAGTATATTTCCTTACTACTATTTCAATTCAATGTGTGTTATTTCAATTTGGTGTGTGTTATTTCAATTCAGTGTGTGCATTTCAAATTTAGTTAAAGTATTTCCTTTGAAAGCATTTTTATTACAACAACATTGTTTTAGTAGCTTAAATGTATTTCCTTTCAGTAGTTTAGCATCACATTCACTTTCTCGTAGATTAGAGGAAACAAGAGAACCAAAACCCCCCAAAGAAGAACTACCACAACAACTGAGTTGCATAAGACTTCATTGCATATATCCTAGGACATAGCCCTGGTTTTATAATGACACCAACAATCAAATTTGTTGGTTAAATGATTGGAGATTACAATGACTTGCTGACATGTGATAACATTCTAGTTGATGCACGACTACACTCTAGTTGACACTTGAATACACTCATCTTATTTTTCTTGATGCTCGTCACATGGTTTTATTGTCACACACCCAGGGACGTTCACCTTTGAAATGAAAATTCTTCACGTAAAATCCACCCATGTTATGCAAGTGCTTCCAAGATTTTTTCTAGTGAGTTTCCACCTCCAATTTCCTAGAGGCCTCTTAAAACTATCACTACTAGAAAGTCTTGAGAAAATTTTCTTCCTAGGTGCTTTGTGGGAAAAATGAGTGTGCATTCTTCATTTAAGATTCAACTTCAAAAAAATGCTTTTAGAACCCCATGTGATGTTGGGAGATCATAACCCTAGAATTGGAAATATTTTGGAGCCTACTACATGGTGAAATAAGTAAGGTAAAGTTTTTGGGGTATAGAAAGTGGAAACCTTTCCGACACTTTGGCGTAAGGCGGTCTTTCTACATAGGAATTTTAGATTGGAGGTTTCAGACACCTCAAGTGGATTTTTACCGTAATTTTTTTTTTCAATTGAGAGCACATTCAATCCTATTCATGATCCATAAGTTGGTTTGGTTTGTGTTTGTTGAAAAATCTTCCTGTAACTTAGCTCACCGACACATCGCCCTAGGAAAAATGAAGGTATGAGAAAAAAATATTGAATCAATCATTTTAATACTTCCTAAGTAGTACCATTGGATTAATTTTCCTATTTCCATGTGAAATCATAGACTATATGGCCAAAATTGACTAAGTACAGACTATGGGGTGAACAAAATACTCCATGTGCAAAACAAGCAGTGTAAATGAGGTTTCAAAGTGCGCCTTGGTGTACGACACAATTTACATGCACCATTGCACCCTTGACACAATTTTAGGGTGAAATTTAACCTCATAAGTGTTCCTCTATCTGATTCATGGAGAAAATAACAAGCAAAAACTCAAAAATCAAATAAAAAACATAAGGTGGAAGGTAAAAGTCAAGTTTCCCTTGCAAGTGGGACCCACTACACCCACCGTGGCACAATTTGAACCTATAAATACACCAAGGAACACTTTTTAGGTACAATTGCACCCAAAAAGTAGGCCACAAGTTGGTGAAGGCACTCATTGAGCATGCAAATGCAAAAAGTGGAAATGCACTTGGAATTTGCATAGTACATTCTCCACTTCCACCATAAAACTTACCCACATAATTTCAAAAATGACATTAAAAATAGAAAGACACCCATTAAAGTAAAATTTGAATCTAGCTATTCATCCCTCCATGCTTGCAAAACCCCTCATGTGCCCTAATAACACCAATAGGCGTTTTGCACATATCTCATGACCACGTGAACCAAATCAACACAAATTTTAACCATCAACTCCCATTGAAAATTACTTTGTGATGATATATGGTTAATGGAATGATATTTCTCAATTAAAAATGTATTCATGACCATTTTTATAGCTCTCATACCCTGTTTTTCTTAAAATCATAGATTTTGCAAATGAGTTTGTGAAAAATCCCTACAGAGGAAGACTATCAAACTTGGAAAATCTTTTTCTCTCATGAATATATCTGTTTTGAGAAATTGGTCATGATATAAAATGAAGGATTGCTGTAATTTTGAGAAAAATTCACCATTATTTAGTGAAGCCACTTGTAAACCCCATGTGCTAAGAAAATTGTTTTATCATTTTCTCTCAAACCACACGAGAGAATTCCTTCAATCCCTCACCGATACCATTCCAAAAAATCAAAAATCACTCAAATTAGATAAGAATTCATCCCACATTGATGAATCAAATTTTTTTCCTTCCTCCATTAATGCCATTTTGTAAGCTTTCCCCTTCAACCAAAATTTGTTTTTAAATTTCCCGTTGATTCCGATCAAGAAATCTCACTAAATTTGGAGTCTCTACTGCCTCTTGGGAATAAATTTCCAATGAATCAAGTCACATCCAATTTCGATTTTATTTACTCTTGTTTTCCCCAAAATATAGATTCAAGTGATTGTAACATTAAAATCCACTCAATTTTGTAGATTTTAAAAAATTGTTAGGAAATCCATTTTCAATTACACCATAGCATTCTCACCACTTTCGAGGACCAATAAGATCTTGAAAACACAAAATGTAGCTCTACTACTATGGATACGATCCTGTTTCAATTCTAGTGTTTGTGTAACCAAATATTGGAGACAAAAACATGGAACATGTGGATTTAAATGATCTAAAGTGGAAGATGGAAGAAATAAACTCATTTTCTAACCTGAGTAAGAGTGCACAGGGAGGATTGTTGATCACAAAACATCCCATAGAATCATTCAAATATTTTCATGATGGGAACCATGGTTGTGTTATATTCTCAATCTCCATTCAAGAGGCATGATATGAAGTGATAATATTATGTGTGAGGGCATTATCCATTCAGTTATGGCTTGATGTCATCACACAAGGAGGAAGTGTCCCCATTTTAGAGGATTGTTATGTTTTTCCAAGGATTCTCAAGAATATCTGATATCATCAAATCCAAGAGGGCTCATGGTTACCAAGTCCAGGTCATGTGTGGTATGAGTGCATTATTCATGGTGATCATAAGATGAGTGTTTTCTCATATGCAAGAAAGGAGATCATGTTCCCTCTCCCTCTTTCCCCACTATTTATCTCACATTTTTCTCCTCTCGAGCTCATACATTTCTCCCTTTCTCGCTTATAGTTGCAATTATAATAAGCATGTTTTTACTCTTTTATTGGCCTATGAACACCCCCAAGAGTTAGAAACAACATACATAATCTATATTTCAATAAATGGAAGCCACCCCATCTTAAAATGGAGGGATTCAATCCCACAAGAATTGATGAAGCACATAGTTTTCCTTGACAAAATATTTTTCCAACTATTTTTGGTGCCCACTGTGGGGCAGATTTTACTATCTTACACCCTATAATGATCCAAAAATCCATAAAATTTTGTAAAATACAAAACCTGAAAATATGAGATTCATCGTTTAAATACCCATTACTGATTTATGTGGAAAACCCTTCAAATCGCACAAGTGAATTTTCATATCCATGGCTGTAAAATTTCCTATTCCTAAATGAAAAATCATTTACAAGCTGGAAGACAAAAGAAAAAAACATATGTAACCAAGTAAGTGATATTTTAGTCTTTCATTTTCTTATATTCAAGTTGTAAGAACAAGTTGATTTTATACTTGCTCCCATATAGATTCCACGACATGTACATAAAGGTCCATTAGAAACTCTACCTCCAAGTCTTGATACATCTCCACTCTCTCTACCACAATTGAAAAACTCTTCCTCCAGAGATGGTTGCACCAAGTACCTTGGGAAAAAACATTGATCCACTAGCGTTGGCTCCTCCACTTCATGAATTTCCTAGAGGATTAAGAAAGAAATTTCCCAAGTTCTACAGAGATGGAAAACAAAGTTTAGATGAGCATATTACAACCTTTATCACAAATTGTAATGTTCTTGGAGTGTCACATAAAGATGTTGTTATTCAACTATTCATGGAGTCATTTCAAGACATTGTTATAGAATGGCTCTACTTCTTTCAACCTCTTTCAATTAGTAATTGGGAAAATGTGAAAGCTAAGTTTGAAGCACTATTTGAGTCAACAAAGCAGATGCTCATGCCCTTCTCGCTCAATTGAATCATATGAACAATGAACCAAAAGAGTCCATGAAATAATTTGTGGACAAATTCAACAAGTTGATTAACAAGATTCCTACCGGTGCTCGTCCTAGTATAGATAATTAGAAGAGTTTCTTCATAAATGACCAGCTTTCTTAAAGTTGGGTTCATACTACGATCTTGTATCCAAATATTTTAGCAAGAGCCAAACTCAACTCAAGAATTATCATATAGAGTTTTTAAATATAGTTGTATTCATTCAAATATCACATGCTAGGTGGACAATGACATGCAGTTTGAGGCCTTTTTAGAGTAGTGCCAATATCGATGGTGATGGGGGTGCCTAAAACCTAACCAATGTTTGTTTTATAGGGTGAACCACCCACAGCTAGGGTTTGAGACCTCATTCAAGATGTCCAGATAGCTTCGTAGCATGATAAAAAATAGTATTTAACAATGACACACAATTCCAAGTAGGTGACCATCTTAGGAAGTTACGATCTTGAATTCAAGAAGGTTTAAGACCATATACAAAGGTCAAGACTGCACAATAAGATCATAAAAATTTATATGGTTACGTACTAAAATGTTTACACCTTAGTAAAATTATGTAAAATTTAAGATTAATGAAATGTGTACACTAAAAGGATGTAAGAGTTATCTACAAGAGACTATTTTGATTAATTAACTTATAATATTAATGATCAATATCATAACACATTAATACTTGTAATTGATGTACTAAATAAGATATAAACTTGAAAAAACAAGGGGATGAGTACACTTAGCTGATTACAAATGGTTTTGAAAGGTTTTGGGTGTGTATACTAATGGAACAAGGAGATATGGGACTGACGATGCTTCATTTTTGGAATTGTGATTGGAAGTTGACTTGGCACAAAAATGTACAACTCTTCTAGGATCATATTGTAAGGTCTTTATCCTTATGTACCGTCTTGAATCTATTTGAATTTAAGCTCTGCAACTTCTTGAGATGGTTTCCTACTTGGAATTATCTTTTTTTCAAACCATAATTTATGATCATGTTGTGAATCTCTTTGAACATCTTGAATGAGGTATCAAACCCTAACCATATGT
The DNA here is from genome assembly GCA_018340775.1 of Taxus wallichiana var. yunnanensis. NCBI lineage: Eukaryota > Viridiplantae > Streptophyta > Pinopsida > Cupressales > Taxaceae > Taxus > Taxus wallichiana. The sequence goes on from CM031238.1 coordinate 318,073,791, forward strand.
AGAAGACCCTACAAAATTAAAATAAGTTGGGTTGTGGTCACCACTATGCACCGCCAACATTGGCACTACTCCGAAGAGGCCTTAAAATTCATTCCATTCTCCACTTAGCATGTGATATTTGAATGAATGCAACTATGATTTTACAACTCTCTTTGATAATGCTTGAGTTGAGTTTGGATCTTGCTAAAATACTTGAAGAAGGTATGTTTGAGTGTTTGTAGATGGAATGAGTTAACCCCTTGACATGGTAAAAATATTCAAACATATAGTGTTTTTTTCCTAATGACTATTGTATACAAGGAAAAACTCAGCAAAGTGAAAGACAAACAAATAAACTACTGCAAACCTTTCTCCAAGATCTTCTTGTAACCTTAATGATGAAATTGTTGAAGTGCACACACACTTGTTGAATTTATTATGGTTGTTGGATTGTGGATGCTCTAAATTAATCTCCAAATGAAGGAATGATGCTACAAGTAGGAAATAGACACGAGGATGCAAATTTGAATGGAAAATGAGTAGAGGTTGGCTGCAATTACACAAAGCTTCCAAGGATTGTTTGTGAAGGATATGGCCTGTTATTTATAATTAAAGGAGAGGTCATGGAGTGGTTGAAGATTTTTAATGAGATCATGAATGCATATTCTTAAAATAGCATTGGAGGAGGTTATAGTAGTTTGAATGGATTGAATATCCATTAAGGGGTAGTAAATTTTCAGTTGGTAATAATTTTTTTCCTGGAAAGTTGTTGTGCAAGCAAGTTTGTTGCTTCCACATTTGTAGGATTATAGAAGTGGAGTTGAGTGGGGTGAATAAAATATTGAAGTGAAGCTTAAGTTGAGGATGAATAATTAATTAACCATTTAATTAAATAATTACTTAAATAAATTAGCTAAGGACCATAGGAATATATTTTAAGTGTAATTAGAATTAATTTAATTAATTCTAAAGGGGATGTGATATATTTAATTGAATTAAATATTGAAGGGATGAATACTTAGATCATGATAGAATTAATTTAATTAATTATAAAGGAATGTGGATTTAACATATTATGCGAATGATACAAATAACTAATAATAGGCTAGAAATAGGTATGTATTTTTAGGGTGTCTACATTTACCCCTCTTTAAAGTGTTATTATGAAGTAATATCATTTTAAAGATAGTAGAAACATGTAGATTAGCGAGTGGAAGACAAGGAATAGTGAAGTATTTATATTCCCTAATGAGTGTGGATACTAAGAGGATGCCCTTAAGTGGATGGATGACACAATAAAGTGATGGATAAGTGTTTGATAGAAGGAAAGGAATAAAATGAGGAAGGGAGGGTTTTTTCTTGTAGCATGAGATTTCATTTAGATAGTGAAATTTAGAGAAACCTTAGTTTGTTGTTGGACAATAGAGATGTCACCATGATTATGAAGGAATCATGATGTGTAACCCATTATGTGTGTAAACAAAAACATGCAACAAAGAAAATAGAAAAAGGAAAACAAACCCAATATACACCATAACTACGAAGAAGCCAAGATGATAATGAAATATGTGTAATTAGTCTAAAAATAATAGCAACAATGCAACACAAATTTAAAGGAAGACAATTAACTATGCCCCTAATGCATGCCACAATGATAAGTAAGCAGATTTAAATGCCCCCAAGAAAGGATGTTGAAATGCAAGGGGATTAGGATCAGACCGAAGAGTAGAGTTAAATAACTCCTCATGAAACTCTTGTTGGATCCACATTGAATATTGATATGAGAATAAGAAGGGTCATTTCCCCAAGCAAGGATGCTGAAATTCATTGGAGGGAATGAGAGATGAGATTTCCCAAGCAAGGATGCATGTGAGGGAGATGATTGATTTAAATTTCCCTAAGCTAGGATATTGACATACAAGGGATGAGATAATTTGTTGTGATAGTTGTAAGATTATTGGAACAATTGCTAGGGTAGGAGTAAATTATCTAATTTCATTGATTTGTGTTGGTTTGTTGAGAATTTTACATTTTTAATATTTTGTGATTATCTCGAATGTTTTTGATGATTTTTTCGATATATATATATATATATATGATTTTTTGTTGATTTTGAATTTTTAGATTTTTGGTTATTTTATCGAATCAATGAATATTATGATGTTTGATTTGATTTGGGAGTGATTTTAAAGTCTTTGACGAATGATTTGATGAAATATTTGCTTAAATTAGATAAAGTGAATACCCAAATGCTAAGACTCTTGATGTACTTTGGATTTGATTAATATGTGAACAAAATGAATGTTTAGCATAAAATAGTTTGGATTGATCGATACATGAACAAGGTGAATGTTCAATGTATGAAAGTTGTATTTGATGAATATGTGAACAAAGTGAATGTTCAACGTGTATCAAGGATTGGATGTAAGGTTGATTTAACACGTGAACAAAGTGAATGTTCAATGTATAAAGGATTTGATGCAATTATGATTTATCATGGATGTATGACGATTTATCATGAATGTGTGATGATTACATGTTCGGCTTAGATTTTATGTTCGTAGCTTATCTTTTATTCATGATTTATGATGACCGTATTAATTTTATTTTATTATTGCAATGTTATAATTAAAACCATGATTAAAATCAAACACAAAAGAAACTCGAAAAATAATGAGGATATTGCAAAGAAACCCTTATGCATACAAAAATACATACACACTAAAATTATATACAAACCATGATGCTAAAGAAAATATAGACACTAAATTAACACGTAAAAAAACAAAAATTTAACACAAATATTAATAATGATATCTTATTATCACCCTAATGTGTTCCACAAAGAAGAATGAGCATATGTGATTTCCCCCGGACAACAATATGTGCAAGGAAATTATATTGGACCAAAGAGCGAAGTAAATACTCCTCATGAAACTCTTATTGGATCCCATTGAAGCTTAATCTAAAAATGGATTGGGTCAATTTTCCAGGAAAGGATAAATTTGAGGAAAAACATGAAAACCAAATTCTCCCTAAGAAAGGATACACATGAAGGGTTGATTGATGGTCTTGTTTAAAAGAAATGATACATACAAAGGGTAAGATAAGTAATAATCATAGGATAATATTGAATGATCATTAGGATTATAGTGAAACAAAAATATTGTTTAACTGTGTTAATAATCACTTTTGATTTTTGTGAAACATTTTTGAATGTTTTTGGATTTTGAACGCTTTATATTGTTCGGGATTTTGTCTTTTCTAGATTTTTTTGGATATTTGACTTGGTAAGGAGGGAAATTTCCACACTAATTTTTAAAAAAGATTTCAGTCCAATGGTAGAATGGATTATAGATGATAAAGTGATGATATCCTACTCCATTCTTAACTCCACGCAACTAGTAAGATGTGAGGGCTCAACACCAAGAGCCAAGAAGGACGTGAGACAAAGGAGATAATGATATGAAAATGAAGATGATGGATGCCAAGACACAAGGTGTAATAATAGTGCATTCAAGAGAATGTGACTCATCCCCAGTCAAGATTATCTGATCGATTCCAAGATGATTCACTTTATAGATCTTGACTAGACTTAGATCCATTGATGACCTATTGATTGGTAAGATCTAGTTTAAGGACTTTTTGTCTCTCTTAACATGAGAAAATTCTTGAGATGTATATGATTAAGAAATTTTGATTCAGATCTTTAGAAGGCTTTATTTTTTTAAAATTTTCTAAATTAACCCCTTACATCTTGCCCTATGCAACTAGTAAGAGGAGAGTGCTCAACACTAAAGACAAAATGTATGTGAGTAAGTATACCTTCCTTCATTCCCAACCTCACACTACTAGTTGAAGTGTGGGATCATCACTAAAGACTGTGAAGGATCAAAGGTGTAATAAGTGATTTATTTTTGTAGTTTGGTTGAATTTTCCTTGTTTGTTGATATGATGCTTCTTGGGAGGAAATTTTTCCCCAAGTCTTAACCACTTTGCGACTAGTAAGACACAAGGGTTCAAAGCCATAGATTGATATGGATGGTAAAAATATATGGTTGAATAAGTTTAGTGATTTTTGTTAAAAAAGAGATCTTATTTGGAAGGATGATTTTTCTATCAATAAGTTTCTAGACAAGACTGTAGGTAAAAATATCTAGAATAATATAAACCATAATAGGGATGAGACACACAATGCCTAAGATGAACAATATTAACCTATGTTGTATAGGTGAAGAATGTGGAGAGATGATGATGTCATGATTAAGATATCTACCAATGGATGAAACAATTAAAATTGTTTGTTAAATGAGTTGACCGTGCAAGCGGCCTCCCCTAGTGTGGAGAGTACCTGTGGATAAGATGTTTTTGCTTCTACGTTTTTTATTTTCATATAGTACATTGATGATGGGTTTGATATGGATTTTTATTCTCTTTTTATGCTTTTTGATTTTTTTGAGTTTTTGCAAATGAGGGTTTGCAATGGACTTATCATCATGAAAGAAGTCCATGTTTAGGAAATTTGAATGGTCCTGATTTACAAGACTTGAGTGGATGAGGTCGATGTCAACATAATAGTTCAAAATATTTTCAATAAATTTATGATTTGATCAGTCCTAATTTATGAGACTTGGGTGGACGAGGTCCAAGTCAACGAGAAGATAATTTGACTACTTTTGACATATGATACTTGGGAAGACTAGGTCTAAGTTGACAGTATGTGATTGGATATGTTTTTGATGAGATTGAAAACCTATGTGATGTTAGAGGTAATTTGTGAATATGGAGAATATGTTGAAATTCATATTCCCTAATACCTTTGTGAATGATTTTCAATGTAGGTGGAATAAAATATTTAAATGATTGGCATTTTAAAAGGTTCTCTACATCAATACAAACTTCATCCGTGAATGTAATGTTGTGAAGAGTGAAGGATTGATGTATATATGGGCATCTTGTAGGTTCTTGTAGGTTGTGGAGAATTTCAATGTTTCTCCTTTTAGGCATTGAATTAATGTTTTTGATGATAGAGGTGTAATAAAATATTGAAATGGTTGTGTGAGGATACCCCTAGGAATACACATCTCATGGAGTGCATGTATATGGATATATTGACACACATATATTTTCGTTGGCTAATTAATAGTGTTATGTAAAACAAAAGAATAATTTAAAGTGGAAAACTGTTGTGAAACATTATTAAATTCAAGATTGATCATTTGAGGTATTATGGACATGGAAGGATACATTGTTGCAAGTGTCCAAACTTGTTATTGTTGTGTCTCTACAAAAATACTAGGGATGTTGGGTGTAGGATCTATAATTGAAAGGATATACTATAGCTCAACAATTCTTGATGACTAGCCCTCTTTTTTAGAGTATACATTTGTATCATGGGTTAGAAATGAGTCTTGGATCATGTTCAAGTTCCCGCTTGATGTTCAAAGAAAATTTTATCAAATAATTTCAATTTCCCATTGAAATAACGAAAGAACATCTAGAGGAGAGATTAATTGGTTTTAGTTTATAGATCCTTGACCCTTGTCGTCTTGATCTCATTGAGTTTTACCATGTAAAGAATTTTGGAAAACATTCAACTCTTCACTAGAATTTGTAGTAGTTGACGTGTTTTCATTTTTGATAGCTTCATTGTCTATTTCTATTTTGATGACTCCATCATCAATTAAGTCTTGAACATAATTTGGCAAAGAATTTAATAATGATATGTAGAGTGGTGTTTGATGCAAAGGTGGCATTCATAATATTTCAATTATTTATATGACTTAGGCTTGGGTTCCCCTTTATAGAAAGGTCTTGTGATTGGATATTTTATCATTTTAGCCTTTGTTAATTGATGAAAGAAACTAGAGAGACTTTCTTTGAGGGGTGTAAACTGACATTTGACTTTGCACAGAGTAGTGTCTTCACTAGGTTATATGATTGTATTTTTGGTTGATCACTTATTAAGTTAGTAATTCATATGAGAGATTTGTTTCGACATCCCATAAAGTTTTTTGAGTAACTCGTCATTTGATGTCTTGTGTGTACCTACCATTGTAGTAAAGAGAAAAAGTAGAGTGAAAAGGAGGTTCAGAACTTGGAAACTTGTTTGATGTGTTTATATGTTGACAAAGTGAATGCCAAGATATAAGGGGTAGTGATTAAGTAGATGTGCTTAAAATTTGGTAAAGTGAATATGAACATATAAGATTAGGAAAGTTGAATTGATTGATCATGTTATAGTGATGTCAAAAATGTGCTTAAATTTGTGACAAAGTGAATGTCAAAAATAAAAGACTTAGAGATGAAAGTACATGCTCAAACTTCAACAATGTGAATGTTAAAGTGAGATTCTTAGATCAAAATTCAATAACTTGAATGTTAAAATGAGAGGCTTAGAAAATAAAAATTGATTTACTCAACTCTTAACAAAGTGAATGCTAAGATAGAAGATATTAACAATGAAGATCAATTACTCAACTCTTAACAAAGTGAATGCTAAGATAGAAGAGTGTAAAATGAGATTGATTTACTCAACCCTTAACAAAGTGAATGCTAAGATGGAAGAGTTTAAAAATGAGATTGATGACTCAACCCTTAACAAAGTGAATGCTAAGATGGAAGAGCTTAGAAATGTGAGATTGATTACTCAACCCTTAACAAAGTGAATGCTAAGATGGAAGATATTTAAAAATGAAGATCAATTACTCAACCCTTAACAAAGTGAATGCTAAGATAGAAGAGCATGAGGATATTTTAAAATGAAGATCAATTAGTCAACCTTTAACAAAGTGAATGCTAAGATAGAAGAGCATGGAAATGAGAGTGCCTAAAGTTTAACAAAGTGCATGTTAAACTATTAGATGTAAAATAGGAAAGTTCTTAGAGTTTAACAACATGAATGTTAAACTAGAAGACTTAGGAAAATGATAGAGCAATTGCTTAGAGTCTAACAAAGTGAATGTCTGACCAAAATACTTATAGATAGAAATGGTGGATATTCTTGACCTTGATTAAGTGAATACCAAAGGTCGAGACTCAAAATGCAAATTGATTTATTGATTATGATTGTGCTTGATCCTTGATAAAGTGAATATCAAAGATCAAGAATTGGATTGAAAATAGATGTGCTTAAATAAGGGTATGGGTATCCCAAAATTAAGACTTAGACATGATATAAATTAGGTGGTGTGCTTAAACTTTGGGAAGCAAACCCAAAGTGAAATACTTAGATGTAAGACATCCAATTTGGAAGGGGTATCCAACAAGAATGTGTGAAGTTTGAAAAGAGATTGGATTTAAATGAAAATGGAATAAAATGTGATTCATGAGAAGATGTGAAGTACAAATTAAACCAATTTGAGAATGTGGACAATAATGATGATGGTAAGGGGGATTTTGTCAAGTAACTTTTCTCGATTGGTCAAGCTTATTATATATAGTTCTCTCCCTAGATGCCAAATACTTGTTTGAATAAGCACGATACACCATTTCTAGTCACCGTATTTAATTTACCCTTGATTCGATGAGAAATATTTTACTCCGCTCAAAGAATCAAACCAGAGCCATCACTATGGATAGAACTAGCTCTAATAATCATAAAAGTTATACTAGTCAAGTAAGTGGGGATCCATTTTCATTGGACCTTTCACTCAAGGTGTAAACTATGTGATTATTTGAATGTTTTTGAAAAGTTTTGAAAATAACGATGTACAAGAAATGGGGGTAGCACCGTATCTAACTTGAGAAGATTCTTATTAGGGGGAAATGAACCCCAAATGGTAAAGGAGGCGTAAGTCTCAAATATGTCATAGTAGAATAAGGATAATTATGTATAGACTATAGAGGGGTCATAATATGATATAAAATTGTAGTGTGATAGACCTAATAAAAGTAGTATGCTTAGAGTACATGAAATTATATTTGAATTGGAGTGATATTGATTTTTGTGTGGTTGTGATTATTTACATATTAATTGATTTCTAGATGTTTTTAATGCATAAAAATAATAGGTATGTAAGGATTTGCAACATGTAGACTATTTTGATCTAATTGACTTCCAACATCAATTCGCATGACTAGAATAATGCATTCAAACATGAAATTATTAATAAACAATAAGTATCTAGTTTAAATACACAATAGGATTTATAAACATAGATAGTAAGGATTATTATAGAATATTCTAGGTGTGTAAGGAAACAAAATAGAAGGACTGAACTCGTAGATTTTATAATGGAGATTCTAGGACTAAAAATAAATAGGAGGACCGTAAAACTATTGTAAGGTCCATATTGGAACTATATAATCTTGAACTGGAGTTGTATGGTTTTATACCCTTTAACAATATGGATCTCAGTAACTTCTTGTATGTTTTGATTTTATGGAAATGATGCTTGTTTATGTCACTCTTTCTTGCATAGATTTTAGATGACCTATAATAATCAGTAATAAAGTAGATACCCTAAGAACATATAAAACACTTACTCGAGCATTATCAAATGAAAAGATAAAATATGGGCATCCCTTTGAGGTTGGACTACCCTTTCCATTTTAAATTTTAGTTGTTAAACCAATCCAAGTGTTGCACTACATGACTTCATTTTGGGATCAAGCCTCATGTTGTTCTTTTAGGTGCTTTATTAAGTTTGTATAAATAACCATCCCCTTGAGGGTGCCCTTGTGTCTCTTAACACCAAGATTGTGGGCTACCTATATGGTATATAATGTACTTAAAATGTTAATAGTGATGTGTGGGTGCCTTAGCTATGTGACCTAACCATTTATTGATTGAAACCGTTGTCAAATGTTTGGAGCGATTTTTCTCTTACTAAAACATGACTTCTCACCTTTGAATGCTTATAAATGGATGAAGATAGACTCTTTGGCCTGGTTGAGTTCTTTAAACTTGTAATAGGGATTTATATAGATGATGTGGAATGGATTTAGGAAGATTTATGAACCCTTTGAGTGCTCTTAGATATATATTTGTAATGTTATCTAGTAAAAATTTTAGGTGAATTCTAAAGTGATATTGAATTACTTATATAGACTTTTTTAGGTGAGATATTATTATAAGAATAACCCGAGAAGATAAAATGACCCAAAGAATGATTTGAAATTGAAAGTAGAGTTGGTGATTATGAAGGGGTGGGATTATACAAGTTGGCCAAGTATAAACCCTAAATCCCAACCCTTCGTACATTTTTAGTCTAGAGAGAGAAAGATGAAAACAAGGTTGTGACATGAATATAATATTTTTTATATTTCTTTGATTGAATAATATTCTCAAAATTAATGACAACGTAAAGTGTAAAGATAATCAATTTGTATAATATCTATAGAGATGAGGATATTGGATTCTCGAATGTGAACATTTTTCTTAGCAAGGATACATGGTCAAAATTTCACTACAAACGGACTTGTTACCAAATTTTAGTGTCTACATTCCCCCTTTAAGTGTGTAATTGAAAATTAAATTCTTAAAATAAAAATACATGAGTCTACACACACACTTTTCCTTCGCTCAAGGTATTTCTCGATGTGTTGTTGTTGGCATGTTCCATGATGAAACTTGAAACACAACGTGTAGTTTATGCATATGATAGAAAGTGAAATTTAACTCAAAATATAACTAATGTTTTCAATTTTGAAAATTACAACAAGTATGAAAAAGAGATGCAAAATATATAAGTAATACACCTATTCATTTTTGGAGGGAGGAGCTCTTACTATTGTCATGCCTTAGAGAGTTACAATTTAATTATGGAGATGTCAATGGATTAGGGGTGATTAGTCCCCAATGTTTTGATATAAGATATAGTAAAGAAGAGGAAGGATTTAGACTACAAATAATCCACTCACTTTGATGCATACATGATTTGAGAATTTGATGAGAGAGGAGGAAAGAGTAATCTATGAAGCTCACAATTTTTCTTCAATGATTTTCAAATTTGGTAATTTGGTGAGAGAAGAGGAAAGAGAAATCTATGAAGCTCACAATGTTGATTTGATGCTTTCCACTAAACCCACAAACCAAACCACTATAGATGGACCTATGCCTAATTTTCTCCAACTTAAAAACCAAATCTTGGAAGGAATGGACATTTCCATGCCTTCATACGGTGTTATTGTGATTGAAATGATCATGTATAATTATGGAATATTAATGGGGATAAGGAGGTGCATATTTCCAAAATTAGTCTTGTAACTGAATCTAAATAGTATTATAAATAATGCATGAAGTAATCATGACCCATGTAAGTTACTCAAAATGTGTCATTTGTATCGATAATTGTATATAAATAAAAATTGAGTGATATTACCCTCTATTTGTTACATATGAAATGGTGAAGTCCATACCATTTTCATGTTATACTATACGGTTTTGAACCTTCCTAAATTTATCCAAATTTCAACATTTGTGACCTTTTTGAGGATCTAATACCTATCAAATATATTCTTGTATCCAGTATCTATTTGTAGCTATAGAAATATCTTATTGAATTCACCCTCTTTTGAGGTGTGTGTGATCAAAAATTTGATTTCCCATGTATGAATATTTGATAATCTACATAGGATTTCATATGTGGCTAAAGTGGTGGCCATAGTTGAGAACCTATAATTGCAAAATGGGTTTCACATAGTGGTAACCATTACACGAAAAATGACATGTGATAAGAACAGAGTAAGATTACATGCGTAAATTAACTAGTAATGTGAGAGGAAAACCATCAATCATGTCATACTCAATAGTAAAACAAGTATATAATCAACATGACAAACATGTTCAAGCTATAACAAAAATAATGGTGTAATCATCAGATTAAACTAGCATAGTAAGGTCATAGAACCAACAATGTATAATCAAGTAAGTAGTAACATGTAGAAGCATAGTCATATGTAAGCATATATCCATAAACATGGGAAACCTATGGTGTTATAAGACAATTGATCTTGCACTGTAGTCTAGGATTAACATGACATAGTTAGGTGCACCGATACTTCACCTAAATAAAAGTCTAAGTGATCATTCAAGCATGCACAACTCTACCAGAACCTTTACGTGTTGACTATCAAGATGAAAATCCCGCACACATGGTTACCACCACATACATGCATACCATATAGAGAATACATATTCACATAAATGTACCACATGTAAGGAAAATCATACATAACCTTAAGAGATTTGATTATTCATTTATAAATCATGATCTAGGAAAATCTCACAATTCATACGTAATAAATGCTTACATATATCCATGTCAATATCCAACCAATACCATAATATTTAATACAATACTAGACAATCTATGACTCCTCAGGACTTTACAAGACTCTTCATGACACATCAAGACATTACATGACATACTAAAACATTCTTAGATGCCACTATTCTCTCCAAACATTGCTATTATTACATGGATACTATAAGTATTTATAGGGTGGGAAATTTTCCTTCACCACTTGATCATGCTCTAGTCCAAAAATAGACCAATACTATACATAGAATGCATGCTCTAAAACTCACACTTATCTATATTTGGACTCAAACCTATGGTTCTCTAAAGGTAGTATTATTTCTTCTGAAGCTCTATTTCCATCCCATGCACTATAAATAGCTCGGATCTATCCATCCATTAGTATTATATATAATTATTCCTGCATGCTCTTATCTTGTTATCACCCAATTCTTATCCAAACTTTCCTCTATTTCTATCTTGCTTTGGGATTAAGTAATCTCTACTTCACAACATATTTTCACCTATCGTACTCCGGATGTGTTCCCTATTCTTGTGTTCCAAAATGTCATGTATCCTTCTTCATACTTCCATGTGTAACTCTTGCATACTTCTCAACCTTCACGCACATCTTATACTTAGTCAATTCATCGACTCAACACTACCCTACACAAAGTAAATTGTTAGTCCTTGGTAAATAAAAGGAATAAATTAATGATTGAAATAATAATTGGAAATGCCATAAATAATGCAAAGAATAATTATCTCTCGCATAATAAAAAATGAGATTAAGATATATGGAGGTGTTATGGGAAATCCATCCCAAGATTTTTCTCTAACTACTTCCACTCTTCTAACGTCTTTGACAGCACCTTCCGAGTAATGATTTGAAAATCGTTGGAATCCCTTATATGATTAATCTATTGGAATTTTCACCTAATTCTTCTAGATTGGTATCCCATCCTGAATCCATTCCCTCTAGGATGTCTATCTCTTTAATAATTATTTCTTGTAACTCCTCCAATATTTCTTCTACCTTAGCACGCTTGTTGCTAATGCTCTTCTTTAGTCCTTCCTTATATTGTAAAATTTGTGCACACATTTCTTTATCTCTAGTATACAAGGATGCCTTTAGGATACCCTACTTATAGACAAAAATATGCACTTTAGAAATTATTTAGTCCCAGTCTCATACTACTATTTATATGGTTTTTGAGTGAAGAAAGTACTAATTAACCCTCATCTTTTGGCCATTTTACTTTTCTTTCTGTCATTACTTCCGAACTTTAACACATACTTTCCCAATATATTTTTGTCATTTTACGTCATTTTATCCTTGATTGGGGCACCAAGGCTAGTCTTGGGGCACCCACAGTAAGAATGGTCCCATGCTTGGGTGCCCTAATCCTCTTTCCACTTTCCCACCACTTTTTGGGCACTTTTTAGCCATTTGAGAATTCTATATTTTTGGTGGTCGGCCTCTTTGGAGTTAATTACGAAATTAGAACAAGATAAACTGTATAAATATAAAGTTATGAGACCATAATGAGGGACTAAGCACTAACCACTAATATCATCACATAAGGTGACATCCATTAAAGGATCCATTTGCATCCATCTAACTCCATCACAAGGAACAAGGTTAGTTCATCTGCATCACACTGCATAGGAGGGAATTTTATTCTATTCCATCAACCATTCTATTACATTTCTACCAATATTTATTACTCACTACTTTCACAAAGTGTGACTCGACACAAGAGTACCTATGGCATGATTGCAGACATAAGCACATAGATCTACATCGGTATGAGATGTAGTGTAATGCTCGATTAGAAATTCCACCATTGTGGCCACCGAGGACAATCCGATCCCTTCATATGAATTTTAATTCTCTTAGGGGTTTGATGCTTGTCTTAGGGTTTTACAGTCTCTCCTTCATCGCTTATTTCTAAGAACATACTACGCAGTCCATCGAAGCTAGTGTGAAAGGAAGTGGATGTAGGAAATCATTTAGAAAAACCTCGAAGAGGTCTATAAATATTTTTCACAGACAAGGGAGCCCATATCTTAGACTAGGGCACCCAAAGGTTCCCATGTACCTCTCAAAGTGCCCCAGTCCTAGCCTATTGTTTTAGATCTCTTTTCTGGAGCTTTTATGTATTTGCTCCCGCATTCCGTTCATCTAGTTTAATTTATGACACAGCCTCAAGGCATCTTCAAATCAAATAAGCTCTTTCTAACTCTTATTATACTTTAGGGTTTTATATTTTCATAGCTTAGATTATTTGGGCCATTTTCCTTTATGCATTTATCGATTACTCACTACTGTACTTCTTAGATTAACTTCTAAAACTCCACATTTTATTTAATCATTTTGGTGAACCCGTACTCGATCTTCATGCTTAGGGTCCTCATTTTCCCTCTATCATAAATTCTCAAGTTCCTCAAGTTTTTTTGTCTGCATTACTTAAGATGCATCCTAATTTCCACGTAGTTCTTCAAAAAGCCCTAGACACCATATATCAGAATATGATCTACCACCACACAGAATAAGTCCTATATTCGATTGTTTATATGAAAACACTAGTTCTAGTCATTCTTCATCTATTCAACCACTATTGGAGTAAATTCAAGATTTACATTATTTATTTAAAGAAAAATTTGAGGCTATGGAATCCACGATTACATCTCTCAAATATGAAATCCAACATCTTAAGGAAACTTCTCAGGCTCATGTTTGTTCTTCTTCTTCTACACCTCATTCTTATTCTATGTCTGCTACATGTGCTCATTTTAGTGAGACTCAAGTTATACCATTATCGTAACCTTTCATATTTTATTGCAATACTAAGCAACATGACCTCCTTATAGAGCTCCTCGGCTGTCAATTGATCACTTTACCACCCACTCATTACTATCCTCCTTATCGGCTAACAAAATATCAAGGTCATACCTATTGTAATTATCATCAAATCAATGGACATAATGAAAATGATTTGTATTTTTACAATAAAGAATCAAACGCTTGAGCGTTAGGGATTCATCTCATTCAATGATAAAAATTATGTTGCATGCCCATGTACAAATGTCAAGTTAGAATTTGAAGATTCTAATAAATACGATTTAATCAACTTACATATTACGTAATGTTATGATAAATATTTAAATAAAGATTACATCATAACATAAGTAAATAAAGAAATACTTATAGAAAATAAATAACACATGAGACATATTATTTACGTTGGAAAACCCCAAAAGGTTAAAAACCACTTTGAAAATAACCTTTTATTTTAGAGAACTTATTTTACATCCAGTAAGATCACCTCCTCCTTTGAAACCCTATTTACCAAGGGTAAAACCAAATCACTTGATTTGCACACCTTTGATATATTTCCCGAATATATCAAATGAGGACCTAAAGTCCTTTTTATATAAGGTGATTAGGTATGTCTCCCGACCCACCTTTTCAACCTAAAATAATTGACACATACACCTAGGTTTATAATATTTAATATTAGAAATATAATCATTTCATGATATTAAATATTTAACCTAAAGTATATACCTAGGTTAACATATTTAATAATAGAAATATAAATATTTCATATTATTAAATATTAACCTATATATTAGTGATGGACCCATATACATTAAGAGTTGGCTAGACCACTTAATAATTATGTTCCAACACTCCCCCTTAATGTTAAGTGGGATAACATAACATATACCAACAGATTAACTACCCATGGTACACTTTAGGATTTACAATCCTTAAACCATAAAGGTTTTAGGATGGCATATTGATTGAAGGAATTATAAGACCTTCATCATACTAAATTTACCTTTTGGTACAAAATGATTTGGAATCCCAAAGATCATTCCATGAATCGGTGGCTAAGTATGATTTGTGAGTTTTACATGTTCTCACAAAATTTTATTGAACCCAAGCATATAAGATCCTTTAACAACCAAGGATCTTGTCTTTGGATGTTTACCAAGAAACTCAATATTAATAAAGAGTTTACTGAAGACTGCCTTTAAGATATTTCTACACTTCTTTTTAAAAAAGAAGCCGAGGAGGTATACATGCCCGAAGGTCTTTTTACACTTTCCTGAAGGTCTTTTACAAATGCCTAAAAGTATTTTTACAAAAATCAAGTTCCATTAGGAGGTGAAATTGTCATGCACACTCCCCCTCAATGGAAACTCTGAAAATCTAAGCTTTTCATGAAAGTGACAAAACTTTGCAGCACTCAGGGACTTTGTGAAGATTTCAGCAACATGCTCTTCAGTCAATATGAACTTGATATTTATTTCATCACTTTGCACCTTCTCACGGGTGAAGTGTATATGTATCTCAATGTTCTTTGTCCTCTGATGTTGAACTTGATTCTTAATCAAGAGTTATACAACTCTGACTCCCACATAGAAGAGAAATAATTCCTTTAGCTTCCATGTGTATCTCTACCAACAGTCGTTGTAGCTACATGGCTTCTTTACTTCTTCCATTGTACTTCTTTACCTTAGTAGAAGAAATGAAGACTATTGATTATATTTTTGTTCCAAGTAATGGTTCCTACACCAAAAAACTTGAACACATATCCAATATATTTTATAACACAACATCAATATGGTTAGAATCATAAAATCCATATAAGATAACATTTTTATTCTTATTATAATGCAACCCATAATTGATTGTTCCTTTCAAATATCTAAACATTATTTTTAAAAGATTCCAATGATCTCTAAAAATGTTCCTGCATAAACCTTGAAGTATTTCCTACTATATAGGAAATATCTGATCTAGTTATAGTTAGATAAATCAAACTATCAACTAATAGTGTATATAAAATATGATCAACCTTTTTCATATGTAGATTTAGGGTCAATATTTAATCCAACTTCCATTGAAGTAGAAAATGGTTTACAATTAATCATAAGAAACTTTTTCAATACAATGGTTACATATTATGTTTTGAAAAATAACAATAAAATGAAATACAATCATATAAATAACATGATGTGAGAGACCTAACTCATTCATTTCAAAGTATTACTTCAATTTCTCTTTAATCCTATGAATTAAATCAAAATTGTCACCAGACATAAGAAAATCATCAACATATATACATATAATGATAATATGCGAGCCTTATTGTTTAATGAATATATCATTGTTAGAAGAACAATTAACAAAACCTAACAATTTAAAGAAGGAAACAATTTTTACATACCAAGTTCTAAGAGCTTGTTTTAAACCATACAAGGATTTCTCAACTTACAAACATAGTTTTCTTTACCAGTTTCTTCAAATACTTTAGGTTGAAACATGTAAAGTTCTTATTTTAAATCACAATTCAAAAATAATTTTTCTTATCCATTTGGTGGATTTATCACCCAAATTGAGTGGAAATTACAAATAAGGCCCTAACAACACTCGTTTTAGCTATAAGGGAAAATGTCTCAACATAATCAATACCAGGTTTCTAATTGAAAACTTTAGCAACAAGTCTAGCTTTATGTTTGTTAATACTACCATCAACATTATACTTTACTTTGTATATCCACCTAGACCCTATAATACTTCACTGCTCAGGTTCATACAAGGTAATTAATGCATGGTACATATGATAGATTTTGGTCATTTTCTTAAGGTTAATAGGATTTGAAGTTTCTAACGTAGATTGAGTCCAATTTAATTTTTATCTAGGAAGATAAGAGTTTCAGAAACATCTATAACATCAAAATATCATCATGACTATTTACTAAATCGTAATCAAAACCATCATTTAGAAGCATTTAATGAAGCTACTTCAAGAGAAGAAGACAACACATGTAAACCTTTCACTAGATTATATCTATACATTTCATATAATCTTCAATAATTAACATGTCATAACCTTTCATGCCATAGTTTTGAATTATTAAAACTATTAGATATAAAATAAGATGCAGAAGAGAAATCATCAAAAATATATAGACCATTTCTTTGAATTCATTCAACTATTATACTCTCATTACTATCCTTGATATACCAAGTATCCTTCATGCATGGATTCTAGTTGTGTCCATACCTCTTTCGGATGTTTGATATTACCAATGTGTAGAAGGTACTCATCATTCACATTGCGCAAAATCATAGAAAGAGCCTCATGCATTCGTTGTAAGAATGTATTCATGTTATCTACAGTTGCTTGACGACCGGTGGGAGCAACCTCAGATCCAAAACAATCATCTAGAGTTTCCTCGCCATAAATTCTATTTTGACCCAAATGTTGTAGTTGGTTTCATTCAGATTTGGGTTTTGTCAAGACATAAATAGTTAGACGTCATTGTTTTCCTAAACCTATAAAACACACCTCATTATAATATACAATGTACCACAGAGTTAGATACATATTTATCAATAATAAAAAAATACTTTTAATAGAATCAAATATAAATTTTATAGATCTAAAGAAACTATTTGATTATAACTAATTCTGTCATTACAATGCATTATAATTAACCTCCCATGATCAAAATAATAACCCATAATATAAACGACTCTGCATTATACCCTATATTTATATAAAAAAATATTTTCGACCATATAGAAGTGAAGAAGAGACCCCTAAGAATGCATAACAACATCAAATTTTTGAAAAAAATAAATATAGACAAAGATCCGACCAACTTAAATTTGACATCTAAATGATCATCATAATGATTTTTTTGGGTCTATCATGATGGTCATTTGACTATCAATTTTAACATAATAAAAATTTCCTAGAACCTATGATCTTAAATTTGACGTCTAAATGACCGTCATATTGTCTTATGTTTGGTCTACCGTAACGGTCATTTGACCATCAAATTTAATGAAGTCAAAACTTGTGTATTTCCAGAATGTGAAATTCCAAATTTTTTTCTTCGTATAATATTAGGGAGGTTATATTTTAATACATTATAATAACCTACTATAATTTATAATGTAATATATTATATATATATAAAGGTATATAGTTTATAAAATGTAAATAAAAAACAATATATAGTTCATAAAAATTATAAACTATAGTGTATTTTTATATTTAAAAAAACACATAACCCTTATTAAAGGGGTTTAAAGGACATAGACCAAGTTAAAAGAATTTTACCAAGTGCAAGTAGATTTATGAGAGTATAGATTAACCTGTATATTTTACAGAGGGGACAAGTAATTTCTCCCGACCAATGAAATAAATTGAAATCCCTATTTTCATGAACCTTGTCTCCTCCCTTAATTTACTCTTAATTTTACCCCGCATACATTTAAAACTATAGAAATATTGTTAAATATTTTATATAATTCCTGCAAGCTAAAAACTTTAAAACTTTTATGTGGCTATAACTACCAATATTTTAATAAATATTTACCACACTTTACGTGGGCCACCAATAAACTAGCATTTTTTAAATTCTCCATTTATACTTGAGAGTTCCACATTTATACTTGAGATATTATCTCATTTTATTCTCCACTCCCACTCTTATATAAAAAAAACCTTTAAATAGGTTTATTTATATAATTTTTATAAACTATAAGATATAAATGAATGGGGCCACCCCTTACATGGATAATATAAATGGTTAGGGACACATGTTAGGTTTTATTTAATAAGTATTAAAAGTTAAAAAGTAATCCCTTTATGGCCAAACAATAAACACGGCTCCCTTACTAAAAAAGTAAGCATTTAATTTTTTTAAAAAACATATATAAACCAAATCTAATAAAATTTATATTTTAAGTGGTTTAAACAAACCATATATATAAAATATGATACAAAATTAAGTTTGTTTCTTTAAAAAAAAACTATATATGCCTAGATTTATAAGTTAAGTTTAAATATGATTTAAAGTTAGGCTTAGAATATGGTCTGTTGACTCTTCCTCAATCCCATGTAATTTTAATATGGTTTAAGGCTTTTAATATATAGTTTTTTTCCCAAAACTATATAAATTTTAATATGATGTTTATATAAATTATTATATAAACCTTATTCTATATTATATATATTTTTATTTAAAAATAATAATATAGTTTTCAAATTATATAGGATATAGTTATAGATTAACTATAAACTATAGTTTTTCAAATCGAATCCTTTTAGAGGGGACTAAAGAACATGGGTATGAATTTACCTTCCGAAATATTTAACCCGCAAAAATTTAAAATTATAGAAAACATGAAAATTATTTCATATAGTAATAAATCCTTTCTTTTTTTGTATGTGATTTTCACGCAAGTAAATATTTGAAGTCCCTTTCACCTGTGCACACATCAATCTCCAAATAAACATTAATTCTATATAATTTACAAAATGTAAATGAAAGTAAGAATCATAACATATGACATCTCCCCCAAAAATTAGGGATTTAAAATTGAAAATAAATAAAATAGGTGACACATTATTTATAGTGGAAAACCCCAATAGGGTAAAAACCACTTTGAAAATAACCTTTTACTTTAGAGAACTTATTTTACATCTAGTAAGATCACCTCCTCCTTTGAAACCCTATTTACCAAGGGTAAAACCAAATCACTTGATTTGCACACCTTTGATATATTTTCCGAATATATCAAATGAGGACTTAAAGTTCTTTTTATATAAGGTGATCGAGTATGTCTCCCGACCCACCTTTTCAACCTAAAATGGTTGACATATACACCTAGGTTTATAATATTTAATATTATAAATATAATCATTTCATGATATTAAATATTTAACTTAAAGTATATACCTAGGTTAACATATTTAATAGTAGAAATATAAATATTTCATATTATTAAATATTAACTTATATATTAGTGATGGACCCATATACATTAAGGGTTGGCCAGACCACTTAATCATTATGTTCCAAAAAATGCTACATCCACATGGGCTCCTAAATACATTCCTTCCTATGTCAAACGAGCATCATGACACTATTTATAATGTGATTTCTTCAAAATGTCAAGCACCTCCTCCTCTCAAGACATCCACCACATTACCAAGTCAAATTATGTAACCTCCTCTCAAAATCAATCAACCTTCTTCTTTAGTAGTGTCATCAATACTTCTAAAGTGGCACCATTCAAGCTTTCTCGCCATACCACTTCACTTCCATTTCCCATTCATTTTGTTAAAGCAACTACCCCTCCACTCAAGTTGTCTGTGACATTACCACCTCTATATCCCATCACTTTTTTAAGGAAAATAATCCCTACATTGACCCACTTAGTTTATTTTGACTTGACTTCCACCGCTTTACACTTGGGGGCATAACACTCACACATCACCCCTCATATTAGGATCAACACATCTCTCATACTTGTATAGTCATACATCAATATCCTAGCATAGGTGTCTTAATCTATGTTGTAGTGTCGTCATTACCCGATGAAAAAATCTTATGCTTCGGTTCACACTTGATTTGAGAGCTACATACTACACATGAACCTCACACACCGCACACTAGATACTCCACATTGCAACTCTTCATACATCTCATGTCATGTATTTTACATCATACCTCATACACTCTACATTTAGTCTACATCATTTTGAAATTTGCGCATCTATAAATCATACATCATACATAGAATACACATCTTACTAGCATCATACTCCTATCACCTATGAGACTAGCGTTACATACTACATTACTAGTCTATCTACACATATTACATTGCATATTATACATTACATTTTATGCATTTATACTCATCATATAGGAATCACACATACTACATATTCTTCTACATGATGCAATCACTACCCTATGTCGTACTTTAGTTCCTCGATCCATACTCGACTACCTAGGGTTTACCAATCAAATGGAACTTATTATACACACATTCTCATTATTTGACCTTCTCACATGCAACGTTCCTAGGTTAGTGACATATGATGTAGGTTAAATAGTCACCTATTCCTTCATCTTGTAGTTGTAAACGATTTAGGATACATCACCACTCCCTCTATTTGTATCATCATGATATACACTTTAGGCTACATCATCACACATTCATCTCTAGGTCGCATATCATCACTACACATACACACTCATCATAGTGTGTTAGACACAAGACACATTATTCAACCATTTCTCGATGATGCACTTTTGTTTACGGTTCATTATTGATCTTTGAGGGGGCATACTAAAATGAACCTCACTACATACACTTCCACTCACTTGGGGGGCATGCGACTCCTACCATCCATTATGCATTCCATTCCATCCATCCACACCATGTTACATAGCTTGGTTGATTTTACTCGCTTACATTTTTATTATTCATGATCTCTTATTACACATGCTAGATAGATCTCTTATATGTAGTTATCTTTACCATATAAACATGTACATTTACATCCTTTTCTAGTTGTGATTGCAGATATAGGCTGTCACACACAACAAGGATGCTCACCTCCTACCAATCCTATAATGGTTCACTGGGGCATCCACATTTGTCTCTTATAGGTGCTATTGTTTAATTTTCTACTTGGACTCTACAATATGTTTTTATACATGCTTTTTACATATATGTTATATTTTTAACATGTTAATGGGTGCTTCATGTGCAACATTTGTTTGTAGGACTATTTTTTTCCTTGGCTATCTCTTTGTTTGTGTAGACACCAAATTTGGGTCACACTCCCCCTTTACCCCACATGTATATTAATTTAATTACCTATAATTAAATTAATTCCCATTCTCACAATATTCATTATTTAATTACCTTAATTAAATTAATTTCCACCTCACCTAGACACCTCACCCCACCACATCACCTAGACACCTCATCATGGACCTATTTTTAGCATGTTCATTCTAACTAGGACTCAATCTCTACTTACCATAACTAACTGAGACTTGGTCTAACCCTAACACTACATGCCTATTATTTCTCTAACAACATGCCCACTTACTTACATGGAAAATACCATTTTAGACCCGAACCAATGGACAGAACTGGTAAAAAGATAGCCAAGATCTGCTATTTTGGAAACCAAGGATGTTTTGCCTTAATCGATGCCGGGTAACTTAAACCGTCATTGGTTACCATATATTCAATTTGGTAACCTTGTTCCAAAGGTTGGAAGAATTATTCGAGTCTAAGGAGAGAGATCTGCATGCAAGCACAAACCAAAGCCCTCTTGCATATCTAGACATCCCCCGAATCAACACCAAGATTGATATGGAGGTTAAGCATTCATAGTAACATTTCGGAAGCACTCGCAACAACATTGACCACCGCCACCGATTAACCATCACCATCATCCAACCACCAATCTTCAAATACAAGTAAGTGCATTTGGATCAACATCTTTCGAAACTCATTTAGATCGGCTTTCTTTATCTTTGTTTGAGAGTCCCAATTTCTTTTGCATCTCATCACTTCTCATCTTCTTGTCAATCCCTCCACCTACCACCTACAACATACCAGCTCTCTATAATTGACTACCGACGTCTCGAGAATTCTCAGTGTCTTTGGAAACCTAAACCTCATTCTCCCATTCTCTATGTAATCACAAAGAATCTTCAAAACCAAGTTTTATTGAGTTTCTATCATTCTGCCCCTACCGATGCCGGTTAATCTAAACTGTCATTGGTTTCCTCTAAACTAGAATCAATCATATCAGACTGACATCAGTCTCTGTATCTAGTAATTCTCCTATAACATCAACCTAATAACCTTCACCCAAATAGCCCAAATCATCCAAAACTGATCCTGACATGTTCCAGTCACCTTGGCTACCTGCCTAACCTCCAGATCTGATCATAACCTTACTTGTTAGATTAGATTTTCTTATTTTATTTGAATGAGATACCTAAATCATATCAACTACAGTAGGATGTTATTTTCTTACGTTATTTCTTGCATTAAATTGTATTAAATAGTGGATTGACAACCATATAGGAAGTATCACACTTCTCGAATCTAGCATACGCTAGGTAGTCCACTAACATATATTGTTTAATATTCCTCTTATGGTCTTGTTTAGCATTCATAGGTAGTCCCTCCTAGAAAAATGAAGTTCTTGCAATCAAAACCGGATCGAGAAATCAGAACACACACACTCTACCTTCCACCTTCATTCACAGGTATTCCTCCTCACCCTTACCCTATCTCTGCTTTGCTCATACGCATGTAAATTATCAGCGAAACATTTTGGCACACTCGGTGCGATCCTCATTTGTGGGTTTATTTATATTCATATAGCTTGCATCTTGTGTGTTTCCTTTCTAAATTTTTATTCACTAAATCTTCTTCTTTGGTAATCTATCATTCTTTCGAACTCCTCTATATGAAACATTTATTTTGGTGCATTTAAAAGAATCGTTCTTCTTTCTTTTTACATTAGTGAAAATTATCTTCTCTCATATTCATCATTTTCTACATCGAATATAAATTTCGATTTGGGTTATAAAATTAGTTGCATTTCATCCTTGTATCTTTTGCTTTATTAGCTCACATTTAAAACTGAGGGAAACTTATATGCTAGAAGTCATGCCTAGCTGATGGTTGACACAATTGAATTGTAGAAAGCACTTTCTCTCTTCTCTCTCTTTGCCAAACTACACAAATATGAATTTATACATCTTCTTAAAAACATCTTACCCAAAATAAGTTGTCAATGATCACACGATCATAGGATTGATAGTGGGGCGCTCAGGTTCTTTCTCTGTCTAGTCATACCTCAGAGAAAGGACCACCATTGCCAAAAAATAACATGAAACCTCCCCTTTATATTGCTTCTTCATAGGATGCCTTCCCAACCAAAAAAACTTTATTCTAAATTCACAAGTCAGTATCAAATACAATAAACTAAAATAATATAAAATTCACTTATAGGATTACATGTTTTTATTAGCTTTCTTCTTGAATTAAGTTTTGATTTGCAGGATTAGGTTTCTTCATTTTCTTCTTCCTTTCACACTCCCCATCATAGTTGGAGTATTCTGAATGTTTCTGAGTGTGTCAGGGCCTCATATTATCATTCTTAGGTATTTTGGGTTGTTTCTTCATCTGATTTAATTCACAAAATCCATTTTTCTTCACTTCTTCGATTTCACAAGAATCGGTGTCGGTCCCAATGACCGTCATATGGTTCCCATCGACCATCGTCGGTTTATGTGATCGTGTTGGTTACCAACTCTTTTGGTTATTTTACCCAAAACAACTTTCATCACCTTCTCTTTTCTATTTGTAGTCCTTAGGACATCATCATATTCCCAACATTCTGATATCACTGTCAAGTAAAATCTCCCCATTTAATTTTCATCGGCTTTATTTCATTTTCTCAAATCGTAATTGTTTTCCCATAGTAATCGGTATCGCTTATTACTATAACCTTCATTAATCACCTTTAACCATCATCACCACCTAAACCAACATTGGTTTCCCTATTTTGATTTTTAATTGAAACATTGACCAAGTCCACCTACCAGTATCTATTCTTTTCCATTCCCACTATTTTTTCTATCATCTATAGAATACCATTAACTTGATACACACTAATTCACAAGGTGTTGACTCACAACCAAGCTAACTCCCTTATATTTCATGCTAGTCTTTAATCACTCCCACCTAGCCCATCACCACCTTCCATCATGTCACTTGTGGATCCAACTCAACCTGTCACCATTTCTAGTATAAATGGTTCACTCCCACCAACTCAACCTATGTCATTTATACTAGTAGATAATTGGTTCACTCCCACCTAGATGATGAGAGTCTTTAGGATAACTAGTATATGACATTCCCGTATTTATTCCTCCCGCCTTGCCCCCACTTCCACGTCGGTTGCCACTAGCTTAGTGTTTCCTTCATCCACCTTACCCCCTGTAGTATCTCAACTGGGTCCCACATCCACTATAACTGCTACACTAATGACATCTATTACACCCATGGTGTCGACCATTCCTTCACTAATCTCCTTGAGCATGGCCCCATTTTCCCCTTTCTCCTCATATATACCAATTGCATCATAACCACCCTTGGTGTCGACAACCCACACCACATTCCAAAACCTCATCCTTTATATCCCTCGCCTCTCTACCACCAATTACCACGAGAGTTGCTACAACTACCCCACCTATTTACATGCATCACCAAAAACCCCAATCTTTTCTATCACTTATTCGAGGTATATTCTACTTGTATCTATCCCCCTTCACAATTTTCATATTCAGGCACCCCATGTAATGGGATGCCATCCACATCATACACCCATCATCAACCTCCCTTTACTACAGGAGGTTCCCATTCCTCACAACCCACCAATGAACTCATTAGGATGATGATGGAAAAGATGTAGACACTAGAAGCATCGTTTTTGGCTCTCGTAAATCCTTAACCTATGAAAAAATATGTAATGAACCTATTCATCTATCCATTCCTATTCACCCATGTTCCATGCATTGGGAAATTCCCAAGTTCAACCGTTTCAACAATAAAGAGGACCCACAACAAAACTTGCGGTCATTCAATCATGGGTGCTACCTAATTTCCCATGATGATGCTTTTCTCTTATGAAAATTCCCATGTCCCTAACAGACCTGCCTTAGATTGGTACAATATTTTACCTAGACATTCCATCTACTCCTTTAACCAAGTGGCTCAATCATTCCTGGATCAATTCTTAATTAATTTCGTCAACAAAGTCACCATGACCGACCTATATTTGACATGAAAATATGACTACGAATCTATCATAAATTTCATTTCTCACCTACGAAGTCTTATTAACCAATTAACGTTCTCCAGCTTACCTCAAGTGAACTTATTGATTTGTTCACTAGAGCTTGTGCTAGACACATATCACCAAATCTGCAAGTACAAACCTTCTATACCTTCAACAAAGCATTCACCATGGCATGAACGATGGATATTCACACCATTTAAGAAAATAAAATCCAATTATGAAACAAAAACACCTAGTTCAAATAAAATGATTCTTCTTCATCTTCAAAACTCCAAAATAATTATTCAAAATCCAAAGGATCTACCAACAAGGTAGTTCTCTAAGATGTTCCATCTCATCCCTCTAATCAAGCCAAACCTTCCTCCAATATTTCCCCTGTTCATACTTTTTAGTTCCAGCAGGAACAATGAAAGTACACTTCAATTTAAGAGCCCTATTCTTCAGCCTTGGAAAAGCTTCTTAAAGTTGGAGCCATTGTAGTTCCCCCCATAAAACCTCATACTGGTTTCTATCCTAATCTCCCTATGTCTACATGGTATAAGTAACATGACTATTTTAATTATCATCGCGTTAAAGGCCATAGTGATGCTAATTGCATAAATGTTAAGAACATTTTTCAGAGATGATAGCTAATGGATATCTTGTTGTGGACAACCCAAACATGCCCACAAATAAAAATTTACACATCTTTAAGAAGTCTTTCCCTAATCATACACAATCATCTAATCGAAATAGTGAACCTTAAACCAATGATAATAATTTCTGTGAAGTCCATGTAGTTTTTGATATTGTGCACTAGTCCTTTCCTCAAATTCCACCTATTTTGTCTATTGAGGAAATTATGGCATGAGCTCCTCTACCCATAGAGGAGCATACCTCTTCCACTCCTTCACCCTCAGAGGATTCCCCTTCATATTCCCCTACAATTAAGGAGTAATACATGATTTATGCCAATGCCATTTCACCGTCTACCTCATAACCTACCAAACAATCAATAATATTAACTCTTCTATCCAAATGAGAATCTTCATTGCCTTCTCCTCCACCAAAGGAGAAGTATTTCTCACCCCACCTACAATCTCTCCTACCCATGGGAGATACTTCATACACACCACTACCTATTGGGGACAATTATCCCTCTGCATTAGAGGATCCCATTGACTTGATCTCGGCTATGTTACCCACAAAGCCCGAGGCTAGCCAATTCCCTATCTCACAAACATATTTTATAGGAATCGCCACCAAACCAACTACATCTCCTCTTATTGTAGTCCCATTTTCACAAGTGGTTGACCACTTGGATTACGTTGATAACTCACCGCTCTGGGAAATATTTGACTCCCCTTTTTGACGCAAATGCAAATGTTTCTGAAGATACCTCCACAACCTATCTAAAGGTACTTCCAATAGTCAAAATGACCCTAACCATACCTGTCAAAATGGCCTCTTATTCATCACCTTTACATATATATGAACTTTTACCCCCGATTAAAACCATTTATATGCCTAAGAACCTTCCCACACCTATATCTTTTCATGTTTTTGGATCCATCACTACCTTGGGTGTTATGCCGACGTCAAGCCTTAGCCATCCACTTGTCAAATTAGATTTAGCCACATCTTCCCAAACCCACACAAAAATTGTTCCTCCGCCTAGAAGGAAGACCCAACCCCTTAGGCCTCATACACTAGTCTCACCTACCACACCTTTGTCACATTCACCCCTTTCATCCATCCTAGAGCCTCACTAATCAACCCCGCCAATCAACCTCTTGCCCAAAGCTAATCAAAAGCTAAGCAACCTACCGATCCATCACAATACTTCATTACACCTCATTTACCTGGATGAAAAACACCCTCACCCTCACTCATACATTTCTTACCACTTATACCTCCACCAGTTACTATAACCCCAAATTTTCCTGTACAACTTCAACCCATACCGTCCACCCAGCCTCTACCAACCACTTTCACCAAAACTCTATTGTCCCCATGGGTAACCCATCCTCTTTCACTATCTTCTTTCCCTTCTACATTATGTACTCCTATGTCACCTTTACCCAAGAAAGTATAATCCAAAGATAGGAACCCATTACCCTCCAATAAGGTAGTTAAACCAATAAAACCTTCCATTGCTAGCTTGTCTACCACACCTTTACCCAAGCGGATGCCATCATATCCTAAGACAATACCACCTACCAAACCAAAGTGGTCTAACCCATTCCCTCTCCTATAACACCTCTTCCCTCACAATCATCTCGTACCTTTACCCAAACCCACACTCACTTCCCTTTGTGATCCGTTGTTAGGTTCCTACGCCAATATTCTAACCAACCTCTTAAAGACCTCGGTCATCACACTACCACCACTTCGACCATATGACCCCTCAAACCCAAACCAAAAGGGTTTAGTGAAATTAAATTTTTGCCTACCATCATGTGCGAGGGCATGAAGTAGAAGGTTGTAAGGATATCAAGACCATTCTCCTACAATTATTTCCTCTTGAAGAAAATTTTGATGAAAATGATCTTTTTGATGAGGACCATGTTCCACCTTCACCTGTCACCACACATCATCATCCCTTACTTCTCTAACAAACTACATCTCCACCCCCACATCCTTTTTATCCACCTCAAAATTCGAGATCAACATGGTTCGTATCAGAGAGTTGGCCAAACCACCACCCAAATGCCAGTGCACCCTACTCATTTTGTAAGGTTCTTAGCCCACATTAGGTTTTTTCCCATCATGCCATTACACTACTCATGACACACCTTCTCCATCTACCTCATTCCCTTAGATTAACATGGTTTGAGTTGCCACCCGCGCCAAAAATGAAAAAGGAATAGAAAAATAACTATCCCATTAACCAACCCTATGCCAAATATACCATCTCGCACTCTACACCTAAAATCACCATTTGATGAACCACATACCCTATTTCGATGAGGTCACCCATCGTACAATGATAAAATAATCACACCAATCCCCTAAAAATGTCTTTGTACGATCTTGTCCAAACTTCCGAATCTCATTGAAAATACCTTATGGAGTTTTTGTAATGCATCGAGGTTTTATCCAATGACCCCACACAAATATCCTCCATTCTCACCCCTCATCATATGGCCTTACTTACCAAATCATCTCTTTATTCTACCCCCATGTCCACTCATCAAGTAGCCACCTCTCGGTTTCTCGATGAGGATATTGTACCTCTCTAGTCGGATGACCATTGATGAGGGTCATCAATCCTCACCATTAATAATGTCAATCCAGGGATGGTGTCCAATGGCTGTATGCATTAAGAGAAGAAGATCTTGGAAAACAACTCCTTTAAACACAAACCAAACTTGCATAAAATAAATCACACTTGCAGAAATTGAAAGCCACACTTGCAAAAATAAAGTTTACATAAAATAAATCACACTTGCATGAAGGAAATCAAACTTTCAGAATTTAAACACACTTGCATAAATTGAAATTGCTTGAATTGGAAATAAACATAATTAAATGAAACACCTGCAGGTTCACAACAGACTGAATTTTCACAATACAAAAATAAAATAATACAACAAAATGAATTACAGACAAATGAATAAACATAAACATAAATACACAAATCCATATTCTTTGAAATGAGTGGCCAGATCATTTCTTGGAAGAGGATTTAAATCATATTTTTGATTTTAAAACTACAGAATATTTGAGAGGAAAGAACAAATCTTTATTTCTTGGGAGAAAGAAAATTACATATCTCAGTGTGGAAGGTTGCATTTATAATTCATGCATCCAACCAACTCCTTATTTTAGGAAATAAATTATGATATTATCTTATTCCAATCCTAACAACTAAGATCTCCATCTCCACAAAATATGGAGAGAGCTATATTATTGAAGTCAAATCTTATTTTGCTTATTTTAGGAAGATTTACTCCAAATATTCTCCTTGCTTTTTGTAACAAGAATCATAATGATTTTATTCCTCTACATTATTGGAAGAAGGATTTTACTCAAAATATTATTTTGACAAAATACCTTTCTTGTATTTTTCATTTGACTTTGCCATTTTCGATCATGTGGAACTTTTGGCGCTTGTCGATACGCTTTTTCCTCGGAATGGAATTCACTAAAAGTCATATTTATATTTATTGGTAAAACTCACTGCAAATATGAATGAGATTTTTGTTAAAAAATTTCTATGAACAAAAACCTCTCTTAGATTTTATGTTTGCCTTTTCTATTTCTATTTATGGAACTTTTAGCGCTCGTTTGATACACTTTTCCTCGGACTACAGCTCACTAAAAGTTAGATCTCTCTTTATTGGTAATACCTGTAGTAAATATGAATGTGATTTTTTTAATCACATTGCTATGAAAAAAACCTCTATCGTATTTTCCATTTGAATTTTCTATTTTTGTTTATGAAACTTTTAGTGCTCGTTTGATACACTTTTCGCTTGATCGCAGCTCACTAAAAGTTAGATATCTCTTTATTGGTGATACCTATAGAAAATATGAATGAGGTTTTTGTTAAACACATTGTTATGAACAAAATCCTCTCTCATATTTCCCATTGAATTCTCTAATTTTTCGAATCCCTCAAAAACTATCATTCCGTTGATGCAAGTTCCAGAATTAACGTTGTCGTTCCTTTTATGCAAGCTCCAAACTAAATCTGCAAGTTCCGGAACTAAATCTGATTTTTCCATGAATTGCAAGTTCTAGAACTAAATTTCATTCAATTGATACAAGTTTTGAAACTAAATTTGTGAGTTTCGGAAATAAACTTGCGAGTTTCAAACTAAACTTGCGAGTTTCGAGAACTATGTGAGTTCCAAAACTAACTCTGTGAGTTCCGGCTAACTTAAAACAACTACAACTTTTGCATGTGACCTCGGATTGAGATGATTCCTTTTTGAACTTGCATAATTTTTCAATAGGAATATGAATATGAAATCATATTTTATTTTAAATGTACTATTCATTATCAATTCCACTTTTCCCAATACTAGCATTATCTTTCCTTTATGTCTTGCATACACAAGACTTGCATCTTTTCCCAAATAATCAATAGGATTAGTCAAAAAAATAGATAACAAAATATTTATAAAGAATGAACAAGATATATATCCTATATTCTATCTTAAGAAAACTATAAGTTCCTAGATTACATTTAAATCCACTTTCAAAGGTAACTTGAAGGACAAAATAATGGTAATTTATGGCCAATTTATGGCCTCATCATTACCCCACACTTAATCTTATGCATGTCCTCATGCATTACATTATTATCTTCTATTCTTTGATTCTTCTCCGTATTGAGGACACATTCTTGTGGATCTCCTTTTCTTTACTTTTGATTTCTTTTCTTTTACAACAAGTTCTTGTGTGGATCTCCTTCTGCTACTTTTGATTTTTTTTTCTTTTACAATAGGTTCTTGTGTGGATCTCCTTCTGCTATTTTTAATTTCTTTCTTTTTACGTAGGTTGTTGTGTGGATCTTTTTCTGTTGCTTCGATTTCTTTTCTTGTACAACAGTTCTTGTGTGGATCTCCTTCTACTACTTTTGATTTCTTTCTTTTACAACAGGTTCTTGTGTGGATCTCCTTCTGGTTGTTTTTGATATTCTTTCTTTTATAACAGTTCTTGTGTGGATCTACTTTTGTTGTTTTTGATCTTCTTTATTTTACAACAAGTTCTTGTGTGGATCTCCTTCTACTGTGTCTCATATTTAAAATCAAAATGCATAGCTCGTGCTTCTCCTTCTCTCCCACACCTAAGCTCATGCATGTCCTCATGCATGTTGTTTATTTATGATTTCCCATAAATTAGACTCCAAAAGTTTGATTGCAAAGAGGTGCACATATTTTTCATATAAGTAGGGAGATATGAATTTTATCTTGCCTTCCTTGGAAATATTTAAAAGTGGATCTAGCTGTAATAAAAAAACTTACAAGAAAGCTTAAAAATAAAATAGTAGAACAAAATAACTTGATCATACCTCTAGTTGTCTTTGTCATCCTATTGTTAACATGGTCAAATAGTGTCGAGAAAGAAGCCACCAGGTAACAATTGATTGCTTTTGAAGAAGAGTTATCATTTTTTTGTCTTTAATTGGCCAACAAGCTAATTTTTCAATCAAAGCTTTTTGATTTTTTTGATTTTTTTGCCTTTGATTGGCTAGCAAGCTGGTTTTCCAATCAAAGCTTTTTTTTTTTTTTTTTTTTTTGATTGGCCAACAAGCTGGTTTTCCAATCAAAACTTTTTGATTTTTTGATTTTTATTTTTTTCACTTTTGATTGGCTAAATAGTTAGTTTTCCAATCAAAGCTTTTTTTTTTTTTTTTGCTTGCTGAAATGATAGCATGAGAAGGATTAGAGAAAAATTTGATCCATCATCATACTATATTCATCAAAGTACAACTTGTGTAAAATAGGAAGCAATGTCTGAGATCTCATAAATTTTTTTTTGCATACTTGGTAACTCCAAGAAGATTCCAAAAATTGTGTAGACAATTTTTAGGTCTTCAAATCCCAACTTGAATTGTGTAATATCAGAATCACCATAGTAATCTTCAAATCCCAAACTAGTGATCTCAAGAGATGGAGAGTTGTTAAAAGAGAAAGTGAAGGTATTCATGGGTCCCTCCAAAATTTGCATGCTCCTTGGTTAATATTGTTGGTGCTCCAAAATCTACATGCTGATATCAAGAACAACTCTAGAAATTCCTATAGATATAGTCCTTAGATGTTAGTATGCAAAAATTTCTTTCCTTGATATTCACAATAATTACTTCTTAACGTTATACAAGCATATACAAAAATGAAGAAATTGAAAGACATGAAAATAATTTTTTCTAATGGATTTGGTTCAGGGATTGAATTTTATTATGGGATGAAAAATTGATTTGGATGGGTGGATTTATTATGAGTGGGTTTTTATTTTAGCTCTAATGAAATCCCTGAATATGGATGGAGTTAACTAGAAATGCTACCACTTCATTATTACAAACTGGATAAGCCAATTTTTGACTAAGGTTATGTGTAATAAGATCACTGAGCTGTTAGTTGATACAAGGGGAAATGGTGGTGGTTATCAAAAATGACATATGATATTTCATCAAATGGATCTACTTCAATATTCAATATCATATTATACCATTTTCAAATTTGAATTCTTTGTTCATACCATTGTACCTTCTTGATCAAACATCACAGTCATTTTCTTATACACACAGTTAGTTTGTGAGGAGATAAATATTTACAATCTAATATACCTAATTGCAGAAATGAACTTTTAATCTACTTACAGGAAATAAAAGACTAAAGAAACTACTTACCAAATACTTCTTGTCATAGAATTTGCTAAAAGGTATTCTACTGTCACTAGAATATTCTTTTAGAGAACTCTGAATCTCCTAATAACACCATGTTCCCGACAACGACGCCAAAATGATGAGGGTCATCAATCCTCGCCATTAATAATGTCAATCTAGGGATGGTGTCCAATGGTTACATGAATTAAGAGAAGAAGATATTGGAAAGTAACTTCTTTAAAAATAAACTAAACTTGCATAAAATAAATCACACTTACAGAAATTGAAAGCCACACTTGCAGAAATAAAGGCACACTTACAGAAATAAAGTTTACATAAAATAAATCACACTTGCATGAAGGAAATCAAACTTGCAGGAATTTAAACACACTTGCATAAATTTAAACACACTTGCATAAATTGAAATTGCTTGAATTGGAAATAAACATAATTAAATGAAACACCTGCAGGTTCACAACAGACTGAATTTTCACAATACAAAAATAAAAACAATACAACAAAATGAATTACAGAAAAATGAATAAACATAAACATAAATACACAGATCCATCTTCCTTGAAATGAGTGGCTAGATCATTTCTTGGAAGAGGATTTAAATCATACTTCTGATTTTAAAACTACAAAATATTTGAGAGGAAAGAACAGATCTTTATTTCTTGGGAGAAAGAAAATTACATATCTTAGTGTGGAAGGTTGCATTTATAATTCATGCATCCAACCAACTCCTTATTTTAGGAAATATAATTTGATCTTATCTTTATTCCAATCCTAACAACTAAGATCTCCATCTCCACAAAATATGGAGAGAGATATATTATTGAAGTCAAATCTTATCTTACTTATTTTAGGAAGATTTACTTCCAAATCTTCTCCTTATTTTTTGTAACAAGAATCATAATGATTTTATTCCTCTACATTATTGGAAGAAGGATTTTCCTCAAAATATGATTTTGACAAAATAATTTTATTATATTTTCCATTTGACTTTTCTGTTTTTCACCTGTGGAACTTTTGACGCTTATTCGATATGCTTTTTCCTCGATCGTAATTCACTAAAAGTTAGATTTATCTTCATTGGTAAAACCTCTTGTAAATATGAATGACATTTTTGTTAAAAACATTCCTATGAACAAAAACCTCTCTCATATTTTATGTCCGACTTTTTTTGTTTTCGTTTATGGAACTTTTATCGCTCATCCGATACACTTTTCCTCGGACTACATCTCACTAAAATTTAGATATATATTTGTTGGTAATACTTGTAGAAAATATGAATGTGGTTTTTGTTAATCAAATTTATATGAACAAAAACCTCTCTCATATTTTCTATTTGATTTTTTTGTTTCTGTTTATGAAATTTTTAGTGCTCGCCTAATACACTTTTCCTTGACTGCACTCACTAAAAGTTAGATCTCTTTTATTGTAATACTTGTAGCAAATATAGATGAGGTTTTTGTTAAAAAAATTTATGAACAAAAATATTTCTCATATTTCCCATTGATTCTTTGATTTTTCACAATCCCTAAAAAATTGTCATTCCATTGATGCAAGTTCTAACTAAAGTCGTCATTCCTTTTATGCAAGCTCCTAACTAAATCTGTAAGTTCCTAACTAAATATGATTTTTCCAAGAATTGTAAGTTCTGGAACTAACTTTCATTCAATTGATACAAGTTCTGGAACTAAATCTGTGAGTTTCGAACTAAACCTGCGAGTTCCAGAACTAACTATGTGAGTTCCAGAACTAACTTTGTGAGTTCTGGAGCTAACTTAAAACAGCTACAACTTTTACATGTGACCTCGGATTGAGATGATTTTTTTGAACTTGCATAATTTTTCAAGAGGAATCTGAATATGAAATCATATTTGAGTTTAAATGTACTATTCATGATCAGTTCCACTTTTCCCAATACTAGCATTATCTTTCCTTTATGTCCTGCATACACAAGACTTGCATATTTTCCCAAATAATCAATAGGATTAGTCAACAAAATAGATAACAAAATATTTCTAAAGAATGAACAAGATATATATCCTATATTCTATCTTAAAAACTATAAGTTCCTAGATTACATTTAAATCCACTTTCAAAGGTAACTTGGAAGGACAAAATAATGGTAATTTATGGCCAATTTATGGCCTCATCAACCATGATCCCAACCTTTTCATTTCTTTCTATATCGATAACATTTGCATATGACATGTTATGATCGATGGTGGTGCTAAGCATCAGCATCATATCTTCCCACACATACAATCAAATGTGCATGCCTTCAAATTATATACATAATAACCTGTTATGCTTTGCGCTCCTTCAATGATGCCATCACCTCCACCCTTGGATCCATTATTCTTCATGTTTGTGTAGGCCCTCCCATTGTCTCAAAATTATTCTACATCTTAGAGGGGAGTTCCAGATAACCTATTTCTTGGCTGACCGTGGATTCACATCATGGGTTGTGTCCTTTAACTTTACACCGTGTAAATTTGAACATGAAGGGCATAACTATACCATCCTAGCTGACCCGTCACCCTTAGAAAGCTATAACATATTGTACCAAATTAATGATGTCATTGTACCAATTAAGGAATCTATTGCTACCCCCACTTCTCCTTCACCCATGGCCCCATCCACCAATGCTGCCACCACCTCTACCACACCTAACTCTTCTATTACTACAAGCTTTTCCGCAACCTCTAAAACAAGCCCATCTATTTTTCAATCAATCGATACCCCTTCTACCTAATCACCTAGTAGTTCATCTATCCCCACTACCCACATATCTACTACCAATCCCTTAGAAGATGTTTTTCAACACCTCAATCTAGGGAGTACTACCACTTTAATATTAACACATTCATCACTCCACAAGAGTATATCAACCTACGCCAACATCCGCATTATGACTATCGCATAGGAGAGGTTTTCCCTTATGGTCATCCCCACCTTCACACTAACTTAACGTATGGGGGACTTAATACGCCACCTATTCACCTGAACCGCCATCCCAAACACAACCATTTTCATCTGACCTCCAATATCTCACTAACCTCCACTTCGTCCAAACTTTCCTTCACTGATGTACATGGAAAGACTTTGGCTTTGGTTTTTATGAACAAGGTCATCATACCATCATCCCATGTACCACCCGTAAACACAAAGATCGCAATGGCATTGGCTTTACTACACCATCTTCCAAGAAGGCCTACATCGACCTCATTGAGGACAAAAAACCTTCTCCACCCCATTCACCAATGTCACCACCTTCACCCACGAGTCCATAGATCTCGAATCTATTCCTCCTAATGTTTTTCTCATGAACATGATTTCCCTGGGACCTTTGACTTATCAATGTGATGGCGAGGCTCCTTATTATTTTCCCTTCCTGTATCCTGACATGATCGATGATGATACACCTTCTATTAATGTCATTCAATGTTAGGATGATGAGTCTATCCTCACCTACCTTAGTGCAGAAGATTCTTATATTCACCAGTTGTTGCCTTCTAAGACACAAACCATGTTGAATGAATCGACTATCGAAATCAACATTAACACTCGGACAACCCACATATTTTAAAGATAGGCCAATCTTTAGATGTTGCTGAATATGAAGCTTTTACTTCTTTCCTCCGAGACCATAGAAATGATTTTTCTTGGTCCTATGTTTTTTTATTAAGGGAAAATAGTTTTGAAGGGACTATACCCTGTATACAAAAGGGCTCAAAAGCCAGATACCAGAAGGGAGAAACAGCCCAAAGAAGAGCAAAACAACCAACCTCAGAGGGCTCAATAGCCAGATAAAACAACATATTAATAGAAAGGATCCAGACGTACAATGATCCAAAAACAATAGAAGAGATCAAAAAACAAACAAGAGATATCTATCATAGAATATCTCTCGCAAAAACAACACCAGATCCGCTACCAGTCATCAGCAACTTCGCAGCCAGTAAACAACAACACAACTCCACTTTACTTGATAGCCCTGTCAATCTTGGTTTTGATCGTTTGCAGCGAGACAAAGAATGCAATGGTTGTGGCCTGAGAAGGGTCTTTCAGATCCACCTGAGCAATTGCCATATCTCTTTTCTCTTTGGGGCCCCAAATGTCTTCAGTAATCCCGCTGAGGCTGCATACACTATGAACATGCTGTTCGATGAAATTGTAAATACTTTTAAGTGCAGATAGGATGCAGTCATTATGGATTTTTGCATTTCCCATTCTACCATCCAAAGATTGTAGCTTCTTGAACACTTCAGCAATAACACCCTCCTCATCATCATTTTGAAGTTTTCCTTTTCCCTTAGCTTTTTCCATATTTTTGATAACACTTTTAAGCTCTTGAATTTCCTTTTCCATCCTACCCACTCTGACCATCAAATCCTCCTCCTTAGGCTCCTCCACTAGTTGGCTGATGTGCAAGAGGTTCTCGGCAAGCTCGAGGTCTTTGTGGCTTCTAAGAACCCTCTGAGAAGCAGGGACCTTAGTTTTCATGCCCTTCCTTTTCTTGCTAGATGAAGCAGTTTCAATCTTCCTTTCGAGCGGGGGAATGGAGGTGGTGTGAGTAGGGGGAGGAATGGAGGGAGAGGGTGGAGTAGGATTCATGTGGGGATAGTTTGAGTAGTGGCGATGGATAAGAAGAATTAGCCCTTGATGTAGAGGAACTGCCCTAGAATGACTCTGCACTTCCCGAACGGATTTCTCCAGCGAGTTTAACAAGTAATGAGGGAAGCTGATGATTATGTTTCTACGAAAGTGGTTAAGAAATATCAAATGTTTTTGAGGAATAGTAACAAATCTCCCCTCAAGAGTTACATACCTAACAACCATCCTGGCGAGCTCAGCAAAAGGCTCAGGAATCGAAGTCAACTTGATGCCGGCTGTCACAAACTCAAGATTTTCCCCTTCATCTAGGAATTTTTTTCCTCCACCTCTCTGTCCACCCTCTTGTTAAAGAATTTGGTGCCATCAAGACTGAGCCCCGTGATCTGGGTGATGAGCTCCTCCGTGATCTCAACCTCAATGTTGCTTTGTATTTAACAACCCGATTCTTCCACCCCTGAGAAAATTTAATAGAAATATCCTGATCAAAACCTTGAATTCTTTCAATCAAATTCACAAGACCCCCAATTTGAAGATAGTTCCAGAGCCCTACATCCTCTTTCCATGCTGGATTATGGGTGGGCTCTGTCTTGCAAGGCAGACCCCCCATTTTTCCAGTGACTCTACCCGCAACGGTAAAAGTTTTAGCACTATGCGTATCAGACTTAGCTTTGTTTTTGAATCTCTCCCATCCGTGATAAAAGATGTAATTATTAGACCATACTTTGTAATTAGTGACCCGCTCCTTAGCGTTCTCCCTATGACAAGAAATGATGGCTGTCCAGTTCACACAAATCACATAAATCACACAAATCTTATATGATGTCATCATTCTGTACTTAAGAATCCGCTCTTTAGCATCAACATTACAGCCATTAGTGATGATTTTCCAAGCCATGTAAATCATTGATGATGTCTTTATTAACTTGAATGGGTAGAATGTCCCCCCTTAGCCAAGTTTGAAAAGTATTGTTAACTCCAAAGTTTGCCAAACCATCTACGACCCTATTGCCTTCCCGATAGGTGTGAGTGATTTTAACATTTTCAAAAATCTTGCATATATCAGTAGCTTCAACAATAAAATCTCTAATTGACCAGCTGGGGGGTTGATTTTTGTTTAAGAGATTGATAATGTTCAGAGAATCACCCTCAATTATAATATTTATAATATTACAATCCCTAACACAAATTTTAGTAGGTAGGGGTAAGTAGGTAATGACAAATTTTAGTGGCTTAGCTATCACTAAACATAATCTTCTCTTAGGCTATTATTGGTCAACCCTAAACCATGAATTTTGTGACTATGTCAAATGTTGTGTGAAATTCCAGCAACATGCTAATCTTCACCACACATGTAGTTATGTCTTACGGGTCACATGAGACCTTTGGCCTTTCTCTCAATGGGGTTTGGATTTTGTGTGAGAGATCAATCTTCATTCTTCAAACGCCATCAATGGATTATAACTAATAGTGAATACTACCCTAAATGGGTAGAATCCTTACCTCTTATTTCTACAAAATCTGAGAAAATTTGTGAATTCATCAACCATCACATTATTTGTCATTTTGGTGTTCCTCATCGCCCCATTACTCGATAATGGAAATAAATTCAAAAATAGAACCCTATGAAATCTATGTGATGATTTTAGAATTCAACTAAGTTTCTCATCACCTTATTTCCCACAAACCAATGGCCAAGAAGAATCAACCAATAAAACCTTGAACAAAATTCTTATGAAATTAGTTGACGATACTGGGAAGGATTGACATACGCACATCCCATTCGCCTTGTGGGCTTACCGCACTAGTATTCACACTTTGAATGCTGCCACACATTTCTCTCTGGTCTACAGGACTGAGGTTGTCTTGCCTCTTGAATTCCGTATTCCATCTATGAATTTTTCCAGGACCATTTAGTACAACTTGAGTTGTTGGATGAACGTTGTCTCAATGCTCTTGATCATCTCCAAATATATGAAAACATATCAAATGTGCCTATGATAAACATGTCTAAAAACAAACCTTCCAACTCAACGACCTCATCCTCAAGGAAAATCAACATGTAACTAAAGAAGAAAAAAACTAAACGGGAAAATTTACTCCTAATTGGTTTGGACCCTATATCGTTACTCATACCTATGGATCGTGTGCTTATTATTTTTCTTCACTTGAAGGTAAACCCAAACCCAAACCTCTGAATTCCTTACATATTCGACAGTTTTATTGTTTAATCAAGTCCTATATCAGCTTCTATCTATTTTTGGCTCATATGTTGTGCACCCTTCACCTTTCATATTACCTATTCTTGGGGTCAATGGCTAAACTAGAATCATGTGATTACCTCACACCTTTTAGCCTTATCTTAAATATGAGTACCATGACTCTACTCATGGAATGATTCTCATGGATACTTTTCATATTTTTCAAAGATGGAATCCCATGGTCATTCATCACTTGAAACCGTCTTTTCATAGTTAACCTCTCAGTACTATAGTTTTGTCTTCTAAACAAGAACCTAATCTTCCTCTATAGTATTGTCCATGACTTAAACATCCAAAAGTAAAATGGGATTCAAATCCTTGAGTCAAAATTCCAGCAAAAATATGACTTCCTCAAAAGGGACATCTCTTCTCT
The DNA here is from genome assembly GCA_018340775.1 of Taxus wallichiana var. yunnanensis. Classification (NCBI taxonomy): domain Eukaryota; kingdom Viridiplantae; phylum Streptophyta; class Pinopsida; order Cupressales; family Taxaceae; genus Taxus; species Taxus wallichiana. The sequence continues at coordinate 318,114,314 of CM031238.1, forward strand.
CTATCTCGCTGTTATAAATAGACTGATCCTCAAGGAAAGCTATACAAAGCTTACTTGTAATGCACATAGTCTATCATAATAAGAGACTATCCTTGCACAAAAAAAATAACATACTTAGAAGCTTCCCGCATTGATCAACTTCACGAAGACCTCAAGGAGATAATATAATCATCCCACATAGACTTCCCACATTGATCGATCACCTATCAAAACTAAAATAAAAGAAGAAAATGATAACTTTTTCGTCATGGAATTTCCTATTTTTGATCATGGGTTTCTTGTCAGGTAAACATGCCGTTGTACACTAAGTTATGCTAAACCACCCATTTTCACCTCATTACCTTTTCACCCTAATTTTCTATCTTCTCAAGGGAATTTCCACAAACATGAAATTTCGTGATCATGTGACTTTCTTCACCCTTAGCATAGTCAAACATGCAACACCTTTAGGGTCTTATGTTCATAATCCAATCTCTGGTATGGAAGAATCGTTATGGTTCTTATCAATTAGGTGGATATTTTTGTCACCTCTTACCATTCACCTTCTCCATTACTTATTGATTACCCTATACGGACTAGACCATCGATATCTACATTTTAAAGATTTCCACTTTCACCTAAAGCTCAACCATGCCTATGACCTAGACTCAACCATGCCTATGACCTAGAATTAACCATGCCTATGACCTAGAATCAATCATGCATGAAACATACCAACCCATCCCTTGATCTCAAAATATTCTTCCCTTGATTATGGGAGAACTACATCGTCCCGAGGCCCCTTTTCATCAGTCTATGTAGGTAGCACTTCGAGGGCATGGGGCCATTGAAGGTTAGCTCAGCTACCATTTACCCTAACCCATTTCCCCCACTTTCCTATTAACATTCTATCTTACTTAGTTTTCACTTTTCACAAACGTGGAAGTTAAACAATTACCACACATACATATTTACCATGTTATCACATCATAAAATCATCCAATCAATCATTTCACATTTCTATGATATCAAAGATTTTGGAAATTTACACCATAACATACATATAACTCATCATTTATTTCCCATGTTACCAATAATTTGGAAATTAAATCAAAACTAAAAATAAGACTCAACCATGCCTAACCGACCTAACTCAACCATGCCTAACCGACCTAACTCCACCATGCCTAAATGACCTAACTTAGCCATGACTAAATGACCTAACTTTTCCTACCTAAACCAACTTAACTCCACCATGCCTAAACCGACCTAACTATGCCATGCCTAAACTAACCCGACTCTTCTCATGCCTAAAATGACCTGACTCCACCATGCCTAATCCACCTAATTTCCATCACATACAAACAACAAACAAAATTACAACACAAGTACATCACTCATCTCATAAATATCATCATCTATATCACTATGAAAGATGTATATCCATCAAATATACACTTGATACAACATAATATAAGTATCTCAAAACTCTCATATAGAGCCTCACCATCTTCAAAGTGTAGACACCCCAAAATTACACTTTTGTTTCCACTTGTTCCCAGTATTATTCTAGTACACCATGTTATTCATCCATTTGTAATTAATTGATTAAATTAATTAATTAATACATATTGTACCCCTTTAGATTAATTAAATTAATCCCATGTACCCTTTGTACCCCTTTGGCTAAATTAATTATTATTTATTAATTAAATAAATAATTAATTAAGTGTGTGCACATCCTAGTCATCTACCACTTGATCTAACTCCACTTAGACTCCACTTGGACTCCCTATCCTTACCCTAGTTAACTGCACTTCTAGAATCCTATAAAGGTGGGGGTGATTAAAATGCACATACAACCACCTTTTTAGATGAAATTTTTGTAATTAATTCATTTATTGCCCCCAAAACTTTTACAACTGCCCACAATGCTATTTTTAGCATACTCATTTATCCATGTGTAACTCGATTCCAACTACCTTTTGCTTCTATAAATTACAGGCTTACCTTCCTTTCAAATCCTCTTGAATTTGACATACAAAACTTTGTTGAACTGTGTCTGTAGCATTTTCCTTCAAAGCTCGGAGAGCACTCAATAGTACCCATAAATCATTTATGACATCCATTTTACAAGGTCTTATAGGAGACCCTTATTTGAGGTTTACACAGAAGGTTACTTGAAAGGTTTGCATTATTGGTTTGTTTATCTTTCTATTACAGTAATTTTCCTTGTATACATTTAGCACGCAGCCGGTATATGAACAAAAATCTTAAAACCTCTCATGTACAACCTCACTATCATTGGTACACGGGTTGGTATAGATATCAAAATCTCAAAAGACAAATAACCATACCAGGTGACTAATTGTCACCACACCTAAGACCCTCAGGGCCAGTTTCATCTGTCTCCTCCTCTCTTCTTATCTAAAACCCTACCAACATATCTCCACACTCCATGGATCTCGGTCTAGCCTCTACTCACGGCTGCGGTTGGGTCGGGCTTCCATGAACTAGTAGCTTCACCCCGACCCTATCTCGGGGATCGTCACCCAATGGACTCTCTACACTTTGTGTGTGTGGGATATCTTCCTCTCACTCGAGGCCTATTGTGACCTATACTCTACATAGGAGGGGAAATATATCCTAGAGGTCATTAGGTGATCTTGGTAATATTTGGTCTCCTTCAGGGCATCCATGAATCTCGCCATTGGTATTGTGTTTGGTGGTGCCATAGGTCTCACAACAACCTGTGAGCTTATTCCTACTATTGATGGCCTTAGCCCCTGTACTTATGAACCCTACCCTCCTCCCTATACCATGGGACCCTATCCCATTGTTGCCTATAATATGGGACCCCATCCTGGGCTGAGGGTGCTGCGCTGTGATATGGGCATGTAAGGAAGAAATCTAAGCTTGTGTAGTGGCCAAATGACTGGAAAACCTACTATATGTGCATGTAAGGTGACTACCTATCCCCCATCACCATCACCACCTGTGCGGGTACAACCTAGGCCTATGGGGCTACCACCTGTGCTTGTAAAGTGGTAGCATGTGCCTCATGATCCTGTCATACCCCCTGCATTATTCTAATTTGTGTCAAAAGGGTAGCCATATTCCCTATAAGGTGTCTCTCTGAATTATAATAGTGGCTAGGTCAGGTTTCCCTTGCCTCAATGGTACGCCCATAGCTATGCCGCCTACCACTACCTATATCTATTAGTAACCCCGATATCATCAATCCACCGGTCCACCTCCTGCTCCTCCCCCCTATCAACATAGTCGGTTATAGTAGAGGCATATGCCTCTCCACGTCATCTCTCTTGTATAGTAGGAATAATAAAGGCACATCTTGGGGATGTTAAAACTACCATCGACCTTGTCAATGGGTATCATCTCGTGCTCAATGACACAATGTCCCTCTATCCACTTGAAAAGCTATAACTCATCTAACTCCACTACCATGTGTCTGTAGGAAGGGAAGCCAACATATGGCCTCCAAATGATGTCAACCCCTGAAAATCCCTCTAACACATGCCTGTAATATGCCACATCATGTGAAAACCTAACAACCATGCACTCTCCCCCAACAGGTACCCAATGCCTGTAACCAACTTGGACAAAGCGCGCATCAAATGCATCAGGTTGTGGTAAACCAACGAGACACACACATACAATGTGCTCGTATTCCCAGTAGTGAAGAAGGAAGGTACAATACAAGATAAACCTCCATAGCCTCCCATAAGCCCATAAATATTTCTATAATTGTACCAAGAATGTTGGTGGCCAAACAAAAGAGGTCATATCCTCCATCATGTCATGGATAACCCCCATCAGCGCTCATGGGAATCTCTCACCCTCCACATCTTGAAATGCAAAGCAACACACCACCTCCATGATCAGGAAAACAAACATTATCTCTTGAGGATGGGCCGCGTACATGTCCCCATAGCTCAAGCTCATGCTATGGTATCTCAACTCCGTCATTGCCTATCTAAACACAGCCACTATCAGATCCTCTCGATGCCTCGATAAAATAGAATAAAACTTCTCTCCCACTATAGGTAGCCATAGGATCTTGTATACATCCTCCAAGGTGATAGTGATCTCACCCATCGGTAGGTAGAATGTATTGGTCATTGAATCCCATCTATTGATGAGTGTGACCATCAAACTTGAATCTCGAACTATATGTCTGTAGCATTAGATCCCAATCAAGAAAACATTTGTCACGTGTCTCCACTCATATGTGGTCACTCTCATCCATACCATTAGCAACAGAGGCAGCACTTTATCCCTCATTGGTAGCTAGTCCCTAACATGCATCCAATAAACCACAATATTATTCAGCTTTGACCATACCCAACATACCGCTTACCCAACACACCTATTACATGACATAAATATGTCCCACCACACTCTACCCAAACCACAACCCTACCGATGACCCTCTTTTCCTATTGTATTGTTACACCTATTCTACCTTATTATACATTCCACCCCCATCATCGCCTAAACACCCCTTTTCCCATATTTTCCCTACATACACCTTCTCTTATCCCTCACTTGACTAATTTCCTTCCCCTACCCTTTACATCCCCGTTTCTCATCATACCTATCCAAAGTGCCGATCACCTTAACCATCACTAGTTTTCCTCGAACGACGTTGATTTAATTTTATTAGTGTCGGTCATCTCAGACTTGACTGATGCGGTCAAGGCCAACGATGTTGGCCAACATCTCGATCGACGTCGATGTCTCACTTAATAAAAACTGAAAACCCCTCGCCTATCATAATTTTCTTAAAAACACCCTAAAACACCTAATCTACCCTACCCAAACCTACCCTACCTTCATTCCCACCCCTATTTACACTATCTAGGACCCCCTCCCTCATTTCATTCATTTTTACCTACAAATGAAAAATCAATTTCCACCCAAACCCCCCTTTTACCCAAACCAATTTAAAACATCATTTTCAACCAAATGACAAAAGAGGATTGAATCCTACCTCATCTCGATACCATCAGCATGGTGGTACATCCGTTGCTATGCCATTGGTCCACTCGAATCCTCTCCAAAGATCCACCATCACCAAATCCACTCCTCACCTTGCAACTAATAAAATGGCTCCAATCGATCTCGTGGACCCACCTACCGAATGCCAATCACACACTAGTCACTCATGCCACTCATTTTAAACACCTTGTACCATTGCTTTCTACTCTTACCGCATCTCTTCTATGTCATTTTCCCAAATAAAAACATGTTAAAATGAATTTGTAAAATATAATTTTTCTTTTTATTAACCCTAACTCCACCTAAACGACGTTGGTTAAGTTTTAAGTGGCATCATTTGTCCGCTATTCCATTTTCACCCCAATTTTCCCATTTTGACCTCAACTCATTATTTCCCGATACCCTTTGACCTTACCCACACTTATTGCAACCTACCTACAAGCCCACGCTACCCCTACATTTCCTTAGTTGCATCTAGGATTTGTTATTTTACCTATACCTTGGCCTTACCTGCCATGACCTATTTACTTAGACTTGACCCACTTGGTGTGACCATTGACCTTGTGTACTTGCTATACTTTGTGATGTGGTTACCCATGTTGTTTGATCTAATGACCATACCTTGTCTATTACCGTGCCTTTTATCCTAAGAAAACCTTTGGTGTTCAAACATACCTAAACATTCTTGCACTGACCTATGTTGTGTTTCCGGACCATATCCTATGCCTTGGATACCTGAATCACTTCACCCTTATTTGGATAAACCTATCAACCTTGGACAATGTAGAGTTTGCAAGCTCTTCAACCTGGTACTATGTTGTAGTCTATACATGTGTGTGTATTTGATTGCCATTACCCATTACCTATTACCTAATTTGACCATTACCCATTACCCAATTTGACCTTGGCCTATTAATTATTACCCAATTCAACCTTCACCCTTTCCCATCATACTCATCCCTTCCCCACCTACCTTCACTTCCACCAACTACACATTTATCAAACCCCTCATTGATTTCGTATAACACCTCATCAATTCCTAGTTTGAGGGGATCACCTTCACCGACACTCGAGGCAACATCACTCTCACCCACACATGGGGCAATCACTTCCTATTTTTTTTTAGCGTCGTCACTCTACTAATAAAAGCTATGTGAGAAAAAGGGGAAAAATATAGACACCAAATTTGGGTCACACTCCCCCTTTACCCCCACATGTATATTAATTTAATTACCTACGCTTAAATTAATGCCCATTCTCACAATATTCATTATTTAGTTACCTAAATTAAATTAATTTCCACCTCACCTAGACACATCACCTAGACACATCATCATGGACCTATTTTTAGCATGTTCATTCTAAATAGGACTTAATATCTACTTACCATAACTAACTAAGAATTTATCTAAACCTAACACTACATGCTTATTATTTCTCAAATAGAATTCCCACTTACTTACACAGAAAATACCATTTTAGACCCGAACCAATGGGAAGAACTAGTAAAAAGATAGCCAAGATCTGCTGTTTTGGCAACCTAGGATTTCTCACCATAACCAACGCCAGTTAACCTAAACCATCATTGGTTACCATATATTCACTTTGGTAACCTTGTTCCAAAGGTTGGAATAATTATTTGAGTCTGAGGAGAGAGAGATCTGCATGCAAGCATGAACTAGAGCCCTCTTGCATATCCAAACATCCTGAATCAACACCAAGATTGATATGAAGGTTAAGCATTCACGGTAACATTTCGGGAAGCACTGCCATGACACTAATCACCAGTTTCATAAATCAACCATCACCCTCATCCAACCACCAGTTTGAAAATACAAGTAAGTGCATTTATATATTCATCTATCCACACTTATTTAGATAATTTTCTTTATCTCTGTTTGAGAGTCCTAGTTTCTTTTAAATCTCATCACCTCTCACCTTTTTGTCAATCCCTCTACCTAACCACCTAAAACCTCCCAGCTCTCTATACCTAACTACTAAATGTCTCTGAGAATTCTCACCATATTTGGCAACGTAACCCTCATTCTCCCATTCTTTGTGCAATCACAAAGAATATTCAAAATCAAGTTTTATTGAGTCTCTATCAGTCCACCCCTATTGACACCAAAGAACCTAAATTGTCCTCGCCCTCTCAACCAAAGATCGGTTATATCGAGACCGATGTCGGTATTTATATCTGTAATTCTTCCTATAGTAGAACCTAATAACCTTCACCCAAATAGCCCAAACCATCCAAAACCTGATCCTGACCTATTCCAGTCACCTTGGCTACCTTTCTAACCTACAGATCTGATCATAACCTTACATGTTAGATTAGATTTTCTTATTGTATTTGAATGAGATACCTAAATCATATCAACTACAATAGGATGTTATTTGTTTACGTTATTTCTTGCATTAAATTGTATTAAACAATGGATTGACAACCATCTAGGAAGTATCACACTTCCCAGATCTAGCATACGCTAGGCAGTTCCACGACATATATTGTTTAATATTTCTTTTGTGGTATTGTTTTTCATTCACACGTAGTTCCACCTAGCAAAACGAAAGTTCTCACAATCAACACTTTGGATCGGGAAATCGAAACATGCTCACTCTACCTTCTACCTTCATTCACAGTATTACTTCTCACCCTTACCCTATCTATTTCGCTCATACATATGCAAATTATCGCTGAAACAATTTGTATTTTCTTGTTTTGTTTACTATTATATACAAGCCTTGCCCTTTATTTGGTGTGCACACTTATTTGTTGTATACGACCATTATGGCCTTGCATTTATTACGACACCATGAATGATGTCCAATGTTTGAAACCCGCTTTTGTGGTCTATGTTTGGATTCTTGCGTGTTTACTTCCAACCTATCTTACACTTGTCTCGTGTAACATACACTTGTCCTTTAAATGCATGCTTGTTCTTACTAACACTTTTTTCTAGCCAATTTTTGTGTGTGCCTTGGTTTTTACCAAGAGCATTCCCTTTCCCTTACAGGGCACAATTTATGTGGTTTGTCCTCTTTTGGGGCCACATTCTCCTATCAATGACGTCGCATATGCCCCTAAAGAGGGAGGCATAATTTGGGGTTTTACATACTACACATCGCTTGTATACCAGTTCAATTCAGTTCAGTTTTCACCCTTGGCATTGTGGGTTATAAAGTGAGTGGGTTCAGACTAGTCTACGAACCCCGTACATAGCGGTTTTATAGGATAGGTTGTCCTTAGAATTTTTGGGAGTAGTTACAGTTGGAGGTTACAATAAAATTCCTCCTACACTACTTTGGCCAGTGGTGTTGGATCGTCCAAAAAACTAGTTAGTACAGAGATCTCTTCATACATTCATTAGGGAAGTAGTTATAGGTTGGAGAATAATGTAGCTTTCTCCCTACACTTATTTGGCTAGGGTGGCGTGAGATCACCCAAAAACTCGTAGTATAGGATATCCTTTCTACACCCTTTCTCTCATCATGAATCAAGTGCACATGTTTCTTTTACATTTTTCATTTCCATTACATAATTTTTACTATATACATGTGTCTTTACATGCATTTTTGACATATATACATGTGTATTTGACTACTTGATCGTCTTCTCCTTGCAGGTTTGACCATATGAGAAATAAGCGAGTCAATAACAACAAGAATGGCATCGACAATAAAAACATTTTACGGTAACACACACCTCATACTAACATATAGGTACATCATACACATTAGAAACTACACACACATTTCCACCCTAATTTCACTCTCACCACTTTTCAAAATTTTACATATTAAGTTTCCACGGTTCATTATTTTCCCATTCCATGCTTTATCTATTCCATCAACACGCTTTCTACATCACTCTACATGGACATCAGTCAGCACATATCTCTCTACTTTATATTACCGAGTGTTCTACTCACCAACATAAATTAGGGGCAAATGCGAGACACAAAATCATGCACTTTGGATATTATTTAGTCCCGATCTCATACTACTATTCATATAGTTTTTGAGTGAAGAAATTACTAATAAACCCTTATCTTTTGGCCATTTTAATTTACTTTCATTATCACTTCGGCCTTCAAAGACATACTTTCCCAGTCTATTTTTTGTTGTTTTGCGTCATTTTATCCTCGATCGGGCACCCACATGTGCTCTATTCCCGGTCGGGGTGTGCTAATCCTCTTTCTACTTTTCCACCACTTTTTGGGTAATTTCTATCCATTTGAGCAATCCATATTTTTTATGGTCACCTCTTTGGGGTTAATTATGAAATTAGAACAAGAGAACCATATATAAATATAAAGTTATGATACCATAATGAGGGACCAAACACTAAGCAATACTAACATCACCTATGATTTCCTCCATCAAAGGCTCCATTTGCATCCATCTAGCTTCACCACAAGGCAAAATGCTAGTTCATCTACATCACACTCGAATAGGAGGGAATTTTATTCTATTCCGTCCACCATTCTATTACATTTCTACACATAGTTATTTCTCGCTACTTTCACAAAGTGCGATTGAAATAAGAACACCTAGGGCATGATCACATTAAAAATAACATAGAACTACATTGGGTCTGAGATGTAGTGTAACACTCGCTTAGTAAGTCTACTATTGTGGCGCTGAGGATAGTATAACTCCTTCATATAATTTTTTATTTTTTTAGGGGTTTGATGCTTGTCTTGGGGTTTTGTAGGTATCTCTTTCATGAATGATTTCTAACGAAATACTGTGCATTCAAGTGAATCTAGTGCAACAAGAAGTGAAGGAAGGAAATCATTTAGTGATACCTCGAAGGAGGTCTGTAGATATTTTACATAGACCGGCCACCCATATCTCAAACTAGGGAAACCACATGTACCCTTGTACCTCTCCAAAACCCCAAGACATCCTACTCTTCTAGATCTATGTTATTTTGAGCTTATGTGTATTTGTTCCTATATTCCATTCATCCAGTTTATTCTCAGTGACACAGTCCAGGTATCGTTAAATCAACTAAGATCTTTCTAACTCTTCTTGCACTGTAGGGTTTTATATTTTCATAGCTTATATTGCTTGGGTCATTTTACTTTATGAATTTATCTGTTATTAACTACTATATACTATAATTCTTAGATTAACTTCTAAAATTCCACATTTTCGTTAATCACTACTTTTTTCCTCTTTATCTGGGTGCACATCTAGGATGGAGGAATATATGAATTAATGAGCACCTTTTCCACTTTGAGTGAAGTTTCCTTCACCTCCGTGCCAAGGGTCTCATACTCCTCTAATTTATTCTCCACATCCTCTTGCCTAGCGTTAGCTAGTTTCTCTATGGTTGGTTCCCATCTTGTATTCAACTTTTCTTACAATAGGGTAATCAATTCTCCTAGGTTATCAATCTCTCTGTTTTGATATAGCTTGATAGTTAAAATTATTTCTAGACATGAATGCCTAATAATATGAACAAGCTCAAACACCTTAGTGTTAACGAAGGCATACCTCATCATGACCTTTTTAGCTCGAATTCTAGCTTATTGTTCTTCCTACTCTTGACATCCTCAACACTTTTTTTCTGCTTTATGCGATCCTAATGCTTTATTCATATTTCGCACATGACCTTTATATCCATTTTTATTAGCACATTTCCATCCTACACATTTGTTAACTATGTTGAATCCAAATATGATAGAGTATTAGTTAGATATCTCCTTCCATGAAATTCATGGATGGCCTTTGGATTTACTTTGAATTCGGATCCTCCATTTGAGTTTACATAGTAAATGAAAACATCTTTCGCATGTAGATATGGGCTTGTTTTTTTTTCCAAAAATGTCCCAATAATATAAATATTCTATATTCATAAAACATTAGAATCTCACTCTTATGACCTTGGTTGGGTTATTAACATAGGACATAAATGAATGATTAGGGAGCCTCCACCGATCTTTTTCCTTCTAAGGTTTTATCTTTTTATCCTTCTACACACTTCTCATGTAGTGAATATTTCACAACACTGTCCTTTTGCATGACCGATGTCATCTTAATTTTTTTGGTTAGATTCCTCATGTTCATATTCACGCTCCTCATTTTATTATCCTATCTCTACATGTAATGAGGTTTCAAATGGTATATATTCTTTTCCACGTTCCTCATACTACTCTAGCTCTTCTTCATCAACTTTTATTATATGTGGATTACTTTCTCCCCGAGTAATCACCTATTCCAAAAGATTCTTCACCAATTTTCTCCCCTTCGCTTGTGATTGCCATGCACGCTCTATCGTTTGGGCTAGTTGAAGATATCTCGGGGAGGGGTGCATGTTCAACTTGATCTAAATAATTTTCTCTCTTTTTCTCTGCTGCGGTCTAATTGGACCTCTATTTCATCTTCTTCCTCTTGTTTTGGATCAGGTTTGGTCTTCTATTGTCTCCCGAATTCCCTTCTCGAAGGTGGTGGTGTAATATACGTGTCATGTAACTCCACAACTTTACCATATTGTAACTTTGGGTGCATATATATGTAGTATTATTTAATTATACCACTTAGTCCCTCTTCTTTAGATCATAAGAGATGTGTAGTTAACATAAACCATTGTATAACATATAATAGAAGACAACATAATTAGAAATCATGACAACAATAACAATAGGTAACTTTGATCATTCATTCCTTAACATATAAAGTATTATCGGACTCTAAATACCCTTGACCCCTTATTCAATCCTCCTAACCTTGGAAATCCATACTAGGTTTTCCATTACATTTACAAGATACCACATTATAGGCATATCTCTCACATAATCTCTTACACATTATACCACCTACCCTTGTGCAATCTCTTCAACTCGACCATTCTATCTCCCTACAAGCTATTAATAGATTACTTAATCTCTATGTTATCTATATTTGGTTGAAATTTTCCATACGTACTCTATATTTATCCAACATCATGCATGTGATTTCATGATGCTTTTATCTAATTATAGATTCACCTTACTTGTCACACCATCTCTACTTTTCTTATTTTTAGCTCTGCTCAAAATTCTGCCAACTCCCATATTCTTCTCCTTTGTGCGCACCTTTGTGTGTCCTCTTCTTTACCCCTTCATGAAAAACTTCATTTGTCCTCTTTTATACTTGTATCATTTCCTATTTTATGTTATCGTACGCACCTTCACACGTTGGCTCATAATTATCCACTTTTTACAGTACAGAATTACCCCACACTAGGGATATTGTCTATCCTTGGAAATATAAGAATAATAAAAGAATGGAAGAATATCCGAAAGAATGTAGGAAATACCCTAATAATATCAAAGAATAAAGAATGGTTTCTCTGTGTGCATCCAAAATTAGGCCATGGAAATGGTAGGAGTTATTGGAACTATAAGATGATTCCATTTTCTAGCTATTTCCACTCTTCAAGCTCACTAGTTACATTATTCAGATCTGTCTCAGAAATATCTAGAATTCTCTCTAGACTTAACCCATCAAACTTCTTTTGTATTTCCTTTAACACAATGTCCCATTAATTTATGATGCCATCCAATCCATCCACCTTACACATCACCATTATATGCACCTCATTGAGTCATTTTACCAGTCTATCTTTCTTTGCCTTTATTGGTTATTTATCCACTAAATTCTTGTAATACCTTCTCACACTCGGCTCCATTCGTCAATAGCGAGGCTTGTTGTTTCTTCAACTCTACCTCATCCTCAACAATTCACGCATTTAGGATCATTGAGACAACATAGAAGTTAGAAAAAACCTTTTAATCCTTTCTTGTGACTTTATCAAAATTTGTGCTAAGTGTTTTGTATTATTTCAACTTCTGTACCACCTTGGATTTATTTGTGCTACATAGCTCTTATGGTGTAGGCCCTTTCCCATTATTTACTTTTATCACCAGTAGATGTACCAATTATTCTACATATTCCATCTATGTGTTGCAAAAGATGGTCTTTCTCGTGCTATAACATTTGGGCATGTGCACACAATATTATTTACAAGTTTGATGACCTTGTTGTATACACCTACCACATTCTTTTTCATGTTGCTCAACTCCTCTACCAACCACTTATTCTTCATATATTTCCTCTTTATGTACTTTTTCATTCTTCTCATTGTGGTCATTTTATCAATGTTCCTCCTTCCTACTTTGGTGGCCATTTAATTTAAGGCATTACATGCATGATCATTACATAACTGAGTTGATTCTACCACTTTATAAACCTTCACCGGGTCTTTCTTTCCATGTAATTAAAATATGGAATCCTTATTCAACTTGAACTCAATTTCCTCCATGTGTATTTTCAATGTCCAGGAGAGAATTTTTCTTGTGCACTCGGCCATATCAAACATCTCCCAAAAAATAGTTGGTTGGTGGGCATTGAACTCTAGAATCTAGACCTTAGGATCTTACTTGTGTCATTTATATATGACATCTCAAGGGGTACCAATGGTGTATGTATTTATCTTCTTCCTCCCATGTGCTTCCTTCATGGCATATCTTGCTCAATTTATTATGCATGTCTTGTTTCCTCCAATGTGCTTTACTCCTATCCACTTCCTTTCTCTTAGGTTTCCTCCTCATCGTGCTCTTCTTCATGTTATTCCTCACAATCTTCCACATTCTCTTCCTCATGCTCTTCTTCGTGCTCATACTCTTCATCATGAACTTGTTCGTCCTGTTATTCCTCTAGCTTCTCTTGATGTTTTTATTCATGCACAAGTTTATCCAAGTCTTCCTCCTCATCAAAATTATGAATGATATGAGGCTTATCCTCCTCTTTTGGACTAGGTATTTATATGATCCTTGTCGAATAGTTAGTGAAACTCGACGAGTTTGTGGTGCAATTTCTTCTTGACACCACCTTTACATCTTCTTTCTTGCACTATGGTCCAACATAAACTTTGTCTCATCTTCTTCCTCTACCATGAGAGTGAACTCATTATTAAGCTCATGAATTCTAGTAGTTGTCTTCTTCGATGGTGGTTGCATGAGGGTAGTATCTTCATAATTACCATCTTCCCATCCTAGAGATTTAGACGTAAGTAAACATAAACTTTGCATGCCTCTTTTCCAACTTCCGTGGTCATAATGGGGTCTAGTTCCATGCTATCTCGACTCCATGGTAACTTCATAGGGTTTCTTTGATGCATAACCATATCTCTTGTGTAGTGTGTGATATTCATAGTCCACCTTCTCTCGCATTGAACCTAAGTGGTTATGCATATTTAATCTTTTTGATTGTGGCCTTGAAGTATTTAGAAGTGAATTTAAATGGGAGTTTTAATTATGGCCCCATCTCCCCATTATTAAATAAAAATTTTCAAAGGAAAAAGTGCTACATAATCGTAAAATCTTGCTTCCTAGTTAATATCGATGGTAAAGCTCTAGGCACGTGCCACTCATTTTCAAAGGCATCATACATTATTTTATACCAATTCTCTAGACACACATTGTATGTGTAGACACCAAAATTGGGTCACACTCCCCTTGGTCCCTCAACAAATAACCAACTCGAACACACTCACCTAACCATGGCCCCTTTCACCCCACTTTAATATTAATTTAATTAAATTAATTTATGACCTCATAATATCTATTATTTAAATATCCTAATTGGATAATGCCCACACCATCCACCTCACCTATACACCTCATCTAGCCACCTCACCCTAAGACCTATTCTTAGTATGTTGCCATAACTAACTAAGACCTACCTAAACCCTAAAAATCAAAGCCTACATTCCCTCTAACCACATTCCCACTCGTTAGAAAGGAAGCTTCCATTCTAATCCACAAAGGAAATGAATGAGATCCAAGAAAATCAAGGGGATTTTCCCATTTTAGTAAACCTAGGAAATCCCGCCCTAACCAATGCCGGTTACCCTAAACCACCACCGGTCAACCCGGAACCACCATCGGTTACCATTTAATCCCCAAAACAACCTAATTTCGAGGTTGGCACATTTATGAGAGAAAAAGGATGAAACTAGAGCTACATGCAAGAAGAATGAGCATTTGTACATGTATCGAATATCCACAACCAGCACTTAAGAAATCACAGAGCCATTTACATTCACGGAAGCATCCAAGGAAGCACCAACACCATACCAAGTTCCTTCAATTTGATCACCCACCAATTCCAACCAGGACATCAAGCTCATACAACAAAAGTGTTTTGTTAACCAACACTTGTCCATTGTCATTTTAGTAGACTCTTTTACTTCGTTATTAGTTTCCACCCCCATTACCATTCCCCACCATTTACCTCCATGTAAACTTGACCATTCCTTCACCCACACCATTGAACTACCCATACTTGGTTTTAGAGATCCTTGAGTATACCTAAGACCCACACAGACCTTGCCATTTCCCTTTCCATTTCCATTTAGCCTTAGATTTGTCACCACACCAAGTTTTTGATAAGTTTCCTGTACTCGACTATACCAACGCCGGTTACCCATAACCATTGCCGGTTCACCTAAACCGACATCGGTCATACCGAACGAACGTTGGTCTATGTGTTTTTATGCTTAGACCAAGAACATAGCTTAAAACCTCCACCAAATACCCAAAACATCCCAGAACTAGACCCTGACCAGTACCATTACTTTGACAGAGACCTTGACCTTTAGATTCAATCATATCTTAGCTTGTTGTGAATGAATTTGCTTATTGTAGTCGAATGAGATACCTAAATCATTTTAACTACAGTAGGATTTCCTTTATTATTAACATTGAGTTGTTTTAAACAATGGATTGACAGCCATCTAGGGAGTATCACACTTCCCGGATCTAGCATACACTAGGTAGTCCACTGCATATACTTGTTTAACTTTTATTTGGTGGTCTTGTTTTCTATTTTAGGTAGTTCCTCCAAGCCAAAAGGAATCTCTCATGATTAGTTGTGGATCAAGAAGTCATACGTGCGTAACAACCTACAACCAACATTTTAACAGTATTCCTCCTAACCCTTTACCCTTATCTGTTTCATCAATATTCAAAGAAACGCTCTAGAATCAAGTGAAACATTTTGGCATGCCTGGTGGGAGCCAATCAGGGTTCTTTGAATTTCTTTATTTCTAGGTGAAAATTTGCATGTTTGTTTCCTTTCTAAAAGGTTCTCACATTAAAATTTCTCCCTGGAATCTTCTCTTCTTTTATTGTCTAAAAGTAATCGTATTTTGGTGCTTTAAAATGAACATTTCTTTTCTTTTATTAGTATCACACTAGTGAAAGAGAATCCCTTCCCCTGTTCATCCTTTTGTGTCATTAAATTCAATATTTTGATTTGGGTTTAAAAACATTTCATTTCATTCTACTTTTCTTGCATTATCTCACATTAACTGAGGGCAACCTATATGTTGGAAGTCATTCCTAGCTGATGGTTGACAAAAAAATCATAGAAAGCACATCTTCTATCTCTCTCGTGTCTTACCAAACTGCACAAATTCAAAAATATACACATTCTTAAATGACATCTTTCTTGGGAACACCTATCAACAATTGCATTGATCAGAGGATTGGAAGGTACTCCCCAGCTTGCTACTTCTGTCGAGTCATACTTCAAAAGATGACCCACCCCCACCATAACATACCTAAAACCTCTCCTTATAGATCTCCTTCTTCGTAGGAAACCATCCTCACCGAAAATTCTATTCTAAAGTTCATGAGTCACCCTTAATAGCATAAGATGAACAAACATAATAGAAAAATCACTCTTAGGATCGTATTTTTCTTAGTGTTTCGCTTTTAGGCTTACATTTTGAGTTAAGAGGACACGTTGTTCATTTTCTTATTTTCCCTTTGCATAGTCCTCATCATAGTTGGTGTATTCCAAATTCATCCGAGTGTGCATGGACCCTATTTTCATCATTCTCTCGAATTTTGGCTTTGATTCCATATCCAATTTTAACTCACAACCACATTTTCTTAATCTTTATTTCAATTTCATAGTAACGGTTTCAGCTTCCATGACCTTCATCGGTTACCCTCTCGCCGTCATCGGTTTTACCCAACCAAAGACTCGCTTTACTATTATTTTAGTTAACCTACCCAAAAGGAAACCTACTTCACCTTCTTTTTGTTATTCGAGTCTCCCTCGGTCTCATCATATTCACTTTCCTGGTAAATTCCATCAACATCTTGTCTACTTAGCAGATTGTCAACCTTTTGCCTTGTTTTGACAAACTGTCCATTTTCCACAGTGACCAACCACGGTTAGTCATGGACTGTGTGTTGGTTTACCCTAACCGGCATCGGTTAGCCTATTCAAATTTCTAGCTGACATTTTGTACCTAATCCACCTACCACCACCTATTTCTCCTATCTCTGTTGTATTTCTGTGTCATTTATAGAAAGCAGTCCTACCATGTTAGTACTTGTTCACATGGTGCTGACACATAGCCAAGAAAACACCCTCATATTCCATGTTAGTTATCAACCACTCCCACCTAGTCCTTCACCACCTTCTATTTTATCACCCATGGATCCTACCCAACCTATCACTATCACCATAGGGGACGAGGAGTTCACACGACTCCTTGACTAGAACCTTGTTACCTTACAATTTTATCTCTCCCACTCGTCCACTTGAGATGCCTTAGGTCAGTTGATATACGACATGCCCGTATCTATCCCCTCGACACTCATTCCTACTTTTGCATCAGCCCCATCTCGGCTTTGCGCTACCCACACCTCGCCTTGTCCTCGGTCGTTTCGCATCTAGGCCCTATACCCGTAATTACCACTACATCTACCACATTCGTTGCACCCACCACATCCACTATACTTTGCCAACCACCTGCAACATAACCTCATCTCGCACCTATTTTCTCACATATACTCGTAGCTACACAACCGCCCCTAGTGTCGATGACCCCTACACCCTTTCAAAATATTGTCCTTTCTATCCCACAAACCTTAACCCTCATTTCTACTAGGGTCACCATGACCCTTACACCTCCATATATGTACTACCAAAAGCCTCCCATTTCATCTATCATTCATTCTGGGTACGTACCACCGTATCTCACTCCCTCCTTCTCAACCTACCTATACGGAAATGCCATATACTGGAATGCCACCTCCATCATATTCCCAACACCAACCCTCTTATACTACAGGAGGCACCCATCCATCACAACCTACGAATGACCTAATCAAGTTAATTATGGATAAGATGTAGACATTGGAGGCATCGGTTTCTTGCATACACAACTCTCTCACCTACAATGAGATTTGTAATGAGCCTATCCACCCATCCATTCCTATCTCGTCCATATCCCATGCATTAGGAAATGCCTAAATTTAACCACTTCAACAACAAATAGGATCCACAACATCCTTTACGGTCTTTTAAACATGGGTGTTATTTGATTGCCCATGATGAAGCTTTTTTTACCGAGGACCTTTCCCATGTGTTTGATCGGGCCCATATTAGATTGGTATAGTGGGTTATTTAGACATTCTATCTTCTCATTTAATTAGGTAGCCCAAGCCTTCTTGGATCACTTCTCCATCAATGTTGTTAGGAAGGTTACCATGACTCGACCTCTACTCTATGTGTAATGTGACAATGAATCTATCACAGATTTTGTTGCTCATCGGCATAGCTTGATCAATCAACTCACATTCCAACTACCACAAACCAAACTCATAGATCTCTTCATGCAGGATTTTGCTAGACATATCTTGCTAACTTTGCAGTGCATAATTTCTGAACCTTTTATGAGGCATTTACCATGGCACGAAAGCTAGAGATTCGGGCCATCAAAGAAAAGAAAATTTAGTTACGTAATAAAAATTTGACATTTAAGTAAAACGATACCTCTTCTTCTTCTAAACCATAGAACAATTATTCAAAAGCCAAAGGATCCACTAACACAATGGTACTCAAGGCTGACCTAGCTCATCCATCAAATCAGGTTAATCCATCATCTAATCTTTCTCTTGTCCAGACCTTTCAACTCGATCGGGAACAAAAAAATACACCGGAATTGGGGAGCCTTATTTTTCTATCTTAGAAAATCTCATTAAAGTCGGGCCATCACCCTTCCTCCCATAAAACCACACACTGGTTTCGATCCTGCTCGCCCCACACCCACGTGGTATAAAGAGCATGACTTATGTAACTATGATCGGGTAAAAGGTCATAGTGAGAAAAATTACATCACTTTCAAGAACATTATCCAGGAAATGCTCGAGAAAGGCGAGTTAACCTTAGATACTCCTAATGCACCTACCCATCAAAACCTACACATCTTCAAGAAACCATTTCCTAATCACGCCCCTTCTTCTGATCAAACTAGAGAGACCTCAACTAATGATGGACATACCCGTGAGGTCCATGCTATTTTCATGACACACCAAATTGCTTCCCAATTACCTCATATTCCTTCTATAGAGGAAATCCTAGCCCGAGGTCCGCCACCTATACTTGAATCCACTTCACCTATTCCTTTACCCATAGAGGAACACCCTTCGTCTCTTCCCCACCCGTGAAGGAGCCTTCTATTAACATCAAGACCACTTCACCTTTGGCTTCTCCACCTAGAGAACCATCACCAAAGAGTACCACTCTATCCCATGGGAGAGGCTTGTTCATCTCCTCCACCCGTAGAGGAGCACCCATCATCTCCTCCACCTATTGAGGATCTAGTAGAAATACCGCTACCTCTAGGTGACCATTCTCCGTCAACCACCCAAAATCCTGCCGACTTACTTTTGAATCTCTTACCCACAGAGGCTGAAGCTAGTGAATTCCCCATTTCTAAGACACATTTTATGGGAATCACCATTGGATCCACACCGACCTCACTTACAACAATGCTGTTCTACGCTTATCTGATCTCCTAGATTATGTGGATAGAGACTTACTTTGGGACATCTTTTACTTCCTGTCTCAACACAAATGCAGATGTCACTCACTGATACCTCCACTATCTATCCAAAAATATTTCAGCCAATCGAACCAAACACAACCAAAACCATCACAAGTTATCCCCTGATACCACTCACTCAACATGCTTCTACATCCAAACCTACACCTACATCATCTTCCTTTCCAAAACCTATTACTACCTTAGGGGTCATCCCAATGGCCAACCTTACTCATCCACCCATCAAATTAGATTTAGCCACATCCTTCAAAAATAACACTAAACCTAGTCCAGCCCCCAAATAGAAGAACCAATCCCCTAGATCTCGTACCCCAACCTCACCGATCACACCTTCATCACCTTTACCCCTTATATCTGTCTTGAGACCTCTCCCTTCTAGTCTAATTAAGAGACCTCCACCCACCGGTAAAATAAAAACATAGTAGCCCATTCCTCTGCTCCCAGGACTCTAACATACCCAAGCACCCAACACAACTTCCGCCCACACCTACATTTTTTTTACCACCCATACATCCAATACCATCGATAAATTCTTCACTAGCCATGGCACTTCGGTCTCCTTCCCTTACACCTCCTACACGACCCACACCATCTACCTTCACAACACCTCAATTATCCCTATGGTTAACTTACCCTCTTCGACCATTTGATTTTCCCTCTAGATCTTGTACGCCCGTATCACCTTTACCCAAGAAGGTGAAACCTAAAGACAAAAATCTGCTACCCTCCACTAAGGTAGTCAAACCAACCACACACTCTCTTACTAGTTCATCTACCATACCCCTACCCAAGCGAACACGACCAAAACCTAAGACCACACCAGCACCTAAAACCGTTGCTCAACCCACTCCTCCTCTTCCAAAGACCCTTCCTATATAGTCAGTTGCACCTACATCCAAACCCACATTCACTTCCCATTGTGACCCACTAGTGGGATCCTATGCCAAAATCTTAACCAACCTCAATATATTATAGGACCTTGATGAGGAAATGATGATGAGACTCAAAGGTTTAGATGAGGTTGTATAAATACATTTTGAGGGGGATTGGTGAAGTTGTTAGATAATGGTATGATGTGTGATTCTCTCATAAATGGGATATGCCGAACTATAAATAGTTACCTTGGGTGTAGGTATAAATGGAATGTTGGGTAAATGTGTAGTGGATGGGTTTCTATCTTCTCTTTTTCTTTGTCTTTATATGCTTTAGTGGAGACTTGAACAATATTTCTCTCGAGGAAAGAGGGAGAAGTGTCATGAAAGGTATAATGACAAGAGGGATAAAAAACTAGTGCAAAATAAGATCCTTGTGAAATGAGTAAGGTGCACTGGAATTTCGGAGGGGGTTGGGATAGCTCCTAATCTAGATAATATTTATTTTAAAGGTTGGAGGAGGAAAAGAGGGTTGTGGAGGTAGAGGTGAAGGTATCTCGAATAGATATGGGCCGAGGCTACATGGCGACATGCGAAGGTGGAATGGGATCTTCAAGAGAACATAATTGAATAAGAATTTTTTTAAGGTCCTTATACTTTTCAACATCATTCCCTAACACATGATGATAAACACAAATATTGGTATCGTCAAATCCTTTTGGTTTAGGTTTGAGTGGGTCGTAAGGCCTAAGTGGTGGTAATGTAATGGTGGAAGTTTCTAATAGCTGAGAGAGGATGTTAGTGTAATACCCTACTAAGGGATCAAAATGAGAAGTGAGAGTAGGTTTGGATGGAGGTTTGGGTGAATTCTGTGGAAGAGGTGTTGTTGGAGGTGGAGTTGGTTTGGATGGAGGTGTGGGTGGATTTTGTGGAAGAGGCACTACTAGAGGTGGAGTTAGAGGTTGAGTAGGTTTAACTACCTTTTTGGTAGGTAGTGTGGTTTTGGGATTGGGTTGCACCTTCTTGGGTAAAGGTGTTGGGGTAGTGCATGAAGTAGAAGGGAATGTAGAAGAGGGAAGTGGATGGGTCAACCAAGGTGAGAGTGGAGGTGTGGTGAAGATAGTGGTAGGAGACAATACATACAAAGTGTATGTTGAAGGGAAGGTAAAGGCATGGGTAGTGGAGTAAGTGTAGGTAATGTAGAAGGATTGGGTGAAATGGGAGGTTGCAATAAGGATGTGGGTTTCTTCATTTTAGTTTTACCTTGGGTAGGAGGCTTCTTGACCAAGGTTGATGGATGGGGACCTAAGATGGATGGAAGTGGTAAAGGTGAAAGAGGAGAAGTGGGAGAAAGTGGGGTATGAGGCCTAAGAGGTTGGGTCTTCCTCTTAGGTGGGGGGATAGGCCTAGTGATAGTTTGGGAAGAGATGGCTAAATCAATCTTCATGGGAGGATGACTAGAATTAGTGTCGAACAACCCCTGATAGTGATAGGTTTAGGCGCAGTGAAAGTATCAATGTAGGTAGAGATTTGAGTATAGGTGGTTATTGGGGTAAATGTAAAGGTTTGGGTGTAGGTGAGTATGATGAATAAAAGGCTACTATAACCGACTTAGGTGTGACGGATTTATTTATCTTGAATACTTTAGGATAAATATTTGAAGTTTATGTGGAAAACATTTGCATTTGAGTTGATACGAGAATTCGATGACATCCCCAAAGTGTGGAATAATATACACACTTCAAGTGATCAGCCAAATGAGAGAATGGTGTAGAATTGGAGGGGGATGATGATGATTTGGTAGTAATCCTTTTAAAGAAATATAACATCTGTGAGATAGGAAATGGTTGGCTTTAGACTCTGTGGGTAGAAGAGATGATAAAAATCGATAGGGTCTTTAAAATACATTGGGGAGTTTTTGCTAATAGGAAGAGATGCTAAAAGTGGATCTTCTATGGGAAGAGGAGGGGGAAAGGTGGATGGTGTAGAATCTTTGATTGGTGAAGAAAAGGGTAAGATGGGATCCTCCATGGGTAGAAGAGTGAGTGATGCAGGTTGCTTGATAGGTAGAGAGACGAGTGGGGTAGATGCCTCCGTAGATGAAGGGATAGATGAAGTGGGATACTTGGTAGATAAAATGGTAGATAAGGTTGACTCCTTTTTGGGTGGAGGATAGAATGAGGTGGACTCCTCCATGGGTGGAATAACTCATACAAGGATTTCCTTAAATGATGTGATGGGAGGAAATTGCTTAGAAGGGGGTGGTATGGTATCAAAATAGTATGCACCTCTCAAACATTGGTTTAATTGGTAGAGGTTTCACCGGCTTGGTTGGATGATGCAAAGTGTGATTTGGAAACAGATTCTTATATATGTGAAGGTTTTGGTTAGCTAGTGCATTAGGTTTATCCAAGACAAGATCTCTATTATCCAACATTTCTTGGATGATTTTTTAAAACATTTTACAATTACCATCACTATGACCTATAAAACAGTGATAATTATAGTAATCATTCTCCTTGTACCATGCAGGAATAGGATGGGAAGGGTCAAAAATAGTATGTGGTTTGATAGGTGGAAGAGTTATGACTCTTACATTTAGAAGATTTTCCAAAACCAAGGAGTAAGGTTCTTCTATGGGAGTATATCATCACTTTTCATGCCTGTATTGAAAGTTATGAACATGAGAAAGAGTAGAAGATGGTTTTGGTTAGTTGGATGGATGAGATGGACCAACTTTCAGGACCATTGCATTGGTAGATCCTTTGGGTTTTGAATGATTGGTTTTTGGTTTGGAAGAAGAAGAAGAGTCATTTTATTTGAATGGAGCACTCTTATTACACAATTGTAATTTATTCTCTTTGATAGAAAATATTTCTAACTTCCAAGCCATTGTGAATGCCTCATCGAACATTTAAAAGGTTTGAACTTGGAGAGTTAGAGATATGTTCCTGACACAAGCCCTAGTGAACAAATATATCAACTCGGTTTGTGGAAGTTGAAAGGTGAGTTGATTGGTAAGGCTCCGCCAACATGTAAAACAATGCATGATAGATTTGTCTTCATATTGGTGCATAGAATACAAATAAGTCATGGTGACATTATTAGTGATGTTGATGGAGAAATGATCAAGAAATGCCTGGATAATTGATTGAATGAAAAGATAGAGTGCTTAGGTAAAGCACTATACTAGTCTAAGGCAGGTCCTCTCAAGGACATTGGGAAAGTTTGAAGAAGTAAGGCTTCATCATGGGAAATTAGATAATATATGTGTTAAAAAGATAGAAAATACTATCACGGATACTCCTTGCTATTAAATCTATTAAACTTTTGCATTTCCTAATGTGTGGGATAAGGATGAATTGGAATAGAAGGGTGAATAGGCTCATTACAAATCTCGTTGTAAGTCAGAGAATTACGCGAGTCGATACAAATTCTTCCAAGGTTTGCATATATTATCTCGTCATCATTTTTATGATATTGGTTATAGGATTAGATGAAGGAGCACCCCTTGCAGTATAAGGAGGTAAATAAGATGAATAAGGTATAGACACCCTCTAGCGTGTGGTGGTGCCGAGTAAGAAAATTGAGAAGGGGGATATAAGTAGTGGAAGATGATGATGGCATATACCTTGAATGGGAAGTGTAGGTGATAGGTGGTGGTTGAGACAAGGTATATGTGGGAGGGACTGTGTAGAGACCCTCGTAGTGATAGGTGGTAGAGTAGTAGGTATATACATGACTAAAATCTGAAAAGGTTTTGACACAACTGGAGATTGTAAGGTAATAACGAATGATGATGTAAGAATCCCTACACTAAGAGTCATAGATGATGGTGAGGTAGAAATTAAAGGTGTGATAGATGTTGTAGGTGTGATAAATAACAAAGATGTTGAGGTAATATGAGAAAATATAGGTGGTAAGGTGGAAGAAGGTAATGCTATATGCTAGTGTCTCGATACAAAAGTGGGGGCAAGGATAGGAGGAATGGAGACATGCATCTTATATAAGGGCTATCCTAATGAGTCATGGGTGGAGGAATGAGAAATATAATACTACAAGGCTACTGATTGTGATCAAGGAGTTTTACAAACTCCTCATCACCTGTAGATATAGAGATAGATGAAGTGGGGTCCATGGGTGAAGAAATAGAAGGTGGTGAAGGACTAGGAGGTAGTGGTTGACGGCTAGCGTGAAAGACTAGGGTGTTGACTTGTCTACAAGTCAAAACCATGTGAATAGTGGTAGGAAAAGTGGTCTGAGCTCTGTAGATGGTGTAGAAACATAGGAAAATAAGATAAAAGAAATATGGAAAATGAAAATTGGTTACTATTTTGACAGAAAAATCAAAACATAGAGACCAACGTCGGTTGGCTAACTGATGCTAGTAGAAAGGGGTAACTAATGTTAGTCATAAGACCGATGTCGCTTATTGTGAATAAATGACAGATTTATAAATTTGGAGATGCAGAATGTAAATCAAGTGGATCTAAACTCTATTGATGGTAACAGAGACTCATAAATGTGTAAAATGATAGAAAAAGTCACATAAAATGAATGGATATGAATTGAATACTATTTTGGAAAAATAACCAAAACATTAGGGAACTATTTTGGTATGAGGAGGTAACCAATGTTAGTCACTAGACCGATGCTGGTTAATGTGAAATCGAAGAAGATGATGAAAATTTTAATGTTAAAGTGATTACGTCGAAATAAAACACCAACCTAGAAATTGAGTATGACAATGATGAGTCCTAACACACCTAGAATGAACCAAAATACACCAATTATGATGGTGGGGTGTGAAGGAAAAGAAGAATAAGAAATGAAATCACTCCTCAAAACATAATTTAATAGTCAAAAGCTAACAAAACACATCAATCCTATACTTCATATTTTAATGTTATGTGGCTTATGCCATTTAAAACTGACTATGAATAAAGTAGAGTTTTTGGTCAATGAGGGTTCCCTATAAGCATTCTATGGCTGGTTTAAGGTGTATTTTGGCTAAGTTTCCCCAATATATACTTCAAATTACGTGAGGTCCAAGTCTGATACAATGAATATCCAAAACACTAATGGGATCCATGGCCAATCCGATTGTTAATTGTTGACGATAATTACCAAGAAGGAAGATATTTAAGAAGTGATTAAATTGTTCAAGTGATTTAGACAGGGGTGTGTGTGTAAAAAGTGTGAACTATGATTAATTCCTGCCAATCATCAACTGTCATGACCTCCAATATATAGATTATAAATAAATTTAGGTGATCTAATGCAACATATGAAGAATGAAATCCAGAGATTTTAAAGCCCAAATCAAAAGTGAAATTGGATGTAGCAAATAGAGAATAGGTCAAGAGGATGATCTTTCACTAAATGCAGGTGCAAAAGAAAGTAAGAAGAATTATTTTTAAACACCAAATCATGAATTTCCTTTAGACAAGTAGAAGAAGAGAATATTGACTAGAGAGAAACTTAATGTGAATTTTTTAGAAAAGAAAGAAACACATAATTCCCTATATGAAGAAAATGCAAAGAACCCATTAGAAGGGGTCCCACCGGATATGATAAAATGTTTCACCTCAAAGTAATGTGATAAAATAGATAAGGGTAATGGGCGTAGGAGGAATACTAGAAAATAGTCGGGAGAAGGTTGCACACATTGTAGACTTTTGATCAGACTGAATGTAGAGAGCTTCCCTTTGGATAGGAGGAACGACTTGTATAAGAAAAACCACTAGACCACTAAAAGATAGTTAAACAATATATGACATTGTAATGCCTAGTGATTGCTAGTTCCAGGAAGTGTGAAACTTCCAAATGGTACATTAATCCACAATTTTTATCAAATTAATGAAAATAAATGTGAGAAATAGAGGTCCTATTGCTAACACTTTGATTTAGGTGTCTCAAAACATTATCAATATACTAGATTAAGTAAATTACTAAAAATATAAACTAATCTAGTATTAGGAAAGGTGTTGTTCTAGTTGGGAAAGGTCATTGAGGTGTTAGGAAAGGTATAGGCAAGGTTTTGGGTGATTTTGGGTTGTTTGGTGAAAGTTATGAGCTCACTGTTCTAGGTAAAATTGATAGTCATAGAGACCGGTATCGGTTAGGTGAATGATACCAGTATTGGAAAATGATTGATGTTGGTTGGGTGACCGGTGCCAGTAGGGGAAATATAGTGGAAATATTAAAAATGGGTGTTTTGGGTCTCTCTATGATTGCACAAAGAGTTGAGGGGGTTTGGGAAGGATGATATGATTTTTGTTAAGGCTCAACAAGGGTGGTAGAGGTGCTAGGATGGGTGAAATGGTTCAAGTTGATGGAATAGGTGGTAAACAAGTGAAAGGTGGTATTCGGGACAAAGAAGGATCGGATGGAAGGCGTAAATGAAAGACTTAAGATCAAAACAAAAGCTTAATAAATAAGAATGAATTACTTATCTGGTAACATGTAGATCTAAAGGTGGTTAATGATTGACGAGCATTTGTGGGAGATACGAGAATGTGTCCAGTGCCATGACAATGAAGCCTATGTGATCTTCTATGATGATATGAAGTTATGGATGAGATGACTAGATGCTTGGTGATGACCGATGGGCTCTGGTTTGTCATCGGGTAGCTTGAATGAATGAATGAATTGAATAACCCATGCAAAGAGTTATAAACTCTTATTTAAGGTAACCGATGGTGGTTAGGAACCAATTCCGATGAGGGATAAATGAGCTCGGTTAAGGAGAATTTGTCTAATTTTCCAAAAATAGGTTTTTCTACCAAATTTGGCATGGTATTTGGCTTAGTCTAGGTCTGGAGTGTTGAATGGCATAAATTAGAGTGTGGAATTAGTTAGAGGATTAATAGGTCATGAATAGTTAGGATTGGAAAGAGTCCCACTTGGTTAGGATAAGTGGGGACTTGGTCTAGGGTAATTAATAGGCTAGGAATGGGTCTAGGATGAGGTGGAAAGGTGAGGTGGCTTAGTGAGATGGATATTAGTTTAATTAAGGTAATTAAAATAAATAATGGTGTGAGGATGATGTTTAATTTAATAATGGGTAATTAAATTAATACTCGTGTGTAGAAGGGATCATGACTAGGTGTATTTGTCCAATTAATTAATCAAAGGGGATAAAGGAATTGTGACCTAAATTTGGTGTCCACAATTGGTTTATAAATATTTTTGGCAAATGTATAGAAAAATGTGAAATCAAGCCGAATATAGTAAGAAACAAATTTAGAGTTAGATGTATGCATTTAATAAAATAGATTCTCAAGTGACGAGGCATGAAAGGTTTCATGACATGCGAAAGGAAGTGTTGGAATGGGTAGATTTTCAATATAGAGAAGATTTTCTCGTCAATAGAAGATATCTTTGCTCAAGTGAGAAAATGATGAATTCAAGCTAAAGGAGCTACATAGAGAAAAAAAGAGAGGAAGGAGAAGAGAAGATAGATGAAGTGAAGAAGATATATCAAATGAGAAGAACATCAGTGTGGTAGATTGATTGAGCAAGAAGAGTTTAAATCAGATGAGCAGAAGAGAGTGAAAAAGAGAACATAGATAGATACAGAAAAGTGATCATAATCCATTGTGTAAGCAATCTTGAAACTAGATGATCAAAATTTGTATGTAAAATAAGTCTAAGTAGTAGCTTATCATGTGTAGTGGGTTATAGCCTCCTTGTGGGTGGGTGCCTAAAAAATATCAGTTGTAGCTGATTAAATTAGGGGTTGGTGATCCTTGCAAGTTGGTTCTTGTTAAAATTCGCTAAGTGGGTGCTCATTAAATCTTTGAGTGGGTGCTTCACAGGTTGAGTGGGTGCTCAACCGAAACCATTATAAGACTTTGGAATTGGTGTTCCTAATAAATCCATGGTTTCAAGTGGGTTTTTCTCCGAAAGGGTTTCCCACTATAAATTATGTGTTCTATTTTATATTGCTTGGAATATGATTGTTTAAATTATCTTGACTAGTATGATTTCACTCCTTAATATAAATCTAGATAAACATTGTTGAAAATTTTAATCTACATGGATTCACCCCCTTGAGTTCTTTTGATCTCTAACAATCAATATCAAAGTGAGATAATTCTATTAGAAGCTTAACATCTTCAAGGAGATCCTCTTTTCACAAGCATGGTAGAAAATCAGGCACAAGGCAATTTATCATTGTTAAGATCACCTCACTTTTTTGGAAAGAACTATCCATTCGGATAATAGGGATGAAAACATATCTAATGTCACTTGGTTTTGATATCTAGGAATGTGTTGAGAAAGGATACAATCCTCTAGCCATGCCAATCACTTCTTTAGCAGATAAAGCAGAATATGAATGTAACTTAAGGGCCATGAATTCCATCCTATGTGAATTGACTAATTTTTTTTTGAAAGTCATGCACTGCACAACAAAAAGGATATTTTGACCAAAATTCATAGTATTTATGAAGGAGATGAAAAAATCAAGCTAGAAAAGTTATAGACCTACAGATCTCAGTTTGAGAATCCGAAGATGAAAGAAGATGAGAGTATAACAGCGTAGATGCATATAATAGATGAAGTCATCAACATGATTAGAGGTCTAGGAGATAAATTAGAATATTCTCGTTATAGTTCAAAAGATTATGAGATCTCTGAATGACAAGTATGATGCAAAGGTTTCAACTATAGAAGAATCCAAATACATGAAGACTCTCACAATGGATGAATTATAGAGCACTCTTTCAACATATGAGATGAGGAATATTGGATCCAAGACTACCAAGAAATAAGTAACATTCAAGGTCAAGAAAGAAACCTAGTCCAAGCAATAAGAAGAATAAGAATCAGATTCAAAGGATGAGTTAGATGATGAAAATATTGAAGCAATGTTCGTAAGAAGACTGAAAAGAGGTTCAGGTAAGTATAAAGGAAAACTCCTTTCAAATGCTTTACATGTGGAAAAGTAGGTCATTTTGTTGTTAAATTTCCATAAAAATAAAGAAGCTCAGTTAAAAATGAAGAGGATAATCATAAAAACAACAAGAGAGAAACTAGATATAAAAAGAAAAATAACAAGAAGAAGTTCTTTAAGAACAAAAGGAACTTCTATTCAAAAGAAGAATCAAGTGAATTTGATTCAAGCAACCTAGGAAGATTTGAAAATGAAAATGATGAATATCAGTTTGAATGTTTGTTTATGGCCATGGATGCATTTAAAGAATGCAGCTCTAAAGGAAAGAATACAATTGATTTTGAAGACTCTGATGAAGAAGAAGCTAAAGTAAATCTTGAAGCTGAATTAGTATGTTCTCTTGAAGAATTGAGACTATGTAGAAGAAAGAATCAAAAGATGAGATGCACATTAAAATATTATGAAGAACAAATCCACATATTTGAGGAAAAAAACTCTAAGAGAAGAAGAAGAGGCTAATGAGCTCAAAGAGCTTGAAACTTAGCTAGAAAATATTTCAAACTCTTACAAATCAAAGGAGGATGAATGCAAAAATTGAACTCGAACTGGAGCGACTAAAAGTTGAGATGGAAAAAATGAGAAATAAGTTAATTATGTATGAAAAAATAGAGAAGAGTTCAAATGTTTTGAATAGTATATTAAGTGGCCAACATGATACAAATGATAAGTCTGGGATTGGTTTCAAGGAAGTAAGGAAAAGGATCCTGCAAAGAATGAAGGAAACAAGACTGCATCAACTCCAAGCACATCTTCTGCTATAAATAAAGTGTTCAGAAAATCCACTAAGAGAAGAACTACTGCTCCTAGAATCACCTATGCTATGAGGTACACACATTCTTTCTATGGTTATTGTTATTCATGTAATTAGTTTGGACATAAGGCTGCTAAGTGTAGAAAATTCTCTAGAGGCTATAGAAGAAAATTTGGCCCATCTTACACCAGATTGAACTATAATGATGTCCACTACAATTATTACAAGAAAAGAAATGAGGCATCAGCAAGTAAACAAGAACCTCCTAAACAAAAGAAATGGGTGTATGTTGTAAAGAAAGATGCAAACAAAAGAAATGAGTCTTGCTCAGTAGTAAAAATTGCATTCCATGTGAAAAATGAAGATAAAATCTGGTATTGGATAGTGGATGCTCTAGCCATATGACAAGTGACAAAAGTAAATTCATTTCACTATCAAATAATGCATCGAGTGCTATGATATTTGGTGATAACAATTCAACCAATATAGTTGGAAAAGGAACCTTGAGTCTAGATAATGGAAAGACCATAATTGAAAATGTTTTATATGTTGAAGGTCTCAAGCACAATCTATTAAGTGTAAGTCAAATGTGTAAAAGGGGATATAATCTGATATTCCATAACAAAGGTTTTATCAATGGAAAAACATGAAAGAAAGTTGCAAAAGCTAAAAGGAAAAAGAACAACATGTATGTTCTAAATGAAATAAATAACAAAAAATGCTTCACAAGTAAGGTTGATTACAGCTGGTTGTGGCACAGGAGGCTTGGACACATGAGATTTGAGAATCTGGTAAAACTAAGTGCTAAAGGGTGTGTGAAACATATGCCAAAAATTGTAAAACCAATACTCTTTGCAAAGCATTCCTGCATGGTAAACAAATAAGAAGATCATTCAATTCGAAGGAATACTCTACAACCAGACCTTTGGAGTTGATTCATATAGATCTCTGTGGTCCTACAAGAACTAAAAGTATACAAGGTGAAGTGTATTTCATGTTGCTAATAGATGATTACACCGAATGACATGGGTAGTATGTTTAAAGCAAAATTCAGAAGCCTTAGACAAATTCAAGAAATTCAAGGTACTAGTGGAGAATGAGAAAAATAAAAAGATAAAATGCCTAAGATCAAACAGAGGCAGATAATTTTTTTCTAATGAGTTTGATGAATTTTTTGAAGAACATGGAATTAGAAGACAATTCTCACCACCATAACACCTCAGCAAAATAGAGTTGTTGAAAGGAAAAATAGAACTATGCAAGAAATGGCGAGAACAATGCTTGAATGAATCCAAATTACCAGATAGATATTGGAGTGAAGTGGTATACACAACAATGTACATTCTAAATAGATCTCAATTAAGAGTAAACATTGACAAAATACCTTATGAACCATGGAAGAAAAGGCATAAAAATTTGAAACACATAAGAGTTTTTGGAAGCAAGTGTTATATCAAAAGAGATGAAGATAATATGGGAAAATTTGACTCTAGATGTGATGAAGGAATATTCCTTGGATATTCAACAATTAGCGTGGCTTACTTGTGTTATAATAAAAGGTTGCATAAGATTGTTGAAAGAAAAATGTAAAGGTAGATGAGACTCCCAAGTCCAACACTTAGCATAATAACAATCATGAAGAATAGGAAGATGATGAGGAAATGGATAGTCCACATGAAGAAGAAGATGAATAGGAAGAAAGGCAAGACATTAAGACACCCTCAAAATAGGTTAAGAGGGACCATCCGTCAAACCAAATAATTGGAAACAAAGAAGGTGACATTCTCACAAGAAGAATACTAAGAGAGTAGCAAAACCATGAATATATAGCACTCTTGTCAATGATAGAACCCAAGAATGTTGCAAAAAAAGAAAATATCAACATTGGGTGGACACAATGAATGAATAAATGGATAAGATAGAAAAGAATGAAACACGGAGCTCATGCCAAGACCAAAGGATAAAAATGTAATTGGAACAAAGTGGGTCTTCGAAATAAACTGAATGAAAAAGGATAAGTAACAAGAAAAAATCAAGACTGGTGTGCAAAGGCTACATGCAAATGGAAGTAATCAACTTTGATGAAATATTTTCACCAGCTGTAAGGATGGAGGCAATAAGACTGTTCCTGGATTACACGACTTACAAGAAGATAAGATTATTTCGATGGATGTGAAATCAGATTTCCTCAATGGTTTTCTGAATGAAGAGGTATATATTGAACAACCTGATTTATTCTCACTAACTGAAGAAAATACTATGTGTGTAGGTTGAAAAAGGCATTTTATGGACTCAAACAAGCCCTAGGAGATTGGATTCATACATCATTGAGCAAGGTTTCAGAAAAGGTGTTGCTGATAGTAATCTCTACATCAAGGAAGAAGGAGATCATCTACTCATAGTCATTGTGTATGTGGATGATATCATATTTGGAGGATATCATGATAAAATGACTTATAAATTTGCTTATTTGATGAAGGAGGAGTTTGAAATGTCTATGCTTGGGGATATCTCATTATTTATTGGCTTACAAATCAATCAGTCAAACCAAGGTATCTTCATATCCCAAACCAAATATATCAAGGAAATGCTAAAAAGGTTTAGGATGGAATATCACAGACTTATAGGAACACCAATGGAATTTGGATGCAAGCTGAGAAAAGATGACCATAATCCATGATAGGAAGTTTACTCTATTCCACACTTCAAAAATAGATATCATGCAGGAGGTAGGTCTTGTTGGAATATTCTAAGAGGATCCAAGGGAAACACTTTAAAGTAGTCAAAATAATTCTGAGATACCTCATGGGAACAATTAAATATGAATTATGGTACCCCAAAAGAAATGATTTCAACATAAAATCATATACAAATGTTGATTGGGCAAGAAGTATTGATGACAGGAAGAGTACAACCGAGAAGATCATTCTTTGTTGGAAATTTTTTAGTCTCTTGATTGAGTAAAAACAATCATTAGTAATAACTTGTCAATATGTGAAGTAGAATATATAGCTACCACAATGTGTTGCACTCAGGTTTTATGGATGAAGCAAACATTGGAAGATTACAAGGTAAAATATAATAGTCCAATTCCCTTTTTTTTGTGATAGCACAAGTGCAATAAGTATCTCTAAGAACCCTATGTTCCACTCAAAGACAAAACATATTCCAATTAGATATCATTTCTTGAGGGAACAAGTGAATGAAAAGAAAATTAGTCTAGAATATGTGAGCACAAAAGAAGAAATTGCAGACATTATTACCAAGCCACTTCCAAAGGTTAATTTTGAGCACTTAAGGAATGAATTGGGGGTCATTCTTGATCCCACAAACAACTAGAAGGTGTGAAGAAAAGGTGAGGGAGCATTCTTAGGTAATATCAGCTCCTAATTAGTACCAAATATAATTTTTGATAGGGGCAGCTAATCTGCTAGATCAAGTTTATCCAAGTATGCATCATCTTAAGGGGACAATTTCCAAAGCATATCATGTCATATAGAATAGAAAAATGTTCCAAGGGGGAGCTACAGGAGGCAACAACATCTAGTATTCACCTTACTAACATTCTTATCTTTATGCGACATCGATGGCCCTTTTTTATTGTTGTCAAAGGGGGAGAGAAGTTGAAATCAGAAACCAACTAGTCATACGTAAAAGGGGAGAGACGAGATGCCAAAACCAACCAAGCAATATAAAAAGGGAGATAAGTTGAAAACATAAATCTGCCAAGGAGATTTATGGAGTGTTTTCGAAACCGTATGCAAGTATTTTTCCATCAAAAGGTTGCAGGTTTTTGTGATAATGAAGTGTTGAGGTGTTTCCATCAATGAAAAAGGGGGAGATTGTTGGCTTTTTTTCATTTTCATGTGTTGTCATTGATGGAAAAAGTATTTGATGTCAAAAGGAAAAAAATTCATTTATGTAAAGTGGCATTGATGGAAAAAGGATTAAACGGTAAAGTTAGCAAGTGAGAAAAATGAAGATTGATTGGTAATGTCAGCTCATAGAGGCTTTAGGATGGTCAAAGTAGAAGTTACAATGGACTTAATCATCATTTTGCAAGCCGCAAGCATAAGGAGTTAGCCTCCAAAGTATTGAAGTAGCCGCCAAAGTTTGTATGAAGCCACAAGATTCTTGTAAGAGTTGTGGGTAAAGGGAAGAATCCAAAAAGTTAAAAGAGTTAAAGGATGAGCCATGAGTAAAGGGAAAAGATGCAAATAACTAGAAAAGACACAAAGAACTATAAGGGATACGAAGGACTGGAGAAATCCACATAAAATGATAAAAGCCACATGTAAAAGGATAGGGTCGTGGATATGGAACAAAGCCATGGGAAGGAAGCATATAAGGAGGAAATCAGAAAACATTGAAGAGCTATGAAATAAAAACTCGATGAAAGGAAAATGTCGTGATACAAAAAAATTCAAAGAAGCTAAGGAAAGCCATAGATTAAACAAGTATGAACTGAAAAGGCTCAAGGACAATCAAATTGATTTAAACATGGAAAAGTGATATTTTTTTCTCCAAAATCGATGGTGATTTGATTGTCTGGTGATTACTGGAGTATACAACTTGAGCTCCACAAAGAATGAAGAAATCTACAATTCCAGCTTGTCAACATTTAATGCTCATTGACTTTGTGGAAATACAATTGTAATATGTGATTCTTGATTTCAAGGTAAAATTAAATATCGAGAAGAAAGTGGCTCGCTCATCTTGATCACGTTGGAAATCCTAGAAAGATGAGAAATCTATTTTTAGGTATCAAATAATAAATATTTTTGGTAAATGCATAGAAAAATGTGAAATCAAGCCGAATATAGTAAGAAAAATTATGGAGTTAGCTGTATGCATTTAATAAACCATATTCTTAGGCGACAAGGTAGGAAAGATTACATGGCATGCCAAAGGAAGTATTGAATGGGTCAATTATGAATATAGAGAAGATTTGATGTCAATAGAAGATGCTTCTTAAGTGAGAAGATGATGCATTCAAGATAAAGGAGCTATAGAAAGAAAAGAGAGAGGAAGGAGTAGAGAAGACAAATGAAGTGAAGAAGATATATTAGATGAGAAGAACATCTATGCAGAAGGTTGATTGAGTAAGAAGAGTTCAAATCAGATGAGTAGAAGAGAGTGAAAGAGAGAATAGAGACATAGACGAAAAGTGATCATAACCCATCATGTAAGAAATATTCAAACTAGATGATAAATTTTTTTATGTAAAATAATTCCGAATAGTATCTTAGCATATTCAGGGGGTTGTAGCCTCCTTGTGGGTAGGTGACTGCAAAATATCAATTGTAGCTGATAAAATTATGGGTTACTGCTCCTTGTAAATTAGTGATTGCTAAATTTTTCTAAGTGGGTGCTCAATAAATCCTCCAAAGGGGTGCTTGAAGTTGTGAAGTGGGTGCTTCATAGGATGAGTGGGTGCTCAACCGAAACCATTATAAGACTTTGGAATTGGTGTTCCTTATAAAGTTGTGGTTTCAAGTGGGTTTTTTTTTCCGAAAGGGTTTCCCACTATAAATTCTATGTTTTGTGTTATATTTTTGGCATATGATTGTTTAAATGCTCTTGACTATATGATTACACTCTTTAATAGAAATATGGATAAAAATTGTTGAAACTTTTAATCAAGCACTAATTCATTCCTAGTTTTTCACCTCAAAGTAATGTGATAAAACAGATAAGTAGGTAATGGACGTAGGACAAATACATGTTATGTAGATGGTAGAAGGAATTGTGTGCGTTGTAGACTTTTGATCTAAGTCTGGTTATGTGAGATTCCCTTTGGCTAGGAGGAATGACCTCGTATAAGAAACACAACAAGACCAAAATAGATTAAATAACAAGAGTTAGAGGACTACCTAGAAAGGATAGATTTAGGAAGTGTGACACTTCCTCAAATGACTGACAATCCTCTGTTTAATACAAATTAATGTAAGAAATAACAGTTCCTATTATAGTTGATAAGATTTAGGTATTTACTATTAACATATAACAAGTGAATTTAACTCAATAGGTAATGGTTAGAATTAAATCTGAATTTTTAATGGGCTTGTTTAGGTTTGGAGGTGTATTAGAGGCCATAGGTGAGGTCTGGGTGAAATTAGGCAAGGTTTTGGGTTGTTTTGGGGAAGTTGTTAACTCCTTGTTATAGGTAAAATTTCTAGTCTCGAGATTGGTATCGGTTGGTCGAACGATGCCGGTATAGGAGATAGACCAACACCAGTTAGCTAACTGGTGTCGATAGGGGAAATTTGGTTAAAATATTAAAAATGGGAGTTGGGCCTCTCTATGATTACATAGAGAGCTGAGGAGGTTTGGGGAAGGATGGAAAGGTGTTGATTAAGACTTAGTAAGGTACAAAGGGTGATGGGATAGGTGAAATGGATCTGGTTGGTAGAAAAGATGATAAATGGGTAGAAGGTGGTAATGAGATAGAGAGAAATTAAATGAAAGCAATAAATGAAATGATTAAGATCAAACACACAAGCTTAACAAGTAAGAATGATTTACTTATCTGATAAACTTTGTAGATTTGAATGTGGTAGGAATGGTTGATTGTTTAGAGGGGAAACATATTATTTCTTGTGAAATGGTAGTAGTGCTTGTGTGCTCTCGCCATGTCAATTTGGAATTGTGGAAGTAATGATTGGTTCTTTAGTAGAAGTGTGTTGTACTTTGGCTCTGTCATGGGGAAGCCTAAATGTTGGAGACTCGAATGCCAAAGTTGTGTGTGAGAATAAATTTTTCAACCCGTGCAAAGAGTTAGAAACTCATATTTAAGGGTAACCAATTGTGATTAGTGGACCAAGTGGTGCTTGAGGGAAAACTAGTGTCGGTTAGGGAGAATTAGTCCAAGTTACTAAAAAAATCCCGATCTTTATTATTTTTAGCATGATCTTGATTGCTAATCCAGGTGTCAAGTGAGGGTTGACACTTAGATAAGTGGGATTGTTGTTGGATAAGTAATAGGACTCTAATTTTAGGGTTTGAAAGAGTCCCAGTTAGTTAAGATAAGTAGAGACTTAGTCTCAGTTAATCAATAGGTTTGGGAATAGGTCCACTATGAGGTGGCTAGGTGAGGTGTAAATTAACTTAATTAAAATAGTTAAATTAATTAATAATGTGAGGATGAATATTAATTCAATTATAAGTGATTAAATTAATATCAAAGTTTCAAAGAGAGTCATGGCTAGGTACATGCGTTGTGTTGATTCATTGAGAGGGGCCAATGGAGTGTGACCCAAATTTATCATATACATTTTCCCTTTTTGTCGTGTATCTTGTATTGATATGCGACATTGACAAAACCAATAATTTGATGTCCCAAGTATGAGTGAAGGTTAGGTTGTCCTAATTATGGGTGGAGGTGATCCCCCTCAAACTAGGAACTGATGAAAGGTTAGGGAGTCGTGGAGTGGTTTGATAAAATGATAAGTGATGAAAAATGAGGGTGGTTGGTGTGCATGTAGTGATGATATTAGTGTGGGTAATAGGCGGGGAATTCAAACACATGCACACATATAGAATGCGATAAGGTAATAGGTTGAAGAGCTTGTAAAATCTACTTCATAGGCTTATCCAAACAAGGTAGATGTGATCAGGGTATCTAAGGTATAGGATACAGTCCTAAAATAGAACTAGGCTAGGTGCGGGAACATGCTTTAGGTTTGTTCTAGAGCACCAAAAGGTTTGGTTGGGATAAAGGACATGAAATTAGGAAAGGCAAGGTCATTAGGATAAACAACACAAGTAACATCATCACAAGGTATAACGAGTAAGTGAACTTGAGTGCCAAAATGGGCAAGGTTGGTTTGGGTGTTTAGGTAAGGTCATAGGAAAGGCCTTGGTAGAGCCAATAACATGCCCCAAATGATAGTGTCGTTGGGTATTAGGTAAGAAGGTAATTAGGTTGGGTGAGAAGGCTAGATGGAGGCTTAGGTTGAGAGTTTTGAGATACTATTATTATTCATACCTGTGTATATATGTATTGATACACATACACTCCCTTTATATAGTTGATGATATTGGACTGATGATGTACTTGGTTTCATTTCCATTGTATTGTTATTATGGAAACTAGGTGAGTTAGGCATGGTTGAGTTAGATGTATGCATGGCCAAGTCAGAAAATGTCCAAGTTATTGTTTTAATGGAAATTAGGTTGTGTTAGGAATGGTTGAGTCATAATTAGGTAGGGGTGAATAAAAAATTTCCAAGTTACTTGTTTTAATGGAAATTAGGTTGTGTTGGGTATGGTTAATTCAGAGTTAGGCATGGTGAAGTAAAAAAATGTCCAAGTTATTGTTTTAGTGGAAATTATGTTTTTTAGGCATGGTTGAGTCAGAGTTAGGCATGGTGGAGTTAGATGTAGGCATGGTTGATTTAGTATGAATTTAGAAGGTGTAGGCATGATGGAGTTGAAAAAAATGTCTAAGCATTATTGGTATGGAAATTAGGTTGTGTTAGGCATGGTTGAGTCATTATGGATTGTCAAGATATTGGTGTCATGGAAGTTAGTTGGTTTTTAGGCATGGTTGAATCAAAAATTTCCAAGTTACTGTTTTTATGGAAATTATGTGTTGTAGGTATGGTTTGGTTTAATTTCCATGAAATTGATATTATGGAAATATAGATGATTCATGTATGATGTGATTGATATTGTAGCATGGTAGGTATGTTGAAATGACCTATGTTTTGTGATACATTAATATCTAAGTTATTGTGTAGATGGAAACTAAATAGGTTATGATGTGTGTGTAAAGGGAGGGAAAAAATTTTAGGGGAAAGAGTGGCCGAGCTAACCTCCAAGAGCCCCATGCCCTGGAGTGCTGCCTACATAGCCCCAAATAAAAGAGGGCTTAAGACGATGTAGTTCTCCCATAGTTTAAGGAGTAATTAGATAAGGTAGGTGAGTTTAAGTAAAGGTAAATGGGAAAGGTAATTAAGGCATGGTTGTGATTAGGTTGATTACACATGGTTGAGTCTAGGTTGATTAGGCATGGTTGAGTCTAGGTGGATTAGGCATGGTTGTGTCAGATGAGTTGATTGAAGTAGATGACAAATGTAAATAGAGGTGAAAGAAGAAGAAATCCCAGAAAATAAATGTCAAAGGTATTATCTTGTTTAGAATAATTGATAAGTAAGAAAAGAGGTGAATTGTAAAAGAGGCAAAATACTCCATAAGTGGAAAGAACCATTATGAGAATACCAAAGATAGGGTTATGAACTTAAGCCCTCTAAATGCATTACATGATTGAACTTTCTAAGGGTGAAAGAAGTCACATGATCACAAAGTGTCGCATGTGCACCACGTCCCTTGAGTAGGTAGAAAATAAGAAAACAAAGGAGGGTGAGGTGGAAAATCTTGTTTAGCGTAACCTTGTTGTGAGACAACATGCCTCTTCTGCAAGATACCCAAAACTAGAATAGGCAAGTCCATGATGAAAAAGTTATTTTCTTGTTTTTGTATCTTATTTTTGCTTTTGTTTTATAGAATGATCTATGTAGGAAGTCTACGTGGGATTAATAGAATATCTTTGATGTAGCCTATAATTTAGTAGAAATAACCCAGGGGCATTGGAAGATCACTCAACCTAGACCGAGCGCTCACCCAAAGTGTGTAAAGGTACCAAGCCCCTCCTTAGAGTTGCTTGTGTAGGATGCAAACATGATGAAGGGTTAATGCATTCAGATCCATAAATAATATAAACATTCTACAAAGTATATTCTAGATCTAGATATAAGGAGTAATGGATTTAAACAATAGCCATAATGAATTCAACCATGCAATAACTAGTTATGATCATGTTTAACACCTTGAATAAGTCAATACACTCCATTATATTAAACACAGTAAATACACATAAGCTTCTTATAATAAGTAGTACCATAAGTTCATGCACACATCAGATATGGAAAAATAACTTCACAATAGCTCATATACAGTCCCTTTTTAACCTACGCAGATTACTACATATTTATAAGGGTGGGTACTTTCCCTTCACCACTTACATAATTCCCAAAATAGGTCGTATGCTGAAAATAGCCATGCGCCTTTACAATAATAGACACACATGTAAGTGTGATAATAATAGATATCTTCTAGTTAACTAGAAGTATTAATTCTATTATTAACTCGAACCCATGCAAAGTGCTTAGTAGATGCTCTTCCAAAAATATCCTATGTGTGTCATGCAAGTCTTTATCCGGTTTGTGTGCTCTGCACGCTATCTCCAAAAATAGCCCATAATCCTAAAAATGGATAAGTCTGAATCTGTCCTTGTCTTTCATGCAAATTTCCTTCCCTATCCTTCGCACCTTTAAATGTTCCTTGTTCCAACGCGTGAACCTTCTCGGTGCCTTACGCCAAGTGTTGTACTTTGTTTTCTCAACATTGCCACACATTAAACTGCATTACCTCCCCGAAAGTGGCTGCATCTTGATACTTCAAAGAATAAAGAATAAGAATAAAGAGAAATTAAAGAATTATTGTACAAAGAATGAATTTTCACCCTGCAACGTCCTCTATTTCAACTGGAAGAATTAACTCGGATATTCCTCTTTGATTTCAGCCTCTAAGGTTTTCCAATCACTTAGCACAACTTCTACCTTTTCTAGAATATTTGATGCAATAGAATCTAACTCCTCTTGCACAATATCTCTTTTCTCATTCTGTAATACTATAACAATGTTGGACATTGCAGTCACCCTTCCTTCCAGAAGATCCATCTTCTGCACTATAAGCTTTCCAATTTCATCCAGCCTTTCTTTATGGGGGTCTTGGGCTGCTACAAGGGCCTCACACTTTTTATTTACTAGTTCCAATCATTCTACGGGACCCCAATGTATCATCTTTCATCACCTTCAGGACTTCATTATCTTCTACCATTGTCTTGATTTAGATAATTGCTTCTGGAGCTGCACAAATATTTAATGCTTGGTCTGCTTTCTTCATCTCTTCCTGCAAAGTCTGGAGTAAGGCTTCATAAGATGAAATATTTCTAACTACTGAGGCCCTTGCTCTCTCCTCTTCTTGTTAAGGGTTATTTGGTTCCAAAGATCCGAATTGGTCCATCCTCAAGCACCAAATCAACTAAGGTATGCACATAATGCATAGCCAAGGGAATATCTTAGGTACCTTGGACTCTAGGTGTGGTCTTTCCTTCAGGACATGATTGTTGATCTCCTCTGCCATGCTGATGATAACCCCATTCTTCTTTTTCTCTAGGTCCTTCTCTCCTTTTAGACGTGTTATTTCAACATATTTAGCTTTGATATCTTCTCTTAGCACTCTAATAGTTACAACCTTATCTACATTCCGTCACACCACCTCTGTAGATACCTTCACCAAGGCATTACTCACCTGTTCATCAGACATAACAATGGGCTTGATAGTTATGTGCCTATTTTGCGGTGCCTTTCTCATTCTTCTTGACACACAAGACTCTTCACATACATCAAAATTAGGCTCGTCCATGTGATTTTTCATGGAGAATGACAACTATTTTTTCTTGTACACAGTATCCATGTATGGGTCCATCAACTCCCATCCATACAACTCCTCAAGCCTACTGTATTCTGGAATCGTACGCAGAAAATTTTACTTGTGTCCTCATCATAGTCCATGATCGATGTAGCATACTCTCCACTTTCCCTCTTTGTTCTTGGCCCCTTAGGAACTTGAGTGACAATGTTTGGAGTTAGATCTTCTATGTTATGAGAAGTATCTTATTCTGTTTCTCTTGTCTCCTTTACTCCTTCTTCTTCATCCTTAATTTCTTCATCCTTGGGTTCATCCACATCCTTTGGTGTTATAGGAGTTCTAGAACGCTCCGCAAGTGCACTCCTCCGCCTCCTCATCCAGTTCAATTTTATTCTTCTTTTCATAACCACCTCTTTCTATTGAGAGAGTCGTGGTGATCTTCGTGATCGACTATGGCATTCATGTGCCTTGTGTTATTGTTCTTCCGAACATCCTTTTGAAATGACACCCTCGTTGGACTACTTCCAAGTCCTCTTCTTCCTCTTGTACCTGAGGTGGGGTACTTATGCGCTCAACCTCTACTCTATCCATGGGTTTCCTCCGGCCCCTATGCTCTAAGCCACCACTGTCTTCATGTTCTTCTTCCTCATCATCTACCTCTATAGGTTATGTGGGATTTGGAGCTAGTACGTTCTCCACTATATGTTTTCCCTTAGGTGGCCCTGGGAGCATGAACTCATTCTCCACATATTTTTATTCTCTAGCTTGGGCTTAAGCTGAAGGTATACGAGCACTACTCCAATGTCCCCAATTTCCAAGCTTACATGATTCATGCTTATAACATTTGAAATGAGCCTCTCAACATAGGCAGTCCAACCTGGAAATACATATGTCTTCCTCAGAGTGTGGTAGTCATAGTCTACCTTGTCTATAATAAAATTCAGGCAGTGCACATCAGTAAAATGGTGGATTGATGCTTGGAAGTAGTGAATTATGAACACATATAGTAGATTTCTCATTAATAGAAAATCATGTGATGCATAAGTACTTTGGTACACCACGAATTGTACTACC
Organism: Taxus wallichiana var. yunnanensis; assembly: GCA_018340775.1. Classification (NCBI taxonomy): domain Eukaryota; kingdom Viridiplantae; phylum Streptophyta; class Pinopsida; order Cupressales; family Taxaceae; genus Taxus; species Taxus wallichiana. Next base: position 318,157,384 of record CM031238.1, read on the forward strand.
TTTCCCACCACTAATGGTAACTCCTTAGGAATGCACCACTCCTCTTTAAATGCCACGTGGATCCTATCATACCACATCTCTACCCTCTGTTTGAATGGCCCACTCATCGACCCTTCACATAAATATTTGTCAAACCTCTATGCAAGGGATGTTTTCTCCATGGGATACTCCCAAATCTTGTCCTTTGGCCCATCAAGCACTTCAATCTCTATAAATACTAAAAAAGTAAAATAGCACAAAAATGATTTTATCACCTGTGTGTGCTTCCTTGATAATTTTCTCTACAATGTAGCTTGCTATGTTGTAGATCACTCCCTGAGACATTCTCCTCACGATATGTAGCCACATTATATTCACTTGTGACCACCTCTCTTGGTCATTCACTTTGTTACTGATGTGTAGCTACCGAACCACTGGGTATGTATTTAGCTTGTCAATGTCCATCCCATGTAGACCCTTTGTATATCCCAACTCATTTTGTGTTTCCATTATTTCAGTTTATCTCGTTAGATCACTAAAGCAAGGTATATTCTTGTGCCTTGTAATCTTGTTAGTGTTGTAATCAAGGCAAATATGTTTCGACCCTCCATTTGGAAAAATAGAAGAAGTCCTCATGGAATCTTCTCATTAACCACTGGTATAATGGTTCATACTTGCCAAAATAAGGGAGCTCATATAACTGATAGAATCCAACCTACTTTAACAACTTCTCCCCAGTGTCATCATATACTGGCATGTCCTCCATTGTGCACTTGTTGGTCTTCGTACTCAACAATGCATCTAACTCCTTGTTATCCGATGTGCGGTGGTTGTAATCACTTATTTTACACTTACGGATGTGGGAATCCCATTCTTTCCCAACTATAACACCTTCTGGGTACTGCATCTCCAAAAATTACTTTCAGGTGCAACTTCAACTTTTGCCTCCACTTTCTTCTTTCCTTTGGCTCCTATGGCAAGTACTTTCTTTGGTGCCATATGAAAATATCACCTTTCTGTCCTTTGTAATGTGCAAATTATTCACTTTCTATCTTCTATAGCGAGCAGGTCCAAACCCTAGCTTGAATATGCATTCCCTAGTTTGAAATCATGTTCCCTAGCTCTTTCACAATGCGTCTTCTTCACTCAAACCCTTCACCAATGGGGACACAAGCTTCTTCTCGCACATAGATCTTCTTACGCACATCTAGTTCTCGCACTCTTTGCACCTCAATATACATCGAATAACTTGATTGAACTTAGCTCTTTCAAATTCTTGTGATCACAATGGTAAAAATAAACTCACATAATGTCCTTATATAGATTTTTAAAAATTTGGTGCATTTATTTCTCCTTCACCTACTAACAATCCTCTCGTTAATTGACCATTTTCATAATTTCTATGTGGTAGATCTTCACACCTCAGCGATAACCTTCTAGCGTGCCTTCCTACCTTCTAGCTACAAACTTCTCTTTAGGTGCTTCCATGTTCCTAAGTACCTCATCACTGTGCCTTCTCCTTATAGTCTCTACGGCCATTGTTTACCTCGCATTATATTGTTCCTTCATTTATCTCCATCTATGGCCATTGTTTGGAAGAAATATTCTTCTAACAAACTCCTTTCCAAACTCAAATAGCACCTGTAATAGTTTACTCCTTGATTTTTACCTAGTTGTAAACATCCACCCCACACCAATGGTATGTGCAGTCCTTTGCGCATAAAAATACTGCAAATGGTAATTAGCTTCTTGAACACAAACGTTATTATTAAAAAAACACCAACTAAATTGAAAAAGTATAGAGAAAAAGAAGGAGATACATTAAGGGAATACATAATGAAAGACTTATTCTAATTGAAAACACCGCCTTATTACAAACACCAAGAAGACTTATCTACAATAGGGCTTCGGTCTACTCCCATTGAAGTGACCTAGTAACCATATTCCATCAAGCACCTCTAATTGGAAAGTGCATGTTTCAAGTATGTGAGTGATAACATAGGGTCCTAACTAATGTACTTTAAATTTTCTTGGATGGAACAAAGAATTAGAGTCATAAAGAAGTACCATTTGTCCTATCATAATATTTTTATCCCTAATGTGCTTGTCATGCCATGCTTTCTACTCCGCCTTTTCTTTCTTCTCGAATCCATTGTGTTATTTCTCATGTCTCATCTAGTTTGGTCAACTTTTCAATTCATTATTCTAATTCTTGGTCATCATCTAGACCTCCTACACATGAAATACATAAAGAAGGTAACATGAATTCCACAAGAAGAAATTCTTCTACGTCAAACACCAATTGAAAGGGTGTGGCCTTGTTTAACCTCTTGTATCTTGTTCTATACACATAAAGCATGGAAAAAGCTTTATCATCCCAATATTTCCTTCCAAAATCACAAATTTTTGTCAATGTTTGGCTCAAAATTTTGTTGAAATCTTTAGTAGTCCCATTTTCCTGAGGATGATATGGTGTAGTCTTATGGTTTGCAATCATGAAATCATCCAATAGAATTCTGATTGTCTCATTCAAAAAGTGTGTGCCCCTATCACTTGTCAAACTTAGCAGGCATCCATACCTTGTAATAAAATTTTTCCATTAAAACTTGGTTGTTGTAGTTGCTTTATAATCCTTTGCAGTGCTGTATACGCCCACCTTTTTAAATAATCTATACAAGTGATGATGTAGTGTGATCCAGTCCTACACGTGACTAGTGAAATAGGACCCAAAAATCTATAGCCCATTTCTCAAATGGTTCTGCACTAGGAATAGGTCTTAAAGGCATTTCATCTCTTTATCCTGGTTTGCCAAGGCACTGACAGTGATCAAAGGCCTTGTAATACACCGTACAATCCTTATACAGGGTCTCCCACCACACTCCACCACGTAGAATTTTCCACATAGTGGCATCACTGCATAGTGCCCACCCGCAAAACCACCATGATCCTCTTCCATGATATTTTTGCACTAATGCTCCAATACACATCGGAACTGTACTTCATCTCGACGTAACTTGTATAGGTCACCACTAATCAACATAAATGATGTCGTGTGAATTGCAAGTTGTTTCTTCTCCAAGGCTTTTAGTCCAACTGGCACCACACTTGTGCGTAAAAAGACAACAATATTCTCCAAGTCTAAAGGCACATGATGTAACCCGTATAACTATGTATATGACATTGTATCTTTAATTTTTTTGTGTATTCCCCTAATCGTATCCTTGATAAATGGTCTCGGCTGCAATTACTTTTCTCTAGTTTTACCACAACTGTAAAATCAAATAATTTAAATAAGATAACCCATCGACATATGCACCCCTATAATACTAGATTATTTACCAAGTATTTCAATGCCATGTGATCAATATAGAATACAAATGCTAAATTTATGTAGTGCATAGATCATTGATAAAGCTTCGGGCTCTATAGTTGTATAATTCTTCTTTACATGATTCAAATTTCTACTAGCAAAATATATAGGATGATCTATAATACCTTCACCAGTTTGAGTAAACACTTGCACAAATGGTTATTCTAGAAGTTTTAACATGTACATGAAATGGTTGGTCTCACGAGGGAAAGTGCAGAATAGGCATTGTAGTAAGTTTCTCCTTCAATGTCTCGAACGCACGCCTGTTAGGGTTCCCCTAATATAATGTTCCTTTTCAATTTAGTAACTCCTCCAAGGGTGTGGAAACCTTAGCATATCCTTTGATAAATTTTCTATAATACCCAGTGTGACCCAAAAATCCATGCACCTCACTCTGACTGGTAGGTTCTTTTAGGTGACAATAATCGCAATTTCAAATTGGATCTACCAACAAACCTTCCTTACAGATAATATGCCCTAACAAAGTGCCAAAAGGTGTAGCAAACACACACTTTTTGATGTTCAAAGAGATGCTTAACTGTCTACATATTTCAAACATTAAGCATAAATTTTCACAATGATCCTTAACAAGCCCATATACCATCCAATCATCCAAGTAAAATTGCAAGAAAAGATGAATAAAATCTTGGAATGCTTGAACAACTATTCGTGAAAATACGGGGTGAATTTTAAATTCCAAATGACATCATAATATATGTAAAACTTCCCCATTCAGTGGTGAAAGTAGTCTTTTCTTGATCCTCCTATGCAATCCTAACTTGATGATACCCAGAGAATCCATCTATAAAATAATATATCTCACACCCTGCAACCCTTCTAATATTTCCTCTATGAAAGGCATAGGAAATAGATCACTCACACATGCAACATTCATCTCCCTGTAGTCCACACAGATCCTAATCTGACCATATTTATTTATATTGATCACCATTGGGCTAACCCATTTTGACTCATCCAAGGGCTTGATGATTCTAGACTTCAACATTTTGTCAATTTCTTCCTTGAACTTTTCGTGAAAGTTGGGGTTCATCCTGTAGGGTATCTTCCTGATTGGGCACACACCTTCCTTAAGATTTATCTTCATTTCTCCTAATGATGCATGTAATCCTTTCAATTCATGGTAGCCCCTAGGAAATAAATCCTAAAAATCATGGAGAAACTCCACTATTTTTGCTACTTCAGATTCAGACCAATAATCTCTAATTATTACCTCTTTAGGCTTAGCATCCGTACCAATATTCACTTTCTTGGTCCTCATAGGTTCATGATAAGTGTGTGTGTTGTTATCTACACTTTCCAAGACCTCACGTGCACCTATTGAATGGTCTATATCTAGTTCTTCTACTTCTTCATCATCCACTATGTATACCATCTTCCCTTTTTCTTTCTCAAAGCAAGCGTGCTTAAGTAGTGTGGCATCTAGTCTCGTTTCTGCAACAAAACGTGCTCCTAAGTCATTTCCATCAAATAAATCTTTAATGAGTTCTTCTACCTTTGCATTGTCTCCCATAGTTAACCTATTTATAACACTTAATGCCTCTTCTACTGGAGGTTTAGTAGAGAAGTATTCAAAATTATGGACCATACTTATTATCAAATCCTACCATTTCTAGTTTCTCTATATAACTCTGCATATACATACCAAACACGTGCACAACCTTGTAAAATAGAATAAAGTTTGTGCACCCATAGAGATGGTGGTAAATCTTCCTTTCCCTCTATCCAGAGCCTCTCACACTGTTGGATGTGGTGCTAAATAGGTTGATTACCATGATATGTGCAGATTTGAGTTAGTGCATTGCTCTTGGAAAATTGAGTTGTAAGAGCAATCCTGACTTCATTCCATTCTACAAGATTATCCCTATGAACCACCCACCAATGCATTGCTATCCCACGTAGGGTATATGCTAGCATACTTATTCTCTCCAACTGGTCCATCCACTATTCCTCCATGGCACACAGGAATACCGTAGGGTCCCCTTCCCTAGTGTACCAAGGTTTAGGGATGTTACCTATTCTCCTGACGCAATGAGGTTTACTATTCTGTGTAAATGTGCTCCTTACTTCACACCCTACCAACACATAAGTACCATGAGACAAATTATCACAAGAAATACTTGTGGTATCGCTAATATACTTGTGATATTCCAACTGAAGTATTTGTTCTTTAGATGGCTTGAGCACTTCTAGGTCTTTGGTGGTGCGCACATATATCCTATTCAGATCTTCCTCACTCAAAGGATCAACATAGGGCTTATATTTTCCATTTGTTAAAGTGATAATAACTCTTTCGTCATTATTTTCAAAACTGAAATATCCCTTGTTGAACCAAAGATCAACATTATTTGCATAACACCAAGGGCATCAAAGTAGAGATGGGAAACTATCTACTTCTGCAAGCACTAAAACCTCAAAATCCCTAGTGAACTTGGCCCCATGTATAGTAATGGATGCATCTTTTAAAACTTTGATAGGAGTGGCCTTAGTTCAATTAGCCATAAATAATACATTAGAAGATGGTTGCAATGTAGGTCTCCCCATTTGTACCCATGCATCTAAAGTAAGCACATTGACTTATGCTTTTCAGTATCAATCAATATATTACTCAAAGCCATCCATCCACAATAAAATTTAGAGTGATTTCCTTGTCGTAGTATAAGATATGGGGGAGATTTGCATGTAGGATATGTCACCCATTTTTGTATTAATGCATAGAGTGTTTCCCTTTAGCCAACTCCCTAGTAATGGAATAATATTATCCTAGCGTAACATCCTACATACCTCCTTCAACTCATAAATATCCAACTGGACCATCTCTACTACTTTCTTTTGTTCCATCTTCCATGATTTCTACTTTAAACTCTATATTTCATCCTGAAGATTTATGAGAACCTCCATGGTTTCTTGATAAACCTCCTTCTGATGGGCAGGATCTAGGTACCATGAATGTAAAACCTCCTCTTTAATGATAGTAGGATTTTGTTATAACACCTCTCTAATGCACGTAACTTCGGCGTGGATAGTGATCTTTATAGGCAATACCTCAGATTCTAGTTCCAACTTGGGCATCCACTTATTTTCCACATCGTAATGTATCCTAACCATCCCCGCACCTTTTTTTCTTATTTATACTACTTACTAAGATGCTCATATAATTCGGGGCATTCCTCATAACTATGATTATTCCCAAAAAAATGAAAAGTAATATTTTGAGGACATTCGTGCTCAGTAGTGGTCGAGAGATCCTCATGTATAACATGTTCTATGAGGAAACTTGCCTCATTTACCACCACACCTTGGCCTTCGAATCCACCATGGTATCCTCGACCTATACCATGACCTCCTAAAAATGCCCTTCTTTACGATCATAGCACACTTGATTGCGATCATAATCATGATGCTCACCCTTACACTTAGATTTATCTAATACTCTCATCCTGTCATACACCAATATCTATAGCATCATAGATTTGACCAATCATCCGTAGTCTTTCGTATCATGAGTCGTGGACCTGTAAATTTTATAATAACAAGAGACGTTATTCCTTATTGTGTGTTGCAATAATGGGTAGTGGTTGCCATCATGGTTCAAATGACATATCTCACAGTCTAGAAATAATGAACACACTGATCTATGAGGACAACTATCCTTGGTGTGCCCTTCTACTTCACAATATGTACATCAAATCCCCATGTGTGTCTCATATGTTGAGTTTGCTGATAGTTTCTCTAACTACTTTGCCATAGCTATAATATGTGATTCCAAAAATGGGCTCACCCCAAAGTCTATGTTCCTAACTACTTCAACATGTAAAGTTGCTTTAAGGGCTTCATGTGGATCATTGTATGTGACATCGCCCTTCTAAATTGTGTAATCAAACCTCCAACGAACAACTATGTATATTGGATTACGTGAATATCAAATGAAATATTAGACAACAGAGTCTTAAAACAAGCATCATATTCCCTCAAGATCTTAGTAGTTCCTTGCTTAATATCCTTGAGTGCGCTTATACTCTTCTACTCAAAGTCAAGGATATAAAAATCTTTAAGGAATGCATCTTTGAACGATGCATAATCTACGCAAGTTTGATCAGGGTAAAAATTCCTATACCAAATGTGTGTGCATCCCTGCAATGTAGTTAAAAATTGACTTGCCTTGCACTCAGAATCCATGATTCCTTTTATGCGCCACATTATTTCACACACATGTACGTGTTCGAAACATCTTCTATGCCCCTATATTCTAGCAGACAAAGAGAAATCTCCATGTAAATATTTTGGGGTTGGTGTGGACCTTTCCCACCTGATCTAAAACCTCTTATGTTACTCTCCCTCTAGAACCACTAGATCCATCAGAACTAGAACCACATATACCTTCTGATCCTCCACCTATAGCCGGAAGTGGACCAAAATATGTAATTCCCTGTGTCCCAACAATAGTACTGAACTAAACCCCTATAGTCTATGAAGTGTTACCACTCCCAGAAGTGAGTCCAAAATTCTGTGTAGATGATGCACCTGAAAAGGTACCTCCAAATAATAGCAAAGATGTTTTCTTTACCATCAATGTACTTACTATGTGACTTAATCCTAATCTCACACTACCTAAATTAGCTTGCTGACTACTTGTCGTACTAGTTACTAGAAAAAAAATCGTAAGGGTGAGGTTTCTAGGTAGATTCAGATGCGCACACATGACCCAAGTTATCTCTACTAGGGCACTTCCATGTGAGGCCAAGGAGGGTTTCCTGTCATGCTTTCCCAAATGGGGGAAATTGTGATGCTCTAGATCTATGCCTTTTGCGTGAGATCCAAATCCTTCACAAACCATTTCTCTCTGCAATGCCATTCGCTCTGTAACATTTTGCTTCTTTCTATCTCCCTCTCATGTGCCTCATTATACTTAAGCCACCTTTCTTCTCTCTACCTTTCCGTCACTAGGTTCCAAGATATTTCACCAAACCCACTCCTTCCCCGAGTATGGTGGGGTTTGGTTAGCCATTGATTTTATTTCCATGTTTAGGTTCACCATCAAGATCTTAATTACAAGTGGAATGCCTTGCAAGTAAGTTCCCTAGGATACCATAAAAAATGGAATTCCGCTACCTCTGGGTAAGAATAGGTTGAAATTGAGTACCCTAGAATATAGTTGTTTAGAACACCATAAAACCAAGTATCCACTACATGTGTCCAAATTAGATTAGCATCATAAAGGGCCTAAAATTATTCTTGTGTCTAGACAAGTGTGTGATACCTCCAATTCATTTTAGAAGCATAAGAAACCAGCCACTCATACAGTTCTATCATAAAAATAGAAAATAAGCTCTCATACAAACTATCATATAGATTTTGTTCCACCCACACACGTGTGACAAAGTCAAATCTAGTGTTGAAACTCTTTGCATATTATTATTCTAGATATTTTATCCACTCTTCAACACTTGTTAAGTTAAACCGGTATGTCTTCATCATGAACCATCCTGAAAACAAGCCGAAAAGAGGTCCCAAAAATGTAACCAATGATGCAACCTAGAATTTACTAGAAATAACCCGAGCACATTGGCACATCACACATCACTCACCTAGACCGAGCACTCACCCAAAGCATTCAAAGGTACCATCCTCCTTATAGTTGCTTGTGTAGGATGTAAACATGATGAAGGGTTAATGCATTCGATTCCCATAAATAGTATAAACATTCTATAGAGAAAATTCCAGATGTAGATCTAAGGAGTAACAGATTTAAACAATATCCATAATGAATTAAACCATGCAATAAATAGTTATTATCATGTTTAAAACCTTGAATCAGCTTAATACATTCCATTATATTAAACAATAAATACCTAGAAGCTTCTTATAATAAGTAGTACCATAATTTCATGCATGCATCGATCTTACAGCATAACTTCACAATAATAGCTCATATACAAATTCCTTTTCTAACCTACACGTATAACTACATATTTATAAGGGTGGGAACTTTCCCTTCACCGCTTACATAATTCCCAAAATAGGTTGCATGCTGAAAATAGCCATGCACCTTTACAATAATAGACACACATACAAGTGTGCTAATAATAGATCTCTTCTAGTTAACTAGCAATAGTAATTCTATTATTAACTTGAACCCATGTAAAGTGCTTAGCAGGTGCTCTTCCAAAAATAGCCTATATGTGTAATGCAATTCTTTATCTAGTCTGTGTGCTCTACAAGCTATCTCCAAAAATAGCCTCGTTATCCTAAAAATGTATAATTCTGAATATATCATTGTCTTTCACGTGCATTTCCTTCCTTATCCTTCCATGCCTTTGAATGTGCCATGTTCCCATGCGTGAACCTTCTATGTGCCTTATGTTAAGTGTTATACTTTGTCTTCTCAACAATCTCATCGAAGTCTTTGTGAAGCTGATCGATGCGGGAAGGTTTATAATATTTTTATTTATTTTTGTAGAAATAATCTTCTTTTTGGATAGACTATGTACAATAGGGCTAGCATTTTATAGTTTTCCTTTAAGGGAGCAATCTATTTATAATAGCAAGATGGAAAGATATATGTCCTTTTGAGGGAGTCATCTATTTACAAGAAGTTTGACTCAAGGATTTGAATTTGAAAATCCCATATATTACTTTTGATTTTTTTAGACTTTTAGGTCATGGACAAGACTATAAAGGAGTATAGGCTTATTTTATGAAGGAAAAACCATAGCACACGAGAGGTTAGCTATGAAAGAGAGGTTTTAAGTGATGAATGACCATGGTATTCCATCTTGAAAAGGATGAAAATTATCCATGAGAATCATGCCATGAGTAGATTTGTGGTACTCATATTTAAGATAAGGCTGAAAGGTGATGGATAATCACACAATTCAGTGTAGTCATTGGTCCTTAAAAGAGGTAGATGAAAGGAACGGTTACTTAAGGGATGAGTGTGTAATAAATAAAAGGTGATATAGTACTTGATTCAACAGTAAAATGGTCAAATATGTAAGACATTAAGGGGTCATGCTTAGGTTTACCTTTGAGAGATGATAAATGATAAACACCTAATCCATAGGTATGAGTGACAATATAGGTTCCAAACCAATTAGGAGAAAAATTTCCCCATTTACTTTTCTATGCTTCGGTTACACATTTATTTTCATTTAGGACAAGGTCACCGATCTTAAAGGTTTGTTTGTGGACATGTTTATCATAGGCATGTTTGATATGTTTTTGATAGATTTGAAGGTGATCGATAGTATTTAAACAACGTTCATCTAGAAGATCATGTTGGACCAAACAGTCTTCATGAAAGTCATCATCATTGAGCATGTATTTAAGTGATATACAAAGAGCTTAAATTTGGAATTCGAGAGGCAAGATATCCTTTATACCATAGACCAAAGAGAAAGGTGTAGAAGTGGTTGAGGTACAAATACTAGTGCGATGATCTCATAAAGCAAAAAGAATGTGCGTGTGCATATCCTTACCAAAAGATCATCAACCTCTTTCATAATAGTTTTGGTAAGAGTTTTGTTAGTCAATTCAGCTTGGCCATTTTTCTTAGGATAATAAGGTGAAGAAAAATAGAGTTGAATGTCAAAGGCTTCGTATAGTTTGTGTAGGGTTTTGGTTTTGAACTATTTTCTCATTGTTCGTAATGAGGCGGTGAGGAACACCAATGTGAAAAATGATGTGATGGTTGATGAATTCAATTTTTTTCTTATTTTATAGAAATAAGAGAGGTAACCTCCACCCATTTAGTGTAATATTCAGTTGTGGTGATGATCCATTGATGATGTTGAGAAGAATGAGGGTTAATCTCTTCGACGAGATCCAAACCCCATTGGGAGAAAGGAAAATGTCTCTCGACAACCTCAGTAAGGCATGACTATGGGTGTAGTGAAGATTAACGATTCTAACATTTTACACACCATTTGAAATAGTCACAACAGCCTTGGTTTATGTTTTCTAATAATAGATGAGGCAAAGAATGCATTTAGCAATGACGAGGCCACTGAAATGACCACCGCAAATCCCATCATGAACTTCTTTAATGGTGTATGGGATTTTAGAACTTGTGAGGCATCGTAGGAGGATACCATCAAAGCCATGTTTTTAGAGAAGACCCCCATGATGATAGAGAGAGAGAGACATTATTGAGGAAGGCTCATTTTCCATTGCGAGTGAGTTCCAAAGGAATAATTAAGAGGAAAAGGTAATCAATGAACTACTTATACCAAATGTCATGTGGATCGGTTTCAATTCTTCTTATAAAGTTAATGTCTCAAAATAAATAAGAGGGTGATTGTAACATTTGTACTGTGACAAATATTTTTGAGTCAGAAGGAGAAGTAGGTATTTCAGAAGGAAGGCATGCCAAGGTATCCATAAATTTGTTAGTGGAGCGAGGAGTGGTTTGAATTTCATAATGATTGAAGGTAGATGTAGAGGTAAAAGGGCTTATGATCCTTCCATGGGATGAGCACAAGTGGCTGGAGGAGGTATTCCTTTAACACATTAAAATATTTATGACACTCCTCATCCTAGTTGAAGGAAACATCCTTTTTAAGAAGATGATGAAAAGGGTGACATCGGTCGTAGAGTTTAGAAATACACTGTTGAATAGATTGTAATTTACCTTGCAAACTACAAAGTTGTCAAAGGTTAGTAGGTGGAGGCATCTCAAGAATAGCCTTTATTTTGGTGGGATTGAATTCAATACCCCACAGAGAGATGATGAAACCAAGGAGTTTTCTAGAGAGGATGATGAAGACACACTTCTTTGGTTGAAGGAAAACACAATATTTGATGAGACAATCAAATATGACTTTAAGAACCACGAGGTGTTCATCCCGACGCTTAGACTTAACAAGAAGGTCATCAACATAATATTCCAAAATTTCATGCATGATTTCATGAAATATATAGGTCATGGCACGTTGATATGTAGCACCAATGTTTTTAAGGCCAAAGGGCATGACATGATAACAAAAGGTCCCCTAAGGGGTGATGAAGGAAGTTTTGTGTTGATCTTCTAGTACGAGTAATATCTAGTTATAACCCAAGAAACCTTCCATGAGTGATAACATCTCATGGCCAGTGGTGAGATCAAAAATTTGGTCGATGTTGGGTAGAGGAAAGTCATCCTTGGGGCAAGCTAGGTTAAGGTAACGAAAATCCATATAGACGTGGAGTACCCCTACCACTTTGGTGACATGAACTGTGCTAAATCCATTGGGGATAGTCAATGGGTAAAATAAAACAAATAGAAAGGAGACACTAGAGTTCTTATTTCACAAGAAGGGAAATGTGTGGATTCATTTTTGTAGCTTTTGTAATAGGTTTAACATCAAGAATAGTTACAATGTTGTGGACCATGATATTTGGGTCAATACAAGGAATATTGGCGTAAGACCAAGTAAAAGCATTGCTATTATCTCAGAGGAATGAGGTGAAGGCTTTCTATTTAACAGAGTCTAAAGATTGGCCTATCTTGAGAATGTGGGGGTCATCCTGAGTGTGAATATTGATCTTTATGGTTGATTCATTCAACATGGTTTATGTCTCAGAAGGTAATGACTAGTGGATATAGGAATCCTCCACACCTAGATAGGTGAGAATGGAGTCATCATCCTGACATTGAACAATGTTGATAGAAGGCATGTCATCATCAATGATGTCGGGATACGGGAAGGAAAGAGAAGGGGGAGCATCATCATCGTGCCGACAAGTCATAGGTCCTAAGGAAATGATGTTCATGATTTTTTCTAGGAGGAATGGATTCTAGATTCATAGACTCTTTACGTGAAGGTGGTGAGGTAGGTGAATGAGGTGGAGAAGGTGTATCTTCCTCTATGAGCTTGATATGTGATTTCTTAGAAGAAGGTTCCTAAAAAAATCTAAGACTGCGATGATCATTTTGTTTTTGAGTGGTGCAAGGTATGACCGTGTGATGACCGTGTTCATAAATACCAAAGACAAATCCTTTCCAAGCACATCTCTCGATGGAATGTGTGTGTGAAGCGGTAGTTCGTGAGGTATTGAAAATTAGATGAGAATGAAGGGGTTAGAGTAGGAAGTTCTGGAGTATATGAAGAAGTGTCAAGTCCCCCATATGTCAAGTTGGTACAAAGATGGGGTGGACTATATGGAAATACCTCACTTACATGATGGTTGTAATGTGGGTGTTGATGGAGGATCTCGTACTCTTGAGGAGTAAGGAAGGTATTGATGTTATAGAGGTGATACTCCCCCAAGGTAAGGCATTGAAAAACACCTACCAAGGGGTCAAAAGTTGGTATTTGGTTAGTGGGAATGGAAGAATCACCAGGATCCTGAGAAGAAGAAGAATATGGTGTTTGAGAAGTAGATGCACTAGCTACATAAGCTTAGGTGGAAATGGGAATAGAGGAGTTGGTTATGGAAGATGTAGCATCGAAGTAGTGGGTGGAGGTAGCGGATGAAGAAGAAGAGGTAGAAGTGGTAGATGGGGTATCAAATGAAAAAGAAGTGGTAGTGTTGGTAGATGCCTTAATTGGTATAAGGACATCATTAGGTCAATAGAGCATGTTGTGGTTTTGAATGGTTATGGATTCACCTGAATGGTGTAGTTTTTCCCTTCATGTTCAAGTTTTAAACATTGATGTAAGTTAGAAGGGACACAACCCATGTCAAAGATCCGTGGTCGGCCAAGTAGCATATTATATTGGAATTATACTTTTAAGACATAGAATAATTTAGGAATAGTATGGGGGCCCACGTGAATGTGGATAACGATAGTACCGAGGGTGGAAGTCATATCGTCGTTAAATGAACACAACATAAATGGGTTATTATGCATGAAATTGGCAGGGATGTGCATTTGTTTATATGCATGGGAGGAAATGATGTTGATATTGACACCTCCATTGATCATAACACATTGAACATGTGTAAAACCAATGTATATGGAAATGAATAAGGTGGGGTTAGGATTATCATATTGAGAGGTACAATCTCTTCATCAAAAAAACTAACAACAAAGACTTGATGAATGGTAGTGGGAGAAGAAGATGGAGGTGAAGTGGTGAGAGCGGCCACATGATGAGGAGTGATAATGGCAGTGACAAGTGTGGGGTCATTAGGTAGAACCTCAATAGATTGTAGGACCTTGATGAGGGCCTGATAATGAGACTTAGAGGTTTGGACGAGGTCATACAAAGACATTTTGAGAGGATACTGGTGTAGTTGTTTGATCATGGTACGATGTGTGACTCCATCAAAAATGGGATATGTCGACCCACAAATGGTGATTTTAGGTATAGGTTCATATGGAATGTTGGGTAAAGGTGTAGTGGATGGTTTGTCTATCTTCTCTTTTCCTTTTTCCTTTTGTGCACGAGTGGTAACTTGAACCATGTTAATCGAGGAAGAGAGGGTGATGAATCATGAAAGGTATAATGACAAGATGGACAAAAACATAGTGTGGGATAAGAACCCTGTGAGATAAGTATGATGCACTGGAATTTTGGAGGAGGTTTGGTGAGTTCTCTAATCTAGACCATATTGATTTCAAAGGTTGGAGGAGGAAAAGAGGGCTATGGAGGTGGAGGTGAAGGTCATTGAATAGAAATTGGGTGAGGTCAGTGTGGCGAAAGGAAAGGGAAGAATGGGTACTTCATCCAAAAGGTCATCTTCTTCCAAGAGCTCTTCAGAGAACACAATTGAAGAAGAATATTCTTAAGGGCCTTACAATTTTCAACATCATGCCTTGGCACATGATGATAGGCATAAATATTTTTATCGTCAAACCCTTCTAGTTTAGGTTTGAGTGGGTCATAAGGCTTGAGAGGTGGCAATGTAATGATGAAGGTTTCTAAAAGGTTAGAAAGGATGGTAGCGTCATTTACCCTCGCCAAGGGATCACAATGAGAAGTGTGAGTAGGTTTAGATGAAGGTTTGGGTAAATTTTTTGGAAGGGGTACTCCTGGAGGTGGATTTTATTTAAATGTAGGTTTCGGTGACTTCAGGAAGGGGTACTGCTAGAGGTGGAGTTGGAGGTTAAGTAGGTTTAACTACCCTTTTGGTAGGTAGTGTGGTTGTGGACTTGGGTTACACCTTCTTGGGTAAAGGTGTTGAGGGAGTGCGTGAGGTAGAAGGGAATGTAAAAGATGGAAGGGGATGGGTCAACCATGGTGAAAGTGGAGGTATGGTGAAGGTAGTGGTAGGAGGCAATATGAGAAGTGGAGGTTGAAGAGAGGGTAAAGGTGCGGGTAATGATGAGGACATGGGAAGTGGAGAAAGTATGGGAGATGGAAAAGGTGTAGGTAATGTAGAATTCTTGGGTGGGATGGAAGATTGTGGTAAGGATGTAAGTTGTTTCATTTTAAGTTTACCTAAAGAAGGAGGCTTCTTGACCAAGATTGATGGATGAGGATGAAATATGGATGAAAGTGATGAAGGTGAGAGAGGAGGAGTGGGAGAAATTGGGGTATGAGGTCTAAGAGTTTGGGTCTTCATATTAATTAGGGGATAGGCCTAGTGAAAGTTTGGGAAGATGTGGCTAAATAAATCCTTACGAGAGGATGGACTAGAGTTGGTGTTAGCACGACCCCTAATGTAGCGATAGGTTTGGGTGCAAATGTAGGTATAGGTATAAGTAGAGGTTTGGGTGCAGTGATTGTTAGGCTAATGATAAAGGTTTGGGTATAGGTGAAGATGATTGAGAAGAGGCTACTATAACTTTCTCAAGTGTGATATATTTAATGGTATTAAACACTTTAGGATAAATCATTTAAGTTCCTATGGAAAAAATTTGCATTTGTGTCGAGATAGGAAGTCAAAGACATTGCCAAAGCATGAAATAGTCAACACAATCCAAGGGGTTGGCCAAATGTGAGAAGGGCACAGAAGTGAATGGGTATGATGTTGATTTGGTGGTAATCCCTATATAGAAATCTGACATCTATGAGATAGGAAATGGTTGGCTTTAGACTCTGTGGGTAGAAGAGACGATAGCAAATTGACATGGTCTTTAAAATCTAGTGGGGAATTGTCACCAATAGGAAGAGATGCCACCGCAAGTCCACCGTGGGAAGAGGAGGAGGCAAGGTGGATGATATAGGCTCTTCCTTTGGTGAAGAAGAAGGTAAGATGGGATCTTCCATGGGTAGAATAATGGGTAATGCAGGTTGCTCGGCGGTGTAGAGAGGTGAGTGGGGTTGATGCATCCGAAGAGTAGATGGAATCCTCCATGGGTAGAGAAGAAGGTAAGGTGGACTCCTCCATGGGTAGAGAAGTAGATTAAATAGGTTCCTCCATGGGTGGAGGAGCTCATGCAATAATTTCCTCAATAGATGGGATGGGAGGAAACTGAGAAGAAGGAATCTGGTATAATATCAAAAACAACATGAACCTCTTGAACATTGGTATCATTAGTTGAGGTTTTGACTACTTGGTTGGATGATGGGGAGTGATTTGGAAATGCCTTCTTGAATATGTGGATGTTTTGGTTAGGCTATGTAATGGGGTTACCCAAGACAAGATCTCCATTATCTAACATTTCTTGGATGATGTTTTTGAAAGTTATATAATTACCATCCCCATGACCTCTAACATGGTGATAATTACAGTAATCATTCTCCTTATACCATGTGGGCACAAGATGGGAAGGGTCAAAACCAATATGTGTTTTGATGGGTGGAAGGGTGATTGCTCTAGATTTTAGAATCTTTTCCAAAATCGAGTAAGGTTCTCCAACGGAGTATATTTTTGGTGTTCCCATTGAAATGGAAGGATTGAACAGAAAAAGATTAGAAGAAGATTTTTATTGGTTTGACAAATGAGATGGGATATATTTTAAAACCACTTTGCATTGGCATATTATTTTGCTTTAGAATAGTTATTTTGTGGTTTAGAAGAAGAAGAGGTGTCATTGGATTTAAACGAAGTGCTTTTGTTGCGCAATTGTAGCTTCTTCTCTTTGATAGCATAGATTTCAAGTTTTTGGGCCATGGTGAATGCTTCATTGAATGTTTGGAAGGTTTGAACTTGGAGATTTGGGGAGATATGTATAACACAAGCTCTAGTAAACAACTCTATTAATTCAGTTTGAGGAAATTGGAAATTGAGTTGATTAATAAGGTTCGCCAACACATGACAAAATCTGCAATAGACTCATCCTCATATTGGCATAATGAATACAAGTCGCTCATGGTAACCTTATTGAAAATTTTAATGGAGAAATGATCAAGAAATTCTTGGGCTAATTGATTGAATGAGAAAATAGAGTGCCTAGGTAAAGCACTATACCGCCTAAGGCCAGTCCTGTCAAGGATATTGGGAAAGTTTGGAGAAGCAAGGCATCATCTTGGTCAATTAGTTAACATACATGTTTAAAACATTGCAAATGATATTGAGGATCTTCCTTGATATTAAATTGATTAAATCTTTGCATTTCCCAATGCACAAGATAAGGATGAATTGGAATAGAAGGGTGAATAGGCTCATTACAAATCTCGTCGTAAGTCAGAGAATTGTGGGAGCCCAAAAAAATGCTTATAGGGTCAGCATCTTGTCCATCATAAAATTTATCAAATCATTAGTGGGATTGGATTGAGGCATACCTCCAATGGTATAAGGAGGTGGATACAATGAGTAGGACATATAAGTGATACATGTATATGGAGGTGCCGAGTAATAAAATTGAGAAGGGGGGATATAAGGTGCGGAAGATGATGACGACATATACCCTGAATGGGAAGTGTAGGTGACAGGAGGTGGTTGAGACAAGGTATAGGTGGGAGGAATGTGTGTAGAAGCACTCATGGAAATAGGTGGCGAGTATCAGTTATATAAATGACCAAACTTTGAAAAGGGGTTAACACAACTGGAGGTTGTGAGGTAATAGGAACTGATGAGGTAGAAATCCCTACACTATGGACCATAGATGATGGCGAGGTAGATGTCAAAGATTTGATAGGTGTTGTAGGAATGATAGATATATGAGATGTGGGAATGATATGAGAAATGACAAATGGGAATGTGGAAGTAGGTACCACTACACTAATGGTGGCAGATACGAAAGTGGGGGCTAAAGCAAGAGGAATGGATACATGCATATTGTAGATAATCTATCTTGATGAATCATGGGTAGATGAGTGAGAAATATAAAGTTGTAAGGCCACGGGATTGTGATCAAGGAGTTATAAGAAGTCCTCGTCACCTGCATGTATAGTGATAGGTGAGGTGAGGTCCATGGGTGAAGAAATAAAAGGTGGTGAAGGACTTGGTGGTAGTGGTTGGTGGCTAGCATGAAAAACTAGAGCGTTGGCTTGTTTGTGGGTCAAAACCAAGTGAATGGTGGTAGAATATGTAATCTGAGTTCTGTAAATAGTACAAAAAAATAGAAAAGGATAGTAGAAGAAATCTGGAAAGTGGAATTTGGTTGTTGTTTTGAAAGAAAAATCAAAACACATAGACTGATGCCAATTGTCTAACCGATTCTGGTAGAGAGGGGTAACCAATTCCGGTCACCGACCGATCTGGATAATGTAAATAAGTGGTAGATTTAAAATCTAGAGATGAAGAGGTGAAAATCAAGTAAAACTGGACTTTGAAAATGATACCAGAGACTTAGAAATATGATGAAGTGACAAAATAAGTCATAGAAAATGTCTATTTGTGAATTGAACATTGTTTTGGGAGAAATAAATAAAACAACAAGGAAATGACACCACGTAGTAAACAAATGATGTTATAAAGAGGTAACTAATGTCGGTCCCTAGAGATACCAGTCATAGGAACAATACCAAACATCGTTGGAAAGATACTAGTTACTATGAAATCTTGAATGTAATTTTTGGTAATTTAGTCAACTGAAAATGCCAACCCAACAACTGAGTATGGCAGTGATGAGTCCTAACACGACCATAATAAACTAGAATACACCTATTGTGATGTTGGGGCATGAAGGATAAAAAAATATTAAATGGCCTCACACCTCAAAACATAATCAGTCAAAATCTAACAAAACACGTAATCCTATACTATAGATTTTATGTTGTGTGGCTTATGCCATTTAGAATTGATTGTAATTAGAATAGAGTTTTTGGTCAACAAGGCTACCCTAGAAGGAACTGAATTTCTATGGATGGTTTTAGGTAAATTTTGGATTGGTGTGCCTAATATATACTTCATAGTACTCAAGGCCCTACTCTGATATGATGACTGGATAGAAAACTAGCTGGATCCACCACTAATCTGATTATTAGTCGTTAACGGTAATTTTCGAGAAGGAATATTTTTAAGAAGTGTGTAATTTGTTCAACTTGTTCAATTTGGGGTGTGTGTGCATAAAGTGAGCTATGCTTAATTCCCGCCAACCATTAGCTGGTCATGACCTCTAGAATATAGGTTACAAATAAATTTAGGTGATTTAAATGCAACACACACAAGGATGAAATGTAGAGATTTATAAGCCCAAATTGAAAGTGAAATTCGATGAAAGCAATAATGAATAGGTAGATAGTATGAATTTCACTAATGAAATAAAAAATAAAAAGAAGTGTTATTTTTAACCCAAAATATGAATTTCACTTAGACAAGTAGAAGAAGAATAATGTTCCCATGGAGAAATTTTAATGTGAATTCTTTCGAAAGTAAATAAATATAGAAAGATTCCCTAAGAATGAACAATGCAAAAGAACCCAAATGATAGGGTCCCATCGGGCGTGCCAAAATGTTTCACCTCAAAGTAATGTGATAAAACAAATAAGTAGGTAATAGGCATATGAGGAATACCTGTTTTATGTAGACAATAGAAGGTGTTGTGCGTGATGTAGACTTTTGATCAAAGATGATTGTGAGAGCTTCCCTTTGGCTATGAGGAACAACCTATATAAGAAACATAAAAATACCACCAAATATTATTAAATAGCAAGATTCAGAGGAATGCCTTGCAAGGATAGCTCCGGGAAGCATGAAGCTTCCTCAAATGGCTATCAATCCTCTATTTAATATAACTTAATGTAAGAAATAATAGTTCCTATTGTAGTTGATAAGATTTAGGTATCTCTTATTAACATACAACAAGTGAATTTAACTCAACATGAAATGGTTAGAATTAAATCCGGATGATTAATGGGCTGGTTTGGGTCGCAGGTGTAACGAGAGGCTATAGGTGAGGTCTGGGTGAAATTAGGCAAGGTTTTGGGCTGTTTTGGGGAAGTTGTTAACTCACTGTTATAGGAAAAATTTCCAGTCTCAGAGATCGGTATCGGTTGGTTGACCGATGCTAGTATAGGAGATAGATTGAAACCGGTTAGCTAACCAAAGTCGATAATGGAAATTTGGTTAAAATAGTAAAAATAGGAGTTTGGGCCTCTCTGTGATTGCACAGAGAGCCGGGAGGTTTGAAGAAGGATGGAAAGGTGTTGATTAAGACTCACTAAGTGCAAAAGGTGATGGGATAGGTGAAATGGCTCTGGTTGATAGAAAATATGATAAATGGGTAGAAGGTGGTAATGAGCCGTAGATAAATTAAATGAAATCAAAATGAAATGATTAAGATTAAACACAAAAGCTTAAAAAGTAAGAATGATGATTTTTAGGTATGTCACTTTGGAAGGAAGATATGTGATGGTTCCTAACAAACATTTGGTTTTCCTAAATCATTTTAGAAGGAATTTGCATGTTATCTTTCCACATTATCTCTTAAACTCCTTGGAACACTCTGTTCTTGAGTTTCAAAACCACACTCATGCCACCCCCTTCACCAAGGTCTCATCTTGTTGCTTCATCACCATTGTCTTTCCCATCATCACTCAATCCTAGCTACCCCTGCCGTCCCTCACCTTGAATCCATTTCCATCACCACTACTTCGAGCATATAAAAATCAGAATGAAACATCCTCATTACCCCATAAATCAACCCTACCACTCCCAAAGGGTATTCGTAGTAGTAGTAAAGAAATAGAATCAACAAAAAATGTACTAGATATTAGCAATCCTATGGATACTTATGCCAAGGAAAGGAAGGAAGGTCTTCTTAACAAAATTGTTAAGTTGAAGAAGGAAGTTGGATATCTTAAAGAATAACTCAAGAAGATTTGTAAGAGAGAAGGCAAGAGGAAGATGCATAATGACCATGACAAGGAAAATGAGTAGATTTTACAAGTCTACAAGAAGCTTAATTCTATGCTCAATTCAATTTAAAACTTCATGAAGCAACATGTCAAAAATGTTTATATACTCAGTGACATTCTTTCTGCCATTTGGGAGTTGAATTCAACAAGGGACTTGGTTCTCTCATAGCTGGATAAAAAGGATCTGTCCCATGTCACTACCCTGGCATTATTCATCTCTCTGTAGAAGATAAAGAAACATATTGATAAAGGAGTCAACTAGGACTCTTCCTTATTCCAGATTTATGTTTTGATGTTGAAAGGATGTTGTTTTTATGCTTCTTTGTTGCAGATTTGACACTTTTTGTTCCTTCTTTATAGTTTTCGTTTAAAATATAGTTGGTCCTCATGTATATCCTAGATTCCGATCCTTTTTTATGCTTTTACTATACTATCTAGCTTTTGATCCTTCTTGTAATAGGGTATAGTCCCTTCAAAACTATGGACTAATTTTTGATGCTCTATCTGGCTTGTGAGATTTTTTTGTAACAGGGTATAGTCCCTTCAAAACTATTTACCCATAATAAAAACAAGTAAGAATGATTTACGTATCTGATAAAATTTACAAATCCAAATGTGGTACATATAGTTGATCATTTGGAGGGGAAGCATATTATGTCCAGTGTAATGGTAGCGGTGCTTATGTGCTCCGATGTGTTAACTGGAGCTATGGAATCGATGATCGATTCTTCGGTGGAAGCTTGATGTACTCGGTTCATCATCGGGAGCCCGATTGCTTTGGTGAATCGAATGCCAAAGCTATGTGTGAGAATGAATTTTTTCAACTCGTGAAAGAGTTAGAAACTCATATTTAAGGGTAACTAATGGCAGTTAGGGAACCCATCTTGCCGAGGAAAACCAACATCGATTAGGAAGAATTAGTCTAAGCTACCAAAAATAGCCTAATATTTACTATTTTTTGCGTGATCTTGATTTCTAATCTGGGTCTTAAGTGAGGGTTAGCACTTAGATAAGTGGGAGTATTGTTTGAGAAGTAATAGGACTTTAATTTTAGGGTTTGAAAGAGTCCCATCTTGTTAAGATCGGTAGAGACTTAGTATAAATTAATCAATAGGTTGGGAATAGGTCCATGGTGAGGTGTAAATTAAATTAATTAAAATAATTAAATTAATATCAAAGTGTGGAAGAGATTCATAGCTAGGTACATGCATTGCATTGATTAATTGAAAGGGTCCAAGGAAGTGTGACCCAAATTTAGTGTCTACACCCCCATCTTAGTGTTTGTGATCTCTAACATAGAAAAATGAGAAAGCTCCACATATCTTTGCGGTTTCATAGTCTGACCTAAAAATTTATGAAACTTGGTTCATTCCGTTGATTTGAATTCCACGAAACCCAAATGGATTGAAGAGTGAAAAATGTCGACTGTGTTTATTTGATGTCTTTGATCTACGCCACTGTCCCATTCATCTTTCTCGCCACATTTCATTTTTACGGTGATGACTTTATCTGTCTTGTCGTGGACCTAAAATATTATCAACCTTATTTGATTCTGTGGAATTGAGGTCTCATTGGGTGTTTCTGCTTTTGATTTTTTTGGAATGGTGACACACAATTATGCCTTTCCCATTACATCCTTTCCATGTGGCCACTTCCAAACGTGTTTCATGTCCATTAAATTTTCAACCTTGCTTGGACTCGACACCTTTATAAAACTTGGTTTATTCCACGGACTTGAGGTCTACAGAATGCTTTGGCTATGGAAGACACCGAAATGCTTCCATGTTTCCTTTGGGAATTTTTTAATTACTTGGTGGTGTAGATATTTGATAGCCAAATGAATGTCTATTTGTCTTTTGAAATTAACCCACTAATGATTTTAAACTTAGTCTTCCACAGGTTTTCAAATGCCAACGGCTAGTGCTTTTGGAAGGAGGAAATTGATGGTCATTTTAAATGTCCCAAGCTTTGTAAAAATGGATAAGTCTATTTAAAAAAAAATTAAACCACTCTAACAAGTTTTGTGGCTTTGGTTTCATTAATTTGAACCTTTGTAGGCTCAAATTCTCGTGGTCGTTTGGATCATTTTGGTGTTGATTGTAAGTTATTTGTGAAATATGTAGACATAGTCTCAATTATATGCAATTATGAAGCTTTTATGCTTTAAATAACTAGTCCATTAAATGAGTCCCCTGTCATTTCTCTTTGAATTATTTTTTTATCTTGCTAAGGCATGATATTTATTACAAATTGAGGCTTCTCCTTTTCTCATAGTGAAATTTGAAGCACGGGGAGAAATATGAAGCACACAAAACAGCTTATATCTTTGGGAAGTCTACGAAAAGACCAACTTGATCCAAGGAACTAGATTGAGCTCCAACATAATATCCCAAAATACAATAAGTAGAAAAATTGATCCCCATGTTATCTTCTCACCTTTATCATGTTGGATATGTGATTCTTCTACAATACTCTCTACAATATACATAGCAATATTGTACTTGGTTCCATTTTCTATATTATGCATGATATGAAAAATTTCTTATTCACCTATGACCATCTCTCTAAGGCTCCCTGTTTATAGCTAACCAAATGTACGACCTCTTGTACCATGGTCTAAGATGTTGGAAATACTCAATGCGTGGATTCCCTTTTATAGTGTAATCTTTTGGATGATGAGTCCACTATTGCTTCATCATGTATATCTCAGAGAAACATCATGAGCCCTATCTCATAATCTAGATATTTTATTGATTAATTAATCCATGATGCACATTATTCTTCCCACAAAGTTAAAGTAGTACCGATCGACCCTTGATACTAGCCATTTAAAAGTTAGAGCATGTTTTCCAAAGAAGGGAAACTCAAAGAGCTACAACATGCCGACACTTTCCAAAGTCTTGCTAACTTTTTCATCAATCGAATTTGTCCTCCTCCATGCATTAACATGTTTCCACCAAGGTATCATTCCTTATATCCCCTTCATGCCCTAGAGCATGATAATTATACTCCATTATATTTCACTTCCACACCTTTTACCCCCATTACTTTCCAATAATGACCTCTTGCAGATATTTCATTTTAGAGAACTAGTCCTCTTTGGACTCCACCCTTGTCTTATTTTCCTTATACATCTTTTGAATTGGTGCCATTGTTCAAGTTTACAACATGAATATGAAATAACCCTAAAAAATGTGTGACCTAGGAATGACAACCCTTGTTTTACTCATGGTCTTAATTCCTTACAACTTGGTGTCTTTACTAAAAGCTTTGCTCATGAATCGTAATATTATTTTCAATAGCATCAATTCTTTCCCTAGCTCGAAATTTCTCCATAACCAACCCTTTGACTCAAATCTTCTTTAACTCTCTTAAAATCCACACTTCAAACCTCTAAATCCACCCAAAGCTACCACTATGTTTGTCTATAACTTAAACCCTTCGAGTGCAAGGAAATCACAATATTTGGTTGCTTTGGATTCATGGTTTCCCTAGGTTATCGATGCTTAAGTTCACAAAATGACACAAATATCACAAGAGATCTCAATTCACAAGTGACAATACAACCAACACTTGTACCTTATATAAATTTTCAATTTTGGAGTGTATTTAATGCTACACTGTACATGAGATTTAATGCGCTTATTTATACTTTCCCACTTTTTTCACTAATTCTGGGTCTTATAGGTCTCCTCTCCACGTGCAAAATTTATAACCTTATGGTGTGCAACTACTTTCATAGGTTGCTGATCTTCTTTCATGAACCTTCATGGGTTGCACCTTTCCTTCATCTATACCACATGCTAAGTATATTTCTTTCTGCTTTGTCTATTTTGCGTTATCTTGCCCACTATATCAATATATTCCAATTTTTCTCATTATTAACATGTTTCCCAAGTTTCTTTATACACCATTGAGAAAAATAAACCATCTTTTATCATTAAGACCATTGTTTTATTCACCATCAACCACCGTGCTCTAATTTTTAACAACTTCAAAGATTTCAAATCCTTTCAAAGGCCTGTATTTGTATTTTACCCCACATTAAAAGGATACATGGTCATTTACACATCAAACTAAAAAATAGACCAAATCCTATGCGCGAACACACTTATTACCATAAAAACCAATAGAAAAAACTTGAAATAGAAAATCTAAGCTAAATGGAAATACTACCTTATTACAAAAATAATATAAAAGAATCTTATTTATAGTAGGGCTTCAACCTACTTCCATTGAAGTAACCAAGTAACATTGTTCCATCAAGCACTTGAATCGACATACGTCGATTACAAAATCTTGGCTACTCGAATGGTCCCAACCAATGTACCTTCAATTTTCTTGGGTGACACACAAACTTTGAGTCATAGAGAAGTACCAACCCACAAACTAAAAAAGACTTGTTCCAAATATTCCTATCATTCCTAGCCTTTTATTGTGCCATCTCTTTGTATTTTGGCACAATCTTCCAATTATGCATCATTCATCCAATTGTAGAAACCATTCAATACATTCTTCTAATGCATGTTCGTATACGAGTCCTTCTACGCATGCAATGAGTAAGGATGGTAACATAAATTCAACGAGAAACACTACTTCCATGTTGAATACCAAATGAAAGGGTGTGACTTTATTCAACCTCTTATAAGTAGTTATGTACACCCAAAGTATAGTTGAAACTTTATCATCCCAATCTTTCTTACCAACACCATAAATATTTGTAAAAGTTTGGCTCAAGATTTTATTAAAGGCCTTTGTTATTCCATTAGCCTATGAGTGATAAGGAGTTATATTGTGATGTGTCACCATGAAGTATGCTAATAATATATTAATTGTCTCATTAAGGAAATGATTACCACTATCACTTGTTAGGATTGATGGGAAGCCATACATGCTTATATTATTTTCTCGTAGAGAAAGTGTATAGATGTAGTAGCTGTATAGTCCTTGGTAGGTGAAAATTCTTCTCATCATGTCAAATAATCAGTATAAGTGATAATATTCCACATGACAGTTCTTCACATAGTTGGTGCAATTGGCCCAAAAAATCAACGACCCATTTTAAAAAGGTTTTATGCATGAAATAGGGAATAGTAACATATCATCTCTCAATCTCTGGCTTACCAATCTTCTACCACTTGTCACAAGCCCTTTAAAAATCTTTGGTATCGTTATAAATGGTTTTCCAAAAAGTCTAACTAGAAGTATCTTATGTGTGGTGGCTTCTCTAACATAGTATCCTCTAGAAATACCACCATGTGCCTCTTTCATAATTTCTTTACGTTCATGCTCCTAGATGTATCTACGTAGTACTTTATCATAGCCCATTTTTAAAGGTCTCCAACAAGTAGCTAATAAGGAGTAGTGCACATAGCTAACTATTTCTTTTCCATACTCTTCATCCCTTGAGGCGCAATACCTATGCAAAAAAATATTTTTATGTCTTCCAAGTATGTGGGTGTGCATTATAACCTAAATAATTGGGAATCTGATATGGTATCTTCAATACTTTGTGCATCATCCTTATAATTTATGCGCAAAATTAGATCAGGTCCTAAATTGATCTTACTAGGTTTTACTATCACTTAAAAATCACTCTTGTAAATAACAAAATCCATATGCAAATTCGACCTTGTAACACAAGATTATTAACAAATTATTTTAGAGTCATTTGGTCAATATAAAAGATAATAGGAGTATCCATGAGATATTTCCTAAACTTATGAAGCACATACACCATGGATAAAGCCTCGTGTTCATAGTTATATAGTTTTGTTCTGCAGGTGTTAGCTTCTAACTTGCAAATAAAATGAGATAATCAATATTTCCATCATCAAGTTTTTCCAACAAAACTCCAATTTTAGTTCTTGAGGTATCCATATGAACATGAAATGGAAAATTCCATGTAGGGAAAAAGGATCGGTGCAATGGTTAATCTATCATTCAATTTTTCAATAGCTTCTTGTTGCACATCCTTCAAGTAAAACTTCCCCTTAGATTTCAAGAGATCCTCCAGTGGCACAACTATCTTGGCATACCCTTGGATGAATTCTAGTAGTAACCTTTATGAGAAAGGAATCCTCTCATCTCACTTTGATTAGTGGGATCTTCAGACCCTAATATAACCGATATCTTAACAGATCAAATAAAAGACCCTGCCTTGCAAATAATATTCCCAAATAAGGTTCTAAAAGGTGTTGCAAAGATACACTTCTTAAGGAGATACCTAGTTTTTTACATCTCTAAAACATGATCCTAAAGTAATCACAATGATCCTTGACTAATCCATACACAGTCCAATCATCAAGATATACCTATAGAAATGTATAGATGAAATCTGCATAAGCGTGTATGAAAATGCACAAGAACACTGATGGTGCATTCTTGAGTCCAAAAGGAATTATTGTATAGGAAAAACAACCCCACTCTATAGAAAATGAAGTCTTGGTGTCATCTTCACGTGCATATGAAATTGATGATATCATGAGAAACCATTTATAAAGGAGTATATTTCACACCTGCTACACCCTCAAGAATTTATTTAGTAAATGGTGTAGGGAATGGATCAATGACATAAGAAGCATTCAATATCCTATAGTCCACACAAATTTTGATTCTACCATCTTTATTTATACTGATAACCATAGGGATAATCCATTCATATTATTCTATAGGCTCAATAATACCAGCTTGTAACATTTTATCAATCTCTTCTTTAACCTTGACACATAAATTAGGATTTATACAATATGGTCTCTTTTGAATTGGTCACATGCCCTTTTATAGCTTAATTTTAATCTCTCCTAGCTAAGGATGGAGACCTTTTATCTCATGGCATCCCCTAGGAAAAATATCTTGAAAGTCACACAACAGATCAATATTCTTGGAAACTTCAGCCTCAAACTAGTAATCTCCAATGATTTTTTCCTTTGGTCCATCTTCCATCCCAATATTCACTTTCTTGGTATTCAACGAAAAGTGTTACACCCATGCCTACTCATCTTCCTTATCCAATACCTCACACTCTCCCTCAATATGCTCTATGTTCAAGTCTTTGACTTCATCATCATCAATTAAGTACACAAGATTTCCCTTTTCTTTTTCTTTCCAAGCGTGCTCTAAGAGATGATTATCAAATTCCAACCGAGCACATTTTTTGGTGTGTTAATCTAGAATAGTCTCATCATGTAACTGGGTCACAAGATCCTCTAATTTCACACTATCCCTCATAGCGATACACTTAATCAACTACAAGGCTTCATACATAGGAGGATTAGATGAAAAATAATCAAAGACATGCACGATACCTAAGGTCATTTTTTTCCAATTTTTAGTCTCTGATTCAGCTCAACATGAATATACCATGCACATGCACACCCACATAAAGTTGAATAAAAATTTTGTACCCACAAGGATGGAAGAAGTGTGTCGAGACCCTCAAGCCAATTCTTCTCACAAATCTATATGTGATTCATGGGAGATGTTTTTCCATCATAGTTTGGTATCTTCAAAGGAAGATTATTCTTAACAAAATGAGTTAAGAAAGTAACTCTGATTTAATGCCATCTCAAAATATTATCCCTATGTGCATCCCATCATCTTTTTGTTGTCCCTTTTAGAAAATACAAAAATATTTCATTTATCACCTTCATTACAAAAATTTTCTTCCATGATGCGTAAAAATGTTTACGGATTTTCTTCTCCATTATACTTCGAATCATTGTCCTTCCTAACCGTCAAACTAGTCATGGCCTAATTACCCTTGTTAATCTTCCTTAAAATTCAATGCAAACCATTTCATAAGTCCCATGTGCCCAATTATCACATGTAAGGTTAGTAGTTTCACTAACTGATTTTATTCACCCCATTTTAACATTCCTTCCTTTTTAAGGTCCATCCTTTCTAGATCATGCATAATGTGCACATGGATCCGATTCAGATCTTCCTTAGTTACTAGCTCTATGTAGGGTGTGATTCGAGTACCATCCATTGGAATAACCACATACTCATCCTCATTTTCAAAACTGATATAACGCTTATTGAAACATAGATTTGCATTGTTGGTGTAACACTAAGGATGTCCAAGTAAGGAAGGGAAATTATCAGCCTCTACCAATTCTAAAACCTCAAAATCACCTTTAAATTTGACCCCTTGTATAATAATGATTACATATTTTAGGAATCCAATGATAAATTCCCTTTTCTTATTAGTCATTTAAAACACACTAGAAGAAGGTTGTATGGGTGGCCTACCCATCCTGTTCCATGCATTTAAAGTGCGAACATTTATCTCAACGCTAATGTCAATCAGGATGTTACTCACCGAAAACCATCAATAACTACATCCAAGTTGATATCTTTATCTATTCATGGATTTGAAGTGGAAGATTCACATGCAATATCTGTTTATCCCAGTCCTTTTCCATATGTAGAACCTTCTCACGTAACCATTTTCCTAACATGGGTATGATGTTATTTGTTCTAAGAATTCAACATATGTCCTTGATTTCATCAATATCTTTTTCAAGTACTTCTATATGTTTCATGCGCTCCTTATCCCATGCTTTTTCCTTTAAGCATAATATCTTCCCTTATAAATATCAAATTAGACCCATGGTTTCTTTGAAAAAATCCTCGTGATTGAAATTAGGATACTTAGTAGGCTATCCAATATCCTCATGTTTGATGATTAATTTATATATCCCTTGCTCTCACATGTGTGAAGCCTTTGTGTGTGTGGTGACCAATAGTTCCTTCTCAACTATTGCCAAATCTTTAAGCTTTTACAATACTCTTCTGGATCTCATAAATTGTATCCTTGTTACACCCTCTCAATCCCGGGTCTTGCTCATATGCACATAAAAATATGGAAAATCCTCTACCTTATACACCTTTCCACAATATGTGCAAGATAAGTTCTTGGGACACTTGTGCTGATAATGATTAGGGGATCCACAAGAATAACAAGTACCTCTACTAAATTGACCTTCGCGGCCACTATGACCTCTGTTTCGATAGCCACTTCTATATTATTAATTTATGTTCTAACGGCACCATGATTCTAACCTTCATGCACATGTGAATTGCCTTCTATACTAGTCTGGCACAACCCTATTTCACAAGCTTTGTGGATTTAATCAATTAATTGGAGTTGAGTGGTATCATGCATGTGCACATCGAATATATTGCAATAAGTTGATGCGTTATTATTTTTAACATGTTGAAGGAGTGGGAATTATTATATATCATGGTATTTATGAAATATTTCACAAGATTTCAGTAGAGCATGCACATTCTTGTGCATATAACTATTTTTAGTATGCCCTTCGCCTCACAATTGGTATACCGATCCCACTTTTAGTTTTATGCAATGAGATAGCCAATAGCTTCTCTAACCGTGTGGCCATGGATACAATTTTTGCTTCCAAAAATAGACTCACCCTAGTGTCTACATGGATAACTAATTTTACGTGCAAAGTTGCCTTAAGAACCTCACATGGATTAGTAAATGTATTGTGCGGTAACACTCTCTTGAAGGGTGTTGAGATTCCTCTTAAAACCACTACATGTGCTATGTTAGATGGATATCATAAGATAAATTTGAAAAAAGAGCTTTGAATCACATATTATATTCACATATACTTTAAGAAATTCCTTGTTTAATGTCCTTTAGTGCATTAATGATCTTGTGTTCAAACTAGGGGATACCAAATTTTTCCAAGAATGCAACATGAAAGGCATTATAATCCACTACTATCTGATGTGGATCATATTTTCAATACCAATTATGCACTCAACAATGGAACATAGTTAAAAATTGAATTTCCTTCCTATCTAGAGAAATGATCCCCTTGGTTCTCCATAGAAGTTCAAATTTATGTGCATTTTCGACTACATCCTTGAAGCCTATATATTAAAGCAAATGGAGTGACATCTCGTAATAAATATGAGGTTGTTGTGGAGGGATATTACCTTATCTTAGATAAGGAATAAATCTTGGACACGAACCTCGACCAATATTACCTCCTCATGGGGGAAGACTAGAGCCTCATGATCCCCTTGTTATTAGAAATATTATCTATGTACTTGTGGTAGAGCTAGTCTATGGATAACACTGCGCCTTGGTGTTGCACCTACAGACTTCTCCCAAACAAAGTTTTTATCAGCTATTAAAAGCTATTGTCTAGCAGTTTCAAAGACATTCATTCTACTTTTATCTTACACACCTCTTGCATAGTTACTAACACACTTCTATGTGTATAACCATCCCAACGTGACAATCCTATATTACCTCCAATTTTTTTACCATCACTATGATGATATTATATATGAATTTCCAAATATTGAGTACCATGCGAAAGGAATAAGGGCTCGGGGTGGTCCGGATGCATGCTAACGGTTTCCAAATCCTCACTAGAATTACTTTCACCAAATGCCGAGGAGGTGCTTCTATGCTTTCCCAATATCATAGGGACATAGTCCTATGGCCCCTAAATTTCCTTAGGGTTCCCATCACTATTTATTGGACCTATTCCTCTCCATCTTAAAACTTATTCAACCACCTTATCTCTCACATCACTATATCTCCGTGATCTTTCTTCTCTATCCACTTCCTCCATCTAGCCCAATGCTATCCTTTCCAACCCCTTTCCTTCTCCTTGCATGCGACAGGTTTTTAGCAAGCCATTAGTAGATATTCAAGTCTATTTTAAATCATCAAGATCTTAATGGCAAGTGGAATTACACATAGATACAATCCTCTAGGATCACAAAAAAACTAGAACTCAACTTCCTCCAGACATGAACAAGTAGAGATCACGTGCTCTAAATTATAGTTTCTTAAAAAACCTTCCCACCAGTGGTCTCTTTGCACATGTACATGATCATTATACAAATCAATGTCCTTTAAGGAAGGATGACCATAATCAGCAACATAAGATACATGCTACAATAGATGACAAACAAGCTGAAAAGTAGGTTACACCTATAGAAGTGTAAGGTAAGTTATTTGGTATACCCGTAACTATAATTTTTGATACTGGAGCTATTGAATGCTTTATTTCTACTAAATTAGATTCAAAATTAAAAGAAAAGATGGAAAAATGGATAAATCATGGGTTGTACATTATGTAAATAATGTTGTCCACATACTTAGTATGTGTCTTTTTGGAGCAATCCTTGAATTTCCTAGTTTTTCCACTGAAGTTGATCTTTATGTTTCTCCTTTGGCGTCTTATGATGTAATCATAGGTGTTAAATGGATAGCTGAACATAAGGTAAAGGTTGATTGTTTTGAAATCATATTAATTTTCTAGATGACACGAAGAAAACAACAGACATTCGGGGATAAAACGTGAGATTTCAATTAGGAAATTGTCACCATGCAACTTAAAAGGCCAAAAACAAAGGCTGCATTTTGTATGCATTATATTTTTTTGAAACAACTGAAGGAGATAGTGACTTCTTGGAAAGATACCCACTTTTACAAAATTTCAGCGTTATGTTTCTTAAAGAACTACTTGGTCTTCCACCCAAATGGCGGTTTTATTTCATGATTGAGATAAAGTTGGGAACCGAACCTATTTCAAAGGCATCGTATCGAATGAATACCATTGAATTGGTATAGCTTAAGGCATAGTTATAAGAACTTTTTTCTAAGGTTTGATAAGAACAAGTGTCTCACCTTGGGGAGCACTAGTAATTTTGTGAAAAAGAAGGATGGAACACTTAGACTATGCATTGATTATAGGATGTTAAATAAAGAAACAATAAAAAAATATCCACTTCCTATAATTGATGATCTGTTTGATCAGATGCATGGTGCATTAGTGTATTCTAAGATAGATCTTTGATCTAGATATCTATAGTTAAAAATCGAGGATGAAGATATTCATAAAATAGATTTTAGAACAAGGTACAAACATTATGAATTCATAGTTTTACCATTTGGTTTGAAAAATGCAACTACAATTTTTATGAATTTAATGAATAATATTTTTCAAGAATACTTGGAAATTTTTTGCTTGTATTCTTGGATGATATTCTCATATATTCTAAAAGCATTGATGAGCATCATGAGCATTTGAAGATAGTTATGGAAATCTTAAGAAAGAGAAGGTTGTATGGTAAGTTGTCCAAATGTTCTTTCTATGAGACAAAAGTGCACTATTTGGGACATGTCATAAGTAAGGATGGAATAGCTATAGATCCCTAAAACATTATTGTAATAACTTTGTGGCCTACACTTAAGAATGTACATGAAGTTAGAAGCTTCATGGGTCTTCTTTGAGTACTATATAAAGTTTTTAAAGACTTTTGAAGGTCGTTGTATCAATAACTTTGTTGTAGAAGAAAGATAAGAAATATGTGTGGAATGAAAAATGTTAATTTGCATTTAAGACTCTAAAGGATTAGTTAACATCTTACCTATTTTAGTTGTACACGATCCTAATGGAGACTCTCTTTGTAGTAACGGATGCATCCAGGGAAGGTCTTGGAGGTATTTTGTTGTAAAAGGAGCATGTTATAGCATATAAAAGTAGAAAACTCAAGTTACATGAATTGAACTATGCTCCCGTGACTTAGAACTTACTACCATTATTCATGCACTTCAAGTATGGAGGGATTATCTTCTTGGTAGACATTTTGAACTAAAGATTGATCATTTTTGGCTAAAGTATATTTTCACTCAGCCAAATCTGAATGTAAGACATAAAAGATGGTTAGAATTTCTATCTCAAGGTATGATTTTGATATAAGTTACATAAAATGCAAGGAAAACCGAGTGGCGAGATGCACTAATTTGTAGGAAATATATTTCGGCACTTATAACATTGAGAACTCTCGATTTAAGGATGAAGTAAAAACTGTTATGGAGTCGAATTCTTATTTTTAGCTAGTAAAAATAGCACTTGCTTGCAGATCCAAATGATGTGAAGTATAGATGTTTTCACTTTGATGATGAAGGAATCTTGAGATTTGAAAATAGAGTATATATACCTTCGTTAATTGAATTAAGAAGGAAATTGTTAATCGAGTTTCATAATTCACCTTTTTTTGGACATCCCGACATTATGAAAATGCTTGTTAATATAAAAATCAATTTTTCTGAAAGGGATGAAAAAGGACATGATTGATTTTGTGAAACACTACTTATAATGTCAATGTGTTCAATCGAACATATGCATCCAACTAGTTTATTGTACCCTCACAACATACGAGTATAAATGGCAAGAAATTAACATGGATTTTGTTTAAGGGTTGCCAATGTTAAAAATAAACATGATGTTATTCTATTTGTTGTTGATAAACTAACAAAGGTAGCACATTTTATTGTTAGTAATCTTAAAGATGATTCACTTGTTTTAGAAAAATATATTTGCATGAAATTTTCAGATTGCATGGAGTACCTAAATTGATCATATCGAGATAGAGATCCAAGAATGACATCTAGATTTTGGAAAACACTCAATGCAACCTTAGGGACTAAACTAAATTTTAGTTCCGCATACCATCTAGAAACAGATGGGAAGACTAAAAGAGTTAACCAAGTTTTGGAAGATATGTTACGAATGTATTGCATGGATCAATAGTACAAATGGGAAGAGTACCTCCCATTAGTTTAATTTTCTTATAACAACACATATCACGCCTCTCTAAAAATGACACCTTTTGAAGCATTATACGGAAGGAAATGCATAACTCCAATCAGTTGGGATAGCATAGAGGACGAGAGAGTAATTGGACCTAAAATCCTTACTAAAATGGAACAACAAGTTAAAATGATTCGTGAACATTTAAAAGAAGCAACAGATATGCAAAAAGTTATGCGAGGCTTAAAAATGATTGAAAATAAATTTGAACTTGGTGAAAAGGTCTTTCTACTGGGTTAAACCAAAAAAGAGTTCAATAACTTTTAGCAAGGCTGCCAAGTTATCATCTTTGTATGTGGGACCCTTAGAAAGTGTTGAAATAATCAACCTTGTAGCTTATCGTTTAGATTTACCTCCTACTTTATCACTAATGCATGATGTTTACCATATTTATTTACTTAAGAAATACATCTCAGAGTTATCACATGTGTTAAATTGGAAATCCTTGTAGTTCCAAGACCCATGAATAATTATGGTTAAACCCATCCCGAGTGCTTTAAAAATCACCATTTGCACTTAAGAAATTGTGAAATAAGTCAATGTAAGGTCCAGTGGGACCATTTTAACGAAGAAAGTGCAACTTGGGAAAACCTCGAAGATATGAAAATTGCTTAGTCACATTTATTTGAGTAGAATTGATTCTATTAATTGATAAAACTTGAAGATTTTATTATTAGCATATCATTAAACTTGTCGGTTTTGGGAAGATACTAAATTATTTATTGCTGAAACAACTGTTTTAATGTTGAATAATTATGAAAATTTAAACTTCTCAAAACTAGTCCCGCTATGAACTTACGAAGGAAAGAATTATAACTTAGTTATATTCTTGATTTTATTTATTTTTACTAAGTTAAACATTGGAATGATGATGCTTTTTAGGATGGAGGTATGTATCACCTCAAAACATGACTAGTACCTATGATGATTTCTACTTTAGAAGGTACAAATGTTGTGATGTGAATTTTTATTATGACGATGTACTCTTATGAATTTGGAAATCATGTTTATAGTAGAAAATAATTCATCTATGGAATAGGTACATTTGTTGTGCTTTTGCTGAATTCAAGTGGAGTAATCCACTTCATTATGCATAATTAATTCACTACTTGAATTGAGAAATTTAGTTTCTATTTTCTTAAATTCTTCTTTCAAGAACAACATTACCTTGGATAAATTCCATTGATCTAAGGTATGCTTTTAATTCTTGGCTTTGTGGTCATAACGACCAAGTTAGTTAGATCAGGTGATCTCTGGATTCTAATTGTGCTAAGGAGAGAATGAAGTCCTTAGACCCTGTTGCATATTTGAATTTTGGTATTTGGCTAGTTCTTCTTAGTTTATTAGATTACAATGCTTTCTTTGAATGGTAACCTATTTTAACTATATGTTTTAATGCTAAGTGACTATAGTATAAAGCTAAGTCTAACCTATGTCTTTGTAATCTTTTGAAATTAAGATGTTGTGACTTAAACTAGAGACCTACCTATGGACCTATGTGGATTTCCTAAACTAATGTTAGCCTAACTTAAAGTATGGCTAACTTGGATGGGTCTATGAAAAATATGGACATTGGGTCATTGGTGGCATCAGTTTCTAGATATTTAATGAGATTTAATTCCATCTTTTCTCTTCCTCTACGCTAACTTTTCCATGGGCATTGGAAAACGTTGGGGAAAGGTGAGTTGGCACCTCCACCGAGTTTAGTTACATGAAAAATTTAAATTTAGACACTACTAAATGTGGAGATGGTGGTGGCATGGAAGTTGGAGGGAACTAACAATCCTTTGCATTTAATGTTGTTGAACTTGGCAAAAACTACCCAGGAAGATGCATGAGGGGTTTAGTTGTTTTAATATTTTGTTGTTTCAATTTGGGCTATACATGGTGTTGTTTTAATCCTTCGAACCTTCAATTTGATTCTTGCATGACTGTTATTCTTACATAATAAAGCTTTATTAATGGACACTGTAAAACTATAAGAAGAAAGTGGAAGTGTTAAAAGTTTGATTGATGTTTTTTTGAAAGGAAAAAGCTATTGAATTTTTTCTCGGGGATCTTCTACAAATCTGCAAAGGAGAAGATCTATCAGGCATGATAGGATCTACCCATTAAGTTGTTTTTCTTTTACTTAAATGATTCATTAAAATAACTCTACTCTTGGAAATAATTTATATTTTCTTAGTTGATATGATCTCTCTACTTGTGATTTTGTGATTGTTATTGCGTATGCTTTATCAACCCTATTGAAATAATGATATGAGTTTCAATTTTCATGATTTGGTTTTTTTATTACACTTTAATTTTTTAGTACGAGCTTGAGATGAAGTCGATACTATAGGTAATCTTGTTGAGCTATGTAAATGTGGTAATAACTCAGTTTCTTAACGTGTGGAACTTGGTTAGAATACCTTGTTTCACCACTTTAGGAAAATATTCAGGTGTTAATTCGTTTAAATATCTCGACTATTGCTAGATCTTGCTTGAATCCTTTTGGGGATTAAAATTTTGCAACTCTGGCTTTAGCATATTATTTTTAGTTTTGATGGAAGGCTTTAAATTTTGAAGATGTGTCTAAATTTTATCACTTATGTGGTTGTGATTTTGGGTTTTGTTTTAACCTTCTTGTTTCAGTCGTTTGTTCCTATGAGTATTGAGGAAAGATACATTGTTCTGGGTTTTTCTTGGAAAGGATTTTTCATCTATTAAGACTTGTTAGAGATTTTTCATTCATCAATGGAGGATCTGGAAAGAATAACGTGTTAGCTCCTTGAAAGGAATTAATGCTTGTGAAAGTGTAATTTAAAGGAATTTTATTTTGTCTTCTATTCTTTTGAGTATTTGGGTAACCTCTGAAATGTAGGCATTTGATGCTAAGAACAGAAACCTCTCTGGGGTATTAATTATCTGTGTAATGAGTTTTGTTGTCATCTTAAAATTCATGAAATCTCCTTGTCATCAAGTGGTTATTTTATGTTAACTTACTTCTAGTCTATGGGCTATCAAACTTGGTTTTAGTTTGGTTATGGACTAAGGAAGGGTAGCTCCATTGAAAAGAAATGCCTGCTCTTGAATTAACGAGATTTTTATACATTGTTATCTTCTTTTCAAGCATTTGAGTTTTTGAAAGTCTATTGTAGACTTATCCTCCTAATCATCTCCTTCTTTTCTTTCTAAGAACTAGGGGAAATGAATTACTTTTGGATTCAGATATTGAAGCTACCAATACCGTATCCTTTAATGTTGTTGGGTAAAATATGAATGTTGTTCATCGTTCTTTCTTATCCTAGATTTTTGTACATTCTATTTGATCCCTGATTAATTCTCTATTAGGATTTTGGTTTGGGACAGTATAGACTGAGCTGGTCAATAATTTGTTCATGACTATCTTTTGGTCTCTTCCCAATCGTGCTTAGAACTTTGAGGAAGTAATTTCTCTCCATCTCTCTTTCCTTTAATCTTATTTCTGTATCAAACTTGATGAAGGTGTTGTCCTTCTTGGATATGTTATGTTCACAAAAATCTAGACCTGTTTGATAAGATTGAGTTCAGGTTGTGCTTAGGCGGTATTATTGTACAAGTAGTTTATGATTGGATGGATTGTTGTTTTTGGTTGGAAATATTCTAAGTAAATTTGTATGTTTAGTAGAAAATATTTGATTGGTTGATTGAGTTGGATCTAAATGATAAATATTACCCTTCTACTCACTTGACTTATAATAATAATGTTGTATCTTTTTAGGGATTGAGTGTGGTCCCATTTGCATGCTAATTTGATCTTAACCTCTAATGATGTTTGTTTTTAGTTTGCTAGACTTTAACATAAATCGGAGATACTCTAAGTTTGAGTATTAGGATACCCAAATAAGAGGAACATGTTAAGTTATGAAGTTTTGAATCATCCTAAACTTATTCTTATGTTTTAGATCGATTCTTGGAATCTCAGATTTTAGGATGATTTTAAGGGAATGAAATTTTGATATGGAATTATTGTTGTTTTATCTTCAATTGAACTATACCTAGAATATAGTATGATAGTTATCTCCTTCTATTAAATATATTTAATTAAGAAGGGAAACATGTAAGGTAATGTATCACAGAGTTAGTAAGGCTATGATGAAATGTTACTTATCTGAATTATTGTTGTAATTATTTTGTTAATAAGTAATAACATGGAAGGTTGAAGTTGTATATTTCAGGGAAACATGTAAGGTAATGTATCACAGAGTTAGTAAGGCTATAATGAAATTTTACTTATCTGAATTATTGTTGTAATTATTTTGTTAATAAGTAATAAAATGGAAGGTTGAAGTTGTATATTTCATGACTTAATCTTACTTTTTCTTGGTATATCTCTTTCTCTCTCTCTTTTATTTGAGTATGGTAACTTCCTTTGGTTATGTATTTCTGAATTGCTCGTGACTATTTCTTAACAATAGAGTTCTTTTTATGGAACAGTTAGCTAAAATCACATCATTTTAATGTTTAGTGCTTATCATTTTTAGTTCAATGAACTGACCTGTGCTAGCAATTTTGCAGATGGACTTCGTAAGTGATGAAAGGAGAAAATATATTTAGGATGTTATATTTTTTTATCAAAGAGACTGGATCTTTTTATGATGAAATATGGTTCATGACTGAAATGTATTTTATGGAAAATAAAATTGTATTTGAAATTGAATCAATTATTATTGTTTTTGAATTAGAAATGTATGAAGTGTTTGGACTTGTATTGTATGAATTTCTTGATGAATAAAAGATATATGAAATTTTTGTATTTGATGTATTTCCTTTTGGAATTAGTGAGTGGAAATGTTAATTAATTCTCTTTTTATCATCAGTAAGAACTCCCTCTTATGGTGTGGAATAAATGGATAGAGATCGGGGTATTAGATGTACTACATTATCTTTAATGAAAAGGTAACTTATTAAGTTGACATTCTTGCATAGATATTCAATTATATCACTATGACTATAATTAAATCAAATGATTGTAGGAGATTAAAACTATGATGATAACTTGTAATATACTATGGGGTTATAAATGAACATTAACCCTTTATAAGAAAAAGGGAAGACAACTTCCATGTAATGAAACATAGACTTGTTTAAAGACCTTTTGGGAATGAATCCAAATGTTATCCTTGGATAGTGGAAGGTGTTATTCCTCTTGATTAGTTCCTTAACTAGAATAGGACTGATGAAAAAGAAAATAATTAGGATTAGAATTCATTCCAATGAAGTCTAATATAAAAAGAACTTTTCAAACTTAAGTAAGCTAAGACTTGGGTAAGTAAATAAGTAAACATCACTTAATGTATGTTGAATCTATTATGTAAAACATAAATTAGAATGTTAATGGAATAAAAACAAAACTTATGAAATGGTTAGGAGGCAGATGTATCTGCATACCCATTCTAATTGCAGTTTTAACTTGTAACCCTAATGGTTAATGAACCTAGTTGTTCAGTAGGGATACTACAATTAACCCTTAATAAGGAAAATTAATAAGTCATTAACTTATTTCTAAGGTATGTTCATCCAGATGAGGAGAACTTAGTCATATGTTGGCACATGCCAATGCAGTGTATAGTACCTTCTTCATGAAGACTTGGGTCTTCATGAGGATATTGTGTTGTAGTTGACATGTTGTAACACCCTTCAGAGTTTAATCATCTAGATCTACATAAATTATGACTTGATCACAATTCTTCCCTAGGTAGAGTTAGGGGCATGATCTAGTGTCGGGTCAACTCACGATGAATTAGGATAACTAGACACACGCAATCAAATTAGGTCGATTGAGTATGTCTATGTACCCTTAGTCACCGTGAGCAGTCCTCCACACTAGACTATGTTGCTAACCTTGGCTAGGGTTAAACCTTGAACAAGTGGACTAACATGAGTCAATGAAGACCATTCTAGATAACATATCAAGTGGGGTGAAGGATGTATTCGATCGAAGTATGCTTTGTCTAGGAATATAAACATGAACAATTTGTTTAAAATATTTGGCCAAAGTATCACAAGTTGTTGGTTACGTTGTCCTATGTCACCTAGTTTAAGAAGTGGGATTTTAGATGAATATTGGTAACATATATTCAGATAGGCCTCTTAAATAGAACACTTAATACCCCGTAAAGGGTAAGGGAACCAAGTATACATAGTATACAAACTATTAAGTTAACATGAGAGATCGGTATGATACCGAGTCATGAAATGAGAGATCGGTGTTCCACCGAGTCATTTACAACTATATATGTTTTTGTTATGAGATTGATTGGCTTTGGAATGTGTGTTCTAAATTAAGTTAATTTAGAATAGAGAACATTATGTAAAAAAAATTCCCTTGTTTCTAAAGTCTTAAAATGGGAATGTTACATCTTGGTATCAAATCTGAAGGTTATAGCTCTTGGACCTATTGTTTCCATAATCTGATAAAACTTAAATTTTCTTGATAACAACAAATGGTTAGAATGAGAGGAAATGCTGCAAATAATCCACCACCCGGTGGAGAAGTAGCTACTGCCCAAAACTCAATGAGATCCTTGTTGCCCTTTTTGACACAAGGGATCATCTAGATATACTTGAACAATAAGTAATGGGCAATGAGGAGGAGGAAGAAGATGCTAGTAATAACAATCAGCCACCTCCTTTGGACAACACCAATATTGGGAATTTGGGGTTAATAACAATAATGCAGCCAATGCTAATGAAAATGCACCTAATCAGCTTGAGAATAAAAAGGTAAGATTGGCATGAAATTACTAATGATATAAAAGGATAAGTCACCAAAGTTTGATGACAATATGCTAGGAGATGGAGCTAAGAATTGGCTTAGTGAAATGGAGAAGTACTTTGCAATAAGGAACTTCTCTGAGGAAACAAAAGTAATATGGGGAGCTTACCATCTTTCCCATGAGGCATCTTCTTGGTGGGACAACCATAAGGATGAGCTAAAATTGATGAAAAAACATCACTTGTGAACAATTTAAAAATTCTTTTAGGTAATGATGGCTTCCACAAATTTACTATGATCAGAAAATGACTAAATTTTAGAACTTAGCTCAAGGAAAGTTAATTGTAAAAAGTACTAGGAGAGGTTTACTAAACTCATTAAGTACATACCTTAAGATCAAACCGATGAGAAATTCGGGGTATGAAAATTTATTATGGGGTTAAATCCCATTATAGGTGGTGAAGTGGATGTTCACAACCCAACCACTATGGAAGGGGTTGTTGAAAAAGCCATAAAGTAGGAGCAGAAATTGAAAGCAATCTCTACCCATAAGAAAAATTAGAAATTTCCAAATTATTCTTCAACCCTTGCACCCAAAAAGGGACCATGGAAAATTTTGGCATGAAAAACATTTTTACTAATAAACAAGAAAATTGCAGCAAATAAATTTGTTACTAACATACGAAACAACTTTGTCAAGAACAATAATAATAGAAGGAAGTCTTATGGAGGTCAGATTGATAAATTTAAGGTTGGAAATAAATTTGAGCCTAAGAAAGGACTTGTAGGAGGTTGTTACAATTGTGGCAAGGATCATTATGCAAATCAATGTACTTTGAGGAAGGATGACTATAGTAAGCAACGTAAGATACATGTTGCAGTAGCTGACAAACAAGCTAAAAATAAGTTACACCTATAGAATTTCTAGGTAAGTTATTTGGTATACTTGTAACTATACTTTTTGATACTAGAGCTACTAAATGCTTTATTTCTACTAAATTAGCTTCAAAATTAAAAAGAAAAAAGCTGGAAAAATGGATAAATCATGGGCTGTACATTATGGAAATAATGTTGTCCACATAGTTAGTATGTGTATTTTTGGAGAAGTCCTTGAATTACCTAGTTTTTCCATTGAAGTTGATCTTTATGTTGCTCCTTTGGGGTCTTATGATGTAATCATAGGTGTTAACTTGGATAGTTGAACATAAGTAAAATGTTGATTGTTTTGAAAAACATATTAGTTTTCTGGATGATCTCTAAAAACAACATACATTCAAGGGATAAAATGTGAGATTTCAGTTAGGAAATTGTCATCCATGCA
The DNA here is from genome assembly GCA_018340775.1 of Taxus wallichiana var. yunnanensis. Classification (NCBI taxonomy): domain Eukaryota; kingdom Viridiplantae; phylum Streptophyta; class Pinopsida; order Cupressales; family Taxaceae; genus Taxus; species Taxus wallichiana. The sequence continues at coordinate 318,200,576 of CM031238.1, forward strand.
ACTTAAAAAGGCCAAAAACAAAGGCTACATTTTATATGCAGTAAAAATTTCTAAAACAATCTGAAGGGGATAGTGACTTCTTGGAAAGATACCATTGTTACAAAATTTCAGCGATGTGTTTCTAGAAGAACTACCTAGTCTTCCTCCCAAACGGGAATTTTATTTCACGATCAGATATTAAGCCGAACTAAACCTATTTCCAAGGCATCGTATCAAATAACTACCATTGAATTAGTAGAGCTTAAGGCACAATTGCAAGAAATGTTGTCTAATGGTTTTATAAGACCAAATGTCTTACTTTGGGAGCATCGGTAATTTTTGAAAAGAAGGATGGAACACTTAGATTGTGTATTGATTATAGGATGTTAAATAAGAAAATAATCAAAAAAAAATATCCACTTCCTATAATTGATGATCTATTTGATCATATGCGTGGTACATCAGTGTATTCTAAGATATATCTTTGATCTAGATATCTTTAGTTAAGAATCAAGGATGAAGATATTCATAAAATAGATTTTAAACAAGGTACAAACATTATGAATTCATAGTTTTACCATTTGGTTTGAAAATGCACCTATAATTTTTATGAATTTAATGAATAATATTTTTCAAGAATACTTGGAATTTTTTGCTTGTATTCTTGGATGATATTCTCATATATTCTAAAAGCATTGATGAGCATCATGAACATTTGAAGATAGTTATGGAAATCTTAAGAAAGAGAAGGTTGTATGGTAAGTTGTCCAAATGTTCTTTCTACGAGATGGAAGTGCACTATTTGGGACATGTCATAAGTAAGGATGGAATAGTTGTAGATCCCTAAAAATTGTTGCATTAATTTTGTGGCCTACACCTAAGAATGTACATGAAGTTAGAAGCTTCATGGGTCTTCTGGGTATAATATAAAGTTTGTTAAAGACTTTTCGAAGGTCATTGCACCAATAAATTTTTGCAAAAGAAGATAAGAAATATGTGTGGAATGAAAAATGTGAATCTTAATTTAAGATTCTAAAGATCAGTTAACATATCCACCTATTTTGGCTATACCTAATCCTAATGAGACTTTACTTGTAGTAATGGATACATCCAGGGAAGGTCTTGGAGGTATTTTATTGCAAAATGAGCATGTTATAGCATATGAAAGTAGAAAAATCAAGTTACATGAACTGAACTATGCTCCCCATGACCTAGAGCTTGCTGCCATTATTCATGCACTTCAAGTATGGAGGCATTATCTTCTTGGTAGACCTTTTGAACTAAAGACTGATCATCTTGGGCTGAAGTATATTTTCACTCAGCCAAATCTGAATGTAAGACATTGAAGATGGTTAGAATTTCTATCTCAGTATGATTTTGACATAAGTTACATAAAAGGCAAGGAAAATAAGTGGTAGATGCACTAAGTCATAGGAAACATATTTCTGCACTTATAATGTTGAGAACTTAGTTTAAGGATGAAGTAAAAAGTGTTATGGAATCGATTCTTATTTTCAACTAAGTAAAAACAACACTTGCTATGGATCCAAATGATGTGAAGTATAGATGTTTTCACTTTGATGACAAAGGAATCTTGAGATTTGAAAATAGAGTATATATACCTTCGTTAAATGAATTAAGAAGGAAATTTTTAACTAAGTTTCATAATTCACCTTTTTGGACATCTCGATTATTACGAAAATGCTTGCTGATATAAAAAACTAATATTTCTTCAAAGTGATAAAAAGGAAGTGATTGATTTTGTGACACACTGCTTAGAATGTCAATGTGTTAAATTTGAAAATATGCATCCAACTAGTTTATTGTACCCTCACAACATACCACAGTATATAAATGGCAAGTAAGTAAATGGATTTTGTTTAAGGGTTGCCAATGTCAAGAAATAAACATGATGTTATTCTAGTTATTGTTATAAACTAACAAAATCTAGCACATTTTATTTTTGGTAATCTTAAATATGATTCACTGTATTTTAGCAAAAATATTTTGCATGAAATTTTCAAATTACATGGAGTACCTAAATTGATCATATCGGATAAAGATCTAAGAATGACATCTAGATTTTGGAAAACACTCAATGCAGCCTTAGGGACTAAACTAAATTTTAGTTCTGCATACCATTTGGAAATGGATGGGCAGACTAAAAGAGTTAATTAAGTTTTGGAAGATATGTTATGAATGTATTGCATGGATCAATAGTAAAAATGGGAAGAGTACCTCCCATTAGTTGAATTTTCTTATAACAACATATCATGCCTCTCTTAAAAATGACACCTTTTGAAGCATTATACAGAAGGAAATGCATAACTCCAGTTAGCTAGGATAACATAGAGGATAGAGAGGTAATTGGACCTAAAATCCTTACTGAAATGGAACAATAAGTTAAAATGATTCGTGAATGTTTAAAAGAAGTAGATAGATAAAAATTTGTAGAAAAGTTAGGGTTGAAAATAAATTTGAACTTGGTGAAAAGGTCTTTCTGGGTTAAACCAAAAAGAGTTCAACAACTTTTAGCAAGGCTGCCAAGTTATCACCTCATTATGTGGGACCCTTTGAAATTGTTGAAATAATCAACCTTGTAGCTTATTGTTTAGCTTTACCTCCTACTTTATCACGAATGCATGATGTTTTCCATATTTCTTTACTTAAGAAATACATTTCAGATTTATCACATGTGTTAAATTAGAATTCCTTGTAGGTCCAAGACCCATAAATAATCATGGTTAAACCCATCCGAGTGCTGAAAAATTGCCAGTTGCACTTAAGAAATCATGAAATAAGTCAATGTAAGGTCTAGTGGGACCAGTTTAATGAAGAAAGTGCAACCTGGGAAAACCTTGAAGATATGAAAATTACTTTTCCACATTTATTTGAGCAGAATTGATTCTATTGATTGATAAAACTTGAAGATTTTATTCTTAGCATATCAATAAACTTGTTAGTTTTGGGTAGATACTAAATTCTTTAGTATTGAAACAACTATTTTAATGTTGAATAATTATGAAAATTTGAATTTCTCAAATCTGGTTCTGTTATGAAATTACGAAGGAAAGAATTATATCTTGGTTATATTCTTGATTGGATTTATTTTTGACTAAGTTAATCATCGGGATGATGATGCTTTTTAGGAGGGAGGTATGTAACCTCCAAACATGACTAGTACCTATGATGATTTCTACTTTAGAAGGTACAAACATTGACATGTGATTTTTTCATTATGATGGTGTACTCTTATGACTTTGGAAATCATGTTTGTAGTAGAAAATAATTCATCTATGGAACAGGTACATTCTTGTGTGCTTTTTCTGAATTCAGTGGAGCAATCCACTTCATTATGCAGAATTAATTTGTTGCTTGAATTGATAAATTTAGTTTCTATTTTCTTAAATTCTTCTTTCAAGAACAACATTACCTTGGATCAATTCCATTGATCCAAGGTATGCTTTTAATTCATGACTTTTTGGTCATAACAACCAAGTCATTTAGATCAAGTGATCTCTTGGATTTTGACTATGCTAAGGAGAGAATGAAGTCCTTAGACCTCTTGCATATTTGAATTTCGATATTTGGTTGGTTCTTCTTCGTTTATTAGATTGCAATGCTTTCTTTGAATGGTAACCTATTTTAACTATATGTTTTAATGTTAAGTGACTATAGCCTAAAGCTAAGTCTAACCTATGTCTTTGCAATCTTTTGAAATTAAGATGTTGTGACTTAAACTAGAGACCTACCTATAGACCTATGTGGATTTCCTAAACTAATGTTAACCTAACTTAAAGTATGGATAACCTAGAGGGGGCCTATGGAACGACATGGACATTGGGTGGTTGGTGGCATCGATTTCTAGATATTTAATGAGATTTAATTCAGTCTTATCTCTTCCTACCACCAACTTTGGCATGGGCATTGGAAAAAGTTGGGGAAAGGTGAGTTAGCACCTCCACCGAGTTTAGTTGCATGCAAAATTTAAATTTAGACATTACTAAATGTGGAGATGGAGGTGGCGTGGAAGTTAGAGGGAACTGAAATTTATTTGCATTTAATGTTTTTGAACTTGGAAAAATGCCTAGGAAGATGCATGAGGGGTTTAGTTGTTTTGTTTTTGATCTTTGTTGTTTTTTGAGTTTGGGCTCTATGTGGTGTTTTTTTCAATCCTTCGAACCTCTAGTTGGATTCTTGCATGACTATTATTCTTGCATTAGGAAAGAGTTATTAATGGAAACTTTGTAAAATATAAGAAGAAAGTGGAAGGTTAAAATTTTGAATAATGTTTCATGGATAAGAAGAAATCTATTTTCTTGGGGATCTTCTACAAATCAGTGAAGGAGAAGCTCTATCAGGCATGATAAGCTCTACCCATTAAGTTTTTTTTCTTTTACTTAATTAATTCATTAAAAGAATTTTACTCTTGGAAATAATTTTTATTTACTTAGTTGTTATGATTTCTTTGCTTGTGATTTTGTGATTGTTATTATGTATGCTTTATCGACTCTATTGAAATAATGATCTAGGTTTCAATTTTCTTGATTTGGTTTGTTGATTATGCTTTAATCTTTCAACACGAGCTTGAGATGAAGTCGATACTATAGGTAATCTTGTTGAGCTATGTAAATGTGGTAATAACTCAATTTCTTAACATGTGGAACTTGGTTAGAATACCTTGTTTCACCATTGGGAAAATATTCAAGTGTTAAACCATTTAAATATCTCGAATTTTTGCTAGATCTTTCTTGAATCCTTTTGGGATTAAAACTTCTACAACTCTGGCTTCAACATATTTTTTTTAGTTTTGATGGAAGGCTTTAAATTTTGAAGATGTGTTTGAATTTTATCACTTTTGTGGTTGTGATTTTGGGTTTTGTTTTAACCTTCCTATTTCATTCATCTGTTCCTATGAGTATTGAGGAAAGATACATTGTTCTGGGTTTTTCTTGGAAAGGAGTTTTTGTCTATTAAGACTTGTTAGAGATTTTTCATTCATCAATGGAGTATTCGGAAAGAATAACCATGTGTATCTCCTTGAAAGGAATTAATGCTTGTGAAAGTGTAATTTAAAGGAAGTGTTATTTTGTCTTCTATTCTTTTGAGTATTTGGGTAACCTCTGAAATGTAGGCATTTGATGCTAAGAATGGAAACCTCTCTTGGGTATTAATTATCTGTGTAATGGGTTTTGTTGTCATCTTAAACTTCGTGAAATCTCCTTGTCATCAAGTGGTTATTTTATGTTAACCGCTTTTGGTCTATGGGCTATCAAACTCGGTTTCAGTTCGGTTGTGGACTACGGTAAGGGTAGCTCCATTGAAAAGAAATGCATGCCCTTAGCTTAGTGGTATTTTTATACATTCTTATATTCTTTTGTCCAATCATATGATTTTTGGAAGTTTTTTTATACCTATCCTCATAATCATCTCCTTCTTTTTTACGATAACTAGGGAAGTGAATTACTTGTTTGGGTTTGGATATTGAAGTTACCAATATCATATACTTTAATGTTGTTGGTAAAGTTTGAATGTTGTTCATTGATATTTCTTCTCCTGGATTTTTGTTCAATCTATTTCATCCTTGATTAATTCTCTCTTAGGATTTTGGTTTGGGACAAGATAGACCGGGCTGGTCAAAAATTTGTTCATGACTATCTTTTGGCCCTTCCCAATCGAGCTTAGAACTTTGAGGAAGTAATTTCTCTCCCTCTCTCTTTCCTTTAATCTTATTTCTCTCTCTATCAAACTTAATGAGGGTGTTGTCCTTCTTGGATTTGTTATGTTCATAAAACTTCTGCACGTATTTGATAAGATTGAGTTCGTGGTTTTGCTAGGAATATTGCTGAAGTAGTGTATGTATGATTGGATGGATTGTTGTGTTTAGTTGGAAATATTCTAAGTAAATTTGTGTGTTTAGAAGAAAATATTTGATTTATTGATTGAGTTGGAGCTAAATGATAAATATTACCATTCTACTCACTTGAATTAATAATAATAATGTTGTATCTTTTTGGGGATTGAGTGTGGTCCCATTTGCATGCTAATTTGATCTTAATCTCTAATGAGGTCTATTTTAGTTCGGACTTGAACTTAAATTCGAGATATTTTGAGTTTGACTATTAGGATACCCAAATAAGAGGCACATGTTAAGTTATGAAGTTTTGAATCATCCTAAATTTATTTTTATGTTTTAGATCTAATTACTTGCATCTCATATTTTAGGATGATTTTAAGGGAATGAAATATTGAGATGGAATTATTGTTGTTTTATCTTCAATCTGAACTATACCTAGAATATAGTAGGATATTTATCTCCATCTGTTAAATAGATTTAACTGAGAAGGGAAAATGTAAGGTAATGTATCACAAAGTTATTAAGGCTTGTGATGAAATATTACTTATCTAAATTATTGTTGTAATTATTTTGTTAATAAGTAATAACATGGAAGGTTGAATTTGTATATTTCATGACTTAATATTACTTTTTCTTGGGTATATATCTTTCTCTCCGTAAGGAAACATAAGGTAATGTATCACAAAGTTAGTAAGGCTATGATGAAATGTTACTTATTTGAATTATTATTGTAATTCTTTTATTAATAAGTAATAACATGGAAGGTTGAAGTTGTATATTACATGACTTAATCTTACTTTTGCTTGGGTATATCTCTTTCTCTCTCTCTCTCTCTCTTTTATTTGAGTATGGTAATTTCCTTTAGTTATGTATTTCTGAATTTCTCATGATTGTTTCTTAACAAAAAAGTTCACTTTATGGAACAGTTTAGCTAAAAGCAAATAATTTTAATTTTAGTGCTTATCATGCCCGAGTTCAATGAACTCACCCATGTATACCAATTTTGTAGATGGACTTCGTAAGTGATGAAAGGAGAAAATATATTTAGGATGTTACATTTTTCTTATCAAAGAGACTGATATTTTTATGATGAAATATGGTTCATGACTGAAATGTATTTTATGGAAAAGAAAGTTGTATTTGAAATTGAATCAAGTATTACTGTTTAGAATTAGTAATGTCTGAATTGTTTGGACTTGTTATTGTATGAATTTCTTGATGAATAAAAGATATGTGAAATTTTTGTATTTGATGTATTTCCTTTTGGCAATCAGTGAGTGGAAATGTTAAGTAATTCTCTACTTTTCAGTCAATAAATCCCTCTTATGGTGTGGAATAGAATGGATAGAGATCAGGGGTACTAGATGTACTACCTTCTCTAGTGAAAATGCAACTTATTAAGTTGACATTCTTACATAGATATTCAATTATATCACTATGACTATAATTAAATTAAATGATTGTAGGAGATTAAAATTATGAAGATATCTTGTAATATACTATGGGGTTATAAATTAACATTAACCCTTTATAAGAAAAAGGAAGACAACTTTCCTGCAATGAAACATAGAGACTTATTTAAAGAACTTTTGGGAATGAATCCGAATGTTACCTTGGATAGTGGAAGGTGTTATTCCTCTTGATTAGGTCCTTAACCTCATTAGGAATGATGAAAAGAAAATAATTTACATTAGAATTTATTCTAATGAAGTCTAATATAAAAATAACTTATTCAGAACTTAAGTAAGCTAAGAGTTGGGTAAGTAAATAAGCAAACTTCACTTAATGTATGTTGAATATGTTATTTAAAACATAAATTAGAATGTTAATGGAATAAAAAAACTTATGAAATGGTTAGGAGGCAGATGTATCTACATATCCAATCCAATTACAGTTTTAACTTGTAACCCTAATGGTTAATGAACCTAGTTGTTCATAGAGGATTTTGCAATAAACCCTTAATAAGGAAAATTAATAAGTCATTAACTTATTTATAAGGTATGTTCATCCAGATGAGGATAACTCAGTTAGATGTTGGCACACACCAACTATAGTGCAATACCTTTGTGAAGACTTGGGTCTTCATGAGGATACTATGTTACAGTTGATGTGTTACAACTTCCTTCAGAGTTTAATCATCTAGATCTACATAAATTATGACTTGATCACAGTTCTTCCTTAGATAGAGTTAAGAGCATGATCTAGTGTTGGGGTAAACTCACAATGACTTAGGATAACTAGACACACGCAATTGAATTAGGTCGATTGAGTATGTCTATGTACCCTTAGTATCCACAAACAGTCCTCTACACTAGAGTATGTTGCTAACCTTGGCTAGGGTTAAACCTTGAACAAGTGGACTGATAGGAGTCAGTGAAGACCATTCTAGATAATAGATCAAGTGGGGTGAAGGAATTATTCTGATTGACAAGTATGTTGTAGAGGAATATAAACATGAATAGTTTGTTTAAAATATTTGTCCAAAATATCACAAGCTACTGGTTACGTTGTCTTATGTCACTTAGTTTAAGAAGCGGGATTTCAGATCAATATTGGTAACAGATATTCAGATAGGCCTCTTAAATAGAACACTTAATACCCCATAAAGGGTAAGGGAACCAATTATACATAGTATACAAACTATTAAGTTAACATGAGAGATCGGTATGATACCGAGTCATGAAATGAGAGATCAATGTTCCACCGAGTCATTTACAATTGCATATGGTTTTTTTATGAGATTGATTATGTTTGGAATGTGTGTTCTAAATTAAGTTAATTTAGAATAGAGAAAATTATGCAAAAAAAATTCCCTTGTTTCTAAAGTCTTAAAATGGGAATGTTACATCTTGGTATCGATTTTTGAAGGTTGCATGAGCTCTTGGACCAATTATGTCCATAATATGATAAAACTTAAATTTTCTTGTAACAAAAATGGTTAAAACGAGAGTAAATGCTGCAAACAATCCATCATCCAATGGAGAAGCAACTACTACCCAAAACTCGATGATATCCTTACTACCCTGTTGGACACAAGAGATCATCTAGCTGTAATTAAACAAGTAATGGGAAATGATGAGGAGGAAGAAGATGTTGGTAATAACAATCATCCACCTCCTATGGACAATGCCAATATTGGGAATTTGGGCGTTGATAACAATAATGCAGCCAATGCTAATGTAAATGTACCTAATCAGCCTGAGAATAAAAAGAAAAGATTGGCAGCTGAACTTACTAATGATATAAATAAGATAAGTCCACCCAAGTTTGATGTCAATAAACTAGGAGATGGAGCTGAGCTTTGGCTCGTGAAATGGAGAAGTAATTTTCAATAAGGAACTTCTCTGAGGAAAAAAATCAATATGGGGAGCTTATTAGATTTCCCATGAGGCATATTCTTGGTGGGACAACCATAAGGATGAGTTAAACATTGATGAAACAAACATCACTTGGGAACAATTTAAATTTTTTTAGGCAACTATGGTCTGTCACAACTTTACTACAATCGAAAATGACCGACTTTCAAAAATTAGCTAAAGGAAAGTTAACTGTAATGAGTACTCTTTGGGAGAGGTTTACTAAGATCCTTAAGTACATACCTCAATATCAAACTAACGAGAATTTCAGGATACATAAATTCATTATGGTGTTAAATCCCATTATAGGTGGTGAAGTGGATGTTCACAACCCAACCACTATGGAAGGGGTTGTTGAAAATCCCTAAGGAAGGCGCAGAAATTGAAAGTGATATCTCGCCCATAAGGAAGAAATCAAAAGAAAGTTTCAAATTAATATTCAACCCTTGTACCCAAAAAGGGACCATAGAAAAAGTTTGGCATGAAAAACAATTTTTTTACTAATAGTAACAAGAAACTTGCAGCAAATAAACTTGTTGTGAACATACGAAATAACTTTGTCAAGAACGATAGTAACAAACAAAAGTCCTATGGAGGTCGAATGATAAATTTAACACTAGAAATAAATTTGAGCCTAAAAAGGACCTATAGGAGGCCATTACAATTGTGGCAAGGATAATTATGAAAATCAATGTCCTTTGAGGAAGGATGACTAATCAAGATATAATATACATGCTAAAAAGAAAGTTAAGCCTATAGAAGTTCTAGGTAAGTTATTTGGTATACATGTAACTATAATTTTTGATACTGGAGCTACTGGATGCTTTATTTCTACTAAATTAGCTTCAACATTAAAAAGAAAAGCTGGAAAAATTGATAAATCATGGGATGTACATTATGAAAATAATGTTTTCCACACAGTTAGTATGTGTCTTTTTAGAGCGAGTCCTTGACTTGGCTAGTTCTTCCACCGAAGTTGATATTCATGTTTCTCCTTTGGGGTGTTATGATGTAATCATAGGTGTGAACTAGCTAGCTGAACATAAGGCAAATGTTGATTGTTTTGAAAAACATATTAGTTTTCTGGATGACCTGCAAAAAAAAACAAACATTCATGGGATAAAACGTGAAATTTTAGTTAGGAAATTATCAGCCATGCAGCTTAGAAAGGCCAAAAATAAAGGCTACATTTTATATACAGTAAAAATTTCTGAAACAAATAAATAGGATAGTGACTTCTTGGAAAGATACCCTCTGTTACAAAATTTCAGTGATATGTTTCTAGAAGAACTACTTGGTCTTCCACCCAAATGGGAGTTTGATTTCACAATTGAGATCAAGTGGGAACAAAACCTATTGGTAAGGCACCATATTGAATTTCCAAGGAACCAAACCTATTTCCAAGAAACCGAACCTATTTTTAAGGCATAGTTACAAGAGCTTAAGGAACAGTTGCAAGAACATGCACCATATCAAATTCTATCAGGCATGTTAAGACTTCACCAAGACATAATTCTAAGGGCCCACTCAAAGTGTGCACAACTCTATCGAGTCCCTTCCTATTCTCGATCACAAGATGTAGATCTCGATCACATAGTTACCACCACATACATGCATACCATATTTAGAATATATATTCACATGATTGTAACACATGCAAGGAAAATCATACACAATCTTAAGAGATCTTACTATTCATTTATAAATCATGATCTATTACATATATGCAAGATTACTAGGATTGTATCGCACTTCATACCGAATAAACGCTACACAGATCTACATTAAGCTCCAACTAGTAGCATGATCTTCAATACAAAACTAGAAAATCTATGTCTCCTTAGGAATTTACAGAATCTTCATGACACATCAAGGAATTACATGACATACTCAAACATTCTTAGATGCCATTATAATCTTCAGTGCCACTATTATTACATAGATACTACAAGTATTTATAGGGTGGGAACTTTTCCTTCACTGCTTGATCATATTTTAGTCCGAAAATAGACCATTATTATACATAAAATGCATGCTCTAAAACTCACACTTATCTATATTTTGACTCAAACCAATGGTTCTCCAAAGGTGGATTGATTTCTTCTGGAATATCTATTTCTATCCCATGTGCTATAAATATCCTACTTTATCCATTCATTAGTTTTATCTATAATTATTTTTGCATGCTCTTATCATGTTATCATCCAATTCCTATCTAATATTTCCTCTATTTCTAGCTTGCTTTATGATCAAGTCATCTCTTCTTCACAACATATTTTCACCGTCATACCCAGGATGTGTCGTGTCTTCCCATGTTCCTATGCACCAAACCTTCACTCATCCTTCTTCATAATTCTACATGTAACTCTCATACACTTCTCAACCTTTGTGCACATCCTATACTTAGTCAATTCCTCATCTCAACAATCATAGTAGAAGGCACAATGTGCCATAGTCGAGAAACAAGTGGATACATAAGACAAGCAAGGACCATAGGTTGTATAAAGTAAATAGTCATAGCATTAGAATTAGAGAATATGGGAAAGTAAAATCATCTAGTAAGTATACAAGTAGTGAGAATAACATAAAAATCAATAGTGGCAACAGACATACTAAGATAAGTTAACACTTTGCACTAAACACATGTGTGTGTTCTATTGATTCAATGGGTAGCAATAAACATGGTATATGTAATCAAATGTGATGAATAAGGTTTAAAGTAACATATAATTAAACCAAAACACATGTATAACATGGAGGGTTACCCTCAAGAGAGCAAGATATATAAAACCAAGTTGGCTCTTATTATCATGTATCAATCTATGAATGTCCTGGATCAATCTCAATTTATCACATGAATACATGTGTGTAAAGAATAAATATGTTATATATCAAATCAATGTGATAAAAATTATGTATACAAGTAATAATCTAGACAAAAAAATAAAAATAAATCTTGATTTTGTATTTTTGCTCATATTTGAATGTTTTTATGTAATGTGATTATTTGAATATTTTTAAAGTATTTTAAAAATAACTATATAAAAGAGAGGGGATAACACAAGAGCTACCTAATGAGAACCTCATGAAGAGGCATATTACTTATGGTGGTAGGATATGCAAGCTCTTTAAGTAACATAAGAGATCAAGGATACTTATGAATTATACGTGTAGAATTCATAGTATGTTTCATAGGAAAGCCAAGGTAGGAAGACCTATGAGAGGATATAGGAAAGCCAAGGTAGTAAAATAAGAGATCAAGGATACTTATGAATTATACGTGCATAATTCATAGTATGTTTCATAGGAAAGCAAAGGTAGGAAGACCTATGAGAGGATATAGGAATAAAATAAAATAAAATTGAATAACTAGGGGAGTGTGTTTAGTAGTGAGTAAAATGTACCTTATGTGATCAATGAGGAGACCTATGGATGGAAGTGTAGACACCAAAATTTGGGAGATAGTGCAAAAGCAGAAGAGCATATTCAAGAATTATTTGGTGAGATAGAGTCTGGAGCACATTTTGAAAGGGAAGAAGAAATGGACTCCATACTACTTGAACATGCTTGCCTTGAGAAAGAGAAAGGAAAGATGGTTTACATCGTGGATGATGAGGAAGTTGAGAACCTAGATATTGAACATTCACAAGGGGTGTGTGAGGTCTTGGACAGTGTAGACAAGGATACGTGCACCTATCACGAACCCATGAAGACAAAGAAGGTGAATATAGGTTCGGAGGATGAGCCTAAGGAGGCCATCATTGGAGACTACTGGTCAAACTCGGAGGTGGAAAAGATCATTGAGTTACTCAGGGATTTTCGTGGACTCATTCCCTTGAGGGTATCATGAACTTAAATGCATGCATGAATCACTTGGGGAAATGAAGACAAATCTTAAGGATTGTGCATGACCAGTTAGGAAGTGACCTTATAGAATGAACCCCAATTTGTGTGAAAAGGTAAAAGAAGAAATTGATAAAATGTTGAAATTTGGAATTATCAAGCCCCTTGATGAGTCAGAATGGTTTAGCCCAATGGTGATCAATATCAAGAAGGATGGATGAATTAGAATATGTGTGGACTACAGGGAGTTAAATGTTGCATACATCACAAATCCATTCCCTATGCCATTCACTGAGGAAATACTAGAAGGAGTGGTAGGGCATGAAATATATTCTTTTATAGATGGGTTTTCTAGGTATCATCAGGTTAGGATTGCTCAAGAGGATCAAGAAAATACAACCTTTACTACTGAATGGGGCAGTTTTTCCTATATTGTGATGCCTTTTGGATTGAAAAATGCACCTGCTGTATTCTCACACATAGTTGTTCAGGCATTCAAAGACTTTATTCACAACTTCTTATAGGTCTACCTAGATGATTAGAAAATATATGGGCTTATGAAAGATCATTATGACAATCTGCACTTAATGTTTGAACGGTGTAGACAATTGAGTATCTATTTGAACATCAAGAAGTGCATATTTGCTACACCATTTGGAATAATGTTAGGACATATAATTTGTAAGGAAGGTTTTCTGGTTGATCCAGCTAAGGTTGCAGTCATTCTAGGCCTGGAAGCACCTACCAGTCAAAGTGAGGTGCGTGGATTTTTAGATCATACAGGATATTATAGAAAATTCATCAAAGGGTATTCCAAAGTTGTTGCACCCTTGGAAGAGTTACTAAAGGGAAAAGGTACATTTTATTAGGGAGAATTGCAATAACACACATTTGAAATATTAAAGGAGAAACTTACTACCGCGTTTGTTCTACATTCTCCCTCATGGGATAAACCATTTCATGTACATGTGGACACCTCTAGCATGGCCATTGGTGCTATGTTAGCTCAACCTAGCAAAGGTATTATCGATCATCCAATTTGTTTTGCTAGTAGGAAGTTAACTCCTGCTGAACAAAATTATACAACTACAAAGCATGAAGCTTTGTCAATGATCTATGCATTGCAAAAGTTTCAAAAATACTTGTCAAACCCCATTTATGTCTTATACGGATCACATGGTATTGAAGTACTTGGTAAACAAGCCCATCTTACAGGGGAACATATGCAGATGGTTACTCCTATTTCAAGAGTTTGACTTCACAATTATGGTGAAGCCAGAGAAAAGTAATTCTAGACCAGACCACTTGTCTAGAATTCACTCAAGAGAGGAAGCATAGACAATTGAAGAAACCATGTCAGATGCATAATTATATAGGTTACAACGCGCGCCATCAAAATTAGAAGACATTGCTGTCTTTCTACGGACTAGTGTGGCACTAGAAGGAATGAAGGCATTAGAAAAGAAATAGATTTCTATACGCGCAACACCGTTTATGTTAATTAGTGGTGACCTCTACAAGTTAGGTAGAGATGAAGTATTATGTCATTGTGTATTAGAGCATGAGCACAAGGATATTATGGAAGAATCCCATGGTGGTATTGCAGGAGGCCATTATGCAGGTGATGCGACTTCCCGGAAGATCCTACTTGTTGGATTATGGTGGGAGACATTATATAAATACTGTAAAGAATATTGTAAGGCATGTGATCATTTTCAACACCTAGGAAAACTAGGGCAAAGCAATGAGATGCCTTTGAGACCAATTACTAGTGCCGAACCATTTGAGAAATGGGCCATTGACTTTGTAGGACATATTTCACTAGGCTGCCTACAGACTAGATCACACTATATTATTACTTATATATATATTATCTCACATGGTGGGCGGAGAAGCACCTATGAAGGATTGTACAATAGCTACAATAGCTAGGTTTTGATGGGAGAATGTTGTTACAAGATATGGATGTATTTTAAGCTTGAAAAGTGATAGGGGTACATACTATTTGAATGAGACAATCGAGATCCTATTAGACTAGTTTATGGTTGCACACCATAAAACTACACCCTACCATCCTCAAGAAAATGGAACTACTGGGGCTTTCAACAAGATTTTGAGCCAAAATTTGAAAAAAATTTGTGATGTTGGAAGAAAGGATTGGGATGAAAAAGTGTCAGTTGTTCTTTGGGCATATAGAACAACTTATAAGAGGTTGAACAAAGCCACACCATTTCAGTTGGTGTTTGGTGCAGAAGCCATTCTCCCTATAGAATTTATGTTACCTTCTTTATGGATTGTGCATGTTGGAGGTCTAGCTAATGAGTAGGCATTAGAAGAGCATATCAAGAATATGATTCAATTGGATGAGTGATGAGCCATATCACGATGGATTCAGAAGCAAGAAAAGGCTAGGAAGAAAGCATGGCATGATAGAAACATAAGGGATACGAAGTTTGAGATTGGACAAATGTTACTCCTTTATGACTCTAAGTTCTTATGCCATCTAGGAAAACTAAAGGTACATTGGTTGGGGCCATATGTCATCACTTACATTCTTGAATCAGTGCTTTCCAATTAGAAGCACTTGATGGAACACGATTACCCAGATATCTTTAACAAGAGTAGGTGAAGCCCTACTATAAATAAAACTTCTTGGTGTTTTTAATAAGGTAGTATTTCCATTTAGAATAGGTTTCCATTTTGTATTTCCTTAATGTATTTCCTTCATTTGTTGCTATGCTTTGTCAATTTAGTTTTTGTTCTTGTGTAATACACATGTCATGCGGTATGAAGCTAATTACTATGTGAAGAATGATTATGTGTAGAGGACTTCACATAATTTTAGTGTGGGGTGGTTGTATTTATCCAAGTAAAAGACTGTGGGAATTGAAAGGTGAAGGGAATAAGCTACTACGGGTGTGCTTTAATTCAAAAGAAGATTGATTCTCAAAGGTGACCAAAAATGGAGATGAATGAAAGGAAAGTATAATGTGAGGTAACAAGAGGCCATGATAACTACCAAGAGAAGGTACAATGAAGAGGTACTTGAGTGCAATGGCATACGTTGAAGAGAAGTCTCAGTGACCGAGAGGGTAGGAAGGTATGCTAGAAGGTTATAGCTGGGGTGTGAAGATGTACCGCATGGAACGAATGAATTTGGTCAATGAATGAGAGGATATTTTGTAGGTGAAGGAGCAATAAATGCAAAAAAAGTTGAAAAAAATATATAAGGATGGGATGCAGATTCATTTTTACTATTGCAACTAAGAGAATTTGAGAAATTAGCTAAGTGCAAAGAGGCTCAGATCGTGTTAAGGTGCGAAGGGTGTGAAACCAAGCGTGACAAAAAGAAGCTTGCATCCCCTATGGTGAAGGGTTTGAGAAAAGAAAGGAGACAGAGAGGAGTTAGGAAGAAAGTTTCCACCTAGGGCATGATTGAATCGAGCTAGGGTTTGATTCAAAAGTTGCAGAGTTAAAGAGGAGATGATTGCAAGGTAGAAATGCCACCCAAGAAGGCAGCTATAATAGCATTAAAAGGAAAAAATAAGGTGGTCATCAAGGAGGAAGAGATGGCACCAAAGCAAGTTTTCAAAAATGCAATATCCGTATAAGGCTTCATGGAAATAGTACTATATTAATTATGCATTATATGATTTATTATTTAATTAATTTTATTAATTAAATAATCATATGGTTATATTATAAACCATAATATAATTGTAAGTGGTTATATGGTTTTAAACCATATTTGTCTTTTTGTTTCACAGGATAATTGTTACAATTATTATAACAATTTATATGCTTCCTGGATGTATTATCGAAGCAACAGAGTATGGTTTTACCTGCGGCAACATATTTGTTTGTTCTGCACATTGCTGTCCAATATGTATAAATATTGCAGCACTCCATTGTAATGGTTGATCAATTTCACATTAATAAATTATACAGGCTTCTGTCCCTGATTGTGAAATTACATTTGGTACCAGAGTGAGAATCTGGACCTGTGAAGGAGTGGAAAGAGAATGCAGCAGAGATAGAGAAGATTGGAGAAGAGTATGCAGCAATAGAGAGCCTGTGCAGCCTCCTGCAACCTCCCAGCCTCATCTCTAGCCTTCCCACATCCCCCAATTGCTCCAGTGTTTGAACGCAATTTTTTTTTGCACTGGTGCACTCAGCACTAGGAAAATTTGTTGCAGGCTGCTATATTTGGAGGTCTATGCATTTTTCTTCCAAGACCAAGCTAGGCCGACCCATTGCTCTGTCCACCGAGCCGGAGAGCAAAGTGTTGTTTGATGACCAGTTAGAACATTCACTTGTACAAGCTTTGAAAAGCTTACGCCGATGAGACTGGGGCACCTATCACTGGGGTTTTTCTTGTCTGCTATTTACAAGA
Organism: Taxus wallichiana var. yunnanensis; assembly: GCA_018340775.1. Classification (NCBI taxonomy): domain Eukaryota; kingdom Viridiplantae; phylum Streptophyta; class Pinopsida; order Cupressales; family Taxaceae; genus Taxus; species Taxus wallichiana. Next base: position 318,218,004 of record CM031238.1, read on the forward strand.
TCTTAACTCTGGAAGTTTTTGATCTGAATACAATCAGAAGCAGTGGCCATTTCTCACATAGTTTGCACATTGTTTGCACATTACAAGATCTTAGCTCGACCTGCACATAGTTTGCACATTGTGTGTAGACCCCTGGAGATCCCTGCATCCTCACATGCTACAAACCATGGCCTACACAAACCAACACAAGATTGCAGTGGCCATTTCTTCATCTCCAGTCATGATGCTTGCCACCAAAAATATCCACCTACACAAAGCAATAAGCGTGCAACTCAAAAAAGGTGTACAAACAAAACGATGATAGAGCATTTAAAACAACGGCTAAAACTCTGTCTCCATGTAGACCTACACACAAGAAATCCTGCATGCAAAGAGATATAAGCTACGTGTAAAGCAAGTATCAAGGAAAAAATGCGTGGAAACTCCAGGGACCTGGCCTGCACAAACCAAAACAAAAGGAGGCGGCAACATTAAAAAAGGGGAGAAAAACAAATAGCAAAAAAACAGATGTTTCGATCCGCTTCAAGTGGAAAACCTAATCAAAACTAGCTCCACGCAAGCGCCACATGAGCCTCTACTCTGCCAGGTCGTGTTTTTAAAGAGGTTAGCTCCTTCTCTATTTTCATTAAATAGTATTTCCTTCATATCATATCAAAGTGCCATGTGAGCCAAGTTGGATAGTGAAAAGCCTTACAATGAGAGGTGTGGGGTTCGAATCCTACCCCAACACACAAAAATCATTTTTGAAATTTAGCGGAATATTTGGCAATTTTACCAAATTTAGTGGAAAAATTTGAATTTAGTTATAACTAACTAAATTTAGCGAGGAATCCCTAATTTAGGGTAAATTTTTTTTTCTCCCATTTGGTCTATTTTTTCATTTCGGACATTTTTTGCAAAAGGAGACCCATCTAAAAATTGCATTTTCAGCTATTTTTTTGCAATTTTTAGCATTTTGGGTCGTATTGGGCTCAGGAGGCCACCAGACCCGTGAAATGAAATTTTTGCCTGCCATTCAAATTTTCTAGTTTTTTGAATGTAAATTGTATACTGCTATATATTGTACTAATTTGTAGGTTGCCATAGTCAACTGCAAACTTTGTAACTAATAAAAAAATGGCAGAATTGTAATAAAAACAATTAAAAATTTTTTTGGTTCTCAGTATACTCACGAGATCCTAGATCTCATTCGCAGTGTTCGGTATATACGGTGCCTCTAGGAAGTGCTTATGGGTAAAGCCATCATGACTACTACTGCACTTAATGCCTAATATAGCTGCAACAACGTCATCTGGGCATCGTCCCTATAAATCGACGAGGAGTAATAAGGTCACAATGCACACACTATGAACCATCCCATCCGTCTGTGAACGATTGCACGACATAAATCCAGACTGAGAAATTATCCAAGTATATAGCGAAGTTACGCGCACGTATGAGGATATTTCTTTGAGCCGGTGTCAATAATCACACATGCACCCCATCGATTTTCTTGGTACCATGTATTGAATTCTTTCACGTACGTTAACGCCTCTTTCACGTACCGGTGGGTATATAGAAAGGGCAAGCTTCTTCCACGTACCGACGGGTATATCGGGTGCGTATATAGAAAGGTTCGGTATATCAGACTGACGGTATATAGATTGGGAGACCTAATACCTGGAGTGATAAGAGCCAAACCCTGTCAATGATCTCTGCAAAATGGGCACCAATGCCCCCAAATTTTTTCTTCTAGATTCACAATTGTTCGTGAGGGGAAGAAACTATGCTGCATGGAAGACAAAAATAAAGACACAACTTGAGTTTGAAGAAATCGGCTCTGTCAGGACTCGGTACTCTAACCAGATCAACAACTGATACAACACAACAACGATAGTTTGATAGAGCAGATCAGAAAGCAAAACTCATCATCTTGTTTGGAGTGTCCGACGATGTGCAAGCCCACATTCGAGATGCCACAACAACAAAAGAAGCATGGGATAAGTTGAGCACAATATATGAGGCCAAGAACAAGAATGTCATACTAAATTTGCAGAGTCAGTTACATACATTGAAGTTCAAGCAGAATGAGAAAATTAAAGCTTTCTTAAGAAGAGTTGTAGAGTTGAGGGCTTCACTTCTAGCCCTAGGAGAAGAGGTCAAAGATGAATCTCTCATTCCCATTGTTCTGAGAGCTCTCCCTTCTTCTTACCACATTTTTGTCACAACTCTAAACTTGTCAGATACGACAATTAGTTTTGACAAGCTGGTAAACCTGCTGCAACAAGAGGAAGCAATGCACAATAAGGATGATGAAGAGGAGCAGGCACTATCTTCACATCAAAAATGGAAAGGAAAAGGTAAAGGAAAACCTAAATCCTATCAGAAGTCCCAACATCAGAATCAGTATCATGGGGACAATCAACAGAAGAAGCAATGTCCAATTTGCAAAAGAGGACATGACTTAAAAGATTGTTGGTATAACACTTATAAGAAAGGTTCATCAAGCAACTCTGGACCACAACAACAACAATCTTACAAGGGACATTCTAACAACTATCACGGGTAGAAAAAGGGGAACTGGAAAAGAAGACCCCACCAGCAAGGTAATATTGTTGAGCAACAAGAACAATCAGACAATGAAGACTTCTTGTTCACTACTCGATCAAGTGAACCATCCACGTCATCTAGTGATGTCTAGTATGTTGATTCGGGAGCCACTCGACACATGACCGGCCACAGAGACTAGGTTTATTTCAATGAAGGACATGCCATCGAAAAATCATGTTTCGTTGGGAGATGATTCTTCATATACAGTTCAAGGGATTGGGAACATCTCTCTACCCCTTGGTTCACATAAATGCAGACTATCAGATGTCCTATATGTCCCTGGGTTGACAAAGAATCTTCTTTCAGTTAGTCAACTCCTAGATCACAACCTAAAAATTGACTTTGATAGTCAATCCGGTAAGAAAACGTGTTTGATTCGAGATAAATCAAGAGGCTCGAAAATAATTGCAAAAGCCTCCAATGTGGGACGCATGTTCCAACTTGATTTTGTTTATAGAGATGATCAAGCACTTGTGGCTAAAAATTCCACCTCAGTGCAGTGGCATCGGAGATTTGGTCATGTTAGTTTCAAATATCTCGAAACACTTTGCCGGTGTAATATGGTACATGGGCTACCTTCTCTTCAGAAGGATACAGACAAGTGTCCTCACTGCCTAGCAGGAAAACAACACAGAGCTTCATTCCAAAAGAGTACATTTCGAGCTCATGGTAAACTTGACTTGGTTCATACCGATCTTTGCGGTCCAACAGCCAAGTCATTCTCGGGTTCCAGATTTCATGCTTGCTTGTGTTGACGACTATTCAAGGAAAATGTGGATTTTTTTGTCTTCGCAAGAAAAGTGAAGCGTTTGAAACCTTCAAAAAGTTCAAAGTAGCAGTTGAGAAAGAAACTGGTCATCACATCAGAACTCTCCGCTCAGATCGAGGGGGAATTCACTAGTGATGAGTTCAGAGACTACCTACAAACTCACGGATTCGTCGACAAATGCCTCCTCCACACACACCGCAGCAAAATGGTGTTGTTGAGAGAAGAAATCATACTATCATGGAAATGGTGCGATGCATGATCGATGATTCCAGACTTGCAAAGACATTTTGGGCAGAAGCAAAAAACAACAAAGTGTATTTGTTGAACAGAGCACCCACAACTACTCTTGATGGAATTACACCACAAGAAGCATGGTCAAAAAGGAAACCATCCATTGCACACCTCAGAGTATTCGGGTGCAAAGCAAGCATGCACATACCCAAACAGAATAGAAAGAAATTGGACATGAAGTCACAAAACTCATCTTCATTGGGTACAATGAAGAGACTCTTGGGTATAGATTGATGGATCCTAAGACTAGAAAAGTCTACACCAAGCAGAGATGTTGAGTTTTTCAAGAAGAAGGAAGCAGAGACTCCTCCTCCGACTCGCAAGATGTAGATTTTTCACCTATTGTAAAAATTGAAGCTAATGTTCCCTCAGAAGATGAAAGTGATGATGGGGATGATGGTGTTGATCAAATAGAACCACAACCCATGGGAACAGTTCAACGTATGCCTAAATGGTGTACAAGTACATTACGAGATGCAAGATTGGATGCTCCACCGATACATCCACCCCTGGACCACGGACTCACAAAGTAAAGCAAGAGAAGAAGTTAACTTTTTTTGATGAGTAGAGTTATTGAATCGATGAGCCCTCTATAGTCCAGAAGCCCTACACCAAAAAGCTTGGAAAGATGCCATGGATTCTTGAATATCAATCGCTGATGAAGAATAACACTTGGCAGCTTGTTGATCTTCCACCAGGAAGAAACCCATTGATGCGATGGATATTCAAAACTAAGTACAAAGCAGATGGGACAAAGTGGACAAGTACAAAGCAAGACTTGTAGTAAAGGGTACGCACAAAAATAAGGCATTGACTATGAGGAGACATTTTCTCCCACAGATAATGATCAAAATGATCAGGATGATCTTTTCTCTAGCTGCTCAGTTTAGATGGAAAGTTCACCAAATGGACGTAAAAAGTGCCTTCCTAAATGGAGATTTACAAGAAGAAGTCTACATGACTCAACCTAGAGGGATATGTTGTACCTGGTCAAGAAACAAAGGTATGCAGACTTAGGAAATCTCTGTATGGCCTCAAACAGGCACCCCGGGCATGGTACATCAAGATTGATGAGCATCTCGTACAACATGGATTTGTTAGAAATCCATACGATCCCAATCTCTACCTCAAAAAGCAAGGGGGGGAGATGGTGATTGTTGTTGTCTATGTCGATGATCTAGTCATCACTGGAAGTTCAGTGAGGATGATCGATGTAATGAAGAAAGATCTTAATCGATCATTCGACATGACCGATCTCGGGCTGATGCACTATTGTCTTGGATTAGAAGTATGGCAGAAAGAGAATCATATTTTTGTTTCTCAGATGAAATATACCAAGACTACGCTCGAGAATTTTAGGATGATGGATTGCACACCAATTACTACACCTATGGAGAACAGATTACAGTTATCTCGTTCAGATCCATCTCCTGAGGTAAGTGCCACTCTCTATCGGCAGCTGATTGGGAGTCTCATTTACCTGACCTACACTAGACCGATATCACTTTCTTTGCAGTGAGCTATCTATCCAGTTCATGCAGGAACCCAAAGTTTGTCATTGAAAGCAGCAAAGCACATTTTGAGATATCTCAAAGGATTAGTGGATCTTGGTCTAGAATATAAGAAGAACGAAAACTTCTTCTTGACTGGATATTCGGATTCAGATCATGCAGGAAACATTGATGATAGAAAATCCACTTCAGGATTTGTATTCTTTATGGGATCTAGACCAATATCATGGGGAAGTAAGAAACAACACTTTGTTTCTCGCTCTTCCACAGAAGCCGAGTATCATTCTGCAGAGAAGCTATCTGTGAAGCGATTTGGCTACGTCGCATACTGGGAAGGACTTGGAATACCACAGGACAAACCGACCACCATGTATGTTGACAATGAAGGTGTTCTCAAACTTGTTCGCAATCCAGTTTTTCACGAGAGAACAAAGCACATTGAGGTTCAGGTTCATTTCATACGTGAACATGTGTTGAAGCACAACATCCAGCTTCAATTTTGTCCAACTGCTAAACAACGAGCAAATATTTTCACAAAGTCACTTGCACGTGACAAGTTCGAGTTGTTCAGAGAGTTCCTCTCCTCATCTCTTCAGACAATGCACAATTAAGGGGGGGAATGTTAGGATAAAATATTAATTATGCATTATATGATTTATTATTTAATTAATTTTATTAATTAAATAATCATATGGTTATATTATAAACCATAATATAATTGTAAGTGGTTATATGGTTTTAAACCATATTTTTCTTTTTGTTTCACAGGGATAATTGTTACAATTATTATAACAATTTATATGCTTCCCGGATGTATTATTGGAAGCAGTTGTGAGTATGGTTTTACCTGCAACATATTTGTTTATCTACACATTGTTGTCTAATATGTATAAATATTGCAGCACTCCATTGTAATGGTTGATGAATTTCACATTAATAAACTATACATGCTTCCGTCCTGTTTGTGAACTAAAGGACCTACCATAAGTAGTAGGGAAATAAGTCCAGTTTGTTATATATCAACATTTTTTCATCGTGCACTTCCTAATGAGAGATGGAGTCTGGAGCCCTTGGTGTAAATTGCCTTATGCATTCACTGCAAGGTATTTCTAACCATCTATTCATATATTCATAGACATGTGTTGACCGGCATTCAATGCGAGATAAGGTAGATTGTGACTACCACGTGTTGAGGAAGAAGTATGTGTATCCTAGAAGAAGTGCTTATACCAAGATGATCATTTTGGAGGTGTTTAATATTAAGCCAATAAATCTGGCTATAGCAGATGTAGGGGCAACAGTAGTGTATCTTCAGCTGAAGCCCAAGATGGAGACCAATAAGTATGTGGAGAATGAATTTACACTACCAGGGCCATCGAAGGGTAAGCACACAATGGAAAACATATCGCGCAAAGGCCCACATTAGTTGTTGAGGTAGAGGGTGAAGAAGAGGAGTGTGAAGATAGTGGAGGCTTGGAGCACAGAAGAAAGCAACCTTATGACAAAGAAGAGTCACAATGTGTGGCCACTCCACCTCAAGGACAAGACGAAGAGGAAGATACAGAGGTTGAGCAGGGGGAGCATAGGTTTAAGAAAGTGTTCATACGCACAAGGACTCAAAGTGGAACCCCACAAACATTAAGGAAATCACCTCGTCTCTCTCCTCACAAGGAGACTGTTAAACCAAAGAAGAGAAGAAAGTTGAATTTGGATGAAGAAGCAGAGGAATAAGGGGAGAGTGATCATGCATCTCTTACCCCGCTCGAGTAATAAGATGAGCCACATAATGAGGAAGAGCACAAAGATGAAGAGATGAAGGATGGAGAAGAAAAAGAAAAGGAAACCTCTGGATCCACGCATGTGACTGCTCAAGATGTAATGGGACAGGCTCCTAACCTTGAAGCTACAATTCCCAAGGGTCTTAGATCAAAGAGGATGAGTGGAGAGCACATTCCACCAGCCATGGGGTATGCAAAGGACACAGGTAAAATTTTATGTGCCCATTTCTAGAGCACGATAGCATAAAAGGATTTATTTGGTTGGGAGATAATGGATGAGGATATGCTTTGATTGTGTGCTCTTGAAAGAAGTTATCATGGTCAATGCATACCCACATGGATGATCCTAAATTTGATGTATGCAAAGATTCATGTGTTTTGAGATGGTTGAAGAAGGCACCCCAAGCTAGACATATGACGGTAAAGCCTACTATCATGTTAGATGAGAAAGTCAACAGAATTATTGAAGGTTTTTGCTGAAGTTGCTTGAAGAAACATGGATAAAGCTGAAAAAAATTAGAGTATTGCGTGAGGAGCCAAAGAAAAATGATGCGAGATAGTGTTTATAACACAAGAGAGGGACTTAGTGCGTAGAATAAGAATGAAGTATTTATCACTTCATGAGAGATATTGGGGAAAATGTCATAAGAGCTAGGCCACACTTGGAGACCAAGGTACCATAAATTTTTCCCTCAGTGATACATTATGTAGGAAATTTGGTGGACCTGGTGCTTGAAGATGAACCTCTACACATAACAGTGCCAAGGAAGTCAGAGTAAGAGGTAGAACAAGAGAAATCCTCAGTGATGCGAAATATTTGATCCTATGAGGGGATGCTGTAAGCGCTATAAGAAGTATTGAAGAAAGTAGACCAGGATTTGAATATATGCACAACTCCAGAGGTTCTTATCAGCATAAAGACCCTAGAAGAAAATAATGAGGTCCAAAAGTAATGAAGGATGAGACATTAGGCCATGCAAAAATATTGTCAATGGTTAAAGAGAAGCACGAGGCCCTAAGCAAGCAACACAAGAGCCACACAAGACTCGATTGGAAGAGCTTGGGAAGATCATTACGTAGAAGATGGATCTTCTAGAAGGAAGAATGACCTCGATGTCCAGCGTTGTTTTGGTTCTAAAAAATAAAAGATGGGAGATTACGAGGTATAAATTGGAGTCCATTACTGTGGACATTCTAGAAAAAGCATAACAAGCACTCACTGAATGGAAAGCCTTTGAGGCTGAAATAAAGGAGGAGTATCTAGAGTTGATACTTCAAACTGATACAGAAGAGGCTGCCTCATAGCCTCATAAAACTTATTTATTTCTCTACATTCTTTCATTCTTATTCTTTCCATTCTTCTATTCTTTACTTCAATTTTTGGAGATACCCATTGTTGGGATGATAATGAGATTAGTGTGGGGTAATGTTGATCAAAGAATACTTGTTAGAGATCACACAAGAATTCAATGTGCGAGAGAAGGCCGGATGAAGGGCACGTAGGGATAGGAAGAACCCGTGCGTGGAGGTAAAGTTTAGAATTTAGGACTCAACCGATTTTGAGCATGAAGACCTATTTTTGAAGATGGCATGCAAAACACACCAACGATGCAGAGACGTGCACGCCACGCATTGTCTATCTTTAGAGGATCGGATCAAGCATTTTGCATGGAGACGAGATAAGAATAATATTGTCACTTTAGTTAAATGTAGGAAGCTTATAGATAGCACATTTTCATGTGTGGCTATGCATGTAAAAACATGTGGCTATTAATAGGATGCCACCTATTTCTAGAATAGATAAGCAAGTGAAGGGAAAGTATCCACCCTATATATGATGTGAAGGACATAGTAGAATATATACACAAGGAGATATAGATGTATGAAGGTATAGAGATATGCGCATATGATTGGATTATTGTATCAGATCCATGTGTGCATTGGTATAGATTTCCATTATTATAAGGAGCTTTTGTGTTTATTAATAGATGAAAGATATTGGCCGAACCTAAGTGTCATTCCTATGTGTAATTGAGTAGTGCATGTTCTTGATTCAATCATGATTATTGTTTAAGATTGTTCTTTCATAAATTTGAATATGACATGCATTGTAGAATGATGGATTAGTTAGGAATCTATATGTTTCTTCCTTCATCATGCTAACATCCTACTACAAAGCAACCCTAAAGAGGGACCTAGTACCTTTGCGCGCTTTGGGTGAGTGCTCATTCTAGGTTGAGTGATGTGCTAGTGTGTCTAGGGTGTTATCTGGTAAATTCTAGGTTGCATCAATAAAAATCAGTCATATGAAGTTGTAACCTTAATCCATTAAAATTTTGACATGTGGCATGAAATTTATAATATATCTTGTGATCATCAATATTTTGGTGTTATTTATGCTTTACTATAGAAAAACTAAAACATAATTTTATGCTTCACAAGAATTTGAGAGTACCTTATAGATAGGAAAGAAAATAGCGACCATTAAGCTCCATTAGAATGATATTTTTGCAACACCGAATTCAAAATAATAAATACTTAGATTTTATAGGGAATAGGCTATTTTTTTAGTACGTGTTAATGAACAACTCTACATGTCATATGTTATCCATCTCTTTTTTGAGAAAAATCCTAGTAGCCATTTGCCTCTACTGAACTCTTAGGTTTCTATACGACTTAAAATAAACACGTGAGGTCGTGCTTGGAAAAATGATGTGGAAGATTACAAGAATACCGATGGGAAAATATAGGAGAATCAAGGACTAATATTGGGTAGTGTGAGTTCCTAGTAGTTGAATTGGCCGAGGGCAATTAGAGGCTATGTCCCGGTAGCATAAATTCCCTATGATTTGATTTCTTGATTGACTCTAAATATTAAACTATGATGGAGTGCTCATTCTAACCAATTAAGAAAAAATAAACCTAACCTAATCAAATGACAAATGAGTTTTAATATCTTAATTAGCTAGATTAATTTCCAATTAATTGACCAAAATGGAATAAATATTCTAAGCTACTTTCTTGAAGGGAAACTAATTAAATGAGGTTAACTAAATAAAACTATTATCTACCTTTCACTAATTAATTAAAATAATTTTAATCTACACACGTAAAAATTACGTCTTTTAATTGAATTAAATTACCTCTACAATAAATACAAACAAGTAAATAACCATATGAAGTTATTTACCCGTGCAATGTGCATCTAGCCTACTCTAATAAAGAAAATATTTTTCAATTTTATAATTGTGGATCTAAATCCTCTATTCCACCTCAGAGACACGGGAAGAAGTAAAATATTCTCGAAGAAATTCTTCCCCTACAACTTCCCCGATAGAAGTAAAGAAAAATTCAACGGAGATTGCAAATTGAAATGGAATTGTAATTACATAAAACAAATGCAGAAGCTTTCCTCTAGAAAAAATTCCCTTATAAACCCACAGGGATAGGTGGGGAAAAAATCTATCAATGGAAGCTTTGTGGAAACTAAATGAAAGCTACAATAATTATTTAAATATTGAAATGACTTGAATTGAAATGATTTTAAATACTCTAGTCAATATTGTGCATACAAATTAAATGAAGAAATCAATAAAGATTAAGGAAATCCAAGTACATCTCCAACCTGGAATTTGTAGGATAGTGGAAAAGCTAATGATGGTTTACTATGATGTCCCATCACTTATTTTCCAACTTTATGCTTAGGTGAATCTACGAACCGTGCTTGGTATTATAGAAGAAATAATGAGGAAGTGTTGGAGTAGCAATGGATTACGTGTAGTTTGGTAGAAATGTGGATATGAGAATAACAATGCAAGAGAATTGGCTTGATTATGTACTTCCTAGCAAGATTATGACAACATAACGGTGTAAACCACAACAAAAATATCCAACCAATGCTTCGGGAAGAAGCTTGGTTCTTATAGAAAAATGGTGGGGAAATGGTCTATTCATTTTGCAACCAAAGGATGCTACATCACAACAAGAAGGGGAAGTTAACTGCAATTAGTCATCAAGGGAAGAAGAGGAAGTTGGTACATATCCAACAAGCCTAAGAATAACCAATTTGACCAAGAAACATGCGCTAAAATCATGTTTGAAGAAATGAAAACATTTATAATGCGCCTAAGGAGGTTTTGGAAAAACCACACATAACCACCGATCTGTGTAGAAGGGTGGTTGTGCAACCACCGGGAGGTTACGCAACCACCGTTGAGGGAAAACCGGCATTGCGTAATTGTCATGGTAGTTGTATAACCACCGTGGAATTTCCATAACTTAAGGCCAAAAACTTAGGGAAATTTTTTGAAAGAGATAAACAAAAGCAAGAAAATCATGGAAATGGTTAAGGGAAGCATACTAAGCCATAAATATACACTACAAAGAGGAAATGAGAATCAAACACTATTAGAAAAGATAATAATCATCATAGCTGACTTTTAACCATTTCTATCAATGTAGCATGTGCAAAATTGGGTGTGTACATATTGCCCCCTCGAGATGTGTTCTAGCCATGAAGAGGCGTAGAACATAGAGTATGAGTATGGAGTTCCCGAAAATGAGGAGTTTAGAGGTTATACCGACATGTCCGTGTGTTAAAATGATGCTAATCTAAATTCCTGCTACTACCTGTAAGAATCAAACAAGAATCAAGTGTATATAGATATGAAGTCGAAAAAACATAAAAAAAAAAAATGACAAGAGTACTTACCTTTTTGTGGGGATGGAAATATACCTATGCTAGCTCCATCCCTACAAAACACACACACACTCAAAAATAGAGTTAAAACATACTATATATACTCAAAACCACTATTTTAAGAAATCATTTTCACTCACCCACCTAGCAAATGTTTGAGCTCTAGATTACCCGTGACGGTTTTGTGAGAGTATAGTCGAATCAAAGGTCACAACGATTTGATGGTGGCCCCACCAACTGGAGGAATATTAGCTCATAGATGGGTAAGTTATCGTATTTTTAACCTATAATGTGAAAAAGTTGAAAATTTTAACTTAGGGGGTTAATTTTAATAATTTTACAGAGAAACATTGACAAGGGGGCACTTAGGTAGATTTGTCTTTTATTTCATAAAAAAATGGTTAATTTTTATCTTATTTTGAGATTTTTAGATACTAGGGTACAATCTATCCTTTTCGAATGACCACTCACTGCATAGTGGCGGTTACGCAACCTTACTATGTGGAGAGGGGTGGTTGTGTAACCATTATAGAGATTGTGCAACTACTACTCTGCGCATAGAGATGCTATTGTGTAATTATTGGGGAAGAGGATTATTTTGACTAAGTACAAAGATTTTTTTTGGTTTTTGTGTTGTTTTATGATGTTTTTGATGAGCTTATTATGTCTGAGATGTTTCTAAATGGATATTTTTCATGTTTTAGTGAATGTAGGACCCATATATTTGATGTATTAGGGCTAGAGAGTGTGATTGGCTTCCTCTCATATTGGATTCACTCACTTAGGATGAGAAATCTTACACAAGGCGGTGATATGGAGGATTTACCATGCATCACTAGTTGTACCACCAAGCTATTTATTAGCAGAGATAATAAGTTATTGGGATGTAGGCCAGAATAATTTCTAGTTATATGGAGTTAGAGTAAAGTGGACTATCACTCTCGAGGATGTATACGAGATTCTAGGTATTCCTATTATAGGAAGGAGATTTGTTTTGGAGAGTGCTGACATTGGTGTAGTCTTACGGTTGGGATTCTTATATGGGGGTGTATTGGCACCCGATACTAGTTTCAAGTATTACATGGGGTTATTTTCAGTTCGCAATGCCCCTATTCCTACCTTGTGCAAGGCCATCATTGGCATTTTGGCTTTTCTCTTGGTTGGGGTCAAGGGCGGGGAAAAAATAATTTACTACTGGGCCCCAATCATTTAGAGAATAGAGAAGCATGGTCAGCATCTACACTTGGGGCATCAAAATTATTGGTATCACATATCGTTATCTATCTACCGGTTGGCTTGACTAAAGGGAAAGGTCCTTAGGCATCCTACTTAAGTGACTAGTTGGGTATTTGAGCGCATGATCCCCTAATAGAAGGGTGTCAGGATAGATGATCACAGGCTATCAAAGCAATTAGATGGATAGTTATGAGCCCCCTGAAGGGGTGTCATCGATCTTTTGCTACACTTACCTCGGATGAAATGATTGCAAAGATGTATCAAGACATGGAAAACTGATGGGGTGAGGATGCCATTATTGTGGTGGCATACAACACCATTACACAATTAGTAGACATGACTAATTTGGTGGAGGCCATCTAGTTAGGAGGGTGTCCCAAAAGTTTAGGTTTCCCAACATTAGCACCCTCCCAATAGTTCCATTGGTATATAGAGGAATTAGAGAGGCCAAATATTCCAAGAAGGGTGAGCTCCCATGGACCGTTGTTACTCTGGGGTACCGATTGGTACATCACAGTGCCATCTTAGATCTATCTAGGTCCTGGGGTTATTCTATAGATTAAGGCTTCCCCTACACATAATGGGGAGGAGGAGGAAGATTCTAAGGGAGAGGCCAAGGAGGAGGTACATGAGGAGGAGAGGAGAGTGATACAAACACAAAGTGGAGAGCTAGCAGAGAGGCTTCCATAGTAGGAAGGGCCAAGGATGAGGTCAAGGATGAGACTCTTTATTTAGAGGATCCTCTTCCACACAAGGGAGGAGGAGATGAGTAGTCCATTATGGGATAGTGATTGGCCTCTAAGGATATTGTGGTAGAGTAGGTGCTCATAAAGCAGTACTTTAGAACCACTTGCGGTACTAGTAGACCTATCTTGACAACCAGGATATCTGATTAAGTTAACACTCTTCTCTCAACTCTACTATTTAGAGTAGAAATGTTAGTGAATTACACATTATCTTATTTTTAGTTTATTTAAAGTTTTCTATCTCACCATTGTTTTATTTTCTTTTCAATGACTTCGATAGCTAGCAAGATCTTATTTGGGGCATTCTTCTTGACACTTTTGCACACCCTATGGGCATGACACAAGATCAGTTACTTGTGGACTCAGGGAAGCTGATCATGGTGGGTGGAAAAATGATTTATTTTATCTAGCATGGATTGTAGTAGGAGAAGTAACCAATATGATCATTGATTTATCTAGGTATCGATGGCCGAGAGGAGGTGAGAGAATTCACATAGCGAGGAAACACTAAAATATCTCTTGGTTCATCTTCTCATGGTTACTCTCATAGATATGAGCACAAAGGATCTCACTCCCACCATAGGATCCGTATCGGGATCCCCGATTGCGCATCTTCCTCTCGGATCTCGTAGAAAGGGATAGGCTATAGAACTTATTGCTTTGTTACATTTTTGGACACATATATCAATTTTTTTGGGATTTTTTGCTCATTGTGAGTGTTTTGACCACACTTAGAGTGTGACAACATTATATACAAACTCGATTATATATAGATATATACATATGTGATTATTTTTGGCTTAGATATCTTGTGTAAGAGTTTATCTCACTAATGGCTTACTTCACTTGTGTACTCTTAGATGCTCAAAATTTTTGATGTTTTATATGCTTTTTGAATACATGTTATAGATGATGATGTGCTAACAAAATGATTTATTTTTATTTTTTTCTTTATATGATGCTTATGCGAACACAATGTAATCTGAAACTTTGGTTTTCAAACAATATTTATTACTTCTTGTTTTGTTGGAAAAATGTGATGAATGTGATAAAATAAGAGAATGAACCCACTCCACTTCTAACTCCATGCAACTAGTAAGATGCGAGGTATCAACACCAAGATCCAAAAGGGACATGAGTTATATGGTTTTTATGAATGGAAATGATGAAAGGAAGACAATATTTTGACAAAAATCCAATTAGGAACCTACAACCTAACTCTACACATAGTTTACTACATAGTCTAGAATGTGATTTGCTTGTAATTTTATCTAGACTTAGATCCGTAGATGGCCTCTTGATTGACAAAATATGGTTTTAAGGTTTTTAATCTCTTGTAACATATACATATAATTCACTTTCTTAGGATTTTAAGTTTCAAAGAACTTGTTATTTTCTAAATTTCTTATACTTTACTGACTTATTGTGAAAATACCCCCTATACCTTGCCACATACTACTATCAAGAAGAAAGGGCTCTCCACCAAGGACAAGATATAGGTGAGTAAGGGAACTCCCCTCCTTTCCCAAGCTCATGCCACCAATATGAGGCATGGGATCTTTACCAAAACTTGGTAGGGTAAGGAAGTGTAGTTTTTATTTGTGAATTAAAGGTTTTTGTATTTATTGATTGACTTATATCATTTTTTTTTTTTAACTTTGACTTTTACTTTTGGGAGGGATAAATTTCCCTTGACATCAACCCCACACAATTAGTAAGATGTGAGGGCTAATCATCGAAGTCCGAGATATGCAAAAAGTGATCCGGGTAAAGTGTTTAGAGTGTTTTTCTACCAAATAGGTTTCTTGGGAAATATGTGACATCGGGAAGCTTCTAGAATAGACCATGGAAAAAAAAACCTAAGCCAAAACAAACCCTGAATAGGACTAAGTATGTAGACTTGGTAGGATCAATTTCAAAACTTCATCCAAGAAGATGATAAAATATTGAATAATATAAAGATGATATAGTGAATAGTTGAAGAAGTATGATTTAATGCTTTCCAACTTTTAGAATTCTGAAAGTCACTTGAAAAGTAAGTTTCTTATTTCAAATCGCTTATAGTATGATTATGAAAATCATATGTAATGGATGCATAATATACGGTGGAGATGAAAATAAACAATGTATGGAAGTATTTAGGGTGAATCCAACTGATGAATGTCAAACTCCTCACCTCCTAAGGTACACAAATGATCCACATGATCTTTAAAATTTCCATTCTCTTGACAAGGGCCTACTATCTTGGGTTTAAAATTACAACCCTTTCCTATAATTGTATATATATGATCATATAACATTGACGTGAATCCTTCCATTTGAAAGAGGTCTTTGTGAACCTCTTTGTCATGTTTTTGACATATCATATTCATGTGAGCATGATTACACTACTCAAATATGTCCCCTATATATGGAGTAGTGGTTTCATTTGACATTTGTCATGTTATGGGATTATGTCTTGGGACACAATAGAGGAAGCCATAGAGATGACTTTGACGAGTATCAATCTTTTCTTAAATCCGTCTTCTTTTACTATTCCGATCATGTTTACATCTAGACCAAGATCATAGGCAGGAATAGAGGTGATACCAATGAGGCTACCCATTCCTTGTGGTTGAAAAGGGAGGAGGATAATATTACCACTCTCTAAGAGTTTCGTGATCTCCATTATGTTTTTGGTGGAAACTGTTTCCATGGATATTTCTTACCTTATCTATTTTCACTACCTCAAATGTTTTTGGGTCAATGACTTCAGCCTTCAGAACTCTTGGGGTGGTCATGACCAATTATTTTGATGGAGGAGATTTGTTTAATTGGTTCGTAGGGAGCTCATATTCTAAATGGAATCCTCTTTTCTTCTTGAGGTTCTCTAGATGTATGTCGAAGGGTTTAGGATCCCCTTGAGCAATGAAGATCTTTCCCAAATGGAGAAATATAACTTCTTAGAACAAGGTGGAAGGAATGGCCTTCATCCGATGAATCCAAGGTCTACCAAGGATCATGTTATAATTCATTTCCTTTTCAATGATGTAAAACTCTGTTAAGATGGTTTTTGGCACAAGGGAGATAGGAAGAACTATGGTTCCAATTGAGGTAGCCTTAAGACTTTCATACCCTCACAACATGTTTCTTGTAGAGGATAAATTAGTCTCTCCATATCCTAACTTCTGCAAGAGTGAGAAGGGAACTACATTTACAACAGCCATGTCATCGATCATGTATATCTTGATGAAATTGTTATAGACTCGAGACTTATAGATATAACACAAGATCACCTCTTCTGATACTTTAGTGTTAGATGACATCTATTTTATATAAAAAACAAACCCACTATCTCTATCACTTTGTCCCAGAGAGGATGTCTAGAAAAGTCAATATGATTTATTTGAGCTTGAAGAGAAGGCGTAACATGGATTAGATGACCAAGACCCAATGCATGAAGTAACACAAATCGATGCACGGGGAAATTTTCATCAAATATAAAAATGAGATGTGAGAAAAGTTATTGTTAAAATCTGATATCAAATCATAGGCTCCTACCAGCTTTGAGGTTATAGGAATATCATCTTGTGAGAAGGAATGAGTGGGGAGGTGTTGCGAAATGTATTCCCTAGTCCAAGTTTTTGCATTAATTTCTAGTTCAACCTTTATCTCAAATAATCCCAAAATATTTATATTGTTTTGAAGCCAAGGTTGGGAGAAATTCGAGAGTTATCAGAAGTTGAGGCCTCATGGTCATTATTTCCTACAAAAATACCCCTTTTTATGTTTTGAGGATCTTCCTTAGCATCTTCAGGGATGTTTAGGTAATGGATCTCGAAATATTCTTAGGTTTACATTCGAAGTGCGATAGGTCTTGTATGACAAGGTTGTGAGGTTCCATAAGGATTTTTAAGAACATATCCACAAAGAGTTTCCTTTGATTCTCAAGAAGACTTTGTATAAACTTGTTGTAATCCCTATAAGTTCTAGAATCATGACTAATAACATGATGAAAATCAAACCCCTACTATGAGGCTCTAAGAAAACTAACCAATACTTCGAGGCTCTAGTTGGACTCTGGGGAATCAGAATTGCTAAGAATCTCAACATGGGAAACATCATCATCGAAGGTGACTCAATGAATATTATCAACATTCTCACTAAATCCTTAAATCCTAGTTGGACCATTAGGGATTTCATTAATGAATCTCATAACTTATGCAATGGTCTTAACATCATTTTCAAGCATGTGTACAGGGAAGGGAACAAATATGTGGATTTACTTGTAAATATTGGAGTTTGTAGAAATGATTACAAAGAGTGGCATGATATCAATGACACTCCTACTGAAGTTAGAAACATCATTTCAAATGAAATGAATTCACTCATTAGTACACCTCATCCGATGGGGAAAACATGTGTGCAATCCCAAAGCTAGATCTCAATGGCATTTTGGGCATGCCCGAATTTATTCTTCCATGTTCTCAAAAATTGATCACACAAAATTTTTCAGGGAGAAAGAAGTAGATTTTATTTTATGCTTCGCATAGGCATACATGTTGTCGAAGGGTTGTTAGGAAGTATATTGTTCAAAACTTTTAGTTTAATTCTGTGAATTATCACAGGTTTTTAGAATGGCTGGTGCCCCTTACCGTGTGGAACCTAAATTTGATCCCCAATGGTAGGAAAAAATTGAGCTTTGGGAGACCATTAATATGGAGGGATTCACCAATTTCATCCAACGCATAAAAGGGAATGACCAAATCACTGAGGAATTCATCTCTTTTATTACCGGTCTTAGCATGGAAGGGAATAAATTTTTCAGGAACAAAATGGATAAGGAAGCAGAAGAAAGGTTGTTTTTGGATGATGGAGAAATGCTCGACATAAAAAAGGAGGGAATTCTGGTTTCTTCTATCCCATAGCCATATGATGAGGTGACATGGATGATGGTATGTTATGTCACTTTAGAAGGGATATTCTCCACCATTCCACAATATCATCTGGTCCTACTCAACCACTTTAGGTGTGAGGTGAAGGTAAGCCTCTCCTACTACATTTTGAAGTCAATGGAAAAATCCATTCTTGAAGTTTAGGGCCATAAGAGGACTATCCCTCTCCATCAAGGTGTCATATATCTCATTAGTCAGTACCTGTCTAGTGTTGTTGGCAATGACCCATGCCCTATTGTGGTTTCTCCCCTCCCTAAGAAAACCCATATCCGTTCTAAAAATCCAATGTACAGAGACCTGTCTCAGAGCCACCCCTAAAAAGGGTTCTCTCTAGCAATAGTAAAGGTAAGGAAGTTGTGGGCTCTAACACGAAGGGTGAAGAAATTATGGTAGATGATAGCCCCCTTTTTTTCCCTTGATATTGATGTTGGCACCAGTTTGGAAAATAAATTTAACATGCAGGATAATGTGGTTAAAACCCTTGAAGAAAATGTAGATTTCCTACTTAAGTCTACTATTAAAGAGCAAGCCTCAAACCCCAATGCATGCCTCAAAGATGAAATTTCTACTTTGGAAACCAAGTTTAAGACTCTTGAGGACAAATACAACAATTTCTTGGCTATGCACAGTGCTATAATGGACCTTATGTAGGTACACATCCGAGAAAATATGCGACTCCAGTGGCATCCTGGATACAACTTGGAAGAATGGAAAGATTACAAGAAATTTCAAGGCTTCAAACTGGGATCCCACCATCACCATTTCCCTCAAACTCTACCAGCTTTCAGGGTGGCTATCAAAGTTTTTAGCAAGTCTATTGGTTAATGTTGTTGGTTCCTTGTTCTTAGTGCAACAATTTTTGTGTTGTTGTAACTACTTTTTTGTTGTCATTTTGATATTTTTGGGCTCTTTGTAGACAATTGGCCCTTACCTTTTATTTTTCCTCTTTTGTTTGGGGTGTGGACCCCATGGATCAAACAACCACACTATTTTACTTTTCTTATCTTAGCTATTGCACATTTTTCTGTAAACTTGGGTAAGGTCCCTCCAAAACCTTTTACTGATAATAAAAAGCATGATGAAAATAATAATAAAAATTGGGATCGTAGTCTCTTGGCATTTGGCTTGAGTTTGGTTATTGGTTATAACTGTAATTTTAGTTTTTAAACCGGTTTATATAAGCGTGGTTTGATGCCCCTTGGCCGAGTTCCGTATTGGTTCAAGCCTTGGGGTTAAGTTTGTTGGGGAGGGGTACGATTGAAGTCAATCACGTTGAATGAGGAAATAGTGTTAGGGCCTCTTTAATTTCCCATGTTGTTATTGTTAGTGTTATTGTTGTTCATAAAACTAGTGTTCTTTTCTTGATCAATAACACCATTCGTGGTAGCACCATGATTACAATTCAAAGCCTTAGGTCCTTAGTTATTGGGTCCATTAGTTTTATGGTTTGCATTTTTTTGTTAAAGGATACCAATTTCCCATTGAGACCATAAGTCTTATGCCCACTATTGATAGCAACTTTGTCATTTCAAAGAGTACTTTCCAACACTTCTTTGTAACTGTGGAAAGGTTCAACTTTTGGACCTCCTCCTTGGTCTCTTGACTGAGTGAGTGAAGGAAAAGATCGCAAAGTTCCATCTGGTCCATGTTAGGTGCAATTGCAAAGGAATAAATAACTTGGTGCCATCTCTAGATGAAATGAGTGGAAGATTCATTTTTCTCCTATCTAATATGCAAAATTTCCATAATCCCCATTCGTAAGAACTTGTTCATATCAAATGTTCTAATAAATTCTAAAAAAAATTGTTTAAAGGAATGTATAAAAGGTTCTAAAATCATATTCTACCAAACTAAAGTGATTCCTTCAAGGGTTTTCAGAAATATTTTAGCTGCTATAACATCCCAAGAGAGAAACTCCCTAATATCAGTGGCGTAAGCCTTTATATGAGCATTTGGGTCTCCTTATCCTTTACATTTGGAATGATTAGGAAATGGGCGTGGAAGCATGACACTATATATGGTAAATTCAAGGGGTTCTTTTAAATACTCGGTGTAAGTACCCATTATATAAGATTCCACCATTGAAGACCCTTGATGAGGAGGTGGAGGAGGAATTAGATAAGTTGTATTGTAGGCATTTACTAGGACGTATGCGCAGATCCTTGATACATTGTATAAGGAGTAGGAAGGTATAAAAATCCATCTAGGGATACTTTGAATGTGTATCTAAGTAGGGTGGGATGATACCAGGATATGGACTAGTAGGTGTGAAACCAAGGAACGTCGCATTTCTTGAAAGAGTAGCATTCGAGAACACACTCCTGAGACAACCCTTACATAGGATAATATTGAGAAGGATGAGGACCCATCCCTAGTGTGTCAGATCCTGTGAGAAGATCACCCAGACTTGGTTGAACCGGATAACCTTGTTGTACAGGATGTTGCATTGGTTGTTCATTGGTAGGGATGTATCCCTTGTTATCAACTGGATACCCCATGTTTTCCCCACTACATGAGTTAGTTGTGATGGTTCAACACTCTCTAGCTCTCTAATCCTTCCCACTAAGGTAGAAATGACATCATTAGGAGAAGATTGAGTTCCATGTGTAATAATCATGTTATTTTCATTGGGATGAATGTATCACATGTTCAAAGGTTGATCAACCTCCTCTATTCTCTCATAACTGATGGGGTTTGAGGCATAGCTAGGGGAGGTTTGCACATTGTTTGTGTAATTGTCAGCCCATCTAGAAAAGGAAGGGGATTGTTGTGGTTGAATGTTGGTGTAATATCTATCAAAGCCAAATGGCCCACCAAACTCTCTACTAGACATATTTTAGGAAGTATAAAATACCTACCAAAATAGGGGAAGAAATGGAAAGGTAAGGTAATAGAAATGAAATAAAATAAAATAAGAAGTATCTAGTCCTTCACATTAGGTTCACCAATTTTGTATGACTAAAAACTCAACATGTGAATTTTAGGTGCACTCGACCTCTTAAGGTTGTGTCGGGATAGATGAAGTGGAAGATTGTGGGAATACTGATGGGAAACTATAGGAGAATCAGGGACTAAGATTAGATAGTGAGAGTTCCTAGTAGTTGAATTAGCTAGAGGGGAATTAGAGTCTATGTATGGGTAGCATAAATTCCCTATGATTTTATTGCTTGACCGACTCTAAATATTGAGCTATGTTGAAGTGTTCATTTTAACCAATTAATAAAAAGTAAATCTAACCTAATCAAAAGAGAAAAACGAGTTTTAATATCTTAATTAGCTAGACTCATTCCCAATTAAATGACCAAAATGGAATAAATAATCTAAGCTACTTGCTTGAAGGGAAACTAATTAAATGATGTTAACTAAATACAACTATTATCTAATTTTCACCGATTAATTAAAATAAGTCTAATCTACACACGACAAATTACTTCTTTTAACTTAATCAAATTACCTCTACATATAAATCTAGAGAACTAAATAACTAGATGTAGTTATTTATCGTGTAATGTGGATCTAGCCTACTCTAACAAAACAAAGATTTTTCCATTTTATAATTGTGGATCTAAATCTCTTTTTCCACCTCGATACATGAGAAGAAGTAAAATCTTCTCAGAAGCACTTCTTCCCTAAATTTTCCCTGGTAGAAGTAAAGAAGGATTCAATGGAGATTACAAATTGAAATGGAATTGTAATTTCTTAAAACAAATGCAGAAGCTTTCCTCTAGAAAAACTTCCCTTGCAAACCCACAAGGATATGTAGGGAAGTAATCTATCAACAGAAGCTTTGTGTAAACAAAATGAAAGCTACAATAATTACTTAACTATTGTAATGACTTAAATTGAAATGATTTTAACTACTCTAGTCAATATTGTGCATACAAATTAAATGAAGAAATCAATAAAGCTTATGGAAATCCAAGTACAAATCCAACTGAATCTACGAATGCAGTGGAAAAGCTAGTGATGGTTTATTGTGATGTCCCCTCAACTTCTTTTCCAACTTTGTTCTCATGTGAATCTAGGGAAATTTCTTTGGGTATTGCGAGAAGAAACAATGAGGAAGTGTTGGAGTAGTAGTGGATTATGTGCATCTGCAAAAGAATGGTAGGATAATAATAATACAAGATAACCGGCTTGATTGTGTACTTCTAGCAAGATTATGGAAGCATAACGGTGTAAATCACAACAAAAATCTCCACCCAATGCTTTGGGAAGAAGCCTGGTTCTTATAGAAAAATGGGGGGGAAATGGTCTAATCTATTTGGCAGCCAAAGGATGCCACATCAAAACAAGAAGGGGAATTTAACTGCAATTAGTCATCAAGGGAAGAAGAGTAAGTTGGTATGTATCCAAAAATCCTAAGAATAGCCAATTTGACAAGAAATGTGCGCTAAAAGCATGTTTTAAGAAACGAAACACATTGAAAATGTGCCAAAGGAGGTTCTGTAAAAACTACATGTAACTTCTAGTCTATGCAGAGGGGTGGTTTTGTAACCATCGGGGTGGTTACGTAACCGCCGCTTGAGTCTGATAGTAGTCTTGTAATTGTCATGGTATTTCGTAACTTAAGGCCAAACACTTAGGGAATATATGTGAAAGAGATAAATGAAAGTAAAAAAGCTTGGAAATGGTTGAAGGAAGCATACTAAGCCACAAATATACACCAAAAAGAGGAAATGGGAATCGAACACCATTGGAAAAGATAATAATCATCATAGGGAGTTTTAACCATTTTTTTGTAAATGTAGCATGTGCAAAATTAGTGCGTATGGTTTTCTTTCCAAAGAATGTAATAAATATCTCTACAATTTTGGATCGCTAGTATATTTCATTAGTTATAATCATATCTTATTGGCTATACAATCCCTTTCCATAGCTAAGTGTGACACTACATACCCTTGAAAGATATCACAACTTCTATATTACTCATAAGTGTTTTGTGTCTAACACATAATTTATATCGGTTCGTATCTAGTAAAATACTTAGCAACCACTAAGCTCCATTACTTGAACAAGATCAATCAAATAGTTCATATTAAATAAAATTCTTAGCGACCGCTAAGCTCAAATACTTATAGAAAGGAATGATTGTGTGAAAAATAGCTAAACAATTTCTTATTTTGAACATAGCACTAGAATAACAAATCATAGTAATAGATATTAGCGGTCGTTAGGAATTTTCCATAATATATTTCGATGAAAAATAT
Source organism: Taxus wallichiana var. yunnanensis (assembly GCA_018340775.1). Lineage (NCBI taxonomy): Eukaryota > Viridiplantae > Streptophyta > Pinopsida > Cupressales > Taxaceae > Taxus > Taxus wallichiana. Next base: position 318,241,767 of record CM031238.1, read on the forward strand.
GTGAGATATGGAAAAATTTTATTTCCAAAATCTATGGAGGTCTTTGCATAGTTGGGAAGAAATATGGTTATTAAAAATGTTTTCATGTTACTCATATAACATCATAGAGATTTCTAGTCTCACACCTTTACATCTTTTCTTTGTTTTACACATTGGTGGGCATCAATGAAAAGCTTAGCGACCACTGAGCTCATCAAGTTATTAAAAGGAGTATATTAGTGGCCACTAGGCTCAATTGATTTTTAATTTTGAATATAGAGATCAAACAACAGTTAATATTAAAGAAAATGATTAGCGAATGCTAAGCTCAAATACTTATAGAAAGGAATGATTTGGTGGCAACTAGGATAAACAATAATTTATTTTGAACATAATACTCTAATAACATTTTATAGTAATATATATTAGCGGTCGTTAGGTAGTTTTCATAATATATTTAGATTATAAATATATGAGATATGAATATTATTTATTGTCGAAATCTATGGAGATCTTTGAGAAAGGAAAAGATTAACGGCCTCTAGGCTAAACTGTTTATTAATTTTGAAAATAGAGATCAAACAACAATTCATATTAAAGAAAATGCTTAGTGATCACTAAGCTTGAATACTTACAAAACATAGTGCTCTAGGCTTATTATTTATTGTTTAATGAGAAAGGAATATATTAGCGGCCTCTAGGCTAAATTGTTTCTTAATTATGAAAATAGAGAAAAAATAGTTTGTATTAAAGAAAATGCTTAGCGACCACTAAGCTCAAATACTTACAGAACATAGCGCTCAAAAAAATATATCATATGAATGGATAAAATGCGGTCACTAGGAATTTTCCATAATATATTTCGATGATAAATATGTGAGAAATAGATATTTTTATTATTGAAAGCCATGGAGGTCTTCTCATAGTGGGGGAGAAAAATGGTTAATAGAAATGTTTATAAAGTGCTCATACAACATCATAGTGACTGCTAAGCACACACTTTTGCATATTTTAATTTTTTTACACATCGGTGGGCATCAATGAAAAGGGTTAGAAACTATTAAGCTCACATTACTTATTAAAAGGATTAGATTAATAACCACTAGGCTCAACTGATTTTTAATTTTGAATATAGAGATCAAACAATAGTGTGTAGTAAAGAAAATGCTTAGTGACCACTAAGCTTGAATACTTACATAACATAAATCTCTAGGCTTATTGTTTATTGTTTATTGAGAAAGGAATAGATTAATAGCCTCTAGGCTAAACTGTTTCTTAATTATGAAAAATAGATATAAAAAAATTGTATTAAAGAAAATTCTTAGTGACCGCTAAGCTCGAATACTTACATAACATAGCACTTGAAAAATAGATCATATGAATGGATAAAATGCGGTCACTAGGCATTTTCCATAATATATTTCGATGATAAATATGTGAGAAATGGGCATTTTTATTATCTAAAGATATGGAGGTATTCTCATAGTGGGGAAGAAAAATGGTTATTAGAAATGTTTACAGGGTGTTCATACAACATCATAGTGTAGAGACATGTTGTCTTAAATAAAAATATTTGTGTAAGGGACATTTCATACTCTAAAATGTTATGGATGGTTTTCCCAAGTCGGTAAAAAAATATGATTATTAACAGAATTTTCAGGGTGCTCATACAACATCATGATGTGGAGATATGTCATATTAAATGGTGCTTAGGAAAGTGGGATTTGGTATAATAGTATTGTATCATATCAACCGGAATTAGAGATCAATTATGGTATTGTGTTTGTTAACACTCTTTTCTTAGCTTATAGACCACTAGGGTAAGACCTATGCATCTAATATTTGTAATACACATTAGTTTGAATTAAAGAAAATGCTGCCAATGGGGTTTGGGTGGATCGGTTAAGATGGACGGTTGTGTTTGGATCCACCTAGGTTCAAATCTTGCTAGGTGCAATCCCTTCGGGGTGGTTATTAGTGGTGGCGGTTATTGCATCACCAAAGTGGTTATGGTACTGGTGTTTATTCTCAATGGTGGCAGAATTTGCATCGTTGGCATTGGTGTTCGTGGTGGCTAGTGGCTCTAAAAACGGTGGTGGCAGAAATTGCATCATCGGTGTAGGCTCACTTGTCGCGGTTTGGGTTTGTCGATTGTAATATCTTGTCTCAGGACATTGGCTGTAATGGGTGTGGTCTGAAACCCTCCGGTTAATAGCTCGGTCAAAAGAGTTTATCTATAAAATAAATCAAATAAATAAAATGCTTATCAACCACTAATCTAGATTAATTATTAAAAGTAATGGCTTAGTGGTCACTAGAATAAACAATTTTTATGTTCTAAATGAAAAAAATAACTATCAAATACATGAAATCCATATTATATTAATCTCTCTACATGTTTCTTAATTTTAACTTTGACGAAAGAATCTTATCTTGGGTGTGCCAACACTGAATTCCGAAAAATTTATAGATGAAGCATGTGCATCTATTCCCGAACCACCACGTACGAAGGAAATCAATTGAGTCTTTCAATTCCGTGTCGACATACATTTGATATCATCTTCGTATCCACAAATGTGGGGGATGTACAAAAAAACTCAAGATGCCAATGGTGTTCACCATCTTTTCCCACAAATAACAAGAATAATGAGGGGCAATTCTCCTTTAAATTTTCATATTGGAAAATTCTAGAGAAGAAAATTTGTTGGAAATGGGTAAAATTTTCCAATCTTTCCTTTCGGAAACCATACATAGTTTTAGATCTCTATCTTACTTGTAAATATGTGGTTTTGCTTTGTAGATGCCATTATTAGGCTTTTGGAGCTTCTAAGGAGCTTGAAAATTCCCCATGTGCATCGGTGGTTTAGGGAAAGTATCCATTAAATTTTCCTTTTGGAAGATTCTGGAGAAGAAATTCTATTGGTAATGGGTAAACTCTTACATTTTTTCCTTTTGGTGGCCATAAAATGTTTTAGAACTCTAATTAGCTTGCAAATTTGTGATTTTTATTTGTAGATGGAATTATTAGGCTTATGGAGCTTCCAAGAGATTGACACTTTACGGTAATGCTCAGTGTGGACCTAAATTGCTTGACATTGTGTTTTTAAGCTCATGGTTTAGATTAGTTAACTTGGACATTGTTTGTTGTTTTCAATCATACAACAGCTTATGCTTATGCAAGTCACAATGTGAGTTCGGTTGTTATTTTATTTTTTTGTTATACTTCTAATAGGTTGTTAAGAATTGTGTTTGGAGTGAAATTTATTGTCTAGATGACAGTGTGAAAGACTTCCAATTGTTTTGTTGATCTATGGCCTGGTATGAAATCCCAGGGACCTCTCCGATATTAAAATGTTTAGACCAATTCTCGGGATTTGTTAGGGGCTTTGAAACATATTTTGAAATTGAAATTCATTTCCTTATATAGGATTTTATAGATCATAAAAAGAAGTCTAGATTCTATGAATGAACATTATATTGACTTGATGATTCATCTCAATTATAAATTCAAGGAATTTGAACGGAAATAGACTAAATGGGTTTCTACCATAGGAGTTTGGAAATCTAAGGAGTATAGTGGATATGTAAGTTCTTCATACTGAAAATATGATTATTTAACTCCAAAGGTCATGTTTTTGGATCTATATGCTATGTATTTTCATTTCAAGGGAAATTGTAACTTAGTGTGCTTGTTTTCAATGTAGAGATCTTTGTGTCAATTGATTAACAAGTCCTATTCCTCAAGATCTTGGGAAGTTATAAAACTTCGTATCATTGTATGCTCATTTCATTTATACCTTAAATGTAAATTTTGGGAAGGATTTTGTTGATGTTCAAATAATATTGGAAATGAATCATATGCAGGATACTTGAAAAATAACAATTTATCAGGGGAAGTGCCATTACAGTTAGTCAACTGTTTCAGCCATGATACATTGTGAGGATTCCTTTTTCCACATGTTTCTTTGTGAATTTTTGAAATATATTATTTGAAAATTTAATTCTCTTCCCTATTAATAAAAGATATTGTAAATGGATCTATTTCTTAAATAGAAACCTCTCCTAAAAAAATTGTTTGGGGAAATTCCTATCATTAAAAACTTTTCAAGTTTTCCTCCAGACAGGTGTAAATATAAGCACAAATTTCTGTGTGGACCAATTCCATTTTATTTCTTATGGTTTTGGATATTAGCAATTAATCGATGCAAGAAATAGCAGAGCTATATTTTAAATAGATCATGATCTAGAGACTTTCTTCTATTGTTATAAAAATCTTGGCAAACTTGGATATGTATGATGTTGTGTAATAAAATTGTGGGCAATGTAATGAATACCATCCATCTCAAAACCAAATTTTTTTGTATCTGTTTGGGTTAAATACTAATATTATGCATAATTATGTCTTTTACCATTCAAATCATCCAAACACATTTTTAAAAGGTTTTGCAAATAAAATTGAACCAGTGTTAAAATTAACATGGCTAGACATGATTTTGTATTGTATAGATTATCAGACAACAAATCAAAAAGCAATATCTTATTATAATTTCTTTATTGAAACATCTATTTGTTACATTTAGGTTCTCCAAGGTTGGTCATACTACACATGAACATGGCTCTTCACATGTATGATGACATAATGAAAATCATAGAAAATCTAAATGAGAAATATGTAATTGGCTATGGTGCTACAAACATTGTTTATAAATGTAATCTAAATAATTCTAAGCCAATTGTTATAAAGAGAATAATAGTTGCTACCCAAAAATATTTCTTGAATTTAAAGAGGTGGTATTAAATTAGATACATGTCAAGATGAAAAATAATAGGGTTGAGAATGAGAAGTTGATAATGGAGGTTGAGTATAAAAGACGTTTGATTAAATCCATAAAGGATGTGCGTAGGGAAATACTTAAAAGATCTTCCCTTGGGTCATGCGTAGGATGAATGTGCTAGATGATGTGCCTTGAATATTAATTTAATGGTCAACGAACTCAAGGGAAAATAGATGTTTTGACCCCATGTAAGTTCTTGCTATTGTAGACATCATACTTGGTGAAAACGGAAAAGGAGCTGGAAGGTCGGAAGGACTTAGAAAATAGTTTGGATAAGGAATTTCTAGAACTCCTTTCACCCAAGAAGGCTTGAGTGTTAATGCTCATGGAGATTAGATATCCCGATTCTTTTATTTATTGGGGTGCAAATCCATATTCTTATTCAGATTCTTTTTCATTCTTTCTTTTAAGGACACTCTTTTGATACAATAATTTTTAGGATGAACAATATCCCTAGTGTGGAGTAATGTTGGTCTAGAGAAATGACTACGTATTATTCATATTTTATGGATAAGGACACATGTAGAGGACAAATAGATGCACACAAGGTTGAAGGACCATGAGAACATGCACAAAGGAAGAAAGGTAAAACTAGGTGGTGTGTAGGGATGTGCACAAAAATAAGGACATGTTAGCATGTAAGGTTGCATACATACATGAAAAGATTGGGAATTATCCATTTTGGGGCATTGACTAAGAATAGAGAAGAATAGAGTAACATAAGGCACACACAAAGGTGTAATTGGGAAAAAAACATGCAACTAAGGATAGAAATGACATATGGAAGAAAGATAAAAATCAGAGTTAAAACAAGAGTAAAGTAAGTTGTTTATAGCTTGAACTATTGTAAAGAAGAATTAAAAAACATGCAAGATATTATTAGAACATTCCTACTATTATTAGTTACATGGAAACAGTGAAGGGCAACCCCCACCCTATAAATATAAGTGATATATCATGTTAATAGGTGGTGAGAGAGCTAGTGCATACAAAGTTTTGAGTGTTACTTAGTATGTAAGTGTGCATGTCCAACACATTGACGAAATCGTTTGTAATGTATTCAACTTATATGTTATGTGATTAAATATGTTTGTAACAGAAAAATGTGTATGAGTTGTTAAGATCATTATGTCTAAAAATGGGTAAATTGGTATTTAGATCATGATAGTTAATGTATATGAATGATTTCCTTATTACATGTGTTTTTAATTGTCATGCTTTGATGTATTTTTTGAATGAATGGTTATTAAACATGTATGCTAACATCTTGCTAAGAAATCAAAGGAGGGACCTAAAGCAACTCGCATGTGCTTTGGGTGAGCTTCCATACTTTTCTAGATGAAGTGTCAGCATGCATAGTTGTATTGGTAAATAAAATACTACAACTAGGCTCATTCTCTTGTGATTTTTGGAGGTTTTACCTTTGTTGGTTTGGAGCTCATTAGAGCTTATTTTGGAGTTGCATTTTTCAGATTTTGATTTAAATGATTTTTACATTTTGGACAAAATTGGACATGTTGTCTCCACTTCATGTACAGGGATTTTATAATTAAATTATTAATATAATTTCCTTCTTGTTTAATCTATGTCAAATGTAATGAATTATTCCAAGGAAAGGATTGTTTTAATAATTATTTGCTGTTGGAAATTCTTACTTAAGGATTGGTAGTTATTGTTGTAAAATTTCATCTCGTTGCATGTTGTAAATTAGAATATTTAATCTTAGTTTAATAAGTATGATTATAGTATAAACACACACTCCTCCCTCTTCAAACATCTCAATGAAAGTGAAAGAAAGTGGTTATTTGGGGTAAAATATTTTTGGAATGAGTTATGGAAAAAATTCAAATCCTGAAATTGTTGTGTTTAAATCCTCCTTCATGGAACCATGCCATGGTTGGATGTTATTGTAAAGTCTCGTAATAGTTTCTTTTACTTATATAAAGTCTAGAGATTGCAAGTATGTAGCTTCCTTTTTATCTAAATCTTGTACTAGAAATCTGGTTGAATTTTAACCACTTTTTACACTTAGTCAAATATCATTACAAAAATTATATATTAAGAATTGTTGTGAAATAAATTTTGTATCGGAAAATTGTTCCCTCGTTATTGATTTCTGCCCACATATTTAGATGGATATATATGTAAAAATATGCACACACACACACACACAAATGTGTGTGTGTGTGTGTGTGTGTGTGTGTGTGTGTGTGTGTGTGTGTGTGTGTGTGTGTGTGTGTGTGTGTGTGTGTGTGTGTCACACACACACATATATTGTGGGGAGATTGGGATGGATATCCTAGTTGTCCCCCACACTTTTTTTAAAAATATAGGTTGTGGCACATGACATAGTCCCCACACCTTCCAGTGTCGGGGCCTAATGCTATCTACAAACTTCTCAATATGTAGTCACCCTTTTAATAATCTCCAACATTGCTTTATTCACAATTATATACACACAAACATATAAATATTTATATTTACATATAAATCAAATTATATATACATATTTTAATAAAATGATTACTCTTATACTTGGTTAGAAATATGATCCCATATATAAAAATAATAACAAATTAAACAAATAAACTTGCAGATCCTTGAGTTCGGACCCGGAAGATTGAAAGATAACCATAGTTTTGAAACCTTGGTAAATCGAAAAATTATGTGCAAACCAGATCTGAATCTACAACTATCAATGGAGTGGATAATACTCCCTTAAATATCTTTCTTCTTGAGCTCTCCATGAGCTATTTTTTCTTTCAAACAAAAGAAAAATGAATACACAATTAAACTAGGGCATCTGGATGAATGAGTCAAGTAGAAAAGAATATTAGATTTTAGGTATGAAATTACTTCTCATAAGATTTAATTTTAGGGTTTTAATCTCTTGGTGGATATCTATCAAATCCTAGGGATCCAATTTAATTGAAAATTGACTTTTCATATGGTTAAAAATTATAATGGGGTTTAGTTAAATGTATTATTTTGGGAAAATACTTTGGTTATAGGGTTAAACTTTAATAAAGGAATGTATTATTTAATTAAATCTAATATTATAATTTGCATAATGAATTAGGAAAGTATGGGTCTATTTAGGGAACACAATGGGACCCATGCTTGTAATAATTATTTTTCCATTCTGCAGACCTTAAGATCATTCTCGCAAATGAGTATTGACCTCGTCATGATTTTAATTTAAGATTGTAATTAATTTTCTAGTGCGATAAGTTTTATCGCTAATTGATTACCCCGACCTTACAATTGTCCCACTTTATTTATCATCAACATTTATAAATATATTCATAATTTGTATAGCTTGTGGAAGTAGAATTACACTAACACTTTGTCCCATAAGTTTGAAAATGTGACATTGTAATAATGACACGAAAATTGATATATATTTCTCCTTATTGTTCACGATTACAGCTTGGTGTTGCTTTGTCGTATGTTACAACTTAGTCATGTTACCGTCATAGTGAGTAATCTTAATTGTTATGTAATTATTTAAATTTAAAAAAATTTACACTCGCCACTTGTAGACACCTTAAATTTACATACTTATTCCCAAGATTACTATCCCAGTTCATATCTTAGCTCATATCCTCATTATGATTAATTAATCTAGTTAATTAATCATGTACATCTAACCCTTTGGATTAATTAAATTATTCCATAACACCCTTTAGATAAGTTAATTATCATTTGTTAAACAAATGATTAATTAATTATATTGCATATTTTAGCTAATAATATTAGTTTTTTAATTAGGAAAATCCACCTATTTTTCGAGTCAACTACCACTTCATTGTCTTAGTAAAATCAACTTGAATTCCACTTACTCACCAGTCAACTACACTTGAACTAGAATTCCTATTAAACTTGAACTCCACTTCTAGATTCGTGTGGGGAAATTACATCATCTGCAATTCAATTTCAAGATGTAAACTTTTGCGATTCTAAATGTCTATATCCCATTGAAATATGGAACTCCCGCACTCAATCTACTTCCTATTCTTGGGTGATTACAATTATGAGCTGAAGCTTAGTCAATCTTACATCCATCTTTAATGGTCCTACCCTCAACTATAAAATTAGGCCATTTTGTTCAAAACTCATCCTTATAAATCCATGATAAAATAAAGAAAAGCTTTGCTTATTTGTTGTTGAATCATTGTGAAATATTCTCATAGAATTACATTCATCCACCTTGGAGAGGCTAATCAAGAGTATCCATAATCAATGAATTATAATATTCCACAAGAAAAAAATATTCTACAATATTACTCGAGGTTTGCAATATTAGTATGAAGAAGGTGCATTGTTATGTTTATTCATTTATCTTCATTTATCTGGTAATTTCCCTTGCATACATATTGGCACGTCCAAAGAGGAAACGAACCCATGTTTCTCAAATTTTTCTTCACATTTCACCAATCTTTTAATTTGTGTGATTAACATTTTTTTAGTGTGTTTTTTGTTTGTTGTGTTGTTCTATTTATAAGATGCATTCTGGAGGTTTTTCTTAGTAGAAATTCATATTTGAAATCTCAAAAATAAAATAACATCTTGTTGATATTACTAGTTTTTATAGTTATATGCTGATTGTAGGTGTTTATTGTAGTTAATGAGTGCAAAAAATAAGAAAAATTAGTTTCAGCATCACAAGACATATTTTTTTGCAATTAGGGGTTTCCTTCTAGCTTTGGAAAGAAAGTTAGTTTTGTTTATATTTTTCAATTCTGCCATATTTACGATAGATTTTTGTTTCATAATCTATTTTTTAAATTTATGTTTCTTTGTTTTGATCTTCCGAAATCCTCCAATATCCTACAAAAAAAAATAGATTCTAAAAATAAAAAATAAAAAGAAAACAGAAAAAATCCATGCAAATATTCTCACCACTCCTTGGCTAACTCTCCCCTCCTATCTACCAAGCTCGGTGAGCTACCTCACCAAGCTATCCCTCCTACCCACCCAAGCTAAAATTTTCCTCCCCGACCTAGGATCTACTCCCCTACACTCTATATGGTACCTCGGTCGTGACTTGACACCCTTCTCGCTCACCTCGACTCCCCCAACCCCAATCTCTCCAAACCCTACTCCTACTCTCCGAGTGAACCATAGAATACCTAACCCCATGAGTTAACCTACTAACCTCATAGATTTCCTATACATTCTCCTTAGCATCCCTATCTACACAAACCTCGACTCACTAAGAAATCTCAACACTACCCTCCTCGCGACCACCGAATCCTCTGTCTCACCCATCCTTCTCCATCGCCTCAATCGTGACATGGCCTAACTCCAAACCTAGCAACCTAAACTAACCCCCTCATGCTCACCCTAAATTAGTTGAGATGAGTCCCAAATGCCCCTTGGACCTCCCTATAAGATCCTCTCTCCCCCGATCAAAAGCGTGGTGATCCAACCCTATGCATTTCCTACACAAATTTTCCCGTGCTCGGCGAGCCTACCCCATGCTCACCCTTGGCCTAGACCCCGGATCACCGACCTCCCTATTGAGCCCCTTGAACACCCCACCGTGCTTAGATCCATAACCAATTTCCCTCACCGATCATCTTTTCTTGTCATACACAGACCTTGACCTTGACCTTGAGCACCCCATCCACCATCTCTTTGCCGAACCCTACACAAAATAAAAACACCAACCAACACACAAAAACAAACCCTAGCATAATGAATTCATTTTTTTAGGATTTTATTTTAACCTATAGTCCACACATGTACTTAGGAATTATTTAATTGTGTTTATTCTCAACTTAGGTTTTCACTTTGACTATGCTCTTTTATTATTAATTCTTATAAATTAATTTCTTTAAGCTTATTTTTCATTGAGATTAGTTTATAATTAATTAGTTTAATTATCTCCTCTAATTTAACTTAGGTCTTTTTGAAATCAATTATGACCTTTTTCGTTAGTTTTTGTCACTTTCCTTAAAAGGACTAATTATGAAAATTGTTTTTGTGGGGTTATTGGAATTTTTCGTCCAATCTTTGTCACTTTGTTGGCATTTTTGTACACATTTCATCATTTTTGCATAGTCACTAATGCTGTTTGACAACTTTTTCTTAAGTTTGTATTGTCATTTTTAGTTTTTTTGAGGCTAATCATGAAACAATCACACATTTGCTCTTTCCTCATGCTTTCTAAGTGCTCTTAAAAATAAAAACATGATCGTTTGTTATTTTGTTTTGGAAATTAACCTTTTTCCCTGTTAATCAAATATATCTCACATGTATGATATTTCCTCGCACTTTATAAGTGATCTTGGTAATCTAAAATGCGGGTTCGATTCTTTTCATCTTGTCCTCTCTACCTCAAGAAAATGTGCTAATCCTTATTTGCAGCACCAACTCCACAGAGACTATTTTCAAAATACTAACTCGCATGTTGCCTTGATCATGAGCTAAGAAAACTACTAAGTCTTTGTGTGCATGGAATCTCTTTAACCAAGATAAAATGAACAATTCACACCATATTTACAGTGCGGTTGATGAGAATATTTACCAACTACTCTATGTATGGTAAATGCTTTGGCTTAAGCCATAAAAATAATTTGAGGAGTACCACAAGAACCCTGAATTAGTCATCATATTGAGGGAACTTGTTGATGTAACGGGTACCTTTATCCTACTTGACTAGTACACTTGTGAGATTAGAGTCATAGATATGCTTAGTGGTGACCCCAACACAATTCATTTTGAACCGATCTTTTCTCATTGTCTTAAAAGGGTTAAAGTAATGTTGACAACTAGCAATAACACCATGCTCACTTAGGTATAATACTAAAACCTAGTTGAGATAACCACCTAGGAAGCAACACACTATCTAAGCACATCTAAGGTAGAGGCCAAAACATATGTAAATAAAACTTTTGTTTTCACTTTATATTTTCTCTTTTCATTTTTATGAATTATGTCCCACACTCGTATATTACGTTCTCACTCTCACATCTTCACAACATTACCAAATACTAATTATTTGGGTTCATTCTCACATTTTTGCTTCATCCCCAAATACTCCTTATTTGGGTTCATTTTCTCATCTCTTTCATGTTTTCAAATACTCCTTATTTGGATCCAATTTTGTCTCATTTTCACCTCTTTACAAATGAGTCTAAGTCTTGAGTTATGGACATTCATATCCACACTTGAGCACTATCATCCTTCTTCATCTAAGTCTTGACATTGTGATACTCACTTTATCACACTCAAGCACCATCGTGATCACCTTGATATTTCATCTTCATAAGTCTTAAGTTTAACATTACATTTTTGAGCTTTAAGAATTTACACCATCTCACGTCATCTTGTTGAACATTCAATTTGTTCACTTGTCAACATCTTAACAATATTTTCACTCCTCTCTTTTAAATAATTCACTTTTCTCTAATTTGAGATCCTTAATCAATCACTTTCCCATCATCTCTCACATTCACTTTGTCAAGATTTGAGATTTTCATCCTCATCTTTTCACCTCTATATTTTGACATTCACATTGTTGTCATTTGAGTGTTATACTTCCTTTGTGTAATTATCCTCTCTTAACATTCATCTTGTTAAAGAGTCGGGCACTTTCATCATATCTCCAAGTCTCCTCTCTTAACACCCATCTTGTTAAGAGTCGATCCCCTTTGCCATCTTTACATTTAACACTCCTTTTATTAAGTGTTGAAATTTTTCATTGTGATTTTAAGTCTCCTCTTGTAACACTCATTTTTCACAAGTTGAGCAACCTAACTTCTTTCACCCGCTTTCATTTCCCTCTTTACATTCTCTTTGTAAAGGGTCATGAAATATTTCAAAACCGTTTCATCTTTATTAATAGTCATTTTAATAAGATCCGTATAAACTAAAATTTCAATCCCCTCTTCTGCCTTAGTAATACTCATTTTTTTAAGTGTTGCAAAGTATTCCCTATTGTTTCTCTTAACACTCATCCTGTTAAGAGTTAACATTTCAGAAAAATTGGTCTCTCTTCATACTCCTTTTGTTAAGAGTTGATCACATAATATTTGTTAGAATCTGGTCATTGTAATGGATGTTTTCATTGATGTCAAGTGGCATTGATGGAAAAATGGTGTGAATGGAGCAATTGAAGGCTGATTAGTAGTGCCAACTCATAGTGTGGCTCCAAGTGGTGTGCATGATTTAACAATAGGTAATATGGTTAGTTGAGGTCTAACATGGTCAAAGATGATGAATGTGATAGAAAGGTGCTTAAGTGATTTACAAAATGTATTGAGCATTCAAAATGGTTGCAGGATGATTCGGGGTCACTACATTAGGGAGAGTGAGATAGGGGCTCAATTGAGTTCATGGGATGTATTAAAAAGGTTAATAATCTTGTTTTCAATGTTTTAGAGGGCTAAAAATCAAATTCATATGTTCTAAGTGTTCCCAAAGTATGGTTGGAGAAAAGAATAATTTTGGGTACTTAGAAAAATTTGTAAAAATTGGGGTATTTTGTGTTCTAGTGTAATGCGGATATCTAGGGTGTAGATGTAATAAGCTCTCATGGAACAATAGTTCCTCACATGGGTGTAAATACTAAAAGATAAAGGTTCCTTTGTAATGTGGGTTGGATGGTTAAATCAAGCACTTAGGCCCCCAAAGGAAATTTGTCTTAGTGATAAAGTTCTCTCCAAAAGCTCATTCGGTCCAAAAAATAAAAATGCAATGTATTGTGGGTTGGGAGACCATTTTTGGCATAAAGGTTTTAGTTAGAATGGGTTCCACATGAGTTAAGGTTCTTCCTAGGTCTAGTCAACCCACAAGTCAAAGGGAACAATATGTTGTGGACGAAGAGAGGGTTTTGGGCATAGGAGACCCCAAAGGAATGAGTTCTGATGGGACTCGGTTCTCCGCACAAGATTTTAATCCACAAAAAGGATGAGATAAAGGGTGTGGAATGTTGAGGATTCATAGGAACAATTTATGGTTGGAACAAGTTCTTAGCTAACACGAGTTCCTCGAAAAAACCTATTGACCTGAAATACAAAGGGAGAAGGAGAGAGAGTTAAGTGTAGATGAAATGTGGTGAGGGAGAACTCGTGGCCATGTGACATAATTTCCCAATGTTCCTCAATAGTTCTCTTTATCCGATTTGCAAGGTAGATAGATTGTAATGATGTAATGAATTTGAATAAATTATAAGGTACGAATATTAATGTGATTGGTAAAAAAATTAATTCTTGTTCCTCATGTGCTTCCTATATCCATATGGTGATAAATTGCACTATAATAACCTATTTTTCATGATTTTAGACTTATTAGAATTGTGAGATCAAGATACACATCATGAAAGAAAAAAATCAATGTTTTAAATAAAAAGGATTGGAGAAAATATAAAGATGTAAAGTGTCCCTAAATAAAGACAAGAAAAATATAGAACATGTTTATTTAAACAAGAATTCATGAGTTTCATTATAGTGTTGATCAATTGAGTAGGATAGTGTGAACTGGAGGTGATTGTGAGATCCAAAGACCAGATTTGATCATCATGAAGACTTGCTGATTGCTATTAAATACTAGAATTCCATATTCGAATAAGATGAATGCGTGAAGACCGAGATAGAGTTAGAACATCTATGTATGAAGGTTGTGTGTTGACAATGAGAGAAAAGTGATCATAATTTATTGATAGAGAATTATTTTTCTATATGATCAAAATATTTTTAATATCTATCTCGAGTGGGTACTTATATTTTATGGGGTGGGTGCTCCTTCAAGTTGTAGCTTGATAAATTTGTTGAGTAGGTGTTTATATTTCTTCAAGTGGGTGCTTGAAGAATCAAGTGGTTGCTTCAGTTGTTGAGTGGGTGCTCAACAAAACCAAATCATTGTAAGATTTAGAATTGGTGTTCCTAATAAAAGCCTTGGTTTCAAAATGGGTTTTTCTTATGTCATGGGTTTCCCACAGTAAATTTTTATTTAGTGTCATTATCTTCTTACATATGGTTATTTAAATGTTCATGATACACAAATGTTATTAATTAAGGAATTTTATATGTGAATGGATTAAATTTTTAATATGCACTCGATGCACCCCCTCGAGTTCTTGTGATCTCTAACAAATTGTATAAGGGTGAATTCCTTCTGGTGGAAGCTTAACATCTTCAAGGAGATCATCTCTTCATAAGCATGACATCAAATCAAACACAAGGTGGATTATCAATGTTTAGATCACCTCTCTACTGGAACTAATTATATATTATAGAAGATAAGGATGAAAAATTATGTTATATCACTTGGTCTTGACATGTGGGAGTGTGTTGAAAGTTTCTATGTACCTCTAGATACTCCAATTATTGTTGCAAATGACAAGGAAGCATATGAATGCAAATCAAGATCCACGAATTCTATCCTCTATGGAATGATTGAAAATGAATTTTTGAAAGTAATGCATTATACTATTGCCAAGGAAATTTTGACTAAGCTTAAGAATATTTATGAAGGAGATGACAAGGTCAAGTTAGCTAAATTACATACCTATAGATCTCAATTTGAGAGTCTAAATATGAAAGATGATGAGAGTATTACATCCTACATGTAGAGGGTAGATGAGGTGATCAATATGATTAGAGGCTTAGGTGAGATGCTAAAAGAACCTGTCATAGTCCGTAAAGTGATAACATCTCTTACTTCCAAGTATGATACAAAGGTCTAAGTTTTTGAGGAATCCAAAGACATGAAAAAATTAACATTGGATGAATTAAAGAGTATTTTGTCGGCGTATGAGATAAGGACAAATGGATCTAAATATACTAAGACAAGCTGCATTCAAAGCCAAGAAAGAGACACAATCCAAACAAGAGAAAGAAGAATCATATTTGAAGGATGAAGAAGATGATGAGAATATTTAAGTAATGTTTTTGAAGAAGGCTCAGGAAAATACAAAGGTAAGCTCCCATTTAAATGCTTTGATTGTGGACAAGTAGGTCATTTTTCTACAAAATGTCCAAACAAGAACAAGGAAACTCAGTCTGAAGAAAGCCACAAACATAACAAGCAAAATATGAACTTCAAGAAGAAATATGGAAAGAATAAGTTCTTTAAGAAAAAAGAAACTTCTACTCAAAGGAGAATTCAAGTGAATTTGATTCAAGCAACACAAAAACTCAAAATGAGGATGATGAAACTCATTCTGAATGCTTATTTATGGCCATGGATGTCTCTAAAGAATGTCGTACCAAAGGAAATAATAAATTTAACTATGAATACTCTGATTAAGGAGAAGAAAATGTGAACCTGGAAGATAAACTAGTATGTGCTCTTGAAGAATTAAAGTTGTGCATACGTAAGAACCAAAAGTTCAAATGCACTTTGAAAGATTACGAAGAAAAAAATCATTTTTTTGAGAAAAGTCAAAATATAAAGGAAGAGGAAGAAACTAATGAACTCAAATAAATTGAATCTTAGCTAGAGAATATCTCTATGTCTTACAAGGAAAAGGAGGATAAGTGTTTGAAATTGAAATCTGATTTAGAGTGTCTAAAGATTGGAATGGAACAAATGACTAACAAATTCAAGGTATATGAGAATATAGAGAAGAGCTTAAAAGTTGTGACTGAAATCTTGAGTGCTCAAATGGATACAAAAGATAAATATGGAATAGGATTCATGGAAGAAGGTAAAGAAGTTGAACCTAAAAAGGAGGACAAGACTACACCAACATCCAACACCTCTCATGCTACAAATAAATAAGTTACGGAAACTTCCAAGAGGAAGAATAATGCTCCCAGGATCATGTATGCTACTAAAGTAATTATATTATTTCTATGGTGATTACTTTTCATGTAACTTGTTTGGACACAAAGTTGCTAAATGTAGAAGATATGCTAGGGGTTATGGAAGAAACTATAGTTCACAAAACACTAGAATGAATCATAGTGTTTTTTTTCTACAAATTTCACAAGACTGGTCACATAGCCATGATGTGTAACCAAGAACCCCTAAAAAAGAAAAGAAGTATTTTGTGAAAGAATCCAACAAAGGGAAAGAATCAGGTATGATTGTACAAATTGATTTTCATCTACTAGATGAAGACAAGATCTAGTATCTAGATAGTGGTTGTTCTAGTCACATGAACAACGATAACAGAAAATTTATCTCATTATCAAACAATGCATTAGGATCTGTTAGGTTTGGTGACAATAATTCAATAAACATTGTTGGAAAATGAACTTGGATTCTAGTAAACATTCAAAGATCTAGTGGAGAATAAGAAAATAACCAAAATTGAGTGTACGAGATCATGTAGAAGTGGAGAATGTTTTTCCAATGAATTTGATGAATTTTGTGAAGAATATGAAATTAGAAGACAATTCTCATTAGCAGGACACCTCAAAAAAATGGGTTTATTGAAATAAATAACACAAGCTGTACAAGAAATGACCGAAACTATGATGAACGAATCTAAAATTTCAAATGGCTATTGGAGTGAAGTGGACGGTAAAATTATCTACATACTAAAAATAGCTCAATTAAGAGTGAAAAATGGCAAAAACCTTATGAAATTTGGAAGGATAGGATAGCTAATGTGAAACACATAGGATTCTTTGGAAGAAAGTGTTACATCAAGAGGGATGAAGAAAAATTTGGAAATTTTGAATCTAGGAGTGATGAAGGCATATTTTTGGGATACTCAGTAGTTAGGGAAACATATAGATGTTACAATAAAAGGATACAAAATATATTTGAGAGTTAAAATGTGAAGTTTGATGAGTATTATCTATCCAAATCCAACACTTAGCCCAAGGAAATTCATGAAGATCAAGAAGATGATGAATAAATGGGAAGCACACATAAAGGAGTGGCAAAGAGACAAGACACAAATACAACCTCAATACAAGTCAAGAGGGATCATCTAGTAAATCAGATCATTGGAAATAGAGGAAGTATTCTTACAAGAAGAAAGCTAAGAGATCAGAAAAACCATGAAAACATGGAACTCTTAGCTATGATAGAACCCAAGAATGTGGTAGAAGCTAGAAAGGACCAGCATTGGGTGGATGCCATGAATGAAGAACTTGATCAAATTGAAAAGAATGAAACTTGGGAGCTTGTACCAAGGCCTAAAGACAAGAATGTGATTGAAAAAATGGGTATTTAGAAATAAACTGAATGAGAAAGGTGAAATAACAAGAAAAATGCAAGACTGGTATGCAAAGGCTATGTAAAAATGGAAGGAATTGATTTTGATGAAACATTTACACCTTTGGAAAGGATGGAAGCAATCAGATTGTTCCTCACATATGCAACCTATAAGAAAATATAAGTTTTTCAAATGGATGTCAAGTTTGCTTTCCTAAATGGCCATCTAAGTGAAGAGGTATATATTGAGCAACTTGATGGATTTTCTCTAATTAATGACAAATATTATGTGTGTAGGTTGAAAAAGGATTTGTATGGACTCAAACAATCTCTTAGAGCTTGGTACAATAGGCTTGGACACATATCTCATTGAGCAAGGTTTCAGAAAAGGTGTAGCTGATAGTAATCTCTAAATCAAAGAAGAAGGAGATAATTTTCTCATTGTCATTATATATGTGGATGATATAATATTTGGAGGAGATCATGACAAGATGACTCATGAATTTTTTGATGTGATGAGAAAATATTTTGAGATGTCTATGCTTGGGGATCTTTCATTCTTCTTGGGACTACAAATCAATTTGTCAGACCAAGGTATCTTCATATCCCAAACCAAATATATCAAAGAAATGCTCAAAAGTTTTAGGATGGAAGAATGCAGACCAATAGGAACACCAATGGAAGTGGGTTGCAAGATGAAAAAATAGGATAACTCACCAAAGGTAGACAAAACTTTGTATAGGTCTATGATAGGAAGTCTTCTCTACTCCACTACATCAAGACCAAATATCATGCAAGATGTAGGCCTTGTTGGGATATTTCAAGAAGATCCAAGAGAAACACACTTCAAGGAAGTATATTGAGATATCTCATGGGAACAATTGAATATGGTCTTTGGTACTGAAAAGAAATTATTTCAACATGAAAGCATATACCGATGCTTTGATTAGGAAGGATCCAAATGATAGAAAGAGTAAAAGTGGTGGTGTGTTATTTTTTTTTCAATTTTCTTGTATCTTGGTTGAGTAAGAAAAAAACTTTAGTAGAAATTTTAGATTGTGAGGAAGAGTATATATAAGCTACCATGTGTTACACTCAAGTTATTTGGATGAGACAAAAATTGGAGGACTATAAGGTAAAATTTGATGGCCGAACTACTTTGTTTTATGGCACAATGACAAATGATATCAGTGTTTCCAAGAACCTTGTGTTCCACTCAAAGAACAAGCACATTCCAATAATATTTCACTCTTTGAGGGAACAAGTAAATTAAAATAAAATCAATCTGCAATATGTCAACGAGAAAATAAGATATTGCTAATATAATGAAAAAACCATTGCGAATCAACATTTGAGCATATAAGGAATGAGTTGGGGTCATTCCTAGTCCTACCAGTAACTAGGAGGATTAAAATAGGTTAAGGGATCATATATATGTAAAATAATCTCCTAATCAATTTACCAAATTCTTCATGTGAGGAAGAGCTAGTCTATTAAATTTTGACACAACTCTTGTTTGATATGCGATATTATATCACGAAAGTGTTGATACTATCTTAGAAGAGAAAAGAGATGGATGAAAAGATCAAATACCACCGTTATCATATTAGGGGGATCTTATGGAAAATGATCTGTAAAATATCTACTTTGGATTCATTCATAGATTTGCAATCAAATGATGTTGTTCTACTTTCGATTTAGAAAATGACAGATATAACTAGTGAATGAATTTGCTTATGCTTATAATCAACAATTACAGGAAACGAAAGAATGTAATCTCATGAACACCAAAATGTTTTATCCTAGAAACCTCTAGGGGACAAAAAACCATCGGGAAGGGAAAAACACTCTTTCTTCCCACTTTTTATTGTCGGGAAGGGAAAATTTCATCCTGGAAAGGTCTCCTTCCCTCACAAGTGGAAAGATTCAACTCCTTATGAGCTCTCTTCAAGGTGTCCCCATTTACATTATGTCTCTCTTTAAACTCCCAGCCAAAATAATTGATGCTCGGAAAAAATTCAAAAGAGATTTCTCTAGGCTGGGGCCTCGGAAAAGTTTAAATTCCCTCTGGTGGCCTGGGAGAAGGTCACTAGGCCAAAGATGTGTGGCGGTCTAGGTTTGAAAAGTATACCTATCATGAACAAAGATTTGGTTGCTAAAGCTGGCTAGAGAATTGCTAGAGAGGAAGGACTATGGATTGATATAATAAAAAAGAAATACCTGTGGAATTTAGGCAGAATTGACTCGTTCTTCTTTCATGAAAATCTCCCTAGAGGATCCTTCTTCTGGAATTATCTGTTGGAATTGAAATATATCCTCTCAAAGGGATCCTTATGGGAGATTGGAAAGGGGAACATGATCATATTTTGGTGGGATAGTTGGATTGAAGATTCCCCTTTAGTAGATCAGGATATATGGAAGGAGGTTGCTCAATTCTATGAGGAGAATGGTAAAATCTGGATAAGATATTTCTGGAGTTATGATGATAAGGTCCAATGGGAAACCATAGCCCCTCCTCCTGATTATGATGGTGATATCAAACCTTTTCAAGATCTCAATAAGAAACTCAGGGAATTCCACATCCCCATCTTCCAAACTAAGGAGGATTCCATCATTTGGAAAGAGGAAGACTCTGGAAACTATTATGTTAAATCTGCCTATAGCTTACACTTCAAGAAATATTTTCAAAAAGAGTATTGGGGTAAGTTATGGATCAAGGACTTGATCCCTAAGATCAATATTTTTTATTGGTTGGTTATTCAAAATAGAATCCTGTCGGTTGAAAATATTATAAAAAGAGGAATGCAGATCCCAAATAGGTGCTCTCTTTGTCGAGAGAGGGGAAGAGAATGTGAATCATATTTTTTTACATTTCCCTTTCTCTAAAGGTGTCTTCTCGCTGATTTGGAACTTTTCAACATGCAATGGATTATGCCTTCGAATATGGAGGATTGTTGTACTCAATGGGAGAGCCCTTTTAGGTTCCCTTATCTGGCCTGGGCCTGGAAGATTACTCTACCTCATCTCTTATGGGGTTTGTGGAAAATAAGGAATGATAGTGTTTTTAGAGATTAGAAACCTCTGATTGTGGTGGCTAAAAGGAAAATCCTAGCTGCCATAAAGGAAAATCTCAAACTGTTTAAAGGTAAAACAAAAAATCCTTGCCCGAAATGGGAGCAGGAAGTGTTGGATAAGTTCGCCTATAGTCCGGTCAAGATTAAAATCCAGTAAGAATGTTTACTGGATTAGACCTATGGGAAATATGATCAAGATAAATTTTGATGGGGCTTCAAAGGGGAATCTGGTCAAGCTAGGGGAGGGGGTATCTTAAGGAATAGTGAGGGTGATTGGTTGTTCATCTATGTGGGTCCCTTGGGAAAGCAGACTAATAACATGGCTGAAGCTAGAGCCCTCCTATGGGGTATTTTGGTTGCTAAGGAAAAATGCCTTAAGGAAATCCAGATTGAAGGTGATTCCTTAATTATTATAAATTCTCTCCTCAATAGGAGTAAGATCAATTGGTCATTAAAAACATCATTCAAGATATCAAGGAATTGCTAAAGTATTTTGATAAGATATCTATCAATCATACCTTGAGGTAGGGAAATAAATGTGTGGAAAAGATGGCCAATGTGGGAGTCCTTAGTAATGAGTACAAAATTTGGTGCAAAGGAGAGAGATTACCCTCTAATATTAATGATGAAATCATTAAGGATAGAAGGCGCTAGGATAAATGATGCCGACACGAGCGGAGGAAAGTATTCTAGGTACCATGCTAGCTTTTACAAAAATCATTGTTTCTATTCGATCTTTGATAGGAAAATAACTTGTTGGTTGTGGAAAGATTTTGCTAGGATGACAACTTTGGAAACGTGCAGATGGGTGGAGACAGGATTCAAGTGGAACCCGCCAGTCAGAACATGGAGGAGAGTAACCAGGATCTTTGGAACAAGCTTAAAGTTGGAGGATTTAGCAATTATATTGCTAAATTACATGGTCATGACCCATCTCTATCAAAGGACTTTGGAAAATCTTGGAAAGAGGGGGTTTTTACTATCTCGTGGTGTGGAGGTTGAGGTCTCGGAGTCTAATATTGCCAGGGTGACTGATATGAAGATGGAAGGGTTAAAGATCTACAAGGATAGAACCCGTAGAGACCTTGAGATTGATCAATTTTTCATTGGCAAGGAGAAATGTTACTTCTTCATGGATGGCATTGCACATTTGTGCATTCCTGGGGTCTAGAAGGATGTTTTCCTTCAAGTTATGAAATATATTACGTTGGAGGGTAAGTATAGAAAAATCTATACCCATCACATGACCTTCCTCAACATGTTCTATCACAAGTTTATGGTTAGTATTCCCTTTTTTCTGCCACCTCTCTTTCAAATTCACTGATGGCTTTCCAGAATGAGAAAGCTGAGCTGCCCCTCCATGAGGGCCTGATTCTTCTTCTAGTTGAGAATGGAAAGCTAGTTCTGGATTATCCTTTGACAACAATCCTGGAGGAGCAAGCCGAGGAAGATGATATTACTCTTCAGAGTGTATAACTAAAATGAAATCGGGTAAGGGTATCCTCTGGGGAATGAGAAATATAAAGACAAAAATGAGGGTGGTGTTGGGGAAGCTAGTGCTTCGAGGAAGAATGAATGTGTGGGAGACCCCAATGTATTTGAAGAATGGAGTAGGAAGATGTTGTATTTAGAAGGGGTCCTAAAAGCCATGGAGGACATGAACGAGGGGAAAAGGGAGTCCATTCTAGAACATCATCAACATTTCAAAGAAGATGGTCACGGATCAGGTCTAGATAAAACACAGAATGAAGAAGTTAGAGATTCAGGTTAAAGTTATGCTTGACAGAGTGGAGGGGATTGAAGGGGAAAATAAAAGGAGGAGATTCAACCTTCACATAAGTAGCTCGGAGGAGGAGTAGGTGATGGATGGTTCTAGAGTCCAGGATGGCTGCTGTTGGCTTGGGGCCTCTGGTGGTTTTGTTTGTTGTAGAGGTTTTTGTTCTTTGAATTGTGTGCGAGACTATTAGTGAACTATGGTGTCCTATTGTTTTTTGGTCTTTTTGTCCTCTCTAGGGTCCAGATCCTGTAATGTAAGAGTTAAGCATATTTAACTCATTTTTCTGGGACCCCTTTTTGGTTTTTTTCCTATTTTGTTTCCAGTTGTGTTCCTCTCTTTTGTTCTAGCCCCGGGAGTCAATCCCTATTTTTGCCTAATCTAATAAAAAATTGTCCAATTCAAATAATAAGTACATAGTTTACTGATAAGTATGAAAGAGAAGTATATTATATCTCACACTTCCTCCCAATTACTTCCTTGCTTTTCCTTCAAAATCCTTTCTTCTACAAAGACAATTCCAACACTAAGAATTCCTTGTTCACTTGCTTTCATGCTTCAATGATAATTTTTTTTTCCTTACATGTATTTATATCCTCTCTCATGTCCTCCTGTACCTTTGGAGGATAGGAAAGGTCATGGAGGAAAAGATACATAAATAACCTTTCCAATTCTAGGACTATTCATTTCAAATTTTATTTTCTATATGATAGTGACAGGACTACCACCCAATGTAGACCAAGAGTCATAGGATCACCGCCCTAGTTAGGTGGTGGTTATAGGACCGCCATTCTAGTTTGGAGGTGGTTCTATTTCCATAAAGAAAAAACCTTCATTTCTTCATTTTCCTTCTTTTTGCTAGTGAATCTAATGAAGTAATTTCATTTTGGATCCCTATGGATCACACCTCTCCTACTTAGGAGGATTTTAGTCCCAAAAATATTAGTGGGGAGTAGATGAAGGATTAATTCCCTCACTTTCTCCTTTGAGTACCACCGGGATTGCCTTGTGTCTTCCCTTTCATTCCAACCTTCCAAGACTCCCACGGACCTCTTCTAGTCTCT
Organism: Taxus wallichiana var. yunnanensis; assembly: GCA_018340775.1. NCBI lineage: Eukaryota > Viridiplantae > Streptophyta > Pinopsida > Cupressales > Taxaceae > Taxus > Taxus wallichiana. The sequence goes on from CM031238.1 coordinate 318,265,612, forward strand.
TTGACCTTCTCCTACAATACTAAATTCTCCTCTAATTCACGTCATGAGTCCGTAGAAATTTGAGTCCTTCATCTTCATCTAGCATGAATGGCTCATATAGTTGTAAGTTCTCACGTTTACTACTAAGTACATCCTCATAAATGGCAGAAAATTAAGTCGAAAGGAATTTTCTCCAACCCGCTCCAATATGGTGAAGGGTTCATATCGTAGTGGCTTGAGCTTTTGGGCTTGACCTTCTAGCCTCTCCTTTCTCAAATAAAGAAAAATCTATCCCCAACATGAATCTTATGCTCTCTCATGTGCTGATTGTGCCTCACCTTGTGCTTGGCTTGAGATTTCTTTAATTGTTCTTTGACTTTGAGATGGATTTTCTGAATCCTCTCAATGATTTTTTTGCTCTAGTCACCTCTGGTCTCGTGTCTCCTCATCATCCTGTTTCCCAACTACTATGTCTAGCATATTTGTAGGTAGATATCCCAAGCATGTTTCAAATGGTGACTTCATAGTGGATGTGTATCTTTGCTCGATTATAGGAATGTTGAATGTAGGCTAAGGACTCATCCAAATTCCTTAGGTATTTGCTATTATACCCTCGATCAACTATACCAAAGTCTTGTTCATCGCCTCTATTTATCCATCTATTCATGGATGAAAATCCGTGCTCCTCTATAACTTGGTATCCATCTTGTCCCACAAAGTAGTCCAAAACTTCCCCAAGAACACGGAATACCAGTTAGAAACAATTAACTTTGATAAGCCAAAATGCACCCATACATTAGTAGAGAACAAATTTGTTGCATCGTATGCTTATACTTGTCTTTTTACATGCCATAAGAATATACATCCTATTGAATCTATACAAAAAAACATAGATATATTCATGGACATGTTCAAACATAGGTAAACCTCCTACAAATTCCATAGAAATGTCCTCCCACGAATGAGTAGGGATTGCAAAGGCATATACAAACGTTCCTTCCTTATCTTAAGCTTACTAGTACAACAAATTTTACATCTACGTATAAATTTTGATACTTATTCTTGTATATTGGGTTAGTATACATACCTTTATAATTGGCATAGGTTCTTACCAACACCGAAATATCCCGTTACTTTAAAGGTATGTGATTTTCTCATCAATAAAAGTCTCTCTTCTTTCAAAGCACAAAAAGTTCCCCCATCGATAGAGCATCCCATCCTTAAGATAAAAATCTCCAATCCCCATCCTCTCATACCATTAGGACTACAACTACTTAAATGTCACCCCAAATTCTCTGTTATGGGAATCTGCACTCCCCATAAGCTTCTTTCACAAATGTCTCAATCTAAGAGATATTGGCCAAGAAGGAGAACTTCTCCTATGTAGGAAGCCTAGACAACATGTCTACCACCAAGTTTATACTACCCTTCTTGTATTTGATCACCAGATGGAACTGTTGAAGGAACCCCATCCATTTGTAGTGCCTTTCTGTTGTAATTTAGACTGTGCTTGTAAATACTAGAGAGGTTTGTGGTCAGTGTGCACAATAGTTTCTTTACCCAACAAATAATGCTTCCATTTTTTAATTTCCTGAATTAGTGCATACATTTCCTTATCATATAATGAATATCCTTTAAATTTTAAAGTAAAAGTTTCAGAATGATAGCTTATGGGTTTACCTCCTTGAAGCAACACTGTGCCCATAACATAATCATTGGAATTTGCTTCTACTTCAAAGGGTGCAAAAATTAGGAAGAGCAAGTACTAGAGCATGACTATTCTTGTATTTTAATAACTTAAAGGATCTTTCTTGTTCCTTACCCTAGTCAAAAATCCTACTCTTTGTAGCCACTTTGTGTGTAGAGGTGTTGTAATCACGAGAGAAGCCCGAAATGAACTTTCGCATGTATTTTTGTACTCCCAAAAATCCTAGTCTCTATGGCTCCTATTGGTGTTGGCCAATTGGTGATGGCTTCCACCTTCTTTGGATCCTCTCGTAGCTCTCCTCCTCCACCATGTTCCCAAGATAGAAAAGTGACTATTTGGAAAATTCATATTTCTTCATATTACAAAGTCGTTGTTTCTCCTTGAGAAATTACAAAACTTGCTGCAAATGAGTTAGGTGTTCCTTCCATGTGGCACTAAAACTTAGGATAACATCTAGATAAACAATGACACATTAATATATGAAATCCCACATTACATCATTCATCAATCTCATAAATGTAGCGGATGCATTTGATAAACCAAATGGAAGCACTAACAACTCATACAAACCCTATTTTTTCTTGAAGCAAGTATTCCATATATCCTCGTCCTTCATTCGACTTGGTGATAACTTTGACTTGAGATCCAAATTTGTGAAGAATTTGGCATGTTGAAGATGGTACAAGAGATCATATATGTGGGGAAGTGGATATCTGTTCTTTATGGTGATATTGTTCGAGCATGGTAGTCGATGTAAATTATCCAAGAACCATCATTCTTTGGCACCATCACAATAGAAAAACCACATGGTGAGGTTCTTAGATGTATCACACCTGTTATAGTAATTCATGGAGTATTTTCTTTACTTCAGATACTCTCCAGCAAGGATTTCCTATATAACTTTGATGTTCGATAGAAGGGATTATGGAAACAACTGAATCTCATGCTCTACTTCCCATTTTGGTGGTAACCCAATGGGAGCTTGAAAAAATCTGAAAAGACTGAATATTGTTATCCAAATCCTATTTTCACTAGTTAGAAATCTATGAAAATTCTACCCCCATCTTGTTTATCCTTTAATAAAAGTAAACAAAACTTATTATTATTTTCCTGAATAAGTCATTTTGCTTGGTTAGCACTCACCATAGTAACCCATGTCTTACGCTAGTGTGCTGGATGTTGTAGTTGATCCCATCCTTGACCCATTTGTATCAGTTTTCCCTTCTCATAAATATAACATCCCTGATATACAAGTAAGGACTCCTAAAAACAACATCAAAAACATCAAGTGGAATAACATCAACTTTCAATAAATCAATATACTAGGAATTTGTCCCAAACTTGACCTTACATATTTTTCTTACCTGAATTTCAACACCTTTCTTCACCCAACCCAAAGGATAAGCATGTGGATTTTTGTAAGTCTCAAGACAAAGATTCTTTATAGCTACTTCAAAAATTAATTTAGGCCGAGAACTGGTATCAACCAAAGAATTTACCTTATTTCTCTTGATTTGGATTTTGATATGGAATAGTCTACTCATCTCCTCTCCCTAGTTGTCCATGTTGGTGGTCATGCATCCAACCCTCTCATCTACATCAGAGTCATATTCGATTCCCACATCCCCTTCTATCTTTACAGTTGTCATAGACTTCTTTGATTCCTTGGTTTGGTTCTTCAGATGTAACCCTGGATGTAACTTCCAACACGTAGCATCATTATGACCATTGATATCAAAGTTCTTGAAAAAATTCTTCGGATCTTTATAAATATTTAAAGTAGTGGTAGCTTGTTTACCTTTCCCTTTCCACTTACCTTTGTTACTTGTTTTCCCATGTTCTTTCTTCTGTTGATTTTTCAACTACTTTACCCTTGCTCTATTTCTCCTTGATTATTTTTTTTATCTATATAGTATGCTTACACACACACCTCATTGAGATATTTGCGCTTCATGGAGATGCATTTTCTTTGAAGGTGAGTGTGAAGTCGTCCCAAGTATTTAGTCGAATATTCTCATCTTACAAGTCTGTATTCAACAACATGGTATGCCTTTGAAACTATGTAGTATAGTTACGCACACTTTGACCACTACTTTTTCTAAGTTACTACCATTTAATCATTTGGTCGAGTCTTATGCCCAATACGATAGAAGTTAGCTCTAAGTAATTCTTTAAATTCTTGCCAAAATTTCACAATAGGACATTTCTTCTTTTCACAAGTGGCTAGATGGGTTTCCCATCAAACCGAGTGTGTCCCTCTATTTTGAGACATGAAAATGTGATCCTCTATGCCTAGGTGACATTATGGATGCTAAAGTAGACTTCAAAATTTTAAAACCATTTATCAAGTAACTATGCATTTAATTGTCCTCTAGCTTTTAATTTCAGCTTTTATCTCAACTTTAAAAGGAGCATGATCAGATTTTACCTTCTCTCTTGCATTTGAAGTCTCTTCTTCATGCCCTTCCTCATATTATTCCTCATGGTGGATCCTTCCTATGCCTAAATTTATGGCTAAGCCTTGAACCACTTTGAGTCAGTGGAGTCTTTCTTAATAGATGTCATCTTTTGCAAATATGTAAGTTCTTCTAATCTTCTAAACATCCTATCCATAATGATATCTAGCATCTCGATCCTACGAACCAAGTTTTCTTCCTCCATTTGTCCCCAAATTATCTGTTTCCACTTCCTTGTATAAATATCTAGATCACAAGGTAAAACCTCTTCGCCTTTAGATCTCGTCACTTTCATACAAATCCAAGAACGAATACCATAGTCTTGGATACTTTTTAGCTCTGATACCAAAATGATCTATAAACTCTCTACTTTGGAATCGTTCACAGAATCACAATAAAATGTTTTTGTTCTACTTTCAATTTAGAAAATGAAAGATATATCTAGTGAATGAATTTTCTTATGCTTAGAATCAACAATTGCAAAGAAAGGAAATAATGTAAGCTCATGAACACCAACAATTTTTATCTTGGAAACCTCCGGAGGAGGAAAACTAGTCGGGAAGGGAAAAATTCTCTTTCTTCCCACTTTTTATTGGCCAATTAAAATAATAAGTACAAAATTTACAATAAGTATGAAAGAGAAGTAGATTATATTTCACACTTCCTCCCAATTACGTGCTTGCTCTACCTCAAAACTCATTTCTTCTACAAACACAATTCTAGCACTAAGAATTCCTTGCTCACTTTCTTTCATGCTTTGATGATAAAAAAACTCCTTCCTACATGTATTTATATCCGCTCTCATGTCCTCCCGTGCACTAGAGAATGGGAAAGGTTATGGAGGAGAAGAGACATGGACAACCTTTCCAATTTTGGGACTTTTCGTTTCGAATTTTATTTTCTATCTGAAAGTGACAGGACCGTCACCAAATGCATACCAACGGTCACATGACCAATGCCCTAGCTGGGTGGTGGTTATATGACTACTTCTGTTAGGAAATAAGGGATAAAATATGTAGAATAATCCCTCACGAGAATCACAACAAAGAGAAACTAATATGTAAAAAATATTCCAAATCTCAAATAAAAGTGTAGAATAATAATAACACAACACAAAGAGACAATATTTAATGTGGTTCACCCAATTTTATCTATATCCACCAAGAATCACTTGCTCATATTTTATTACAAGCCACCACTCTCTCAATACAATACCCAGATTTGTTTGGAGCTATGCTCAACAAACTATACATAATTCACACCCGAATTCAAAACACATCTGCAATGTTACATGATTCATACCATATGCAAAAAACCACATAAGTAGATAATTACTTAAGTAGTTTTACAAAATCGTGGGTATCAAAACCATGGGAAAAAAACTGCTCTCATAAACCTATGGGTCAAAAATCCCACCCATATGAGAAAAAACACATTTCATCATTATATCGGGTATAATACTCTTAGTGTATAGTCTTGAACACTTTCACACATTAGAGACTAGTTTTCCTCTGAGCAAGCTTCTCAACCCTTCACTAGTTTTTGTGAAAACCAACCAAATCTAAACAAATCTTTAGTTTTTCCCATATGACCACCTTGGTCATCATGTCTATAGGATTCTAACTGGTATGAATCTTCTCTAGTTTCAACTTCTCTTCCTCTAAAGTTGTCCCGATGAGATGGTACCTAAGATGTATATGCTTTGTCCTAGAGTGGAAAGAAAAGTTATTAGCTAGGTGTATAACACTTTGACTGTCACTATGTAGATTTCCTTCCTCCTATTTATGCCCCAAATCCTCAAGCAATTGTTGTAACCAAATCATTTCTTTTCTTTCCTTTATGACAACAACATACTTAGCCTACATGGTTGACAAAGCCACCAACTTCTGTAGTCATGAAATCTAGCTCACCATTGTCCCACCTACAATGTAAACATAACCTATCATGCTCCTCCTATTGTCTACATCTCTAGCCATATCTAAATCTACAATACTACACAAAGTGGTGTATGATCCATTGTAGCACAACACTGTCCTCATGGTCCCTCTCAAATACCGAAGGATCCACTTTCTTTGCCTCCTAGTGATCTCTACTTGGATCAATCATAAATCTACTCACAACTCCCACTGCATGGGAAATATCGGGACTAGTGCACACCATGGCATAAATAAAAATACCAACCACTGATGAGTAAGGTACCTTGGAAATCTAGTTTCTCTCATACTCTATCTTCGAGACACTTCTCCTTTGATAAATTGAAATGGCTTGCCAAAGGAGTCCTAACTGGTTTAGCATCCTTCATATTAAACCTCTCCAAGACATTCTTAATGTAATATTCCTAAGATAAAGCTAGCTTTCATTCCTTCCTATCCCAAGATATCCTCATACCAAGGATTTGTTTGTCTACCCCCAAATATTTCATAGCAAAGGATTCACTTAGTTACTTCTTGAGTACTTTTATTTCCTGCATGTTTTTACCTGTAACCAACATGTCATCCACATACAAACACAGGATAATATAACTTCCATCCTCAAATTTCTTTATATACACGCAATGGTCAGAATGACATCTAATATAACCTTCATCCATCATGAAGCTATAAAATTTATTATACTATTGACGTGGAGCTTGTTTCAAGCTATACAAGTTCTTCTTCAGTTTGCACACAATCTCCTCTTTATGTTTAACCTCATAGCCCCCTGGTTGTTGCATATATAGTTCCTCCTCCAAATCACCATGGATAAATGAATTCTATACATCAAGATACTATAAGTGAAATTCTTTTGCTACAAATGTTCCTAGAATAATTCTAATAGAAGTCATTTTTACTACAAGAGAAAAAATCTCATCAAAATCAATACCTTTTTCTATACTGAAACCCTTGACCACCAACCAGGCCTTGTATATTTTCTTGTCTCCTTATTCCTCTTCCTCTCTTTGAATCTAAACACCCACTTGTTTTTTAATTCTCCATGAAAGACTAATGATCCTCACCCATGGCTTACTCCCACTTCTTCCCGGCATCTACTGCGCATTGCTTCATCAAAGCTCTCTGAATCTCGATATCGGTGAGTAATAAATAATAAAGAGAAGGAGAAAATCATTTAAGTTATCTTATTACCCTAGAATACCTCCTCAATATATGAGTTTGGGGTTCTTGTTGAGGAGGTTCTGACTGATTCATGTGTCACTTTCCCATTCGGAAGATCCTCTCTTGCTACATATTCTTTCTTGGATTCTTCCCTATTTTCATGCAACTGTTGTTTATACATGAATTTCTCATTAAAGACCACATCCCTAGATCGAATGATTTTATTTTCCTTAATACTCTAACATTTATATCCAAATTCATCACCACCATAACCAATGAAAGTACATTTTTCTGATTTAGCCTCTAGCTTGGTCCTATCATCATTGTCTATATGGAAAAACACCTCACATCCAAAGACTCTAAGAAATGAATAATCAAATTTCTTACCATACCAAACCTCCTCAGGTATGCCTCCATCCAAGGCACTTGAGGGTCCTTTATTTATCAAGTACATAGCTATGCTCACTGCTTCTACCCAAAAAGAAAGAGGTAGTCCTGCATGTAACCGCATGCTCCTAACATATTCCATTATTGTTCTGTTCATCCTTTCTGACACCCCATTCTGCTGTGGAGTTCTTTGGAACCGTATTTTTCCTATGAATTCCATTCTTAGAATAGTAATCATCAAATTCATTACTATAATAATATCCTCCATTATCGACTGAAACATTTTAGCTTAAGACCTATTTCATTCTCTACCAAGGCTTTCCATTTAACAAAAGTATAAAATACATCAGATTTGTTTCTAATACAATAAACCCAAACTTTCCTTGTTGCATCATCAATAAAAGTAACATAATAACTTGAACCCCTAAGAGATGATACAGAGCCAACCCCCACACAATCGAATGAATCAGCTCTAACTTACTCTCTTTCTTTATAGGTCCAACCTTAAGAAACCTTGCTTTTGTTTCCCATATATGCGGTCCTCATAGAAATCCTAACCTATTTTTGTATATATGAGAAAATCCTTCTTTATGTTCTCCATGCCCTTATGGCTCATATGACCAGAGCCTATAGTGCCATAATTTTGTATCTACTTACGAAGCCACAAGATTACAAACATTAGTGTTATAAGTGGTTAAATACAAGGTTCCAACCTTCTTACCTCTTGCCACCACAAGAGCACCCTTGGTAACCTTCTAAGATTCTCTTTGTAAATATCACAGATCTGACCATCACTTCCCAACCGCCCGCCGATATCAGATTTAATTTTAAAGTAGACACATGTCGACATCCTTCAATATTCATGTATTCCCATTCTGCCTCTTAACCCAAATAGATCCTTTTCCAACTATACTGGAAGGCTCATTATCAACAAGAAAAAAATGCCCAAAATCCCCTTGAACATAGTCAAAAAAAATAATGCCTATGTGGAGTAGCATGGAAAGAAGCCCCCAAATCTAAAACCCAAGATTCAAAAATATTGTGCAATGAAAGAATCAAAGCATCTTGACATACATTACCCATTTCCACATTTTCCTCCTTTTTTTCTTCCTATTGTTTCTTCTTGTCCCGAAGCTCCCAACATTATTTCTCTATATGCTCGGACTTTCCACAGTTATGCCAACATACTATCTTGCTTTTGGATTTTGACCTTGTCCAATATTTCAATTTTCTATGGCATCCTCTATTCTTTTGTCTCCCTCTAGTTTCCATTGTCAAATAATTCCCTAAAGTATAAGATTCCCAGAGCTTTTTCTTCACATTTCCTCACTTAGAATCACCCCTACATCATCCTCAAACTTCAACTTTGAGTTATCTGGGAACCGAGCTTCTTACTACCATCACTAGGCTATTCCAACTCTCAAGTAAAGAGCACATAATTAATAAAGCCCTAACTTCTTCATCAAACTCTATTGTAACCGAAGCTAGCATATTTACAACCATAATAAAATAATTTAAATGATCTGTTACTGAACCATTCTTAGACATATTCATATTAAACAAATTTTTAATTAAAAATATCTTATTAGAGGAAGATGGTTTTTCATACAACTTTCCTAATGCATCCATCCATCGGTTCTTTCGTAGTCTTTTCCTTTGAAACATTAAATAATACCAAAGATGAAAGACATAACCGGATTGTCCCAAGTGACTTCCTATCCAAAAAAATCCCATTCCATATCCATCATGCTTGAGTTTTTTTCACCTTCTCGAGACAACAAAATATAAAGATCCTTTTGATAAAGGTAATCTTCCATCTACATCTTCCAAAGATTGAAATTACGCCCATCAAATTTATAAACCCTTGATCTTCCATCATCTACCATAACTCCCACTCAAGCTAAAACTTTCCCTGTGATTCAACAGTTCAGCAAACCAAACTAGGATCTAATACCATTTGTTAAGAAATAAGGGATAAAATATCTGGAATAATCCCTCACATAATCGCAATAGTAGAAACTAATATGTAGAAAATATTACATATATCAAATAAAAGTGTAGAATAATAATAACACAACAAAAAGAGACAAAATTTGATGTGGTTCACCCAATTTGGGCTACTTCCACCAATTATCACTTTCTCAAATTTTATTACAAGCCACCACTCTCTTAATATAATACCCAAATCTGTTTGGAGTTATGTTCAAAAAACTCTATAGAATTCACACCCGAATTCAAAACACATCTACAATGTTACATGATTCCTACCATATGCACAAAACCACATAATTAGACAACTACTTAAGTAGTTTTACAAAATCGCAATATCAAAACCATGGGAAAAAACCATTTCATAAACCTATGGGTCAAAATCCCCACCCATATGAGAAAAAAAAATATTTCGCGGTATATCAGGAACAAGCTTGTGGAAAGTGTATAGTACTCTTAATGTATAGTCTTCAACACTTTCACACATGAAAATAGGATCCACAACGTAACACTTTCTGGTTGGGTAGTGGATCTGTTAACATAAAGACAAAACCTTTGTTTCTTCATTTTTCTTCTTTTTGCTTAGTTGATATGATGAAGTAGAGTCATTTTGGATCCCATGGATCGGATAAGAAGCTTGCGCATCATACAAGGTAACATACTTGATTTATCTAGCTTATTTTTAGAATGATGTAAATTTATTTATTTGTCATAGATGTCAAAGGGAGAGAGAGAGAGAGAGAGAGAGAGAGAGAGAAATATGGTTTGAAAATGATTTTTCCATCAAGTTTCTAAGTATGTTTCCATCAATGAAAAAGAGGGATTATTTTGGACTCTGGTCATTGTCATGGATGTTTTCATTAATGTCAAGTGGCATTGATCAAAAAGGGTGTGAATGGAGAAGTTGAAGGTTGATTAGTAGTGCTGACTCACGGTGTGGGTCTAAGTGGTGTGCATGGTTCAATAATAGGTATTGTGGTTAGTTGAGGTCTAACATAGTCAAATATGATGAATGTGATGGATAGGTGCTTGAATGATGTACAAAGCTGTATTGAACATTCAAAATGGTTGCGGGATGGTTCAAGATCACCGCATCAAGAACAATGAGATAGGGGTTTAATTGAATTGACTAGATGTATTAAAAATGTTAGTACTCTTATTTCCGGTGTTTTAGAGGGATAAAACTCAAATTCATATGATCTAAGTGTTTGTAGAGTCCGGTTTGAGAAAATAATAATTTTGGGTACTTAGAAAAATTTGTAAAAATTGGGGTATTTTAAGTTCTAGTGTAATGTAGATATCTAGGGTGTGGATGGAACAAGTTCTCATGGAATAATAGTTCCCCTCATGGGTGTAAATACTACAAGATAAAAGTTCCTTTGTAATGTGGGTCATATGGCTAAATTGGGAAGTTAAGCCCCTAATGGAACTTTTTATCGGTGACAAAGTGTTCCCGTAAGCTCATTTGGTTCGTAGAACAAAGATGCAATGTATTGCGGGTCGAGAGATCATTTCTAGAATAAGGGGTTGATTTAGAATGGGTTCCATGTGAGTTAAGGTTATCCACAGTCTAGTCAACTTGTAAGTCAAAAGGGACAATGTGTTGTAGACGAGGAGAGGGTTTTAGGACAAGGAGAGCTTGAAGGAACAAGTTCCCAATGGTAATCAATTCTCCTCACAATATTTCAAGATGCAATAAAGGATGAGATGAAGGGTGAGGAATTTTGAGGATTCGGAGGAACAAGGTAGGGTTGGAACAAGTTCTGGTCAACATGAGCTCCTTGAAAACCATGTTGACCCAAAATATGAAGGGAGAAGGAGAGAGAGTTAAGTGTGGAAGAAAGGTGATGTGGGAGAAATTAGGCCATATGACACAAGTTCCCATTGTTCCTCAATAGTCTACTTTATATGATTTTCAAGGAGGTATATAGTAGTGATATAATGAATTTTTATAAAGTCTAAGGTGCAAATATTAATTTGACCGTAAAGATTTTTAATTCTTGTTCCTCGCGGGCTTCATATATTTGCATGGTGATAACTTGAACTATAAGAATATGTTTTTCACATTTTTGGACTTGTTGGAATCATGAGATCAAGATCCATATCATGAAAGCAAAAATAAATCTTTTACGAAAATCAAAAAATATGGAGCATGTTTATTTAAACAATAATTCATGAGTTTCATTATAGTGTTGATAAATTGAGAAGGATAGGGTAAACTAGAGGTGATTGTGAGAGCTAAAGACAAGATTTGATCATCACGAAGACTTGTTGATTGTTATTGAATACTAGAATTCTAGATTGGAATAAGATGAATGCATGAAGACTGAGATAGGGTTATGAACATATATGCATGAAGTTTGTGTGTTGAAAGTGAGAGAAAATTGATCATAATCCATTGTTTAAGCAATATTGTTCTGTATGATCAAAATATTTGTAATCTCTATCTGAGTGGGTGCTTATATTTTAGGAGGTGGGTGCTCCTTGTAACTTGTAGCTTACTAAATCTGCTTTGAGTAGGTGCTTCATTTCTTCAAGTGGGTTCTTCAGTTTTTGAATGGGTGATCAACAAAAAAAAATCATTATAAGCTTTGGAATTGGTGTTCCTAATAAAATCCTTGGTATTAACATGGGTTTTTCTCCGTCATTGGTTTCTCACAGAAAATTTTGTGTTCACTCCATTATTTTCTTGTATATCGTTGTTTAAATGATCATGATACATAGTTGTTATAAATCAAGGAATTTTATATGTGAATGGATTAAATTTTTAATCATGCCGATTCATCCCCCCTCTCAATGATTGTGATATTTAAAAATCATGATAAGTCTCTTCTATTTTAAATATCTATTTACGAAGTTGAATGAGCAGACTAACCTTGTGAAATTATCATCTCATTTTTTCATTCATTTTTTCCAAAGTTTGATCACATCACTTAGTTCATAAAATACTTATCCCATCTTAGCATTTCCTTTTCTAAGAGTTCCATACTCAAATTTTCACTTTCAAAAATTCTTCTCATCGTCCACCTTGGCATTAACATTGTTAAGGGATGAATCTAACAATATTTTCCCATCATCCATCTTAACATTCACATTGTTAAAGGTTGATAATATCAATCTTTTCTACTCATATTTTCTTACATTCACATTGGAAGGAATCAAGAAACATTTTTCATCACTAATCCTCTTCCCCTTAACATTCATAATTTGTTAAGGGTTGAGAAACTTCCTTTTTCATACTCTTCCATATTTACATTCTCATTATAAAGGGTTGAGTAGTCTTTCATAATTTCACTCTTCATCCATCTTAACATTCACATTGTTAAGGGTCAAACACATCTAAAATATTTTCAATCTTGCTTTCTTCTTAGCATTCATTTTCCCAAGGGTTGCACTTTGTTAAATATTTTCATCCCATCTTCTACTATAGGATCCAATTTGTTATAGGTTGAGTAAGTTTCTACACCCTTTTCACCTCTTCCATCTTCACATTCATTTTGCTAAGGGTTAAGCTTTCAAACCTTTTCCCATGTTCCATATTAGCATTAAATTTTCTAAGAGTTGATTTCTTCATCTCACCTATCTTCATTCTCCCCATTTTTCATTACAATGGTGGATTCACACAATTCATCATTTTCTCAGGAATGGAAAATGATGAAAGACACTATTTTGGGTATGTAAAAACAACACAAACAATTTAACTTTTATTAATTGTGTCCTTACTCTTTCGGTATGGACATCTTACGCACACCCTTTCCAAAATATTTTAAGATGCCTCAATTTGAAAAAAATCATTGTAGAGCTTACCGACAAAGTTATCACAACCAGAGACACATTGACTACTACAAATTCTCAAGAAGAGTTGAATTTTCTCCAAACTCTTGTACATAATCTAATTCAATGAGATCACGATGACAAAATTCAAGAATATCTAACTCAAAACCAATCTCTCTCTTATCCATATTTACTTCTAGACCTCCAAACAAACATTGAACCTATTTTGGACACAACCTTCCAACATCAAATGAGATCTTGACTTTTTCAAGACTCCTTTTCAACCCTTGATATGACTATCGACTCTATATAATAGGTTCCATAATCAAGCACTATTGAGCTTGATTATATTCTTTCATTTCGCTCCTATGCCTAACATCTCTAGTTGTAGTCAAAAAATCATGCACTTTAAAAATTATTTAGTTTCAATCTCATTCTACTATTTATATGGTTTTTGAGTGAAGAAAGTACTAATTAACACATGTCTTTTGGTCATTTTACTTTGATTTTTTTCCTCACTTACGACCTTTAGCACATACTTTCCTAATCTATTTTTGTTGTTTGGCATCATTTTACCTTTGACTATGGCATCCATCCCAATATTTGGGTGCCCTAGGCATCTTAGTCCCATTTGGGGCGCCCTGAGCCTTTCTACACTTTCCCACCACTTTTTGGGCACTTTTTGACCATTTGAGTTTCTTGACTTTTTAGTGGTCAGCCTTTTCAGGGTTAATTACGAAATTAGAACAAGAGAACAATGTAAATATAAATTTATGAGACCATAATGAGGGACCAAGCACTAAACACTACTATCATCACCTAAGGTTACATCCATCAAAGGCTCCATTTACATCCATATCATAAGGCACAAAGATAGTTCATCTGCATCACACCTGGATAGGAGGGAAGTTTATTGTATTCCATTCAATATTATATTACATTTTCTACACAAAGTTATTACTCGCTACTTTCACAAAATGTGACCGGCACAATAGCACATAGGTCATGATTACACACACACACGAAATACATCGGGTTTGAGATGTAGTATAACACTCGGTTAGTAAGTACACCATTGTGGAAGCTAAGGTCGGTTTGAACCCTTCATATTCATCTTTATTTTTAGGTTTTGTTGCTTTTCTTGGGGTTTTGCGGTATTTTTTTCATCACCAATTACCAGGTGACATATAATACAATGTAGAGAAGTTAGTGAGACATAAAAAAAGGAAGGAAACCATTAAATGACACCTCATAGGAAGGTTACAAATCCTTTTTGCCAACCAGGGAACCCATATTATAGACTAGGGCACTCGCGGCACCACCTTGTACCTATCCGGGCATCCCGGTCCACTCGGATTTCCCGGATATGCACTTTTCTAGACTTCGACATAGTCGTTTCATCCTATTTCTCTAGCCATATCTACGATATGGTCCAACAACTCGTTGAATGAGTTGAGTTTTTGTAAATCTCTTTTCACTTTAGGGTTTCACTTATCTACTTTCTTAGTTTCTTGGGTCGTTTATTTATACATTCATCTTTTATTTATGGTTTTCCTTAATGTCATATTAACTATATAATTAGTCATAACTACACATTTTATTTAATCACTAGTCTTGTTGTAGAAACACAACCACAACAAGTTTAGAAACTTACACCAACACAACCTTCTATGTCCATAATCCCTCAAATTATCAATCTTGCGAGATATCTCATCAATGATGAACCTACATGTAAATGCATCTACATGTGTACACTCCATGAGTTGTGTATACCCAAGAATATCCTTACACAACATTTTAAAATTTAATATCAAACATTTCATCAAATAAACTAATCCACAAACTATATAAAATAACATTGAGTATTTTGCCTCTACAACCTATAAGGAGCCTCAAGTGTACATCTAGGGATCAATCATTCTTTCCTCACATTATTCCACTCACATATGAACATGAATCTCAACATATTCCTTGCATTTCTAGTACTCCTTTAACATCACATAGGTCTTATAATCCATTCAAGGACTTATCTAGTCATATATCATTTAACTTGTACCTTGTCATGCCAAGTCTCGTATCTTAGGACTCATCAAATAATTTTGTTCTCTGCACTAATTTGTCCCTTTTCCACCCAAGTCTTATCTATTAGGACTACTTCAATTATGGATACATTTAAAAAAAATTTATCTACTCCTTTGACTTGGACCTCGTCTCAATGCTAAAGTCTCGTAAAGCATGACTCGTTGAATCTTTGAATTCTCCCCTTTGACTTGGACCTCATCCTTCCAAGTCTAGTAAATCAAGACTCGTTGGATCTTCAGATTCCCTCCTTTGATTTGTCCCTTGGCTGCCCAAGTCTCGTAGATAAATAATACTTTAATTATCAATACATTGAAAATCCTTTGTTGGGCCCCTAAAATAGTGGCTAATTACAAGAAGGCACGTGGGTGTGCAAGGCCTTTTTGAATATGGGTGCACAACAAGAAAGCATGTAGGACAGGGTTTTAGAAGGGTTTTATTGGAACTATTAGCGCATGAAGGAAGAGAAAAGATCTTGGGACTTAACCATATTTGGCATATCGGGTAGAACATGAGTAAAGCATGACCCAACTACACATGCGAAGTGGTTCTGATAGAAGATTTTAGAAGGTCATCATGGTGAAGAGTGGAGAGCTTACATCTAAAGGATCATGCTCCCATGGAGGACCACTTGGAAACATGGCAAATGATCTACAAGTTCAGAAAGGCATGATGGTCCTTGAAAAGGCTATATATATGAGCACCCAATAGAACAAGGGGAGAGATGGAGATAAGAGGAGACAGTGGAGAGATCGAGAATAGAAGGAGAAAGAGGTGAGGCCGTGTAGGAATATTGTGAGAGATCTATAGGCTAGGTTTAGAGGATTTGTACTAGTATGTTGTATTAAGGTGATGGATCTCGAGAAATTTTTGTTGAACTATGAAGGGCCTAAATCTAGTTCCAATGCATGAAATTGGTGTGTGCATTAAATAGTTAGTAATACAAGTAAATTTGAAACTAACACCTAGTAGCTTTAATAAAATACTAAACTAAACCTATGCATCATCATGCTAAGAGCTTAAACAAAGCTAACCTATCAACATTTCTACATTAAACATGAAATGAACATTTCAAGCTAATATGCTAAATAAAATAACTTCTATCTCTTATTGAATGCTAAAAATAAGATGAGATTGAACCTAGGTAGACCTCTAGTAATCAAAGAGTTGGTTGCGTGCTTGAAATCCCAAGGTTTTTAATAATGGATTCTTGTCAAATCATGGCTACAAGACCATTTGACATATCTCCATATGACTTCAAAACTTGGGTGGATGAATACAAGAAATGGAGAAGGCAAGCTCTTCTAATGGAAGAATTCTCAAAGATGATAAATGGCTATAGTGTATGCTCTATGCTCATTTAGGAATGTAAAGGTGTAAGTGTAAAGGTAGGAGGAGGGCTCTTTATATAGCCCAATGGATAGAAGAATCTCTACATCCCTCTTCATGTGGGATAAATGGAGAGGTTGGGTTAGTTGTGGATAAATAAGGTTTATAAAGGGTTGAGTCAACCTTAGGAGAGTTTAGTTTGTCCTTTAGTGACCCATGGGATTTGAGGGGTTTTATTAATTAACCAAAGTGATTAATTAATAGGTGTGCAAGCTTATAGAAGCTTTTTAGAGGAATAATTAGCATGATTTAGATTATGAGAGGGATTTAATCAAATAAGTGATGATTTATTGATTAAATAGAAGAGAGAATTAATTAATTAAGAATAATTAATTAATCTAGATAGAAAGGGGTATTAATTAATTAGAAATAATTAATTAATGTAGATAGAAAGGGAGCTTAATTAATTATAAATAATTAATTAATCTAGATAGAAAGGGGAGCTGATTAATGGAATGTTGTTAATTGGTATATTTGGTGGATAGAAGGGTTAATTAACTAGCATGATGTAGCTAATTAACAGTGATAGAAGAGGAAGTGTGCTATATTGATGATATGTCATCAATTTTGGGAAAGGGTATAATTAGTGAAATTTAAGTATTTAAATTTCTCAAGCTAAATTATAGGTGTCTACATTTTCCCCTCTTTGGGGTGGCGTAAGTGACGCCACTTCAAAGATAGTAAACAGAGATAAAATTTGAAAGTGTATAAGAAAATTAGTAGAAGTGAGAGATGCCCCCTCGAGTGTTGATGGGATGATGAAAGAAGGTGATTAACGATCAAAAAGGTGAGAGAAAGGATAGAAGAATGAGTAGGATCAAGATGCCCCGGGTGAAAAAGAAGACTAGTGTTAATAGGAGAATTATGTAGAAGAGGAATGAAGATGAAAATAAAAGAGCAATATTTCATCTAGTGTATTGAAACAACTTTATTTTCATCATATTGCTAAGATCTATGCCATCGGTCCTTATTAAAAATATAAGCATACAAAAAAATTAGGATGACATGAAAAGCCATACTATGAACAGTTATCCATTGTTGAAAACACCAACTCCATGAAACATACAAAATGTAATGCAATATGATAAATTAAAATATTCCTAACTCCTTACAGCGTACATAATGCAATACAATACTAGAAAGTAAACAAGCTAACCTAACAGAGAAACATAATGCAATTTTTTTATTATCAAGATTTGATTTTGACCTGTGTAAATTAACGACAAGGGTTAAAATATGGTGCCCCAAGCAAGGATACATGCAAGGGGAATAATGGAGGACACTTGGGTCTGTGAAAATCAATTGTGCATTATGAAACAGACTGCAAGCAACTCATTGTGCCCCAGAGTATAGACATAGTAAGAAAACCAACTTTGTTGATAGAGGTAGATCAAGATGATCCATGAGTTGCACACAAGCTCAGGTGAGAACCAAAGAGTGATGTTTTGTAGGATGATTTATATTGTTTTTTATTTTTCTCAAAACATATTTGAATGTTTTTGTGATTTTCTATAAGTTTTCTGAAGCTATGTACAGGAAGACAAAGAAGCGTGGATGCCCCCAATGATAGATGGGATGTACAAGGGTAGAATGCCATGCATATGAGAAAGTGAAGATGTGATATGCCCCAATGATTAGGTGGGAGTATTCAAAGACAAAATATTCACAGATAGAAGGGGGATCAAGGCCAATATAAAATAGGTTCAATCATGAGGGAGCAAGGATGCCCCCAACGTAAGTTGGCCAAGAAACACATGAGAGAAAGGAAGTAGAAAATTGTCTTATTAAAAGGGGACAAAAGTTCCTGCAAACATGGAAAAAGGACATCCGATACACATGGATGTTCTTAAATTATTTTCAAAGAATAAAGGATGCTATGAAAATATTTAGAAGTCGGTTGATGAAAAAGTGATTAGCCCAAGGTACTAATATTGAGACAAGACATGTGCTAAATAAAGAGTTTAAACAAGGTCCAAAAAGTAACACTTGGTAACATACTAATCCTGTTGACTCATCGATATCCCGTGTGTGCATGTGGAAATTAATTACCTCTTGAAGGAAAGAGTTGATATATAGAAAGTGAATACACTAGCCAATGTGTAGGAATGTTTTATTTTGAAAGGTGATTTGTGAATGGATTGTGGAAGGAGAGTCGTACATTGCTCCATTGCCAGCCAGGCATCCATAGCCCCGATGAAGATGTATTTGATTCTAATCACAACATTTATCTACTACCAGTCAGGCATCCATAGCCTCGGTAGAGATTATTGGAAATACCCCAAGAGAGATTTATATATCAATTTGATTTTGCTTTTAGCTTTTTCTTTTTGATTGATTGATTTTGATTCTTTTACTTTCTGAAAACTTATTTCAGCTCTCTTGTTTGACAAGGGGTTAAGAACCAATGATTGCTTGATGGAAGGATGTGGAAATTATTGTGATGATGACATTGGCTAGTGTCAACAAATATGCCAAAAATTCTTTCCAATAAGTTTATTAGTGAGAATAGTGATAGGAATCTCTAAGAGGTCATTCCTTCTTTAATTTACCAAGGTTATGAAAGACCAAGGTCAAATGGATAGCATAGAGATACATGTCACAAAATGATTTTGTATAGGCTAACCACGATAACGTCGTAGGGATGAAAATGGTAGATGAATTGTAGATTAATATGAAAGAAAGGGAAGAAAGAACATCCATGTATACGCAATACCTAATTACAATGTTTGATATTTGTACCTTTGATTTTTTTTGTAATGTTTTAATATTTTCTCCTTTTGTTTGTATTTTTGAACTATTTTATGCTTTTTTTATTTTTTTGAAAGTTCATACCAGCAATGTCAATCTGCATGATAGGATCCAACAACGATGCGGGTGACTTCCTTGATAAGGGAGACTAAGCAAATTTTTTTTTATCAAGAGTGATATCATCCCCGATCTTGATGATCATGGTGAGTTCACACTCAACAAATGATTGTGATTTTTTTTTTAAAAATGGGTTACATATGTGGGAATTTGAGTTCCATATCCATATGTTTTTTCACTTTATGCCATACTTGATGGGTACGTTGGTGTGCATTTTGGAATCACATTTGATTTTGAATTTTATAATCGTTTGATTTATTGGGAGCTTTGGAGATCTTCAGAGTTTTGATCTTAGCTTTATAAAGACCATGTCTAGATTTATTATAAGCTAATGCTTGACTTGTCTGATCTTGAGAATTGAGAGAAGAACATGGATGTTTAGAATTGATGAGAGGAAAGGTGGTGGGATTGCCATAATTTTTGGTAGAAGAATAATTTGATGGATGAAAAGGATACAATCCAAGGATAAAATAAGATGGGCTACCGGGAGGTGAGCTATAGAAAAAATATGAAGAGCTACTAGGATGTGTCCCAATAATATAAGAAGAAGGGCTACTAGGATGTGACCCATAGATGTAAGATGATGGGCTACTAAGATGTGGCCCAATAATAGAAGATGATGAACTATTAAGGGTAATCCATACATAGAAGATAAGGGGCTAGTGGGACATGTCCCAAGAATAAAAGATAGTAGACTACTCAAAAATATCCTACAAATAATAGAGGAGGGATACTAGAAGGTGAATCATACCTAGATGAAGATGAAGGGCTACTTGGTGTTAACCCCATAAGATATTTTGATTGATAAATCATGATAGACAAAGAGTGATTGGGTGAAGAGAAGATAGGCCATGGATCGATTCAAGATCTAGGAGTTTCCTCACATAATGAAGAATTTGAAGATGGAAGAATAAGAGGAGGATCAAGCTGCATGATTTGAGGCTCTTCCTCTTTCTTGATAAAAGGATTCAACCTTTTCCTCACAATATGCGGGTGCATTGAAATCTAAAGATAATCCTTGTTCATAATCTTCTAAAGGAATATATTCATGTGCCCCTATAAATGCCTTGATTGTTTATTCATTCTAAAAGAGGCCAATCGGCATGAGTTGTGGATCAATCACTAAGGGTTGAGTGGAAGAAAGAGATTCAATTGGTGTGGGAGACTTAGAAGATGTTTGATGATGATTAATAGAAGGATATGACATGGGGACAAAGAAGATGTGGAGATAGATGTCTCGGGAGTAGAAGAAGGTGGTGTGGACTTACCTATACTATGGTATATCATCTTTAAACTAGTAAGATTAAGTCCAAAGTCTATAGATTGTAATGCATGGGTCGATTCAAAAGTTTGACTAAAAGGAATTTAAGTCACATGAATCTTCAAAGAAGGAAAATTTCATAGGGGTGATTGATGAAGAAGTTCATGTGAAGGGGTGTAACATCCACTTTTGTCACTTCACATCCAAGTCTTTTTTAAATTTATATAGCTAATTTAAATACCCATATATTTAAATCCAACATAAACCTTAATACAATCCATTTCCGATAACTATCATGAACCATGTGTAGCTATATGAGAGAATACTGAACTTTCTCATTCTCCCTCAATGATCTTTACGAGCCATACATAAAATGTATCCCTTTGGTTCTCCTTTAACATGATATGATATATAAGTGATAACCCCTAAGTGTGTACCAGGTTCTACCTATGAAATCAATAGGAATCTCATAGCTTAAATAAATGGTGAAATCTTGACAGTGTAATCAGCAGTTAGTACCTTATGCAAGGTTTCTGAGTCATGTATGCCATGATTGGTTCCATGATGGAACACCCACCATTGGATTCTTGTCATCTCACCTTAATCACTTGTTTATTTATATGGATTTGCAGTCAATGATGTTGTAAATAGCTACAAGTCTTGTACAAGGTACAAGTATGGATTAACCTACATGAAGTTGTACCTCGATGTCATCCTATGATGCCTATGGGAAAGAGTCTTTGTAACGATTCACATCATTACTAGACTTCTTCCCTTCATATAGCCATCATATGTTGGCATCGGGTACCAACCCATGGGGTTCCATCCACCCTTGTAACTTTAACAAGCTTGTACTTAAGTAATACCATGCCACATTTTAAGGTCTTGAAAAGGGAACTCAGTATAGCTGTTAAGTGGCAGTATTCAAATAATGACAACTGTCATTAAATGGATATGACCACATAATGGCAGTAGTGAGTTGACCTATCAAGAGTCCTAAAATGAAACACGGTATCTTAATAAATTAAACATGACAATTTTCTCTAGTCCCCATGCCTTCATTAATTATTAAAGTGTAACTAGAGTCATGTCCCATAGTATCATGATAGGTCAAATGTAGTTATGAAAATAATCATTTCTACCTATCTGTTCCAGATATAAGATAGATCACCTTTTAGATCTAAATTCCCAATCTTGTTGTTATTAAAGGTTTAAAATTCAACCGAATAAAATAATGCTTCGCATTATCAAGGAGTAAAAAAAATTAATGTTGTTCTTACTCCTATAAGAAATCATGCAAGCTACATAACTACTCATCATTAGGGACATACAGAGTCATTCCCATTATCCTCCTTTCAATAACACTTATACTATTTATTAGAATCATGTTATTCAGTTTTACTTCAACATTTATATTAGCCAGGTCTAATTTATCTATATATGAATCTTATTCATTTTAAGTTTCTTGTTTCAGTAGTAATCCCAATTCTCTTGAGGACTTCTACAACAATGCCCAAACCCAACTTAGGTTTATTTGCATGGTTACTATCACCTTGGCAATATATTCATTTTTCTTGGATCTTATACCAATTTCCTTGGCATCCAAAATATATTCTATGCATTCCATCTATCAGATCATCGTTATCCTTTATATGACTACACCATCATATCTTAATTATGGTTGATTTCAACTCACTAATTTTAGGAGCATAGATACCAAAATTTCACCATGGATCTCATAATAAGTTCTCAAGGTGAGCACAATCTGCATGCTCCTAACAGCAATTTCATCATTTTCATTAGGCATCATACCCAAGGTTTCATATAAGTTTGGTGTTTAGGAGTTTAGTCTCCCATAAAGTTCTTCACCAACTTTATCCCATCCCCTATGGGTCCTTTTAGTATTTAAGTTTAACCTGATTAATAATGAATTATCTTCATTACATCTTGTTAGTTGGAGTAAACTTTATCATTAATGTTCATCACATCATATATTTTGAATGATGGTAATCTGATAGATCTTATACTTCATTTCCCCATTTTATGAAAAGACAGATCACTTAAGCATCAAAGAACATCTATGTTCTAATCTCATTTAGTGTTTCACCTTGCAGTATTATGATGAGCTTCCCGTCATGTTACGAGGATTGGAATAATTTTACATAGTATTTCAACTTAATTCCTTTAGAGGTTTGAGTGTTTCCCAAAAAGGAACATCACTTAAGTTTCAAGGACTTAACCCTTATATGTTGAACTTTATCTTATCATTCAGAAGTTTCATCATATTATTTGCCTCTAGTATAGTTACTCAAACTTTACTAGAAGAAGCTACCAAAAACATGTATACATATGCATATACATCAAGGTTCATACCTAGATGATTTCTCATCTATCAAGCATTAGACCTTTAACTTGACTTGTAAGAAATCACAACCTCTTGCCAACAATACTTTTAATTTCCCATAAGTTAATTGGTTTAGATTAAAAATAATACTTCAACACTGGTCCATTATGTATTCCATTAACCTATCAATTATATTACCGATTCATAACCTCCCATTTCAATCATTGAAATTACTAGGTTCAACCAGTCCATAAGGTAGTTAATATATCAACTGAATCAAAGAGTTATAACAACCCTCCAATATGATCATCCAATGATTCAATTTTCATAAAATATCACAAGCATATAGCCATATCTATACCAATATTACTACAACTTAGTAGAAGTTGTTACAGAGATTGCAGAGAGGTATCAACAATCTTTCAACGATATGAAGCAAGTATCTATTGATCAAAATATGGAATCTTTACCATGTCACAATATATCATAAATGTACTCAATATATTTTCACAAGAAAATCTTTATTTGAAGACAACAAATAACTTCTTTAACATAAATAAGAATATCTCAATTCAAAAATTTGACTACAACTTTATCCTTTAAAAGTAAGCATATGGTTCAATTAGATAACCGAGGCATTTCTTTACTTTACGCCTGTTATCTTCGCTCACTTTCCTGCAATGGTTAGGCAAGGTCAGTTTGACTGAACTGAGCAAGAAAAGTCCTTTATCCCATTTATCAATTTATGTCATTAAATGTTAGAATGAATATATACTGCAATAATAATCTTATTCTTGCAATTTAATCATGTAATGCAACAAACATCATACTCTATTAACTTGATTTGCATACATTAAGTACAACTCTTTTTACCTTCTTGAGTATTCCTCAGTAATAGAATCTTATTAGCACTTCACATAATTAAGTTAAGAAAAATTGGATAAATATATTCAAATCCAATAGTGACCATCTACTAATCAATACCACTTATTAATATAAATACAACTGAATTCCACAAGAACTTAAATGGAAGTATCAAACTCTTATAAATCACAGTATGTATCTATATCATCTCATTCATAACTAAAAGTTGTTGCAACTATTGTTGTTTCTCTAGCAATTCAATGAGTATTAACCTTGGACACACACAAGGTAATCCATGCTATGCACATGAAACCAACCAGTTTCATCAATACAAAAATATCCATCAATAAGTGTGGTCTACACACTGCACTCTTATTGCTTTCATTCCAAGAAGTTTTTATGTCATAACTTCATAAAACAACATATTTTGTATTAACTGATAATATCCTAATAAGGAAAGAGAATTATATATCTCAAAGTTATATGTCGTAATAACTTATAGGAACTAAATATAAACCTCATTTCTCAATTGAATAGTCTTGTGTATTCTTTATTACAACACAACATCTCGAATTATATCTTACTATATTTCGCTGCAATAAGAATCTAAAAACACAGGGCAATATAGACTTTGTTTCACAACTATATAGACTTGTGTATTCCTTAATACAACACTACACCTCCTGTTATATCCTACTATATTCCGCTGTAATAAGAATCCAAAAACACAAATGCACTTTGCCAAATCTTGATTGAACTTATGTATAGAAGTCTAAACTTCCCGAGTTTTTCATATTGACTAGTACGTACTACTCCTCTATAATGGGAAAGTAATACACATGATTTTATCATCCAATAGAGATTCATTTAGTTACATAAGATCCACATAATAAAAATAAAATAATCTTCATTAAAAATCAATTTAAAGAAATGGAAACAAAACTAAGTTTCAGTTCCACGGTTGCACCTTACAACTGGATCAACAATAACTTAACAAATATATCCAGGGTGCCAACCAACCAAGACCCCTTGGTTTCAAATAAGGATTTTCAGTCTTTCTTATAAACATGATATAATCAATCATTTTTCCAATCCTTATCCATCAAGGCCCAAGCTCCAACCGAGATTTTCTCAAGTTTATAACTGGTTATAGAAATATATAACATCTGAACTGAATAGCTTCCTGAAGGAGGAAGAAATGGTTTTCCATACCTGACATAAGATAAGTTAGGCTCAGTCCTTGAAACCTAATCCCCAAATTCATTTTTGTTCTCCAGTATCAATTCAAACTGGTTTAGACAACCACTTAAGAAGATAGCAAATAATTATATTCCTTAAAATCTGGATTGAGCTAAAGGCTTGACATAATCAGCATTCTATTACAACAACTAAAGGAAGTTTCCATATCCTAAGAAAAGGAACATTAATGTTGAGCTTACAACCTACACCAGACTGAATGGTGGCAAAAGAAGATACATTTTACATTCAGTTGTTTATTGTTTTCCAACTACTACGAAACCAGGAGTAATCCCAACTATTTCCCAATAAACTTCCCTAGGAGTTACAAAGATCAACATATCAAGACAAGGATAACAAGAAGTGTTATCAGTTTATAAACACACCATTCAAACTGAGCCATGTTAGAAAGGTTTATACCTAGGTTTATTTTATGAAGAGGGAGTGGCAAATGTAATTTTCTCATAGACCCACTAAAGGTAAAATATTACAATGGGTAACTAGAAAATCCTAAGCCCCAGCAAAATCATGTTTCTCTCATAGTCTAATCAATAGAAGAAGAAGTCTATAAAATATCCTATGCATGAGATAAAAACACCAACTAGCTATCACCAGCTCAGCCTTGGCACATGCCAAAATACACCTCCATTTTCTACAGATGTTACGCACAGACCAGAAGTGAAAGAAATAAACACCAATATCTAGAATCAGTTTATTACCAGATCCATATATCAAGATTTCGGTCAGATAAAAGAAAACCCATGCACCCAAATTTGATTTTTGCATAATATTATAATATTTTCCCAAAAACCCACTGCTAACTAGGTCAATCTAATCAAAACAATACAACAAATTACAGTGGCTCAAAACCTCCACCTGGAGTATCCTTTACAATCATAATTGGTAAACATGATTTGAGCAATATAAAAGATAAAATATTAGATACCCAAGTTTTACAGTCATACATTTACCATTTCTTTTCGCATAAAACAGAGTATAAAAACAACAACCTCAAAATATCATGTACCCACTTTTTCCTTAGCTCAAACACAATTGCAATATGTATTTACTCTAATATTTGATGAAATAACAAGATAAAGGGGATAAGGAAATTTCTTTCCTGAGAATTCGATTCCTACATCCTTTGAGATCTATCTCCAAAGTGTTACAACAACAAAGAGTCTATGGACTCCAATCTATCCACCTCGAACCAGCCAAACAATTCAACCCTCCTTCAAAGCCATATAATGACGTCCCTCATCTTATAAATTTTCCCACATAATGAACTTCCTCTTCTAAAAATAGCTACATGAACTCATAGCTTAATCGCCATGCATTGCTACCAGAAGTGGAGCTTTTCCCCCAAATTTCAACAATAAAACAAAATGGAGTAGTTGCATGTGGTTTGCTTCCTTAGGAGCTTTACGGATTTCCATAATTTTTAAATGTGCAATTAATGGTGTTAACTTGCTAGAGTACCACACCAGTGACTCATCCAACTACCACCGCCCTCCAACTCTCCTCCAAAATTGGTAGGATTTCCGTAGTTTAAATCCTCATTTACCTTTTCCATGAAATTAACCAAATATCATTTACTTAATTACTTTCTATAACATAGGTTGAATAACCTTTGGAGAGAATAAATTATAATTTAGTATAAGACCAATGTTATAAAACATGCATGGCCTTAAATTTTTTTATTTAAATGCCCCCATTGTTCTGAGAAGTCCATGGATTACAATACATAACTTTACATATGTTGGCAAGTCTCTTAAGGCCTATGACCTTCTTTAAGTTATCAATGATCTTATACATAGTGGGTTTGGTTCTACCATTTTACGGTCATTTAATCGCTATTCAACAATCTCTGGCACCCCAATAGGATTTCCTATAAATCACACAATCAGTTTTCAATAATTCAAAGGTCCCAAAATTAACATCTCGACCCAGAATTTACAAGCCCAAGTCAATTAATCTACTAAGTGATTAATCATTAATATGGGTTAAGTGAATCTCTCCCCTCAACTCTAATGTTTAAAACACATTATCTTCTAAAGATGTCACAGTGATACATTATCTCACAAACATGTATATTAGTTTTAGAAATATATATAGACCAGGCCTAATGGGATATCATGAAGCAGATAATTTTTCCCTTAAGTCATTTGACAATACATCGTGAGACTTATTGACTTAGTGCTTACAAGCTTAAGCTAGTAACAATAATATTGTTATAAGGCATTAATTATCAAAAACACCCTTAGTTTGGATAATCACAAGATCAATATCTATTCTTAATAACCATACCATTCCCTTTGTCTTGTTTTCTTAACCTTTATTGAAAACACTTGTTCCTCTTTTCTTGATGTCAAGATCGGTCGAAGATGACAATATTGTTAAATTCTTGACTATACTTGTGGGGTATTACAAGGGAACTTGATTCAAGAATCATATTGGATGAATAATAACAAGGGTCCTGTAAAGAAAGAGAGGACCACAATTCAATAATTGTATTACATTTTTGATTGGAGGGATTTCGAGTCGCGCGTATCTTCAAAGGAAGAATATGTCATTGAGGTGATTGATAAAATGGGTCCTACAAAGAAAGGGAGGACTGTGATGTATGAGTCATATTAAATGTATGATGAAGAGGGTCCTACGAAGATAGGGAGGACCATGATGTAGGAGTTGCATTAGATGAATGATGAAGATAATTTGTGGCGACAAAAATCTTTAGAGGAGGAGAACATTGTTTAGGTGATTGATAATAGAGGTCCTATGAAGAAGGGGAGGACCGTGACTTAGGAGTCAAATTAGATGAATCCAAATAGTAGTTTGGATCCGAATAGTAGTTTGGATCTGAATCATCAGAAGAGTTAGAGGAAATATTTGGATTGGAATCCTCAGAAGAAGAGGAAATGTTTGGATTAGAATTAGAAGAAGGGTGGGGGGAACTCAAATAATAATTTGGATCAGAAGTGTCCAAACCATACCACCAACTATGAGATGAAGGTGGGGAACGGGTTACCCAAATGGGTTCTCTAGTGTGAAGAACCAAACGAGGTTTGGTCATGATGGGAGTCTTTTGATGTGAATGCATAAAATTATATTCCTTATTGTCATATATATAAGGGACCTTGCGATAATAAGTCATTTTTGGCATGTGTTGCATTCAAAGGCCTATACCTAGATTGTATGATCAAAATTATTCAAAGTGAAGAAGGTTTCATGTTGATTTGGGTACTGTGCTTAGGATTTGTGTGCTGCACACCTTTGCTAAAAAATTATAGTTTTGAAGGTGTGTGCACCATGGTTTGGGTGTGGACACCTAGTTTAAGGTGTCTCTGCACGTGGTTTTGGGTGCCCGCACTAGGATTTGTGTCCTCGTGCCACCTGTGTAAAAAACACAATGAGACTTATGCTGCGCGCATAGAATGATGTGTGCGCTCCCTTTCCTAGGTGACATCAAAAATATGTCATTTTAACATAAAAAACTTTAAAAAGGTTAAATTTTTGATATGTTAGCTCAAAATTGACAACAACCCATAAAAATTAAACCCCTAAACAAGACTCAACACATGCAAAGTTAGCAAAATCATAAGAAATTTAACATTATTTCACACACGTAATATTAGAAAAAGACACCAAAAAGCTCATAACAATATAAGTTTTAGTATGTTAGCTTAAAATTGATAACAAACAATTAGAATTAAATCTCTAAATGAGATCCTACACATGTAATATTAGCAAAATCCTAAGAAATTGGACATTATTTTCCATATGTGTATATCGGGGTTAGCAAAAAAATTGAAATAACAATACATTTTGAGCTAGAATGTTAAGGGACTAAGGACCCATCCCACCACGCATGCCAAATGTGTGCATGAAATAGTTAGTAATGCAAGTAAAGTTGAAATTAACACCTAGTAGCTTGAATACAATACTAAAATAAACCTATGCATCATCATGCTAAGAGCTTAAAAAAGCTAACCTATCAACATTTCTACATTAAACATGGAATGAACATTTCAAGCTAATATGCTAAATAAAATAACTTCTATCTCTTATTGAATGCTAAAAATAAGATGATATTGAACCTAGGTAGACCTCTAGAAATCAAAGAGTTGGTTGTGTGCTTGAAATCCCAAGGTTTCTAAGAATGGAGTCTTGTCAAATTATGGCTACAAGACCATTTGACATATCTCCATATGAATTCAAAATTTGGGTGGATGAATACAAGAAATGGAGAAGGAAAACTCTTCTAATGGAAGAATTCTCAAAGATGATAAGTGGCTATAGTATATGGTCTATGCACATTTGGGAATGTAAAGGTGTAAGTGCAAAGGTAAGAGGAGGGATATTTATACAACCCAATGGATAGAAGAATCTCTACATCCCTCTTCATGTCAGATAAATGGAGAGGTTGGGTTAGTTGTGGATAAGGAAGGTTTAGAAAGTGTTGAGTCAACCTTAAGAGAGTTTAGTTTGTCCTTTAATGACCCATGGGGTTTGTGGGGTTTTATTAATTAACCAAAGTGATTAATTAATAGGTGTGCAAGCTTACGAGAAGGTTTTTAGAGGAATAATTAGCATGATTTAGATTATGAGAGGGATTTAATCAAATAACCGATGAATTATTGATTAAATAGAAGAGGGAATTAATTAATTAAGAATAATTAATTAATCGAGATCAAAAGGGGTATTAATTAATTAGAAATAATTAATTATTATAGATAGAAAGGGGAGATTAATTAATTAGAAATAATTAATTAATCTAGATAGAAAGGGGAGCTGATTAACATAATGTTGTTAATTGGTATAATTGGTGGATAGAAGGGTTAATTAACTAGCATGATGTAGCTAATTAATGGTGATAGAAGAGGAAGTGTGTTATATTGGCGATATGTTGTCAATTTGCGGGAAAGGGTATAATTAGTGCAATTTAAGTATTTAAATTGCTCAAGCTAAATTATAGGTGTCTACAATTGGTTTGCATTATCATATGAATCTATAATTTCTTGAGTTAATGTAATGTGGTTATCAACATTCTTAACATGAATATATGTGTGGTTCTAGTTCTACTTACATATGTATGGATCAGTTATATATCTATATATATATATATATATATTTTCATATGAGTGGGTATAAACCCTTATGCATTTCTTTTCTAATATGATTCAGATCTATGTTCTATAATTATTTTAGTATATAATTGAACACATTGGTCTAGAATCCGTTACGATCTCTAAAATGAGTGTATGGTTCCTTTCAAATCTGTTCACTTAATTTTCTATCATAAACAATGCATTCTCACACAACTCACACAAAGGAGGGACTCGGTACCCACGCGTACCTCGGTGAGCGCCAAGACCCACCGGGTGATAAGCTAATGTGCGTGTAATTTCCTTGTTCTTTGAGGGAGTAAAAATGACTACATCTTGGTTACGTTTCCGAGACCCTCTTTTCAAAGTTGTGAGAAATGAATACATCCATATTTATCTTTGTGATGTGTAATGACAGAGCACATGACTCTAGAAAGTGTTGAAACATGGTTCAAGAGCACGGAGGATGAGTTTGCTCAAATATTCAGCACTGGACCTGAGTTCAATGCACATGGATGGGTAGAAGATAACCTATACCATGAGCTATATGAGACATTATTTTGCTGCTTCCCAGTAGAGCTATATGAATGGCTCTTGGCATATACATCTAGATCAAGTCTGGTTATATTGATCACATGTATGGACCCAAGATGACTATCAGATGCTGTAGGATGCAAATATGACTTGGAAACATGCTATTGATCACTGGTGGAAGGAAATGCTGGCCAGTTGCATTTTAGAATATGCCATTTTGATGTATTCTTGCCTAGAAGTTACTGAGTTTGAGTTTTTGAGGGAGCCTAGAGGGTCATTTTTGAGTGATATTCCTTTGGATATGAAGATCTTGGTCATTACTTTGAGTGTTGAAGCATTCCCCATGGCTAGTTAAGCTAATCCAAGAGCTAGGAAAGGAAGCTAGGGTGGAGGAAGATGGTGATATTACGGCTGAAAAGGAAAGGGAGGAAATATGGCTCAAGTATAGTGAAGCTCGTGAAAGGGAGATGACTAGATAACACAAGGTTGCAAGTGTGATCGATATATGGAGGTAGATGTTATGGGATGGTGTTGAAGTTCATGCATAGGATGTGGAGCTTAAGAAGTCTATGCTACTTCATCTTAGAAAGTGTAGCAGAGAGGTCCCTTCATATTTTGATGAGAGTTCATCGCATGGAGAAAGGAGAGCCGTCGGTGCACATCTAAACCCACCTAGTGACTAACCCCTAGCGCTTGGTTTTCCAAATCAGAGGAGTATTGATAACCCATTTGGTATCGGTGGGAGTGACCGATCGGCACCCAGGAGGTATAATTTTTGTTTGGGACATCCATGGATGCACATACCATTCCGGTGTTTAGAGGAATTTTTGGGAAAAGTACAAGTACACAAGGTTTAGGCAATGCGTCTGGGAGTGGCGCGGGATACACTTTTGGCAGTGGAGTAATCTTGCAAACAATTCAATGGGATGTTGGGGACACTAGGTGCAACCAATTCAGGCCCATTTACGGTTACAAGAGGATCTGGAGGTGGAACTAGTGGATTGGGAGGCACAAGACCTAGTGAATCCAATGGATTTGGTGGAGGAAACATAGAAGGGAACCAAGGATCTAGATAAGGAGGATAGGGGCCTCAGCCACCTCCTCATGTGTTCTTTGAAATGTATTTACACTTTCTATATTACCAGGGTATAGAGGATGTTGCAAAACACGTGCACAAGTGTGAATTGTTATGGCACTCGAAGGGTATCACTATCTTTGGAGCAGAGGACAAGTAAGTTTGCAACAACATTTCAAGAACGCATGCATAGATGGTACAAGAAGTATGAACCCTATTAGATGGTGGTAGAATACACTGCATTGAAAAATTCCTTCCTATCGGAGGTGTGTATACTGGAGTTTGAACAAAAGAGCATCAGTGCTTTGAAGGAGATCCAATAGGGAATGACAGAGAGTGTGTGAGAGTATGATGCACATTTTAAGACTCTCTTATCAAAATTATCATATGAAATTCACCCTTCACAACATGCTCAATGGTTTTTGGAGGGTTGATCACTCCATTTAGGAGGGCATTGTCCCATAAAACATTTACTGACCTGTGTGAGGCTCTAGAGGTTGCCTTATGCGCTGAAGTAGTTGGGAGCATTGATACTGGTGTGAGCCCTTTTCTAGAGGCTCAAATCACTACCATGGCTAAATAGTTAGAGAAGTTGTCTACAAACTCTACACATGAGACTCATAGTGGTCTTTGGTGTGTGGATTGTGAAGTAGAGGGGCATGCCAAGGATAGTTTCCCAGGAAGTCAACACACCATAGTAGTAGATTGTGAAATTTTTCATGGGGACCATGATGTGAGTAGATTCCCCTTGTTGCAGCACATAATTCGGAAGAATGTGTCTTGCTACTATAAGATCTATACCTCTATGACCCATGATACTAAGGATTGTAGGCTTATTGACCAGATCCATGAGGCCATTGATCATGGTGTGCGCCAGACCAACCTTGCTAGTGGTTCCAAATAAGATGATCACCATTATGAAGGACACACAGATGGAGGGGCATGTGGGAGAGGTTCTCATGGAGGATTCCATGGTCATAGTAACCACGGAGGAGGAAGAAGTGAGTTCCCACAAGGAACCTACTACAACTATGGATCTACAAAACATTACAGGTGTGAGTGTCTAGATTTATTGTAGTGCTCATGGTGTGGGAAAAAGCATAAGTATGAGGAGTGCCCTAAGTTGTTTGAGCACATGATCCAATAGCACCGAGAAGGAAAAATGTGCTGGTATGGTGAGTATAAAGAAGGCCAACACACAATGGATTCCTAGAGTGGTGCATGAGTCAGGGTTAGAACCTATTCTGGTGATAACATGAGTAGAGGCTACACATGCCAAAGAAGTACCAAGGAAAAAGACTCTAGTCTCAAGAGAAGAAGTGGTGCATGGGAAGTATCGTAACCTACCCACCACAAGGAAGTATATCAAGAGAAAATGGATGTCATTTAGAGTTTGCATGGAGAAATCTAGTGTCTAAAATAGCAGTCCATGTAGCAGGAACAAAGAAGGAATGTTGAGGCTCGGCAGAAGGACCTAGATGAGGTCAAGCAAGTGTGCAAAATGCTAAGGTAAGAGAATATTATTCCCTTACTTAGAGAATGGTTGCGGGAGAAGATGCCATGCACCGAATTGGAGAAATAAAGGAAGGTGTTTTAAGTGAACCTCCCTCCCATAGCCTTGACTATGACATAAAAATCATACTAAACACAATTTGTAAATGGTTGTCTTCTAAGAAACATATTGATTGACACAGGAGTAGAATTCAATGTTCTTACATTGGATGCCTAGCGAAGAAATGGGAAGGCCCACGTTAGCCATCTTCAAATGTGTTGTACATGGAAAAAAAAACTAAGGCAATGCCCATTAGAGTATAAAAAGATGCATGATTACCATTCGGGGGCCAAGTTTACTAGAGAATTCAAAGTCTTGGTGCTCGCCAAGGTAGAAAATTTTCCATCATTTCTTGGGTGCCCATGGTGCTATAAGAAAAACATTAACCTAAGGTTCAACAAAGGATATATCAATTTTGAGAATAAGGAAGAACGGTTCATCATCCCTTTGATGGATGGGAAGTTGAAACCTTACACTAAACCTTTGGGAGAAGAGGTCCTTGATAGAATTTATGTGCACTCCATCAGAGACCCGGAGATAATTCACCCTACAGAAGGAGTTATCCAATTTGAGGATGCCCATTCTGTGAGTGATACCACAAGCATGGCATGTGACAATTGGGTGCACATGACCTATGAGTTAATTGGGTGACAATTGAGGGGGTCTATAACAAAAGTGACTAAGGCATGCTCACTCAAGTGCCTAGGAGGAAATAAGTTACCAAGTTACTCTAGAGGGGCATACCCTGAAATTTTCTTATGAGACATGGAAGCTTAGTGGAAAATGAGGAAAAAGAAGAGGGATGCTCAGTTATATCCTACTCAGGGGCTGTAGTGCCCAGGTGGGCTACACATCAAGAGAGCCTCCTGCAATGGCGTGAGATAAGGATCACGTTCTCTGTAAGGTTTTCCAGGAGCAATGCGCTCATGATCATTCAAGACTACCATGGTAAAGAGACCACTTCATTTCATATCCAAACACATGAGAAGGCCTGGATAAGAGGCACATAAACCTTTCCACCATCATTATGGGTACATAATCTATATTACACACTACAAGGTTGTGTGCGTGCGTGGTATATCCATTCAGAAACCCACCGGCATACAGGAAATTCGTAGGAGCTTGAAACTGATCTCATCTAAGCTTTTGAATATTAGAGCACAAAGCCATTAGTGGATAAGGCATTATAAGTGATCAAGCGCCTTACGATGGGGGATAGTGCCATGGCAGAAGATAGGATACTAGATTTTCTAGGTGAGCCCAATTTAGAGGCACGCTTTGATGAGGATGAGTTAGAGGAGATGCAGTTTGAGAAAGCATGCATAGAAAAGGAAAAAGGAAAGATGGTTTATGTCATAGATGGAGAGGAAATGGAGAGTCTAGATGTTAACCACTCTATAGGTATGCACGATGTTATAGATAACATTGATGAAAGGATGCACGCTTACCATGAGCCCTTAAAAATGAAGAAGGTTAACATTGGGTCAGAGGAAGAACCCAAGGAAGAAATCATTGGAGACTATTGGTCAGAAAAATGATGTCTCAAATATCATTGATCTGTTATGAAAATTCCGGATTTATTCCCTCACGGTATCATAAAGTCAAGGGTGTCCACCATTCTTTGGGGAGATGAAGATAAAATTGAAGGAAGGTGCACCCAATCTGGAAGAGGCCATACCGATGAATCCAAATTTGTGTGTACGGGTTAAGGAGGAGATAGAAAAAATGATAGTGTTAGGTATCATTGAAGCTATGGAAGAATCAGAATGGATAAGCCCATTTGTCATTAACATAAAGAAATATGGGAGGATAAGGATCTATGTTGACTACAAGGATCTAAATGTAGTATGTGTCATTAATCCCTTCTACCCCATTTATCAAGAAATCTTAGAGGGAGTGGCCGGACGTGAACTCTACTCCTTCACAGATGGGTTCTTAGGGTACCACCAGTAGGATTACAAAGGAAGACTAGAGAAAGAAAACTTTCTCCACTAAATGGGGAAGTTTTTCCTATACGGTCATGCCTTTTAGATTGAAGAATGTGCTTGTTGTATTCTCACGCATTGTAGTGTAAGCCTTTTAAGACTTCATCCATAAATTCCTTTAGGTCTATTTGAATTATTGGACTGTGTATGGTCTAGTCAAATACCATTGTGATAACTTAAGACTAATGTTTGAAAGGTGTCGAAAGTTGAGGATATCCCTCAACATCAAGAAGTGTGTCTTTGCTACCCCATTTGGAACCTTATTGGGACATATCATATGCAAGGAGGGCTTACTAGTAGATCTCGCCAAGGTTGCAGCCATCGTGGGTTTAGGGGAGCCTACTAGCCAAAGCATCGTGCGCAAATTCCTTGGGCATACAGGTTACTATAGGAAGTTCATCAAGG
Source organism: Taxus wallichiana var. yunnanensis (assembly GCA_018340775.1). Lineage (NCBI taxonomy): Eukaryota > Viridiplantae > Streptophyta > Pinopsida > Cupressales > Taxaceae > Taxus > Taxus wallichiana. Next base: position 318,301,691 of record CM031238.1, read on the forward strand.
GATATGCCAAGATCATTGTGCCCTTGGAGGAATTACTTAGACACAAGAGTGCCTTTCATTGGGGAGAGGCACAATAGAGGGCATTCGACACTTTGAAGGATAGGCTTGTCACAACACCCATTCTCCATTTCCCCATTTGGGATAAGCCTTTCCATGTTCATGTGGATGCCTTTAGTACAACCATTGGAGCAGTACTGACACAACCTAGTGAAGGGATTGTTGACCATCCCTTGTGTTTTGCAAGCAAGAAGTTAACATCAACAGAACAAAATTACACCACTACTGAGTGCAAAGCACTATCCATGATCTACGTGTTGCAAAAGTTTAGGAAATATCTACTTTTTATTTTACACAGACTCCATGGCATTAAAATAATTAGTAAACAAGCCCGTTCTGCAAGGGAACATATGTCAATGGGTTCTGCTATTCTAATAATTTGAGTTCACATTGGTTGTCAAGCCAGGAAAGAGTAATTTTGGGCCTGATCACTTGTCTAGAATTGACTTAGGAGAGGACACACAAAGCATTGAGGAGACCATGCCAGACATAAAATTATTTAGATTAAGGTGCGTGCCTCAGACTTAGAGGATATTGTGGTGTTTCTCAAAACAATTATGGTGCCAGAATGGATGAAAGCATTAGAGAGAAAGTAGTTAGCCATACGTGCCACACCCTACATGTTGGTTAGTGGTGATTTGTACAAACTAGGACGTGATGAAGTGTTACACCGGTGCGTGCTAGAACATGAGTACTGACTATTATGGAGGAGGCACATGGAGGAAGTGCAGGTGGACACTATGTAGGGGACGCCACTGTGTGTAAGATATTACAAGTTGGGTTATGGTGGGAAACCCTATATCAAGATTGTAAAGAGTATTGCAAGGCATGTGATCATTGTTAGTGCCTTGGAAAACCAGGAAGGAGGGATGAAATGCCTTTGCACCCTATTCCAAGTATAGAGCCATTTGAAAAGTGGGCCATAGATTTTGTAGGCCCCATTTTACCAGCCATGCATAGGACAGGATCATGCTATGTAATCACTTGCATAGATTATTTGACAAGATGGGAAGAAGCAACACCTACCAAGGATTGTATAGTGGCTATAACAACTAGGTTTCTATGGGAAAATATTATTACAAGGTATGGATGCTTATTGAGCTTAACCAGTGATAGGGTACGCATTTCCTAAATGAGACCATCAGGATTATATTAGCATAGTTCATGGTGGCTCATCATAATACTACCCCTTACCATCCACAAGAAAATGGAACTGCCAAGGCATTTAATAAAATATTGAGTCATACCCTGACTAAAATTTGTGACGTTGGTAGACGATATTGGGATGAAAAATTATCAGCATAATTATGGGCATATAGGACAACCTACAAGAGGTTAAATATATCCACACCATTCCAATTGGTTTTTTGCGCAGAGGATGTCTTACCCATTGAATTTATGTTACCTTCTCTACGTATAATGTGCACAGGAGGATTGGATGACGAACAAGCACTGGAGGAAAGGATTGAAAAATTGATGAAATTGGATGAGAGATGATAATTAGCCAAGTGGAGTCAAAAGGATGAAAATTCTAAACAAAAATCATGGCATGATTGCCACATCAGAAAAAAACAATTTGAGATTGGGCAAATGGTATTGTTATATGATTCTAAGTTTCTGTGCCATCCCAGAAAATTGAAAGTCCATTGGTTGGGGCCCTATATCATCTTAGACATCCTTAATTCAGGTGCGTACTAGTTGAGAGCACTTAATGGAATGAGATTACCAGGCCATTTGAATGGAATTAGGATGAAGCCCTACTATAAATAAGTTTTCTTGGTGTTTGTAATAAGGCAACTTTACCATTTAGTAGAAGTTTTCCTTTATGCAATCTTCCTTCCTTGTGTTTCCCTTTCTCATCATTTGTTTTGTTGTTTGTTTTACACCTTGGACATTGGTAACCACATTACATTTTGAAGTTTGTGCATGCACAGAGGACCACACATCTGTTTTAGTGTGGGGTGGAGTAATGTGAAATATAACCCCGTAATAAAAATTGAACTGGCAGTAGAAGTATAGTGAATTTCTCAATTGATTTATTCAAAGTGTACAAGGATGAAGGAATCACATGGAAGAAGAGGTGGATGAAAAATTTTGGTGTCAGGATAAGACGAGAGAAACCACATACAGAGAGAAGTAGAGGAACAACACAAGGTAGGTGAGAGAAAAAATAACCATGTGGGCGAAGAAGTGCCTTCGACATTGTTGACACGCGCATAAGAGTCTTCTCATCAGGGATGGATTGTTTACTTTCCAGAAGGTTGTAACATGTTTCACATAATGTTGGGCATATAGGTGAAGGTGCATAAGGTTGGCTTGGTGGAAAAATTCACATTTAATACTAAGTATGGTGGTAGGTAAAATAGCATTTAATGTTAGAAAGAAGGAAAAACTATAAATAAGAAGTTGGGAACTTCATTATTTACCTTGCATTTACAAAGAGAAAAGAGCTCTCGTGAACTAGGGCATCCAAAGGTAATCTATGTGAAGAAAATTTAAGATATCTGAGAGGACGTGACTAGAGCAGATCCGTAAACTAGTAGGAAATGAGTACAAGGTATTGGAGGAAGTTTTGAAGTGTCTTCTTGTAGAATAATTGTTTCAGCTAGGGTTTGATGGCTAGGGCATGGTGTAGGAGTATTTCTTCGCAAGGTTGTGCATTAGGGTTGGATAAAGTGATAGAGTAGAGAGAGGAAAATATGATTGAAGTGATAACCTAACCAGAAGAATGGAACAAAAGAAAGAAACCATCTCACCTAAAAAGAAGAAGGGAAAGGGTAAGGGGAAGAAAATAGCTTCCATCGCAAGCACCAATGAATAATGGTACACGGAGAGATGCAATACCCGGATGGGGTATTGCTAGGAAAATAATGGGAATCTCATATGTGAAAGATGACTGTAAGTGACTATAATCACCACACCAACATGACAGAGAAATAAATGGATTTGGAGTTGGTTAGTCCAACAAATAAGTGGACACCAGAAGGCATGCCCATGTATAATGACAAATTAAAGGTTAAATTAGAGAAAGTAGGGTTACTACAACTTTACAAATTACCTTACTTCGGAAAACTTGAGTGCCTTTACCAGTGGCTTATGGCATGCATTCATGAAGACCATTTTTATTTCATAGGGCACAAGATGTGCATAACTCCCTAAGTTAATTTCCAAGTTCACAGGCCTTATCTGTGAAGGGGATAACATTGATGATGACCTAAGTGACAAGGAGGCCATCAAGGAAATAGTTTCTGCATATGAATACAAGAAAGGATCATGATACTTTGACATCATAGAGATCCTAGACCCCGTGATGAGGATGGTTGTGCACTTGGTAACCAAGCTCAATGACCAAGAGAGATGGACTCAAGTGAATAAGGCATGGTTGAATGTATGCCAAAAAATATCTAAGGGGACCATCTACAACTTGTCTTCTTTCATCACGAGATGAAATCATTAGCAACACGCAAGAAGGTGAGAAGATACTATTTGGTAATGTCCTCCTCACAATTGTCTTCTCAGAGATCAGAGTGCCCGATGGGTCGGAAAGGTTTGTTTGGGAGTACCCAAAAGAGGATCCCTCACCCACGAAATGGTTCGAAAAGTATACTTGTGAGACCATGATAGCCCCTCATAAGGTGTGTTTAGAGAAATGGTATAAGTGCATGAGCGACACGTTTGGAGTAGAATGGAGGATTCCATAGTAGTTACCCATGCTTGTGCAAGTGAAAGGAAAAGAAAAATTCACGGTACATCAACACTTCGCATCGGAAAATTTAGGTTGATAGATGAAATAATGAGCCCATGGTGCAAGATCCCCTTCTCCTTCACTCGCACAATACTTCCAAAGCAGGGGTGAACAGGTTCAAAGAAGCTAAGAAATCAAGGTTCGACCTTAGTGAGGTGGATCAAGACCATAGAGAGCCATGAAAAGTTAGTTTACCCCAAAAAGTGCACATACATGGAGAGATATATCTCCCATGAGATACAGATGATGAAACCATTGAAATTCCAATCACCTAAGGGTCAGTAGCAAGGATATACCTTTGCATCAAGCCAAAATTTGAAACCTGTGCATACTTGGAAAATGATTTATCCATCCCTAAGGACCATATAGGAAGAAATAATCCCACACCAAATAACAGGGAAAGAGAAGAGGTGTAGAAAGCACCAAGTGTTCAGGATACATAAGTGGTAAGCACGCTAGAGACAAGTGCTAAGCCCAATACTTATACATGAAGAAAGAAGTCCCTGGTAAAAGAAAAGACTCCAGAGGAAGAATCATCGAAGCACAAGGAACCCATCACCCAGAGAAGTCACCGAGGAGGATGAGAAGGAAGTAGAGTCTCTTACCAATAAGAATCACAAGGTGACATAAGAAAATGATTCAGAGGACACATAGAGCTTGGAGGCCTATAGAGGCTAGAGAGATGATGATGATGAAGATGATACAGGAGGTGAGGACCATCCTATCTATGAGGTTCATGACTCAGAGGAGAAAGGAGAGGAAGAAGAAAATGAGTACATCTTTGTCAAGAGGAAGAATGAAAAGGGGGAAGAGGATACTCAGGATAAGGGGCTAAGTGAGGAAGTTACAAAATAATAGAGGACCCCAAGCCTCACTAAGGAATAGATAAATGAGGCCATGGAGAAAGAAGTATCCAAGATCATTGAAGACCTAGTAGAGTAAGAGATGGAATGCAACATGGACCTAGTGATGAAGGAAGCAGAGGAGGAAATCATAGAAAAGGAATATGGAAGCATGGGAGGGGATCCTAGTTTGGCTGTGAGATTTCCTAAGGTTGCACACTTAGGGAGAAAAAGCATAGAGACATCACAGAGAGAAAGGAGAGGAAGAAGAAGATGATACAGGAGGTGAGGACCATCCTATTTATGAGGTTCATGACTCGGAGGAGAAAGGAGAGGAAGAAGAAAATGAGTACATCTTTGTCAAGAGGAAGAATGAAAAGGGGGAAGAGGACACTCATGATAAGGGGCTAAGTGAGGAAGTTACAAAATAATAGAGGACCCCAAGCCTCACTAAGGAACATATAAATGAGGCCATGGAGAAAGAATTATCCAAGATCATTGAAGAACTAGTAGATTAAAAGATGGAAATCAACATGGACCTAGTGATGAAGGAAGCAGAGGAGGAAAGCATAGAAAAGGAATATGGCAGCATGGGAGGGGATCCTAGTTTGGTTGTGATATTTCCTAAGGTTGCGCACTTAGGGAGAAAAAGCACGAGACATCACGGGAGAAAGGAGAGGAAGAAGAAGATGATACAGGAGGTGAGGACCATCCTATTTATGAGGTTCATGACTCGGAGGAGAAAGGAGAGGAAAAAGAAAATAAGTACATCTTTGTCAAGAGGGAGAATGAAAAGGGGAAGAGGACACTCATGATAAGGGGCTAAGTGAGGAAGTTACAAAATAATAGAGGACCCCAAGCCTCACTAAGGAACGGAGATAAATGAGGCCATGGAGAAAGAATTATCCAAGATCATTGAAGAACTAGTAGAGTAAAAGATGGAATGCAACATGGACCTAGTGATGAAGGAAGCAGAGGAGGAAATCATAGAAAAGGAATATGGAAGCATGGGATGGGATCCTAGTTTGGCTGTGAGATTTCCTAAGGTTGCGCACTTAGGGAGAAAAAGCACAGAGACATCACAGGTTTAGAGGATGGGCTATATTAATGATTTGAACAAGTTGTTGGATGCATGCTTTCAAAGCACCATACCAATGCAAAAAATCTTGGCTATGAAATCATTTGATGAGGAAGGTGCATACCCTCAAATGAGGAAAATTATTTCTTGGGCATTTGAGTCCCACATTGACGAACCAGAATTCAAAGTAAGCCAAGGGGAAATAATGAAGGTACCAGAGTCAAAAGGTGACAACCCCTTGGTAAACTCTCAATGGCTATTAGATGAGAAAATATGTAACACGTTGAACAAGGTTTTGGTGGAAGTAGAGGCCAGACTCTTCAGGAGGAATGATAGGGTGAAGTTCCTAGAGGTAGAACTGGAGAAAAGGGAAGAGGAGTTGGAGAAAAGAACCAAGGAGTTAAAGCGGGAGGAGCTAATCAATGCGCAACTAAGGCATGAGTTGAAAGAAGAGAAGGCAAGGGTGCATGAGGTCTACAAGAAAACGAGAGATGATCACAGATGCCATTTTCTTGAAGCATCTAGATCTAATGCCACCAGCGTAAAAGTATGGATCCACCCTAGAGTGTCTAGAGGACTTGACCCACGTCCTCACAATGGAAAGACAACCATTGGCCTTAGAGTTTGCAGAAGAGGCATCGATGCACAAAGAAAAGGAGGACAAGATGAAGGTTGTGGCAATTGTTTCCCAATACAAGAAATTCCTCATGGATGTGAAATCTGCCACCCAAGTCGCTGAGGCCACTTATGACAATTGCACTTGATAGAGATAGAGTGGTGAGCATTCTGGTCGCCACCCATGAAGTAGAGCTCAAGGAGTTCTAGGAGAAGAAAAAGGGGAATAGGGAAAAATGTGACAAAATCCTAGCTAAGGTTGAGAAGAAATTAGAGGTTATTGAGACCTTGTGGGGCTCAATTAAAAACTGGATGAAAGAGTTGTATCCCTAGATCACTCAAAGGATGGATGTGCTCAAGGATTTGGGAAAATAGTTAGAGGGGATTGTGGAAACGATGAATACCCAAGGAGAAGGGATAATCTTTGAAGAGGTGAGCACCTTAGTTGGTGACCTCTATCAATAGGCATAGAGAAAGGTCAATACCTGGAATAAGTTGGAGGTAGAATTGACGAAGGATTTCCCTCTCCTCTTGTAGAAATAATCATAGTTTCCTCATTCTTTCATTCTTCCCCAAATTCTTCATTCCCTTATTCTTTCTCCAAACTATTCAAGGACATTCATTCTTTATTATTTGAGAAGGTGTTCTAAGGGCGAAGAACAGGAATATTGTGGGGTGATGTTGGGCCCCTAAAATAGTGGTTGAGTACAAGAAGGTGCATGGGAGAGCACAAGGAGAAAGTGTGTAGGACATGTTTTATAAGGGTTTTAGTGGAACCAGTGGTGCACACATGAAGAGAAAAGATCTTGGGACTTAACCATATTTGGCATATTAGGTAGAACACGAGGAAAGCATGACCTGACTATGCATGCAAAGTGGATAAGGTGTCATCTTGGAAACTTGGTGCCCATAGAAGGAATATACCTTGCGATAGAAGATTCTAGAAGGTCATCATGGAGAAGAATGGAGAGCTTACATCTAAAGGAGCATGCTCCCATGGAGGACCACTTGGACACATGGCAAGCAATCTACAACTTCAAAAAGGCATGGCGGTGCTTGAAAAGGCTATATATATGAGTGCCCAATAGAAAAATGGGAGAGATGGAGACAAGAGGAGATAGGTGGAGAGAACAAGAATAGAAGGAGAAAGAGGTGAGGTCATGCAGGAATATTGTGAGAGCTCCATAGGTTGCATTTAGAGGATTTGTAGGAGTATATTTTATTAAGGGGATGGGTTTGAGCATTTTTCATTTTACTATGAAGGGCCTAAATCCAGTTCCAATGCATGACATTGGTCTGCATTATCATATGAATCTATGATTTCCGAGTTAATGTAATGTGGTTATCAACATGCTTAACATGAATATATGTGTGGTTCCAGTTCTACTTACATCTATATGGATCAATTATATATATATATATATTTCATATGAGTGGGTGTAAACCCTTGTGCATTTATTTTCTATTATGATTCAGATCTATGTTCTATAATGCTTTTCTTATATGAATGAACACATTGGTCTAGAAGTCATTCTGAGCTCTAAGATGAATGTATGGTTCCTTTCCAATCTGTTCACTTAAGTTTCTGTCATAAATAATGCATTCTCACACAACTCACATAAAGGAGGGACTCGGCTCTTGCACATGCCTCGGGTGAGTGCCTAGTGCCCATTGGGTGATAGGTCGGCACACATGGGATTTCCTTGTTCTTTGAGGGTGTAAAAATGACTACATCCTTCTATCTAATCCTTTGACCTGGACCTTATCTCAGTATAATTATCATATCTCAGGACTCCTTGAATATTTTGATTCTCTCCTTTAACTTGGACCTCATCCGCCAAAGTCTCATAAATCAGGACTGATGAATTTTCATAAACATGGACCTCTTTCTTTATGATTCCATTGTAAATATTCATCCATCTCACTACTCGAAAAAATTAAAAAGGCATAAAAAGATAATAAAAATTTGTATCAAACCCCTCATTACAGTTCTATTTGAACATCAAAAACCTTGAAGTAGAAACATGTTCTTCCATGGGTTATGTCCACACTAGGAAAGATGTTTGCATTGTTAACTCATAATTCAAACAATTTTAATTGTTTCATCCATTGGTAGATATCTTAATCATAACATTATCATATCTTTGCATTCTTCACCTATCATGACACAAGTTAACCTTGTTCCTATTAGGCATTATGTATCTCATCTTTGTTATGGTTTCTACCATTTCAAATCTTTTTACCTACGGTTTTTTCTTGAAGCTTACTGATGGAAAATCCTCCTTTCAAATAAGTTCTCTATTCAATAGAAAGAGAAAATTCTTCACTCAGTCCTTTTTGACAACCCATTTCAATCTATAGTGGTGCATCCTTGTGTCCTACTAGTTGCATGCGAGATGATACTTGGGGAAAATTGTTCCTTCCCAAAAGTACACTATTAATGAACTAGGAAAATCAAACTTAAAATACAAAAATACTATAAGATCATTACACCTTTCATCCTTCACAATATTCAATGATGAGCCCACACTTCTTGCTAGTAGTATCTTACTAGTGGCATGGGGAAATATGTAGGGGTCCTTCAAAAAAATAAATTAATCAATAAAACCTTTATCAAATCTAAATAAAAAAGTTCTTAATCATATATATTCCAAGAAGTAATTAAGTTGGTCATGTTAAGAGAGACAAACAATTCATTCAACTGGATTTTTCTGATCAATAGGTCACATATGGATCTAAGTCTAGTCAAAACCTATAAAGTGGAATCATCTTAGAATTGATCGGATAACATTGACTAGAGATGAGTTATATTTTTCTCACATGGATCATTATTACACCTTGTGTATTAGCATCCCTTATCTTCACTTGTATATCACTATTTACCTTGTTTTCATGTCCTTTTCAATTCTCATTGATGAGCCCTCACATCTTCCTAATTGTGTGGAGTCATGAGCAGAGTGAGACATCCTATCATTACTTGTTGACAATTTTTGCACTTGTGTAAAAATGGGCAACTCAAAAATTTGTTACAATGGATAGCATTGGTGAAGTATACCTAAGCTAGGGAGGTCATATCAGATTATGTTGTTATTGCTTATTTATTTAAAAGATTACGTGAAATCTACAACTATGTGTGCTGTTACAAAATGTAACATATCACGTAGTCTGGAATTTCATGACCATCCTCAGCAAAATAACACAAGCCCTAAAGGACAGTTGTGTCATCTTGATGAGGACATCCAATTGTAGAGTAGGTGAAGTGTAAAGTTTTGGAACAACAAACATAATTGCAAATTACACAAAATCAGAGTTCATTACTAAATGTTACAAGTTCTATTAAATGTTCTTTCCTTTATGATTAAGACATTCAATTATGTTACTAAGTTGTTTATTTCATTATACAATCCATACAGAAAGTAGAAATGCAAAATGAGATATATAACTCATTTACGAATCTAATGTTTTATTCACAAGGAGATTCAAATGTTTCCCACACAAGCCATGGGATGTAACTAAAAGTAAAGTACAACTACGAGAATAAAGATACACATGCATGAAAGAGAAATCAAAGGAGTATGAGTGAACCCATCATTGCCTTGGGTTTTCTGTTCTTCGATTGAAGCATATTCATCTCCATCTTTTGTTTCTCCTTCATCTTCATTATGGAAGCCATTATACCTAAAAAGGAAGAAACGAATTGACTATCGATTATGAGCTCAAGGACCAAACCATATTCATACACTATCCTACTTCGTGTATATGAGTCTTCCCATAAGCAGGAGATGTATTCTACTTAAAGGAAAAACTGCATGCATGCTTTATTCACTCAGAAAGAAGAAAGTGAAAAGAAAGAAGAAAACATGGACATAAGAGAGGCCAAAAAGCCTAATTATTTTCCTAACTATTTTTTAAAGTGTGCAGGTATGGGTTACAGCCAGGAAAAATTGACTAGTCATAAATACATGCTGGAAAGAAAGAAGATTGTAACTCAAGGTTTAGCAACTATTCTACAATTATAAGAAGTTAAAGTACAAAGGAAATACTAGAAGATGGAAACACTTTTTTAGTTGCAATAGAAGAGGAAGAATTAGATTTCAAGAAACTGAAGCTAAATGGAAAGAAGAGATTACAGCTGAAACATAATGGATAAGGAATTCTGGAAAAATTTTGATAGGGCTTCGCCATGTAAAATGGACATTTACGACTTTTTCAGCATGCATATCAGAGTCTGTAATAAAAGGAAATATAGTATATAATGTAGAAAAGAAATGGACTACACTTTCAGTCATCATATTGAAGTACTTGGAGCATTCATTATAGCTTAATAGCTGAATAACATGAAATTTGAAGTAATTTTACAAAGTACATCCTTTCTATGAATTCTAGTTTTCAAATAAAGGAAGTATGAATTACAAATATGCTGCCATATCAAAGAAGTACAACTATTTATGCAAGGAAATAGATCAAGAAAATATTAACATCAGGTTCATCATAGAAATTCAAGACTCAATCTGGTTACAATGGATTAAGCATGAAGGAACAGAAGCTCCATTAAAAGCAAATATTCAGAGTAAAAATGCATCTTAGAACATCTCTAAGTTACAAGAAAGGTACAGTCTATTTTCTTTCAGCAGATCTAGTCATTAGACAAAGGATGAAATAGGAAGTATAAATTACAGTTAGAAATTCACACAGATAGAGCTCCATGGCCTCAACTGAACCAAATACTGGTACCATAAAAATGAATATCTCTAAATGATAAACAATGAAGCAAAGTTTAAGTGCTCAAGTGGATCTAAAATATTTCACTCAGTCAATAGTTAATGGAAACATTTTTCTTAAATCCTGAATGATTGAAATATGTGTACTGGGTAGCAAGAGCTCTCAGAAAGGAACAGTTTGAAGTAAGCTATAGAAAACACAAAGTACATGAATGATCATCATATAGTAGTCATACAAGAAAAGATCGAGTAAGCTACAGGTCTTCATGAATACATACTCAGATGAAAGGATCAGTTTTGATAAACACATCAAATACTTGTTCAAGAATGGTACACTAGTTGCAAGGCAGAGTTCCTGTAGAGTTCACAGTTTAATGCTAGTTTTCAAAAGGTGCTAGTGATGGTTTTCGAAAGCTATATCAAGCTACAAAATAATGGAGTTCGAAAGGAAAAAGAAGCTAATCATATTCAGCATAGCCATAAATAGAGCCTCAATAGCAGAGGGCACAAAGACACAATAAATGCAATAATTTTTCCCATCAAGCTCACAATGGAGAATACAGAGAAAATATCCCAGAAAATATGGCATTCATAGTGATATGGAAACTATCAGAGAAAGGATGAAACTAAAATCTATATCTACCCAGAAAAGAGCCAAGGTTTGAACTCCTTCAAAAATGGCATTTCAACATAGCATAGAGAATATTTATATAGATTTGGTGAAAGCAAATGAAACTCAAAAAACATAGATCCTGCCAATAAATGGAGCCATAAAGTAAAAATGAGCTCATACAAAGTAAATAAGAGCTTCACAAAAGAAAACACCAAACCACAAAAGCTTGTTCGATCCCGTTTTACCAAAAGAAAAGCAAAATACGAGATACCAAAACTCGAAAATATGCATATCTATATGGCCATTATTTTTCGATAGGAGCCATCACAAAATTCCAACCTCAAATGAAGGAAGATACAATTTTTATTAAATTGTTCAAAAAAAGGGATTTATTTTCATTTTTATCAAATACCCAAGTTTAAAATTCTCTGAAAATATGATACTTTTGGATCAAATGATTAATACCCATTTTGGGTCGTTACAAAAGAGCAATGTAGAGTAGTTTCTTACCTTCAAAGTGGCAGCCATGGCAAAGTGGTGAGTCAAAACCCAACCCCAACATCTAAAACTTCAACAGATCCAATGCTAAGTAATGACGACTCTGTTGAAGAAATCAGAGGCTTAAGTACAAACGTAGAGAGCTCATATTCGTGAAAAATGAAACCCAAATCTTCGTAATGGTGCCCTTTCATTATCAGAAAGCTTGCTCATAAAAATTTCGAGAAGAAAATGATAGAAGTTTCAGATTACAGAAAAACCCGAGCTCACAAAGAAAATCATGGAGGAAAACATCCAAAATCACCTTGCAGAGAGCTCGAACAGAGCAGAACAAGAAAAGGGATCAATAGAGGCAAAGGCTTAAAGATGCAGAAGAAACAAAGCTCGGAAGTAACATTCATGGTGGCCTGGAGGAAATCGGTCGTGGCTTCACCAAGAAAACAGAGCTCGAAAGTAAAAAATGCCAAATGATAGGGTTCCGACCCCTTTTCCTTCATTAACTCTTTCAGTGAGTTAATTAACTCGGTGTGAGTTAAATAACCGATGGCAGAGATCTGAAAGTATAAAATCAATGGTGCAAAATCCAAACCTCTAACTCATCTTGAGTTCAAAATACTACGTGGCAAAAATATGATGAAACCCTAATTAGGGTTGAATTAAAAGGAAAGTCACCGACATAACAAAGGGATGAGTCATCGTGCAAAAGGGGCCAGCCCATGTCATCAAATTTAGACAAAATCATTTCCATGTCATTCAAAATCTAAAACTATAGTCCATCCAAAACAAACAAATCCGACCAAATTATGCCACAATGATCACCAAAAAGGTGAGATATCAAACTATATACCATTTAAACATGCAAAGCCAACTATGAAATATGGTCATGGTAAATAATCAAAGGTGGACGAGTATGGTGGTAACTATTACAAAGTTCCCCATGTGTATCTAAAACCATGTCAAATTTTCTAAAATCCACAAAGGTGGCCAAACTTGGTAAAGTAAAGGTGGTCCCCACTTCAAGGAGTTAGAATTGATTTACAGAGTGTCACTCATGTGACCATTTGAAAGGAGATGTCAATATTATAGCATTTACACATGGACAATGGTCCCCACATTGGATGTTTATCTTGCAAATATTACAAATATTTGAATTATTTACTCACAGAAGAGAATTAATTTGTTGCATGCTTCACAAGAAGACAGAACAGAGAAGAGACAAGTTGCATGCCATGGAGAGAGACTTGCCTAGCAAGCAATTTTATTTTTGGCAAAATTATTCACCCAACCTTATTAAAAATAGAACAGTCAACTTCAGTTGACTAGATGTAATCAAAGGCTATTAATGCCTCTTGTACTAGTTTGTATTATTTTATCCCTTTATTTATTATTAAATACAGGATAAAATTAGGATGCATGGGCAAGTACAGACCTTAGTCTATTTTTAGGAAGGGTGGGAAAATTTATTTTGCTATATATTGTGTGCCTTTGCAAAGCACAAGGAGATTCTTGGAGGACTTTTGGATATAGGAGTACTGAAGCAATTTTTTCTAGTTTTTCCTTCTATGTGTGAAGGCCTTTTCAATTATTTGCAGTCTTGTGTATGTTTCTATTAGTCTTGTGAATGTAAATTCCCTGACCAATCATCTTACCCTGTTGCAAAATTCAATATTTTCTACTAAATTTTAATGTGCATGTTAACTTATTAGTACTGTTGTGATTTTCCCTCAGTACAACCAAGTGTTTTCCCTTAAACATTCTGCAGAAAATTGTTGGCTCGTGCATCAAGAATCCTTCTCATAGCAATCGTGCATATACTCAGTCAAATCCCTCATATAAATTTGGTGTATCACCCCAATCTAGTTATTTCACAGCCATCTTTTACCCTTAATCCCAGAAAATCAATTTAGGATACATCAATAAGGAACCAGCCTTTTAATCCCAGAGACTCACCTCAAAATAGGTATACCCACATACCTAAGGTGTTTCCATTATATCTATGAAAGAGATAGATCAATTTTTGCAAGACTAGAAAACTTGTAGCCATCTCTCTACAGGGTGCACTTGCGAGAGATAACAATTACATCATCTACATTTCTACAATGAAATGGAATGCCTACAATTGTTTGAACATGAGTTCATACTATGCAACCCTTTACCGAGTAAAAATTTAAAAGCATTTTAAAATGTTTAAAATTAAAAAAACATTCAAATATGTTTCACACAATACAATTTTTTTAAATGTTCAAAAATACAAAAACATTCAAATATTTTTCTCAAAATTACAAATTTTGTTTTTTTCAAAAACTCAAAAACAATATAATAATGTTGCAAACTCCAAAACAAAATAAAATTGTCCCAAAATCCAAAAGCAAGATATAATTGTCACAATAAAAACATCTTAAACAATGTTTTCCCCAATTTCAGCAACTAAATAACATAATCTCTTTTCTTTCCTATGGTGTATCTCTATGCGCAAGGTAAGAAATTAATTACCCTTTCACAATATAACTTTTCTTGGGAATACTTGGATTAAATATAATACATATCACATTTCAATGGGATACGACAAGAGTTTCTTTTGGAGTATATAAGCACAAATCTATTGTTCGGCCCAATCCAATCCTCTCGCATTCTAAGATATCACTTGAGGGTCTTCATTTCTATGTAGTTCTTCAATTTGGAACACATTCGGAGTGTCGTTAGATGTCCTTATTGAAATTTATGTTGTCTTTGTTACATTTTGTAAACATTCTTGTGATGTTTTTGCTTCTTTTAGTTTGTTATTTTGTACTTTTTTTACCTTGAATGTAGACCAATTATAGGAAAACTATTGGAATCTTAGTTCCCATATAACTATGGGTGTAGTTCCTTCTTATTCATATTGGGTTTGTTTGCAATTCTTGTCTTGTATCTTTTCACCGCTTGAATGTGTTGTGTTTTCCCATGGTTTATTAAATAAGCCATGACATATTTTCCTTTTTTATATACTTAGGTTTGTTTACATTTATTTGTATTCATACTTCAAATTTCTCACAAAATTGTAAAACCATCAAAAAATAAAATCAATCAAAATGAATCATACATTTTCAAACAAACATTCACTTATCATCGACATCCTAAAATTGGAAAACCCTTGACACGTGTCTTTCAACACTCCAACATAATCTTGATAAATTCATACCTTTTTCTACTACCCTAGTGATCGTTCTAATCTTATGACCATCACTCCAATTTCTTCCCTTTACATGATTGCTAACTCTTCTTGGGGCAAGTCATAATTTGTTTTCCTCCTTGATATATCTTCGCGCCCAAAGAATATTTTCGTAGATCATTTGTAAAATGGAACCAACAAGAGTGTCACAAGGAATATATAAGTATACTCCACTCTTCTAGTCTAATAATATTCCTAACCCTTTCATAATTTTAATGTTTGGGGGTATTTGCATATGCCTAATCATCATTATGACATGCATAAGGGGCATAACCGATTGTATTATTTTTTGAATTTATGTTGTATTGTTGATGTTTGATTCTTGGACCAATCACAAGTAGTGTGATAAAATATCAGATTCCTTTATAACCCCGATGCCTACACCTACTATTCATATTGGGCTTGTTTTCCTTTTTATATTTTCTTTGTTGTGTGTGTTTTTGTTTACACGCATATGGTTTAACCATCTTTATTATTTAATAGTCATGGTGAAAAATCTATTTTACAACATAAAAATAATTGTTTTTATTATATTCACATTCTCCAAATGGAGCTCATGATACGTGCACAATTCCTCCCATCCTTGTTAAAATCCCTTGTTTTCTTCCTATCAAGTGGTCATCCATCACCTTGCTGCATCATCCACCCATTTGAGGGGGCATTTCCTTACCTATCCTATTAGTTGGAGAATCCAAATGCTTCATTATTTTCCACACACTAATATGCATCTGTTTACTATCTTTAAAACACTATTACTTCACAATATCACTTTAAAGGGGGGAAAAGGTAAACACCCCAAATTTACATACGTATTCCCATTACTATCCTAATTCACATTCTATCTCATATCCCCGTTATGATTGATTAATATAGTTAATTAATCATGTACATCCACCCTTTGGATTAATTAAATTAGTCCATAACACACTTTAGCTAAGTTAATTATCATTTATTAAACAAATGATTAATTAATTATCTTGCACATTGTAGCTAATTAAATTAGTTACTTAATTAGGAAAATCCACCTATTTTTCTAGTCAATTACCACTTCATTGTCCTAGTTAACTCAACTTGAATTCAACTTCCTCATTCTAGTCAACTACACTTGAACTACACTTCCCTATTCAACTTGAACTCTACTTCTAGATTCCTAGAAGTGTGGGGGTAATTGGATTGTACATGCAATTCAATTGATGGATGTAACTTCTGCCATTCCAAATGTCTATTTCCCCTTGAAATATGAAACTCATAGAATAATTCTACTTCATATTCCCGCTGATTATAATTATGATCTAGAGCTTAGTCAATCTTCCATCCACCTTTCATGGTCCTACCCTTAGCTATAAAGTGGTCCATTTCCTTCACAAATTGATACTTGGAAATCCACAAGAAAAGGCAATGAAGATATGCTTATTTGTTGTTTGAATCCTTGTGAAATATGCTTGTAGAATTGCATTCATCCACCTTGGAGAGGCTAATCAAGAGCATACAAAATCAATAACTTGCAGGAATCAACAAGCTGAAAAGCTTCTATAATCTTACTTGAGGTTTACAAGATTATTACAAAAAAGGTATATTGTTTTGTTTATTCATTTATATTCGTTTATTTGGTAATTTCCCTTGTATACACCAACTTCATTACTTTTATCATCTATGATAGATATAATTGGTTGTCTTCTACTATTTTGGAACTTGCATTGAGTGAGGAAAGACATTTGGTATTAAATCATGGTTTTAACACTTTGAACGCTATGGGAATTTATTTATAACTTTTTTTAGTTCAATTTATTTAAAACCACTGATTTAGATCATTTCCACAAAATTCTAATGTACCATTTTTTCCCTCATGTAGGATGATAGGGAACGATACCAAATGAGGTGTAGTGGTGACTTATGCTTATGGATAGTCACCTCTAGAGATTCCTAGGGCTGATTTTGGGCCAAAAATATTAGACGCACTTTATCTCATGATGTGGGTCCTCTAGGATTGACTTCTTGCACATTCAGATCCAATTACGAGATGATATTTAACATGAAAGTGAGATATACCTAGATGAGGGTTTGAATTCTACCACTCACCTATAGATATCATCATAGTGAAAAAGGCCACATAACCATGTGTTTGAGCTTATGGCTTGGTAAGAGGGTCTTGAATTCCTCAGTCTAGATCAAAGAGTATTTGAGACATTCCCTCATGGGAAGGAAACATGTGGTGTCATCTATGATATTCTATAACTTCATCCACCCATGTATGGAGGAGCGATATATGGTATTGGGGCCAAGTCAAGGATCTTAAGTTTAGATATTTATTTTCTTATGAGATCAATTTCAAATCTCACCTCATCATACACCTCCATGACATAGTAGGTGTCTAGTGGAGGAATGAGGAGCGGAAGCTCCATTTAACTCGAGTTACTATCTCGTATGAGTTATTTGAGAAACATTTACAGGATCAATATATTTCAAGTGTATTTCATTCAAGAGAATCGATGAGTTTCATGATCTTTAATAAGGATTCGAAATATAGTAGCCCAATATGAGTGTAAATTTTTAGATCTTCTATAGTATGTAGACTATCTCCAGGATGATAAAATACAAGTAAATAGGTTCATCAAGGGTATGAATTCATACATGGTAGGAGAAGTTCGGATTTTTCTCCTCGACATTAAAGAAGGCGGTGAAGAAATACTATTTAGTAGAGGATAACATGTACAAGAATCGAAGTCTCAAGATAGGAAATGGGGAAAGTTTTAGGATTGGGTGCATACTTTACAAGACCGTAGATCACGTGGCTCCACCCCATTTTTGAGAGGAGGGTCTATACCCTTTCACTCACCTTCGCGACCTCCTCCACATCCACAATAACACTCTTTGCAGGTAGACTACATAGCAACAAAGGAATCACGAAGGACAATATAGTAAGAGAGGTAGGGGCTATAGTGCGAGACATTTTGGGAAGATATAAGATGCTTTGTAGTAAGACATTAAATTCATCTCATTATCATAAAAACACCATAGTGGGACCCACATGATCAGTTCACTAGAGCATAAGAGGGACTCATTTACATAGGGATTCTCTAGATTGTTTTATTTATGGGTTCTATGATCATTATGCATGATTCGGTCCACATAGGCCATATTTTTCTAACCAAAAAATACACGTGTCGAGAACATAGTTGTGACGTAGCATGTTTGTAGCCTAGATAGCCTTACTTAACTTTTCCTTGCATTTTTCCATCTCCCCATTTCTTTACACGTGCTTGTTTTGGCCTTTATTCAGGATGATTCAAAATCCTTTCAAGAAGGTGGGGATTATTTGTAAAGATAGCCTTACTTACCTTTTCATGGGGCGCGGGTCCTAAAACCACCACCTACTACGGGGGTGGTGGTCTGACCCATTTTTCCAGAATCTTCATGCGTAAAATTACATGTGATGATTCACTTAAGTTTTCTTTTTGAGTGCATCCATGAGCTGAATTTGCTAAAAATAGCTTCGTTTGCTTGGTTCTCCTTGCTCCTTCTATTTTTAAATAGATTTAATGAGTGGAACTACCTCTTCATTTCCTTGTGCATGAAGTAACCTCCTATCCTCCATTCCTATATATTCCATGCTTGTATTCAAGCAAAAGGCCTAAGAATTTTGTGTATCTTGCATTGTTGTGCTTGCCATAATCTTGCTAGGAATTGCATAGCCAAGTTCGATCTCTTGTGTTATCTTTCTTCTACTTGCATTACATCCAGATTGCTTCCAAGCTGCCATCACTCAAGCACCATCCTCTTGTTGTTGTTCTTTGCATTCCCAATCCTTTGGACTCACATGAACACTCAGAGAAAGAAAGGAAAGAACTGAGGGGACATATACTGATACTACTGGATTTTCCAAAGCTCTTGCTCTTCCAGTTGGAGTTGTGTATTTGTTTTCTTTTTTTTGTCAAATTGTCAATTACATATCAAATAGAGTAGAGAAACAATTCATTTCAATTAGCTAGATAATTGCAAGTAGATCAAATCAATAGGAAGTTTTCTCTTCAATATTGCCAGGGAAGTTGTGGGGGAACAATAGCTCTGTTAGAGCCATGATTTGTTCTTCACTTCTGAGGTAGGGTTGGAAAGATTTTATTTGAATTAGAATAGATCTTAGATTTAGATTCACACATCTACACAGATAGCTAGCTACATCCGGCTAGTTATTTGTTTTAAATTATTTATTAGATTAGATGCATTGTCTGAAAAGTTAGAAAAGAACAAAAAAATATTTATTTCCATAGATTAGTTTGTTTTATTGCTTTGTTATGATATATTGAGAAAACACCAAAAATATAGCTTAGATTTCCTTTGATAGATAGTTTATTTACTGAAAAAAAATCAATTCATCTTGCATGACCATCAATGGTCCACAACAGGAAAAGACTTACAGTTGTGATCCCTTGGTCCCACAACCCAATGGGCCAGAGCTAATAATTGACATTGACACAAGTTTGCACTTAACAATCTTACACACACACTACCACATATACGAGAGAAAATAAGATAGTTAGAGACATTGAACATAGCTGCTAATCAAGCCTATGAATTTTGGACTACTCCTGAAATAGGATTTGATTGCATGCATGACCATACAAGGGCCTCAACCTCAACGAGTCTTTGGTTGTGACCCACAGGTCCCACAACCCAATGGGCCTACTAGTCAGTTAGATATCGACACTAGCTTACACACATGGTATTCATATCTTCACCACTTCCACCCGATATTATTACACAACTTTCATTGTTGAATATAGCATCCGATCAAGCTAAGACTTTTACGGACAAGACCAAAAAAATCACCCTTAGTTCTTGCAGCTCCACTACATCTCTTGTCTCAATTTCCATGACCTTGTCTGAAACCCATACGAGGCACCTGCAGGTTACTTTCCACGTATTCCACAACCAATCAATAGAATCTCGGTAGAACTAGACATCGATTGGAGTCTCCGAGTAGCTATCATATCAGACCATACCATCACACCCCTTCAGGTTAGGAGAGCATTCTTTTCCTTAGATTCACAGATTCCATTATTGCATGTGTCAAAGACATAAGGTTTCCCAATTAGCTTGGTCATCACCATCACTTTCACTCCCATTTCAATTCCACACTAGGTTGTCTCGGCACGACCTCGGGAGGTCGGGTGCGAAGAAGGTCACGTGTTGATTTTCTATCATACAAATTGGTGAACCCGATGTGAAGAGCTAGTCTCTAAGCATTTCCACTTTCATCCATCCTTTATTCTATGGGTATTCTTATACCCCCAAATATGTCGGGATATGATGAGTATGGTCGACCCATCCTGGTTTCGACATGTACCATTACCAATCAAATATACCACAACAATCACCTTCACTTTCAACATGGGTAGACAACCACTCATCCACTCAAAACCCTCTACTTTAGGGAACCAATGTTGGTTCTTCTTATACGCATCAAAGAATTGGATCAAGTCACTCAGACTTATCCCCTTGAACAATCAAGTTCAAATAACATGACATTCACTTGGTGAAGTGAGTTCATCTCCTCGGTATTGTTTTGATAGCCCATTACCATGTAATCCGATCAACTCCCCCATCTCGATGAGGAGTATTTAGCATGATATGCTAGGAGTGAGCAGCAATTCCAACAAATGAACCAATCTTTTGATAGGTTGCAAGGACAAGGTGATGTCCTACTTTAAAACAATAATGCTACCCCTCCACCAACTGAAAATACAACCAATGAGGGGTGGCAACATCATGAAAAATTCATAGTGGGATACCATACTCCTCAACAACCTCCAAGGGTTCAACCAAAGGTATCTAAGCAAGGTATCACCCCATCAATGGGTGATGTCATTTCAGCTTTGGTTGATAAAGTCAAGGAGTTAGAGCTTTCCCAAAATACACAAATTCATATGTCGGGAAAGCATGGGCTCCTTCCTACCCATAGAACTATGGGCAAGTACCAACCACACAAAATCCACCAGTCTACATGAATACTCCAAACCATGGGGACTTGTTAACTGGGATGGGTACCTTGGGTATGCCTCCTCAAGCCACATATGGATATCTACAACAGGCAGCCACCAAAAGTGCATTCTCAAATGCTATACCAGCCAAAAATGTGACGTTCCCTAGCTTCGCACCTTCAGCTCCATATCAAGGTAATCAACCCCCTTATATACACATGTATTCTAAATCTCCACAGGGGGACATGTACTCCTACCCAAGTCCATATGGACAATCACAAGGGATGTCATACACCCCACCAAATGTCTATGTTGTCCCATTTTAGTAGCCAATGCAGCCCCCACCTCCCCAACAAGGGTCTTTAATGGTGGAAACATATGCAATGGGGACTTATTCTGAATATCTCAAAGAACCCCTAGATTTCTCCATTCGGGTAGTCATGCTCTCAGAGACCCTTTCCTGATCTCCCAAAGTTCAAAGGGGAGGGTGATCCAAATGCCCACATCAAGGCTTATGCAATGACCATTCGAGAGCTGCTCCCATGGGATGCAGTCATTGCAAATATTTTCCCTAAGACACTTGAAGGTATTGCTCTCAACTGGTATTATAGGATACTAGAGGCTTCAATACACTCATTCAAACAACTCGTGTCAGAGTTTATCAAAGCTTTTGATATGAACAAGCTTTTGTGAATAGAATCAAGAGAATTTCTTCATATCAAACAAGAACATAATGAATCTATGAGCCCACTTCATTCAGAGGTGGCGACATGTTCTCTACTCTTCCACAAGTGCTCCAAACATGGATCAAATGGAACTTTGTGATTTGTTCCTTCACTCCCTCAATAGAGAGAAGGGAAGAGGTTCAAAAGTTCCCATTAAGGAGCTATGAAGAGGTGCTTTAGAGGGTGCTCTTTGGATCGACCAAGCGCCATCGACAGTGGTCGTAAGACCTACGGAAAAATGGGAAGTTAGTTACCCCTACTCAAAGCACTCCCGGTTACTCCAACAATACAAATAACAATCAAGGACCAAATATCCTTAATAAGAATCATGGAGTCATGACCGATGGTGTAACTGATCAACCCAAAAATCCTAACATTGTTAATCCCACCGGTATAGGTGCTATGAATAACAACAACAATGGAAATAACAAATGGAAAAATCGAGAAACAACAATTTCTCACCCTCGGTAAATGTTGTGGATTTTAATCATCCCCAACAATAGCAACAACCTCAGCCACAAAGACAAATGCCACCCCAAGCCCTAGTCAATACCCCAACCAATTCCAGAACCAGGGGCAAGGGTTCCAAAGTGTTAATTATAACAGTCAACAACCAAACAACAACCATGGTTTTGGACCACAACAAGGACAAACCAAAGGCCTCGGGATTACGATCCTGACCTATATTGTGGTTTCCATAGGGTCCATGGCATGACACAAGAACTTGTCATGATTGTAATAAGTTTTTGTAGTGTTTTCCAAAAGACCAAAGATAGTTGTTTGTCGACATGTTTCTGCCAACCCAACTACACCTAGTTAGTCAAAAAAACCTATATGGGACCGGTGTCTCCACAGAACACACCATTTGGGAATCTTCAATGATCCTCTCCCCACGCATCCAAAGGATGGTAGACTGGATCCTAATGGTTTGAATAAAGGTATTGTAATAGGGACTCATGATCATGAAGCCTCAACTTCATCAAACCCACAGTGGCACCTCCTTTGGATGGTCATCAACAAACAAGATTGTAGGTTTGGTTGAGTTAGACGTTGAACCCCAAATTAACGTTGCAACAAGATCCAGAGACTATTCTTCACAACCAATCCCGATTTATCCAGTTGTGTCAGATAGTGTTCATGACACACTAAGCAAGCCAGTAGGGGCTTATGACTTGATCAGTGATCTAACCAAGACCTTTTCACACATTTCCTTTTTAGATCTATTGAAGAATTCCCCTACTCATCGAGCCACTCTCTTGGAAGCACTTGGTCTTGGCCATTTGGCTAACATTACCCCTCCACCAGAGGCACAGATAAACCATATAGACTTTGACATTTTTCCCTCTAGGGCAGCCTGAAAGGGATATTGGGTTTGTATTTGACATAAGCAAGATGCCTACGGATGTTGAAATAGCTCGTAGAGGTGATCTCGACCTTGTTTTTATAGGTTTGGATCTACAACAACTATGTGAAGTGCAAATGATCGATGATGGGGCAGCAGTTAATATAGTCCCCTTCTCTTTTCTTCAGAAGTTAGGATATGGGGAGACTAATTTCTCCTCGACGCAAACACATTGAGGGGCTATGATAGTCTCAAGGAAACCTCGATCGGAACCATAGTATTACTAGTCACTCTTGGGCCCAAGATGGTGCTTACTTGAGTTTTATATTATAGATCGGAAACCAACTATAATATGATCCTTGGTCATCCTTGGATCCACCGCATGAAAGCAATCCCCTCCACCCTATTCCAAGAAGTCAGATTCTTACATTTAGGGAAAGTCTTTGTCACTCAAGGTGATCCAAAGCCCTTTGATATACATCTGGCCAACTTGAGAAAAATCCAGGGGTCCACTCTGAATTTGAAGCTTCCTACCAACCAATTAAACAAACCAAAAATGTTTACTAGAAGAAAAGTTGGTTCCCACAATGGAATTAGAGGTTACAGGTTTGATCGAGGGTATTCCAGTGGTCAAGGATGAAAATGTTGTTGTAGAGATGGTATCATTAGGAACTACAACAAATATTGTTGAACTATTAGAAAAGGATTTTCCTATCCTTCTCCCCTTTGATTCCATGGGTATGGGACATGCTTTGGGGCTTGGTTCCCTTCCAAAGATGAGGTTTGTATGGTAGATGTAACTGAGATAAAAGGAGAACTCACAAAGGATGACTCAACATCTATCTTTTCGAGTAATTGTTGGACCCTCCATTTTGATGGGGCCAAGTGTCACTTTGGCGTCGGGGCAGGTGCAATCCTTACTTCACCCAAAGGAAGGGTTTTACCTTTTGCTTTCAAATTGAATTTTGAATGCACAAACAATGGGGCTGAATATGAGGCTCTCCTACTAGGTCTCATTGTAGCTAAGAGAATGGGCATCCTCAATATTAGGGTGTTGGGTGATTCACAGCTAGTCACAAATCAGGTATCCGAGGTATACGAGACTAGGGTGAACACTTACAACTCTACAAAACCATGTGTGTTGGGCCTAACTAAGGGGTTTGATTTTATATCAATCGAGGTAGTTCCACATGAACAAAACCTTCTGGCAGACTCTATAGTGACTTCCACCTCACGCTTCACCCCAAGTAGTGATTTAGAGGACACCAACTTCACGGTTTCACTCCATGCCATTTGAATCTGATTCAAAAGTGCCGTATAATCAATGTTGACATATGTGGAAGCTAAAGACCAGACTTGACTCTTCAGACCCTGTTGATGGGGATGAGTCAACCTTAAGTTACTTAAACACTTTGGTGGAGTTACATCTTACTTGTCAAGAGGTAGACCTTTCCCTAATTCCACGTTCCTCCTCTTATTTTGGGAATCCAATGATTGAGTCCTCTCTGGGAAAAGATCTTGAGATTTATGATGTAGAAGAAGAAGGGGATTTGGAGTTTCCTCCAGCCCCACCTGAGTTTGAGGAGGGTAACACCTCCTTAATCAGGGAATGATTGATATAAACATCGAAATGGAGGAGGAACCAAAAATCTTAAAACTAGGGTCCTCTTTAACTCTGGAGGAAGTAGAAATTCATACCCAAATCCTCAAGGAACATCAAAAAGCCTTCACATTTAGTTACAAAGAAATGATGGGAATTACACCACACATCACAGTTCACAATCTCATCACTAACGGATGCCAAACCAATTAAGTAGAAATCAAGACCTATGAAGCCAAAGGTGGCCCTTATGGTAAAAGAAGAGGTAATGAAGCTTCTCTAGGTAGGATTTATCAAGCCCATCGATTATTCACAATGGGTATCTAACATTGTCCCCATCCTCAAAAAGAATGGAAAGATCCATATTTGCATAGACTTTTCGGGACATTAACAAGGCTTGTCCCAAGGATGATTTCCACTACCATCCATTGATGTTATCATTGATGCAACAAGCTGGATTTGAGTTGTTGTCTCTCATGGATGGGTTTTTGGGATATAATCAAATCAAAATCTCTACCGAGGATCAAGCTAAAACTACATTTATAACTCCTTGGGAACCTATTGTTATGTCATCATGCCATTTGGTCTTAAGAATGCTTGGTGCTACATATCAATGAGAAATGACCTACATATTCCATGATCTTATTCATAAAATTGTGGAATCCTATGTAGATGACCTACTGGCCAAGGCCAGAAGTGCTGCGATCACCCAGAGGTGCTTCGTATCATTCTCTCACACTTGATTGAGTATGGTGTCACATTGAATCTAGAAAAATGTGTATTTGGTGTAACAGTGGTAAGCTCTGGGTTACATTATATCTTCACGAGGGATTGATGTTGACCCGGCCAAAATCTGGGCTGTGTTAGAAATGGTTCCACCATCGATGAGTCTAGTATTAGATCTTTTCTTGGGAAACTTGGTGCAATCCAAAGGTTCATCCCTAACTTGACCTTCACCATTCATCCAATCAACAATTTGTTGAAGAAATATTATAGCATTGATTGGATGGAGGAATGTGATGAGGCCTTTGAGGTAGTTAAATGATTCTTGTTATCCCCTCCCATGCTAATGCCACCTAGGTCAGATCACCCTTTGATCTTATATTCATGGGCTACTAGATGTTTTGCTAGCCTATATGTTGGCTCAAGAGGATGATGATAAGTGAGAATGGGTAGTTTACTTTATCATTCGATGTTACTTGATTATGAGACATGCTACACGTAGGTAGAAAAAAAAATGCCTTGCCATAGTTTTTACAACCAAGCACTTAAGACATTATATGCTCAATCAAGAAACAAGGGTCATCATCAAGTCAGACCACTTACGAACATTCCTCATGTAGGGATCCTTGTCTAAAAAAGGTTGGGTTTCATTACATTAATGGGTGAGTTCGAGTTAACATTTGTAAATCAAAAATCCATTAAGTTAAGGGTCAAATCATTGCAGATTGGTTGGCTGATAATCCATTAGATGGGGGTGATTTGGTAGATTTGGACTTTCCCGATGAGTGTGTATATTTCATTGAAACCAGGCCTCTATCTCTTGTATGCCCTTGGTACACTGACATTATCAATTTCATCATGGACCACACATACCCAGAAGGGGCAATGTCACAACAAAGAAGGTGGTTACACATAATTTCCACTAAGTACATTATCCTGGAACAGGTGCTTTATCACAGAGCCTTTGACAATGCTATTGAGATGTGTTGATGCTGAAGAGTCTAAAAAAGATTCTTTATGAGTCACATAGTGGGGTATGTGGTGGCCACTTTGGTGGCCATGCCACTACCTAGAAGATACATCGGATGGGCTATTTCTGGCCCACCCTAGAGCATGATGTGGTAGAGTTTGTGCGTAGATGCCACAAGTGTCAAGAGTTTTCCCACGAGATCCACATACCAACACAAGCTTTACAACCAATCACAACTCCATGGCCCTTCTCCATGTGGGGCCTAGATCTGATAGGGAAATTCTCTCCCTCATCAATAGATGGCCATAATTTCATAATCACGGCCACAGTACTTTACCAAGTGGGTAGAGGCCATGCCCCTTACCACTATTCCTAGCTCTGTAATCACTAAGTTCATCTGAACCAAGATCATTTGTAGGTATGGGGTGCCACAGGTCATTATTTTTGATAATGGCACATGTCTTTCAAAAATGATGAGGTGTGTGAGTTGTGTACAAAGTTCAAAATAAGTCATCACATGGCTTCTCTCTACTACCCTCAGGCTAATGGACAAGTTGAGGCTACCAATAAGACTTTAAAGTCCATTCTTCTAAAAACCGTTAAGGAGAATAAACAGATTGGCATCTAAAGCTTTTTCGGCCTTGTGGGCCTACCAAACGTTGGTTAGAACACCAACGGGGGCAACCCCCTTTTCCTTAGTATTCGGTGTTGAGGTAGTTCTGCCACTTGAAGTCAAAATACCTAGCCTCCGCATTTTGCTACATGGGATCTTGGGAGAGGAGGGTTATCGAGAAGCTCATCTCTCCCAATTAGAAAGCCTCGACAAAGCTAGACTGAATGTTGAGCAATGACACAGTGTGTACACTGACCATATGGCTTGGAAATATAATAAAAAGGTGTACGAATGTGAGATCTACGAAGGAGATTTGGTATTAAGACTCGATATATCCAAATAGACAAGAAGACCGGTGAGGGAAGAAAGTTTAGACCTAGGTGGTTAGGTCCATATCGAGTGGTGGAAGACTATAAAAATGGTGCATTCCACTTGTGTACTCTAGAAGGTGAGGAGTTTAGTGAATCCATAAACTCTCTTCACCTAAAGAGATACTACGCATGATCCATCAACATTCTCATATGTACATTATTACATCTACATTGCATTTTCATCTATTCATTCATTTTGTAAAAAGTGTGATCAAGGAGCTTATTCTTATAGCAATTCCTAAAAACTTCTAAAAATATTGGTAAAACATTCAAATCATGTCTCTTCAAATCTTCATTGTATCATCAACTATTTTTGTATCATTTATCAATCCAAACAAGATAAGACAAAGTTTTGACAGTAACCATACCAAGGCCTGCATACTTGGTTCTACTTTTGGTCTCTTCTTAGGATAGGTGTCTTTTGTTCATGGTCTATTCTAGAAGCTTCATGGTGTCACATCTATCCCACATACATCTCCTTGGAAATAAGAACATTCTAAACATTTTTCCCAAATAAGTAAGTCAAATGCAAATCAACAAAAAAATTTTATTTTACACATTTCTTTTCCCTACCAACCTTCGGTGTTGAGCTTGCATCTCTTACTAGTGACGTAGGGTTGGGAAAGGAAGGAAATGCCCTTACTCACCTATGCTTTGTCCATGGTGATAAGCCCATGCTTCCTACTTGGTAGCATGGGGCAAGGTGTAGGGGTCTCTTTGACAAACCTAAAAGTCATAAACAATTAAATCAATTACTTGTGAAATCTTAAGTCAAAACAAAGTGAATTAGATGTTCAAAATTCCAAGAGAATTCAAAACCCTAAAACCAGATTTTGTCAACCAAGTGGCCATCTACGGATCCAAGTCTAGATAAACTACAAAGCAATTCACATTCTAAACTATGAGTAGCATGAGTAGGGTAAGGTTGTAGCATCCCAATTTGGTTCTATCAAACCTCTGTCTTTTCTCATCATCACTTTATCATTCAACAAATTTCATGGCTTGTGCCCTTTCTAACTCTCGTGTGTGAGCCCTCGCATCTTACTAGTTGTGTGGGGTTAGGAGTGGGGCAAGCATATCTATTTATCATATCATTATATCATCACATTTTATCAAGACAAATATGAAGTACCAAAGATTGCAAAAGAAACTAAGTTTAAGATCACATTGTGTTTGCATCATCATATATCAACATTATGAAATACAAAAAAAATCATTCTGTTATCATTTCACATCCATTGCATACATTCTGAAAAGCATAGAAAAGTGAAATTCTAAACATCTAGAGTACACATGAGAGATAAGCCAAAGAGAGTCAACTTGGATACAATGGAATGCCAAACCAAAAATAGAGTCTGTATATATCATAGTGGATCAAGTTTGTATACAATGTCATCATGCGCTAGGCATGGTAAAAAATGCTCATAATGAGCCCAAAATACATACAAAAAAATCATATAATGTCAAAAAAATGGTATCAAAGCAATAAAGGCTCATGACCTGTCTATCAATCCTGTGGGATCCCTCGGATGGTGCATGACCACATCTAGGGCTCCTGCTATGGCTATGACATGCAACGAGAATGGACTGAATGGTGTGAGTGCTCATGGTGGCACCCACTTCCTGTAGTCTCACTATGAGAATGGCTCACCTCATCAGGTGCTCAATAGTCTCATATCCAACTACCTGGGTACGAAGGGAGGTCACTATCTCCATAACCTTCCAGATAGGAGCAAACATGTCGGTATGTCGACCGGCGGCTAAGGGCTGCCCTGAATCAGTAGTCAACTCGGCCCAGAGTCTTCCCCAGAAGGGATCAACAAGGTATCTACACATACCCGATGAATGAGCTCTCACCACTCATGTGTGGATGCTGACAAAAAAAAAAAGAGATAGTGAGCTAGAAAATCAAAAACACAAATCAAAAGAGAATGCTAAACTAAACATGTGAAAATCAATAGAAAAATAGAGAAAGGAGTATTGAACATACTCGGGTCTCCGGGCATCCATGTGGGATCAATGGCTGTTGCTGGCAGGTCTTGCTGGTGGTGGCTGTGGAGCCTCCCCAATCCAAAGGCATGGTGTTGTCCCATCACGGACTCATCATCCCCTCCAAGTGTCTCCTCCGAGACTAGAGTCTCTCTCTCCACTTACCTCCTCATGCATGCTGCTCTGAGGATCTCTTGAGTATCATGCCACTCAGGGTCACTATCAGCCCCCTCCAAAGGTCCTGCCCCCTCATCCTCCTCTCTCCAACTCCCCCTCCGTATCATCTCCCACATCCTCCTCAGAGTCGAGTCCAAATCGATCGGCTCATCCTCCTCCCCACTTTGTGAGTAGGAGCCACCCCAATCTGAAGTAAGGGTGCTTGAGGAGCACCAGCTACCCATCGAGCTTGACTACACACCTAACTACAATAGGCACACCAGGGTAACAACTGTCCAACCAAGATCCCCTCTAGGACCTCTCTGTGCCTCCTGAATAGTCTTGTAAATAGGCATCACTGAAGGAAGCATGACAAGGTATGGAAGACCGAACTACTAGGGTACCCGGTCAAAGGGGTGAATCTCTAGTCTCTCGGCTCTATCAACTAGCTAGCTCATGGAAGAGCAAGCTACCATCATCATAGTCTCCTCACCCCATATCCTGCCATGTCCTTGATAGGGTGTGGGGTCATGTCATCCATAGTCAGAGAGGCCACTGACTGATGTGGAGTCTAAAGCACTGACATGCCTATCCATCTAGCTACCCGGACAACCTCTGGATCTAATACCTGTACCCCCTACCATACGGGATGAAACACTCATAGACCCAACTCATAACCAGAGTGGGGTGGCTCAAGGACTATCCCTATAATCTAAAACTCTATATAAATCATGGTATGTGGTCCCCAAAATATCTTCTCCCCTAGGCATACTTACGGCCATGAGCCTCGATCTATGCAATGATGGGGCCCAAAAATATAAAAAGTGTATCTCCTCCCTTGTCCCCGATTAGTCTCGAGGACAGGATACCCATGATGGCTCTCCTGAAGGATAGGAATGGGAGCAGTAGTAGCAATAGACCAAACCTTCATTCCCTTCTTTGAGCCAGAAGAGACAATAACATCTCCCATGTATGTAGCCTGTTGTGTCATCATGGCCTACTGACCCCCTATTGTCACCAATGTCAGTCTCCTACCAAGTACTGGAGTCCAAGAATGTGGTATACATCCTCCAGTGATGGTCCACTCCCCCTTGACACCTGGGAACTAGAAAGTGTTTTCAGTCCACATCCCAGTAAGAGAATAAGTCACACAAAATGTGACTAGTAGGAGAAACATGGGGCACTCATGCTATCCGCCAGATGCCTTCCCATAAAAAGATCCATCTCAGCCTGGGTCAGCTGATCTAAAATCCCAGGGAGCCAATCACACTCTCTCTCTCTGCTCCAGCGTATGTACTCCACCTTCTTCTGCATCCACCAAAACATGAGAAAAGAGCAAGTTAGTAAAGTACATCACATGATAAGCTCATCAAAAACATAGTAAACTCTCAAAAATCCAAAAAAAAGTTAAGTTTTGAGCATGTTTTGACATTCTATCTAAACCACCACCACCTAGTGTAGAGGCAGGGCGGTGGTTCCCGGACCACCACCTGCTTGGGGGTGGCGGTCCCGTGACTGCCGCCCTACTTTGGGCGGCGGTCTGAACCGATTTTCAAAATGCGCCCTTAACCCTAGAAATGACCAAAAATGTTGAAATTGACCATTTTTGACAAAATAAAAGCATGCCCTATGGGCATCCCCCTAAAGACCCATTCAAGACAAGAAATTTTGAAAATCTCCCCCTAGGTGAACTTTTCAACATTTAAACTTTTAGGGTACAAAAAGACAAAGGAGGAAATAACTAACTTGAGAGCAGCATTTGGTCGATCTCCCACTCACGAGGAGGCATGATCATGATCTCGGCACAAACGTATCGGCTGTATTCTCATCAAGAATGGTCACCATAAATCTAGAGCTCCAAATCAATCAAACTAACCAAATCAACAATGCACAAATGAATTGAGAAATGAGTTTGTTTTGATATATATATATATATATATATATATATATATTTTATAGTGTATAACTTTTTTAGTGTGTTTTTGAGGTGTTTGTCATTGGCATGGCGTAGTATATTTCTACAGCCTCGCACAAATGGTAAGTCCTCTTGTCATTTTAATTTAATGTTTATTTTTTGATATTTTATCTATCTGCACTTGAGTCTTCCTTTTCTCTTTGCAGGTAGTGGGAGTTTGGATGGTGAGATTTCGACACATGGGCATGTCAGGTATAGCTTCTAACTCCCCATTTTAGGGAATGCCATACTCGGACTCTACGTTTTACACCTCTTTCATGGCTAAGATGCTTCTCGAGGGGGCAATATGTACGCACCCAAAATTACACGTGCTACATTGTCGGAAAATGGTTATAAAAGTCCCCAATGATGATTCAAAATCCTTTCAAGAAGGTGTTCAGCTCCAAAAACCCATTCACAGTATATATTTGTAGCCTAGATAGCCTTACTTAACTTTTCCATGCATTTTCCATCTTCCCCATTTCTTTCTTGTGCTTGTTTTGGCCTTGTTTTCTAGGACCGGACCCTACGCCTGGTTTGAAGACTACCACCACTGCACAGGGTGGTCCTGAAACCACCACCCTACATAGGGTGGTGGTCCTACCCACTTTTTCTAGAATCTTCATGCATGTAAAATTACATGCGATGATTCACTTAAGTTTTCTTTTTGAGCGCATCCATGTGAGCCAAATTTGCTAAAAATAGCTTCATTTTTCTTGGTTCTCCTTGCTCCTTCTATTTTTAAATAGATTTAATGAGTAGAACTACCTCTTCATTGCCTTGTGCATGAAGTAACCTCCTATCCTCCATTCCTATATATTCCATGCTTGTATTCAAGCAAAGGGCCTAAGAATTTTGTGTATCTTGCATTGTTGTGCTGCCATAATCTTGCTAGGAATTGCATAGCCAAGTTCAAATCTCTTGTGCTATCTTTCTTCTACTTGCATTATGTCTAGATTGCTTCCAAGCTGCCATCACTCAAGTGCCATCCTCTTGTTGTTGTTCTTTGCATTCCCAATCCTTTGGACTCACATGAACACTCGAGAAAATAAAGGAAAGAACTGAGGGGACAGATACTCGATACTACTAGATTTTCCAAAGCTCTTGCTCTTCTAGGTTGGAGTTGTGTATTTGTTTTCTTTGTTTTGTCAAATTGTCAATTGCATATCAAATAGAGTAGAGAAACAATTCATTTCAATTAGCTAGATAGTTGCAAGTAGATCAAATCAATAGGAATTTTCTCTTCAATATTGCCAGGGAAGTTGTGGGGGAACAATAGCTCTGTTAGAGCCATGATTTGTTCTTCACTTCTGAGGTAGGGTTGGAAAGATTTTATTTGAATTAGAATAGATCTTAGATTTAGATTCACACATCTGCATAGATAGCTAGCTACATCCAGCTAGTTATTTGTTTTTAATTTTCTTATTAGATTAGATGCATTGTCTGAAAAGTTAGAAAAGCAAAAAAACATTTATTTCCATAGATTAGTTTGTTTTATTGCTTTGTTACTAATATATTGAGAAAACACAAAAAAATAGCTTATATTTCCTTTGATAGATATTTTATTTACTAAAAACAAATCAATTCATCTTGCATGATCATCAACGGTCTACAATAGGAAAAGACTTACAATTGTGATCCTATGGTGTTTCACCTGATTCTAGATCATTTCTTTGAAGTATTGACGAAACAGATAGGGTAACAAGCATAGGAGGAATACATGTTTTAATATTGGTTGATGGGTTGTTGCGCACGTATGAATTCCGAATCCATAGCTGATTGTGAGAGCTTCCTTTTGGCTAGGAGGAACTACTTGTAATGCAAATTAAGACCACCGAAAAAAAGTTAAACAATATATGCAAAGTGAACTACCTAGAGTGTGTTAGATACTGTTTTAAATAATTTAATGTCGTAAATAAGGTAAAACCTATTGTGATTCTAAATGATTTAGGTATCTCACTTAAAACATAATAAGAAATAGATCTAATCTAACAGGATAGGTTAGAATAGGATCAGAAGGTCAAATAACTTGTTTTGGGTCTCTACAGGTTTGACAAAGGTCTCAGGCAGATCACAGATGAATGAGGGTGAGAGGGAATTAGGTGGATAGGCCACTCTTTCCGGGTTTTATGGGTAAATACAATGACCGATGTCGGTTAAGGGTGGCCAATGATGGTTAGGTGTAATCGGTGTCGATTCTCGTAGAAAACTGAGAATACCACAAAATGAGATTTAGGTCTCCTTTGTGATTGCACAAAGGACTTTCGTTGGTTGTGATGAGGTATTGGGTGATTTGGGTAGTGTTTGGTGAGGTTTTAATGGGTATATGGAGGGGTGAGTGTTGGAGGAGGTGAATGGGTGGATAGGTAAACAAAAGATGATAATATAATGATGAAATGAAATAAACTAGAGAAGTATAATGTTATACTTACTTGGATCCAGTCCCGGATGCGTTTTAAGTGAGGGACGAAGGTGATGATGAGAAAGGCTACAGTGATCACCAAGCTCGAAGGAAAGCTTCTACATGGGCTGCATGTACATTCCTCTTTGCTTGGTTAGATCAGATCATTGTTGGGATGGCTATGCAGGAAAAGATGCTTGATCTCCTTCCTTACATGCATGTTCTCGCTGAAATTCACTCTCAGAAGATGTGATATCTCTCTGGAATGTGCTAATGTTCACCAAATTTTCCAAATCCTTGTCCAACCTTCTGTCATCCTTGAGAATAAGGTTTTTTTGGGGTTAAAAGGGTAACCGACGGTGGTTTTGTCTTAACTGCATGGTTAGGGGTAATCAGGCGTCAAGGTGGGATTTCCTAGGTTTACTAAACTAGGGAGATCCTCTTGATTTCCTCAGATATCATGTTGTTAACCTATGGATTAGACTAGGAGCTTCTTGTAAGCATGCAGGAATGTGGTTAGAGAGAATGTAGGCATTGATTTTTAGGGTTTAGGTAAGTCTTAGTTAGTTATGACAACTTACTAAGAATAGGTCTTAGGGTGAGCTAGCTTGATGAGGTGTCTAAGTGAGGTGTATGTGTGGATATTATTTAAATTAAATAAATAATAAATATGGTGAGGATAATGAATTAATTTAATTAAGTTAATTAAATTAATATTAGTAGGGTGAAGAGGGCCATGGCTAGGTGAATGTGATGAAGGGTGCTTATTTGTCATTGAGGGACCAAAGGGAGTTTGACCTAATTTTAGCATCTACATTTTGCCCCTTTTGTGCGTAGCTTGTATTGGTAAGTGATGCTAACAAAAATAAGATGTGGTTTCCCCATGTGTGGATAAGGTGATCCCTCTCAAACCAAGAACAAACGAGGAAATAGGCAGAATCGGTGAGTGGTTTGATAAAAGATAAATGTGATGAAAAGGAAGGTGGGCATGGGGAAAAGGGTTACGGTCTACTCGGAAATCTAGGTAATGGGATAGGGTCAAAGATAGCAAGAGTAAAACACACGCACACATATAAAATGTAGCAGCACGCTACCAGTTGAAGAGCAAGAAAACTCTACATCATCTAAGGTTGATAGGTTTATCCAAACAAGGTTGAAGTGATTCCGGTATCCAAGGTATAGGATATGGTCAAGAAACACAATGTAGGTTAGGTACAAGAATGTTTAGGTATGTTCCGGTACACCAAAGGTAGGGTTAGGATAAATGGTCACGACAATAGGCTAGGTAAGGTCATTAGGTCAACAACATAGGTAACAATGCCGCAAGGTATAGCGAACACATGAGGTCAAAGGTCACTAGCTGATGGTCAGGTCCAAATATCTAGGTCATGGCATGGGTAAGGCCAAGGTAGGGGTAAAATAATGAGTCCCCAAAGGAGGAAAAAGGGAGGTAGTAAATGATGAGGTCAAGAAAGGTGAGGTAAATGGGTAGGGTAAAGGTGGGGTGGGGTAAATGATCAGGGTGAAGGTTAGGTGAGGTAAAAAAAAGGAGGTAGGGGTAGGGTAAAAGGGTAAAATTTAGGGCAATGTGTAGGTGATGGTGACCGATGTTGGTCATGGATAACTAACTTTGGTAGAGGTAAACTAATGATGGTTAAGTAGGGCACGCGACCGATGCCAGTCAAGGGTAACTGATGTTGGTTAGGTCGGGTTTGTTATAAAAATAAAAATACACATTTTATGGTATTCATTTGTTATTTCACGAAGTGAGAAAATGAAAAAAAAAGAGAAAAGAGAGAAAAGTTTCTAGAAAAAATGGAATAGTGAGCTGGCAGTGTGATTGATGAGTGAGTGGTTGGTGAGCAGGGGGTCCACAGATCATGCGAGGGATTTGATTGGGCGAGAGGTCATTGCAAGTAGCAATTTGGTGATGGTGGAGGCCGAGAGAGGATCGGGTGGGCCACTAGTATAGTGGCCGTAAATGTGCCACCGAGATAGCGGCAAGACGGTAAGGTAAGCACTCTACTCTACGTTGTTGATTTGATAGATTAGATGATTATTTTAGTGTTGGTTTAGGTTTTCTTTGTTTTTTTGGTTTGGTGGGTGGGCACAAATTAAATTTGGGAATGGGGGGAATATTGGGTAAAAGGAGGAATGGGGAGGGTAATAAATGGGATAGGGGGGTGGTGGAGGTCCAAGGGTAGGTTAGGTCATTGTAGGTGGGTAAAAGGGGTAGGGGAGGTTTTTTAGAAAGGGGGTTTTGGGAAATATTGGGTTTTTCCATGACAAAGGACCAACGTGTTGGTCAAGTTTAGCCGGCGTTGGTTAGGTGGAATTGGTATCGGTCTCCAAACAGGTGACCGATGCCAGTTAAGGGCTAATCAAGGTCAAGTAAGGGTGAACCGCATCGATCACCAAAAAGGGACGATGTTGGTTAAAGGGTGACCGAGTCGGTTAGGATGAGCCGATGCACCGGTCGGATTAGTGGGCACAAGGGTCTAAAAGTGATGTGGGATAGGTAGTTGAGATGGGTAGGGTGAAAATAGGGTGTAGGAAAATGATAATTGTTGAATATGGAATGATACATGTAAATTAATGTTGTGCTTATATTGGATGCAGGGGAGAGCGCAACTACATATGCGGGACAGGGTTCCACCTCTACTGGTGACAGTGTGTGCAGTGACCCCAGAGGAGCTACAACATGTGGAGGTAGTGGGATTGAGTGGGGTTCATCACTATAGACATGTAGTTCGGTAGCCTAGTTTGATGGTCATGCTCATCGATAGATGGGACTCCATGACCAACATGTTCCACCTGCCGATGGGTGAGATGACTATCACCTTGAGGACATGTTCTGATTCTTTGATTACCCATATTAGGTGCCCAAGTTTATTCTATCTCCTCCAGGCCTCAGAGGAGCTGATTGTGTCTATTTTTGGAGAGGGGATGGCTGATCTCGAGATTCCATAAATGCCCAACTTGAGCTATGGAGAGATGTACCTAGCCCATCCAGAGGAGACGAGGCTAGTGGTTCTTTAATGGAGGAAGTGTGCTACTATGCATTGCCAGATGTAGAGGGTGGACACTTTCCCTGATCACTAATGGGGGTACTCCATGACATGATGGTGGATGAGACCCGCTTTTCTTGGGCACCACAATTCTTGGTGCAGCTTCTACAGGAGTTGTGCATATGGACGGTTACAGAGGTTTAACTTATGGGTATATGCACTTTGTTGGGCCTCAAGCAGATGCATTCCTAGCATGATTTGTGTGGATGGGGTATAGGATATGGGTGCCCATTTGGAGAGTAGA
Organism: Taxus wallichiana var. yunnanensis; assembly: GCA_018340775.1. Lineage (NCBI taxonomy): Eukaryota > Viridiplantae > Streptophyta > Pinopsida > Cupressales > Taxaceae > Taxus > Taxus wallichiana. The sequence goes on from CM031238.1 coordinate 318,339,205, forward strand.
TCTAAGAGGCCGACACATGCTATGGCCCATTTTTGGTAGTTAATGGAGGGTTTGTTACAGAGGACATCATATGGAGTCCATATGTGTGTTCCCCTCATATAGGGATTCCTATAATGCCTCGAGCAGATGCATTCCTAGAATGATTTGTGTGGATGGGGTACAAGAGATGGGTGCTTATGATTGGAGAGCGGAGATCTAAGAGGCCGACACATGATGTGGCCCATTTTTGGTAGTTACTGGAGGGTTTGTTTGGAGTGGACATCATATGGAGGCCATATGTGGGATTCCCCTCATATAGGCATATGCATGAGGAGCTAGCTGAGCTCCAACTAGAGAGATGGATACAGGGTCACCGTGTTGGGGAGGATGAGATGATCCCAGTAGATAGAGTTCGGCGGCAATTCGGGCTAGTATAGACATACCTCTACCCTTCCCATAGTATTGGAGAGATGACATGGAGAGGTCCTTACCTATACCATAGCCTATAGTGCCCACAGGGTAGGAGGAGTAGCCAGTGGACCGGTGGATAGATGACGATGAGTGTACAGATAGGTACAAGTAGTGGTGGGCGGCTCAGTTACGAGCCATACCACCCAGACCGGGCAACCAAATCTAGCTACCATTATAGTGTAAAGAGACGCCCTACAGGGGCAGGTAGCTATACTCATTACCCAATTGGTATACTACAAACATAGCTGGAGGGCTCAGAGGTGGAGGTAGTAGAGCTACACATACAGGTGGCCACTGTAAGCCCAGATGGTTGGTGGAGGAGATGGAGATGGAGAGGAGGGGGATGGTCAGGTGGCAGCCTTACAGCTCAGGTGGTAGGTTTATAGGCCAGTTGGCCACAACCTAGGCACAAATTGGGGTCTTATAGGCCCAGATACAGCACAGGGGTAGGGGAACCACCACAGGCACCGGGAGTAGGTCTCAGTTCATAGGAAGGTATGGGGAAAGGTCCCGCAGGGTAGGTATAGGGGCCAATACCTATGGGACCACCATAGACCATGCCTATGTCCAGGCTATGGGATGCCCTAGGTGAGGCTAGGTACTATCAGGACTAGCTGATGGCGACTAAGATAGAATTCATATCCTATGCCGAGTATAGGGCACAATAGGCATCCAGTGAGAGGATGAGATCCCACTCACAAAGTGTGGAGAGCACAAGGGGTCAGTGAGCCCCAAGGCCCGAATCAAGAAGAGGCTACCAATGCATGGAGACCAGCTCCAGTTGAGGTGCCAACAGGGACCCAGGAGGCTAAGGGTACAGGTGATACAGAGATGGAGGACATCCACCGAGATGCCTGATATGCGGTCACCTGATTTTTGATGTATGATAGTTATTTTGTGATTATATATACCTGCTGCGTGCCAAGAGATAGTTGTATTTTTGATCACATACCGCTCGTGTGCCAAGACAATGAGGATGTATGAGTGATTTTGTATATTTCGAGCATATACCAGCTACTACTTACAAAGAGATTTTGTATTGATTCATTATTTTATTATAGAGCATATATGAGACCGACCTGCGTGCCGATGACATTTTGTATTGTATATCGGCCTGCATGCCGATGATTTTGAGATGATGGACATGATGAGATAGCCATGTATATTTGAGATACACATTGATTTATTTATATGATGAGATACATGGTATGTTTTGATTTGTTGATGTGTTTATGAGATATGAATTTTTGTGTTGATATGGATGGAAATTAGGTGAGTTAGGCATGATGGAGTTAGGTTGGTATAGGCATGGATCGAGTCAGTTGGTTTAGGCATGGATCGAGTCAGGTTAATTTAGGCATGGATCAAGTCAAGTTATAGGCATGGATTGAGTCAGGTTATAGGCATGGATTGAGTTAGGTTATAGGCATGGATCGAGTCAGGTTATAGGCATGGATTGAGTCAGTTATAGGCATGGTTGAGTCAAAGTTATAGGCATGGATCGAGTCGAGTTTGAGTTAGGTTAGGCATGGTTGAGTTAGGTTTGTTTAGGCATGGTTGAGTTAAAAGTAGGTGAAGTGGTGATTCATTATTTTATGCAATGAATGATAATATGGGTCATATGTGAGATGTGGTATAATCTATGCATAGTGATGATAGAGAAATGGTAGGCGTAATAAATGTATGTTGTGATAATGTTTAAAATATGAAACAATTTGTTATGTATGTGGTTTAATTTCCAATTTTGGGTATAAAAGGGAAACTAAGTGAGGTGTGATGTAATGTGAGGCACATGGAAGATGAATTGTTTAGGGTAGAGGATGGCCGAGCTAACCTCCAAGGGCCCATGCCCTCGAGTGCTGCCTACATAGTCCCGGTGAAAAAGGGACCTCAGGCCGATGTAGTTCTCCCATAAGCTAGGGAAGAATATGAGGAGGTATGAAAATGAGTTGGTAGGTTTTAGGAATGTTGTGGGTTTAGGTTTGTTAGGTGTGGGTAGATTATAGGTAAAGTGATGTAGGTGAGGGTGATTGTGGTGAAAGAAGAAGATTACCCCAAAAGTAAGCATCGAGGACCAAGTCCTATATAAGGTAATCAAAATGTAAACAAAGATGGTTAAAAGATAAGAGGGGGAAATAAAGCCACCTGATTGGGTAGGATCATACCGAGTAGATCATACCTTGGTGGAGGTGATGAATGTAAGACCCTAAAGACATTGCATGATGGACTGTTCTACGGTGAAAAGTAGTCACATGATCACCAAATGTCTAAGTTCCAAGAAGTCCCTTGAGGTAGTAGGAAATGAGAGTGGGCATGGTAAAAAGGGTGAAAGGTAGGTAATTTTTATATGGTATAGGTAGCATGCACTTCGGGAAAGAGAACCTAGGTCACAATGGGCAAGTCCATGACAAAAAGGTTGTTGTTTTGACTTATAGTTGAAATAGACTGATCGATGCGGGAAGTCTATATGGGATGAAGAAAATTTAACTCCTTGAGGTCTTCGTGAAGCTGATCGATGCGGGAAGCTTTGGTTGCTCTCATTTTTTTTTTTTTTAGAGCTTTACATAGTTGTCCTTCAAGGGAGTAGTCTATTTATAACAACAATTATTGAGAGGAAGATGTCCTTTTGAGGGAGTCATCATCTTTTTAGAAATTTTGACTCAAGGAGTTTGGTCCCATGTGAGGTCTTTGAAGTCATGGACAAGACCAAGGTGGAGAATAAGACTCTTGTTCAAAAGGCAAGGTGAAATGACCATGGGATCTCATCTAAAGGTAGATGAAAAGTATCCATGAGAATCATGCTATGTGCAGCACCATGGTACACATATTCAAGAGAAGATAACAAGTGATGGGTACTCACATGATTCTTGTTTAATCATTAATGAGGTGTATGAAGTGAATAACACTCAAGGGACGAGCATGGAAAGAGACAAAAGGTGAGGTAGGACAACAAGTCAACAATAGAATGGTCAAAGATGCAAGGCATTAAGGGGCTCAAGTTTGGGTTTACCATCGAGTGAAGATAAACGATAAGCACTTGATCCATAGGTATGAGTCACGATGTATGGTCCAAGCCAATTAGGAGAAAATTTTCCTCGTTTACTTTTTTCTACTTTGGTTACGTGTTGATTTTCTTTCAGACAAGGTCACCGACTTGGAAGGTTCGTTCATGGACACGTTTTTCATAGGCATGTTTGATACATTTTTTGGTAAACTTGAAGGTGATCCAGAGCATTAAGATGACATTCATCTAATAACTCTAGTTGTGTTAAATGGTCCTGATGAAAGTCATCATCATTGAGCATGTCATGGAGAGAAATGTGGAGTGAGGGGATCTAGACTTCGAGAGGTAGGACTGCCTCTATACCGTAGACCAAAGAAAAAGGTGTGGCCATAGTGGAAGTGTGAATACTAGTGTGGTATGCCCACAGGGAAAAAAGGAATGTGTGTATGCCAATCCTTCCCAAATTATTCAACCACTTTCATAAGAATTTTGTTTAAGGTTTTGTTAGTGGATTTGGCTTGGCCGTTGGTTTGTGGGTAATAAGGTGATGAGAAACTAAGTCTGAATGCCAAGGCATCACAAAGTTTTTGCAATGTTTTGTTTTTGAATTATTTTCCATTGTCAATGATGAGGCAATGAGGAACACCAAAGTGACAAATGATGTGGTGGTTAATGAACTCACATATTTTCTCATCTTTCGTGGAGATGAGTGGTATGGCTTCCACCCATTTTGTATAGTATTCGGTAGTAATGATGATCCATTGATGGCACTGGGAAGAATGAGGATTGATTTCTCCGACAAGATCCAAACCCCATTGAGAGAAGGGCCAAAGGTCTCGAGCGACCTGTAAGGCATGACTGGGTGTATGATGAAGATTGGAATGTTGTTGGAATTTTACACAACGTTTGACATAGTCACAACAATCATGGTTAAGGGTCACAAGAATAGCCTGAGAAAAGAATACGCTTAGAACAACAAGGCCACTGAAGTGACCTCCACATATGTCATCATGAACTTCCTTAATGGTATAAGGAATTTTAGAACTTGTGAGGCATCATAAGAGAATACCATCAAAGCCATGCACTTATAGAGGAGGCCCCCATGATGATGTAACGAGAGACCTTTTTAAGGAAGGTGTTTTTCCATTACGGGTGAGATCAGGAGGTAAGATGGAGAGAGAAAGGTAGTCGAGTATTGTTTATACCAAAGGTCACTTGGGTCAGGGGTAGTGGTTCCGATCGAGTAAACATCATGAGGTAAATAAGAAGGTGATTGGAGTCATTGTACGGTGATAAAGATTGTAGAATCGATGGGTGAAGTGGGTATTTGGGAAGCTAAGCAGGCCATGGTATCTACAAACTTGTTGGTTGAACGTGGGATGGTTTGAAGGGTGTAATGATCAAAGGTGGTCAAAAGTATGTCTACATGATGTTTATACTTTTGAAGTATCTCATTACGACATTGGTACATACCATTGACTTGGTTTACGACCAATTGAGAATCACCAAAGATGTTGATTGATTTGACATCTAGGGCATAGGTGGCTTGGAGACCTAGTACGAGCACTTTATATTCGGAAATATTGTTGGTGCATTCAAAATCTAGTTTGAAAGACAAAGGCATGGGTTCACCATCAAGAGGAATGAGGATAATACCAACCCCACCCCCACGCTGACACTTGGAACCGTCGAAGAAGAGTGTCATTTGGTAAGGGGTTCATCCAGGGAAAGGGTAGTAATTGACTCATCTGGAAAGTCAAAATTAGAGGGTTGATCCCTAGAAATAGGTGCGTTAGCCAATTGGTCAGTGATAGCTTGGCCCTTGATGGACTTTTGATGAATGAATTTGAGGTCAAGATCAGCTAAAATCATAAGCCATCATGCGGCATGCTGATTTTGATAAGGTTTGGCATACATGAAGTGTAAGGGGTCGGTGTTGGTCACAACATAGGTTTTGTGGTTGAGTAGGTAATGATGGAGTTTGGTGGCAATGAAAACTAAGGCTAAGAAATTTTTTTCGGGGTGGTTGTATCGGGTTTCATAGTCCAAAAGAGTATGGCTTATGTAATAAACTACCTACTCCCTATGTTGTTCATCATGATGAGCGAGCATGGCTCCCAAGGAGTGATCGGTAGCATATGTATAGGTAAAAATGTTTATTGTCTTTAGGTGGAATGAGTATGGTGGTTGGAGAAGGTATTGTTTTAAGGCCTCAAAATCTTTGTGATAGTCATCATCCCATTTAAAGGAGACATCCTTCTTGAGCAGATGATGAAATGGTTAACATCGATTAGATAATTGTGAAATGAAATGGCAAATAGATTGCAACTTACCTTGCAGGCTACTGGAGTTGTCTAAGGTTAGTAGGCGGAGGCATTTCAAGAATGGCCTTGAATTTAGTAGGGTCAACTTCTATACCATGAAGGAAACAATAAATCCCAGGAGCTTTCCTAAGAGAACCACGAAGACACACTTCTTAGGCTAAAGGTGGATGCAATATTTAATGAGATAGTCAAAGATGGTTTTGAGGATGGTTAGGTGCTCGAGTGGCATTTAGATTTGGCCAAGAGATCATCCACATAATCTTCCAATATGTGATGCATGATGTCATGGAAGATGTAAGTCATAGCCCACTGATATGTGGCACCAAAGCATTTTTAAGGCCAAAAGGCATGACTCGATAGCAGAAGGTCCCCCAAGGGGTGATGAATGAGGTTTTGTGTTGATCCTCTGGGGCAAGCAGATTTGGTTATAACCCGAGAAGCCATCCATGAGTGATAGCATCTCATGACCAGCGGTAAGGTCAACTAGTTGATCAATACCGGTAAGGGAAATTCATCTTTTGGGCATGCTAGGTTGAGGTCACGGAAGTCCATGCAAATGCGAGTCCCCCTGTCACTTTAGTGACAGGGAAAATGTTATAAATCCAATGAGGATAATCAATGGGTAAGATAAAGGAAATGGAAAGAAGGCACTGAAGTTCTTCTTTGACAAGAAGAGAAATGCAGGGTGCATTTTCCTCAACTTTTGTTTGATGGGTTTGGCATCGGAATGGTTATGATATTATGGACCACTATGGTGGGGTCAATACTAGCATGTCTACGTAAGACCAAGTGAAAGTGTGGTTATGATCTCTGAGAAAAGAAGTGATGGCTTCCTGTTTAGCAACAGCATCTAAAGATTGTTTGATCTTTAGGATGTGTGGGTCATCCTGAGTATGAATGTTGATCTCGATAGTCAATTCATTCAACATGGTTTTGTCTCAGAAGGTAATGACCGATGAATATATGAGTCTTCTGCACCAAGGTAGGTGAGTATAGATTCATCATCCTGACATTGAACGACATTAATTAAAGGTGTATCGTCATCGATCATTTTAGGATATAGGAAGGGAAGAGTGGAAGGGGCCTCGCCCTCATGTTGATAAGTCAGAGGCCCCAAGGAAATGGTGTTTATGAAAAAAAAGTTAGGAGGGATAGATTCAGGATCCATCGACTCTGTCGGTGAGGGTGGTGATGAAGGTGGAGTGGGTGAAGAAGGTGGAGAAGAGCTAGTGTCCTTAATGAGTTCAATGCGGGCTTGTTTGGTAGGTGGTTCAGAAAGCCGATACCACTATGATCATTATGTTTGTGGGTGGTACATGGAATAATGGTATGGTGGCCTTTCTCATAAAATCCAAAACCAAAACCCTTCCATGCACATCGGTGCAGGAAGGTGTGGGAGAAATGGTGATTGGTAAGTGATTGAAGTCAACAGAAAAGGGGCAAGTTTGTGGCGGTGGTTCGGGTGTGTAAGTGGTAGTATCAAGTCCCCCATAGGTGAGACTAGTACGAAGGTGAGGGGACCATACAGGAGACATTCTCCTATATGGTGATCATAACGAGGGTGTTGGTGAATACTTCCATACTCTTGTGGAGTAAGGAATGTGTTGACACTATATAGGTGGTACTCCCTAGAGTGAGGCATTGAAAAACACCTTCCAAGGGATCAGTGGTTGGTATGTAGGTAGCTAGAATGGATGATGTGTCGAGGTCGATGTGGAGGTGGAGTTAATGGATTGGGAAGCTGATGGGTCAGCCATGGAGGTTATGGTAGTGGTAGGAATGGAGGAGGTATGTGCGGTAGAAGCAACCACATGTACTGGTAAGTGGAGGTGTAGGTGAAGCGGTAGTGGTTACAGAGGTAGATGGCTTAATAGGTATGAGCACATCATTGGGTCAGTAAAGCATGTTGCATGTTTTAAAAGGTGAGGGGTCAGCTAGAATGGTATAAGTGTGTCCTTCATGTTCAAAATTTACACAATGATGCAAAGTGGAAGGAACGCAACCCATGACACAAATCTAGGGTCTGCCAAGCAACAAGTTATATTGAATTCCCCTTCCAAAACATAAAACAATTTTGGAATAGTGTGGGGGCCCACGTGAATGTGGAGGATGATGGTGCCTAGTGTAGAGGTGATATCTCATTGAATGAATGCAACATGATAGGATGTTTATGCATGCAATTGTCAGGTATGCGCATTTGAGTGAATGCATGGGATGAAATGATATTAATGCTAGCGCCCCCATCAATCATCACACGGTGTACCCGTATGTCATCGATGTGGACAGAGATGAAGAGGGCTGGGTCCGGGTCATCATTTTGGTGTGGCGTGATCTCTTCTTCGAAAAGCTAAGGGAGGCTACTTGGTGAATAGGGTGGGGCGAAGATGAAGGTGGTAATTTGGTGAGAGAGGCTACATGATGGGGTGTGATAATGGAGGCTACAGGTGTAGGGTCATTGGGTAAAACCTCAATAGATTGAAGAACCTCCATGAGAGCTTGACGATGGGATTCTAAGGTTTGGATGAGGTCATATAGGGACATTTTGAGGGGATACTGGTGTAATTTTTTGAGCATGGTGCGATGTGTGACACCATTAGAAATGGGGTATGTAGGGCCATGGATAGTGATTTTAGGTATGGGTGCAGATGGTATGTTGGGTATAGGATTGGTTGGTGGGTTAGTTGCCTTTTCTTTACCCTTATCCTTCTGAGCACATGTAGTGATGTGTATCATGTTGATTTGAGGGGAGTTGTGAAATGGAGAAGGTGTAGGGTGAGTGGTATAATGACACGATGGGCAAAAACCTACCGGAGGAGAAAAACCCTATGAGGTGAGTTGGGCACAATGACATTTGGGTGGTGGTGTGGCAAGTTCTCTAATGCAAACCATGTTAATTTCAAATCTTGGGGGTGGCTCTAGGAGCTGTGAGGGTGGAGTTTGTGGTTGTTGAGTGGGCAAGTGTGGGAATGGGTGTTGGTGAAGCAAGATCCTCGTCGAGAAGGTCATCATCATCAAAGTTGGCTTCCAAAGGACACAATTGGATAAGGACAATTTTCAAGGCCTTGCAGTTCTCCACATCGTGTCCTGGCACATGATGGTATGTACAAATTTTAGTATCATCAAACCCTTTTGGCTTGGGTTTGAGGGGGTCATAAGGTTTGAGTGGCGGTAATGTGATGACAGAAGTCTCAAGGAGGTTGGTTAAAATTTTGGCATAGGACCCTGCTAGTGGATCACAATGGGAAGTGAACGTGGGTTTGGGTGTAGGTGTGGTTGATTGTTGAGGAACACCTTTGGAAGAGGAGGAGTGGGTTGAGCTATGGGTTTGGGTGTTGTCATGGTTTTGGGTGTCAGTGGTCGTGCTTGTTTAGGTAGGGGTATAGTAGATGGACGGGTAGGAGGGTGTGTGGTTGTTTTGACTACCTTATTATGGGGTAGTGGAGTTTTGTTTTTGGGTTGCACCTCTTGGGTAAAGGTGATGTGGGTGTATGAAGGTCTAGAAGGAAAGGTAGATGGGGAAGAGGGTGAGTTACCCATGGGGATAATGGGGTGTGTGAAGGTAGATGATGCGAGTCATGCTTGGGGTGTGAGAGACAATGACTGAAGTGTAGTGGGTAGTGAAGCAATAGCTGAGGGTATTGGAGGTATGGGTGGTAAAGATGTTGCAGGTGTGGGTGTAAGTCATGTTGGGCATCTGGGTAGGTTAGAGGTTTGTGAGGAAGGAATGGGTTGTTGTGTTTTTGGTTTATTGGTGGGTGGAGGTTTCTTGACCATGTGGGGAAGCTGAGATCCTAAGATGGATGGATAGGTACAGGTGTGATTGGCATAGTCAGGGTATGAGTTCTATGGTTTTGGTGCTTTTACTTGGGTGTAGAGTAGGTGTGGTATTGACTTTGGAGGATGTATCTAAATCTAGTTTGATAGGTGGATGAGTAAGGCTGGTAGTCGGGTGACCCCTAAAGTGGTAATAGGTTTAGTCGAGGATGATGTCATAGGTGTGGGTTTGGGTTTAGATATAGATTGGGCTATGGGTAAGGATGTGGTTTGAGCTATGATAGGTGTCATGGAAGGAGTTGTGATAGAGGTGGTTGTGTTTGGTTCGATTGGTTGAAATATTTTTGGGTAGATAGTGGAGGTATCAACAAGTGACCTCTACGCATCTGTGTTGAGATAGGAAGCAAAAGGCATCCCCATAGTAAGGCTCTATCCACATAATCTAAGTGATTGGCCAAATGTGAGAATGACACATCTGTAGGTGGAGTTGATGAGGACCTAATGGAAATTCCCGTAAAATGTGTCTTAGAGATGGGAAATTGGCTAGCTTTAGCTTCCGTGGGTAAGAGAGCCAAAAGTAGGTCTACAAGATTTTGGGTAGTGGATGGAGAATGCTCACCAAGAGGCAAAGGTATCTCAACTGGTCTATGGCAGTGTAGAACATGATGGAAGCTCCTCTACAAGTGGAAGAATGAATAGGTGCTCCTCTCGTGGGTGGGGGAGGTGATGGGTGCTCCTATATGGGTGGAGGAAGTATTGTGGGTAAAGGTTCTCTAAGTGGAGAAGCCAAAGGTGAAATGGTCTCGATGTTAGCAGAGGAATCCTCCGTAGGTGATGAAGGAGATGAAAGGTGTTCCTCTATGGGTGGAGGAGTAGGTGCGGTGGATTCCAATGTGGAAGGAGGATTTTGGGCTAGGATTTCCTCTATGGAAGGAATGTGAGGTAATTGGGAGGTGACAGTACGTCATTAAAGATAGCGTGGACCTCACGGGTATGGGTATCATGAGTTGAGGTCTCACCAATTTGATCAGATGAAGGGGCATGGTTGGGAAATGGTTTCTTGAAGATGTGTAGGTTTTGGTTGGTAGGTGCATTAGGATTATCCATGGTTAACTCACCTTTCTCGAGCATTTCTTGGACAATATTTTTAAAAGTGATGCAATTGTCATCACTATGACCCTTTACTCGATGATAGTTACATAAGTCATGTTCTTTATACCATGCGGGCATGGGGCGAGCAGGGTCAAAACCAGTGTGTGGTTTTATGGGTGGAAGAGTAATGGCTCCAACTTTGATAAGCTTTTCTAAGATAGAAGAGTAAGGTTCCCCAATTGGGGTGTATTTCCACTGCTCTCGTTTGAATTGAAAAGTCTGGATGGGTGAGAGATTAGATGAGGGGTAGCTTGATTTGATGGATGAGCTAGGCCAGCCTTGAGTACCACTACATTAGTGGTGCCCTTAGCCTTTGAATAATTGTTTTGTGGTTTGGAAGAAGAAGAGGTATCATTCGAATTTGAATGCTGAATTATTATTGCGTAATTAGATTTTCTTCTCTTCGATGGCCCAAATCTCTAACTTTCGTGGCATAGTGAATGCTTCATCAAATGTTTGGAAGGTTTGGACCTACAAGGTCGGTGAGATATGTCTAGAACAAGCCCATGTGAAGAGCTCGATGAGTTATGTTTGTGGTAGTTGGAAGGTGAGTTGGTTGATCAAGCTATACCAACGAGTGACAAAATCTACAATAGATTCATCCTCATATTGACGCGTGGAGTATAGGTCGGTCATGGTAACCTTCTTGATGATATTGATAGAGAAATGATCCAAGAAGGCTTGGGCTACCTGATTGAATGAGAATATGGAGTGTCTAGGTAACCCACTATACCAATCTAATGCAGGTCCACTCAGAGACATGGAAAAAGTTCTCAAGAGCAAGACATCATCATGAGCAATCAATAACACCCGTGTTTGAATGATCACAAATTATGCTACATGGATCATCTTTGCTATTGAAATTATTGAATTTAGGCATTTCCTAATGCACAAGGTATGGGAAAATAGGAATGGATGGGTGGATGGGTTCATTTCAAATCTCGTCATAGGTGAGAGTGTTATGGGAGCCAAAAACCAATGCCTCTAATGTTCTGCATCTTGTCCAACATCAATTTGATTAGGTCATTGGTAGGTTGCGATGATTAGGTGCCTCCTGTAGTGTGAGAGGGTTGGTTTTGGGAATATAATGGGGTGACACTCCAGTGTATGGTGTTTCCATGTAGGTTGATTGGGAAGAAGGTAGTGAAATAGGGGTACATACCCTGAGTGAATAATGGATGAAACGAGAGGTGGCTGATAGTATGTATATGGAGGTGGAAGGGTCGTGGTAACCCTAGTGGCAATGGGGGTTAATGATTGTGGAATGGAAAGGACCACATTCTGAAAAGGGTAGGGGTCACCGAAACACTGAGGTGGCAGTGTGTAGCTACGGGTATGTGTGAGACATTAGGGGTGGATGAGGTTACGTTTTGGGTAGTTTTGAGGGTATGGTGGATGTGGTGGGTGCCACGGAGGTGGCAGATGTGGCAGTCATAGTGGGTATAGGACCTAGCTATGAAATGACTGGGGTAAGGTAGATGTAGGCAGCACAAAGCTAGATGGGGCTGATGTAGGAGTGGGAGTGAGAGTCGGGGGGATAGATACGGGCATGTCATATATCAACTGACCCGAGGCATCTCGAGTGGACGAGTGGGAAAGGTAAAACTGCAAAGGCAACATGATTTTTGGTCAAGGAGTCATGTGAAATCCTCATCTCCTATAGCGATAGTGATAGGTTGGATGGGATCCATGGCTGGTGATAAAATGGAAGGTGGTGAAGGACTAGGTGGGAGTGGTTGACAACTGGCGTGAAATACGAGTGCGCTTATTTGTTTTCGGTCAACACCATGTGAACCAATACTAATCGTAGGGCTTTCTCCGTAAATGACACGTAAAATAAAAAAAGCAGAATAGTTCTAAAAAAAAGTGGATTAGGTACCAAATGGTGGTTGGAAAGTGAAACAGGCTAACCGATGCCGGTTAAGGAAAACCGACGCTTAGTAGGGGTAATCGCTATTAGTCACCAGAAAATGGTCAAAGTGAGTGAAAAACCAGGTAGAAGGTCAAATCATGACAGGTATGCCAAATCTGATGGTGTTTTACAATGTCAATGGGAATGATGGTAGTGATAGGGACTGTGAAAAGTGGAAGAAAATGAATAAAATGTCCTTTTGGGTAGGTTAACAAAAGGACCTGGAACCGACGTTGGTTGGGTATAACCAACGACTGGTTAAAGGGTAACCACAATTGTTACTATGAAATTAAAATAACATGAAAGAAAAGTGGTTGTGAATTAAAATATGATGTAGAATTAGACCTAAAATTCTAGGAATGATGATGATATGGCCCAGAACACTCAGGTGAAGCCGGAATACACTAGCTATGATGAGGAGCGTGCAAGGATGAACAAGAAAAATGAAGAATGTGATCTCACCTCAAAACGCAAGCCAAGAAGAAACACTAAGAAAAATGCGATCTTAGGAGTGCCTTTTCTATTATGTTTGTTTAGCTTATGCTATTTAAGGACTGACACATGAATTGTGAAATAGATTTTTTTGGTGAGGATGGCTTCCTACAAAGAAGAGATCTAAAAGGTGAGGTTTCAGGTATGTTATGGTGGGGGTGGGCCTTGCTTTGAAGTATGACTCGACAGAGCAATGAGCTTGGTGCCCACTGTGTCATGATAATGTGATCACCTAAAACTTCTTCTAGGTAAGATTTTGTTTAAGAATGTGTGTATTTTTAATTTTTGTGAGGTTTGGTAAGACTCAGAGAGAGAGAAAGAGAAAGAAAGTGCTTTCTATGGTTCATTTTTCAACCATCAGCTGGTCATGACTTCTAGTGTATAGGTTTCCCTCAATTAATGTGAGCTAATGTGATAAATCAGAATGGAATGCACTTATTTTTAAGCCCAAATCAAAGTGTGAAGTTGGATGACACAATAAGATGAAGAGGAAGAGGGATGCTCTTTCACTACAATGCAAAAACACGAAGAAATGGTTCTTTTTAATTACACCAAAAGAAAGGTTTCCTTTAGAGAAAATAGAAAGAAAAGGTGGGTTACCAAGGAAGAAAATTAATGTGTATGATTTTCAAAAGGGAAACAAACACACAACTTTTCCTAGGAATGAATGAAATGCAAGGAACCCTGGATGGGTCCCACTGGGCATGCCAAAATGTTTCACCTAATTCTAGATCATTTCTTTAAAGTATTGAAAAAACAGATAGGGTAAGGGGCGTAGGAGGAATACCTGTTTTAATGCTAGTTGATGGGTTGTTGTACACGCGTATGAATTCCAAATCCATAGCTGATTGTGAGAGCTTACTTTTGGATAGGAGGAACTACCTATAATGCAAAGTAAGACCACCAGAAAAATTTAAACAATATATGTAGTGAACTACCTAACGTGTGCTAGATCCGAGAAGTGTGATACTTCCTAGATGGCTATCAGTCCACTATTTTAAACAATTTAATGTGGTAAATAAGGTAAAACCTATTGTAATTTGAAATGATTTAGGTATCTCACTTAAAACATAATAAGAAATAGATCTAATCTAACAAGCTAGGTTAGAATAGGATCCAAGGTCAAATAACTTGTTTCTGGGTCTCTGTAGGTCTGACAGAGGTCTCAGGAAGATCACAGGTGAATGAGGGTGAGAGGGAATTAGGTGGATAGGTCACTTGTTATTCTATAGGTTTTATGGGTAAATATAGTGACCGATGTCGTTTAAGGGTGACCATGATGGTTAGGTGTAATTGGTGTTGGTTATCGTGGAAAACTAGGAATGCCACAAAATGAGATTTAGGTCTCCTTTGTGATTGCACAAAAGGACTTTGGTTGGTCAAGATGAGGTATTGGGTGATTTGGGTATGATTTGGTAAGGTTTTAATGGGTATATGGAGGGGTGAGTGTTGGAGGAGGTCAATGGGTGGCTAGGTAAACAAAAGATGATAATATAATGATGAAATGAAATAAACCAGAGAAGTATAACATTATACTTACTTGGATCCTAGTCCTGGACATCTATAAGTGAGGGACAAGGTGCTAATGAGAGGTTTAAAGGCTGCAGGTGGTCACCAACTGAAGGAAATCTTCTGGATGGGCTGCATGTACATTCCTCTTTTCTTGGTTAGATCATATCATTGTTGGGATGGCTATGCAGGAAAAGATGCTTGATCTCCTTCCTTGCATGCGTGTTCTCAGTGAAATTTTCTCTCAGAAGATGTGATATCTCTCTGGAATTTGCTAACTTGTCCAACCTTATGCCAACCTTGAGAATAAGGTTTTTTTGGGGTTGAAAGGGTAACTAATGACGGTTTCATCTTAACTGACGATGGTTAGGGGTAACCGACATTGGTCAAGGCAGGATTTCCTAGGTTTACTAAACTAGGGAGATCCTCTTGATTTCCTTAGATCTCATGCCATTAACCCATGGATTAGACTGGGAGCTTCTTGTAAGCATACGGGAATGTGGTTAGAGAGAATTTAGGCATTGATTTTTAGGGTTTAGGTAAGTCTTAGTTAGTTATGACAACTTACTAAGAATAGGTCTTAGGGTGAGTTGGCTTGATGAGGTGTCTAAGTGAGGTGTATGTGTGGATATTATTTAAATTAAGATATTTAAATAATAAATATGGTGAGGATATTGAATTAATTTAATTAAATTAATTGAATTAATATTAGTAGGGTGAAGAGGGCCATGGCTAGGTGAATGTGATGAAGGGTGCTTATTTGTTGAGGGACCAAAGGGGAGTGTGATCTAATTTTAGCATCTACACTTGGTCCCAAAACC
Source organism: Taxus wallichiana var. yunnanensis (assembly GCA_018340775.1). Classification (NCBI taxonomy): domain Eukaryota; kingdom Viridiplantae; phylum Streptophyta; class Pinopsida; order Cupressales; family Taxaceae; genus Taxus; species Taxus wallichiana. Next base: position 318,354,643 of record CM031238.1, read on the forward strand.
AAATGGGCCAAAGCTAATAAATGACATTGACACAAGTTTGCACTTAACAATCTTAGGCACACTTGCCACATATGTAGAGAAAATAAGACAGCTTAGAGACATTGAACATAGTTGCTAATCGGACTTATGAATTTTGGACTGCTCCTGGAAATAGGATTTGATTACATGCATGACCATACAAGGGCCTTAACCTCAACGATTCTTTGGTTGTGATCCATAGGTCCCACAACCCAATGGGCCTGCTAGTTAGTTAGACATTGACACTAGCTTACGTACGCTAGTATTCATATCTTCACCACTTCCACCTGATATTATTATACAACTTTCATTATTGACTATAGCAGCTGATCAGTTTAAGAATTTTTGGACAAGACTAGAAAATCTCCCTTAGTTCCTACAGCTCCACTACATATCTTGTCTCAATTTCCATGACCTTTTCTAAAAACCCATATGAGGCATCTGCAGGTTACTTTCCACGTATTTTGAAACCAATCAATAGAATCTTGATAGAACTATACATCTATTAGAGTCTTTGAGTAGCTATCATATTGGACCATACCATCACACCCCTTTAGGTTAGGAGAGAATTCTTTTCCTTAGATTCGTAGATTTTGTTATTTTGTGTCGAAGACATAAGGTTGCACAATTATCTTGATCATCACCATCACTTTCAATCCCATTTCTATTCCACATCAAGTATCTCAAAGCATGACCTCGGGAGGTCAAAGTGTGAAGAAGGTCACATGTTGATTTTCTGTCATATAGTTTCCTTGGAGATGTCCTAGGTATGCCTCTACGTAGAGAGGTAGACTTTTCCATTGATCTTGTTCTATGTTCTACACTCATGGCGCATACTACGTATAATGTGACCACTCTTAAGCTTCATGATCTCAATATTCAATTAGAGGAGCTATTATAGAAGGTCCTCGTATGACCTAGTGTGTCTCCTTGTGGTGCACCAATGATTTTTTTGAATAATAAGGATGGGTCCCTTCATTTGTGTGTTGAATTTAAACAATCTGAACAAGGTAATGGTGAAGAACCATTATCCTTTGCCCCATATAGATGATTTGTTTGATTAGATGAGGGGATCCAAAGTGTTCTCCAAGATAGATATGAAGTTAGGTTACCATCAATTATGCATTGTAGAGGAAAACATTCATAATACATTTTTCAAACTCGATATGTGCACTACAAGTTCAGAGTGGTTCCTTTTGTTTCAATGAATGCACCTGAAGTGTTTATGAGCCTCATGAATGGGGTTTTCACGAATTTCTTGGAAAAAATTTTAATCATGTTTCCGGATACATTTTGATCTATTATTCCTTGATAGAGGAACACCATGACCAATTGAGATGTATACTATAATTTTTAGAGAGCACTAGTTGTTTGGGAATTTGGAGAAGTGTTCTTTATTTTAGACTAAGATTAAATATTTAGGCTCCATTATCTTAGGAAAGGGTATCTTAATAGATCCCTTGAAGATTTGTGTTATTATTGATTGGCCATCCCCCACCACAGTGATCGAGGTTAGTATTTTTATGGGGTTAGCTAGTTATTACCACCATTTTGTTCAGGATTTTTATAGGATTTCTAATCCTATTACTTCCCTTTAGTGCAAAGGGAAGAATTTTTGTTAGTCTATAAAGTTTGAGAAGGCCTTTTAGCTACTTAAGGAGTGATTGACTACTACACCCATCCTTGCAGTCCCTAATCCTTTGGCTGAATTTTTGGTTTGTACAAATGCATCTATATATGGATTTGGAGCAAAGTGCTCATGCAAGAACATCATGTCATTTCTTTTGAGTCTCATAAGCTCAAGGACTACGAAATTAAATACCCCACTCAAGATCTTGAGCTTACAAAAATGGTGCATGCCCTAATTTTTTGGAGGCATTTCCTTTTGGATGAGCCTTTTGTATTGAGGATAGATCATTTTATCCTTTAACATATCTTCACCTAGCCCAACCTGAAAACTTGAAAATGGTGCTAGATGAAGTTCCTCTATGATTAAAACATGGACATCTAGTACATCAAGTGCAAGGACAATGTTGTCGCGTTGATGTTGTGAGTAGGTAATGACATGAAATTTATGCCTTGTCAATACAATAAGATCTCGGAGGAAAGATATTTCATTAAATTTTAGGTGATAGATTCTATGAGGGTTCCATGATGATGGTTGAGTCTTGAATTCCCTTAGTGGGAAAGTATGCAAGGTGAAAATTAGAGTCATATGGCCAACTTCAGTTTCATAAAGACATCTATGTACCTAGAGCTAGTGATTTAAGAAGGTTTTTTCTTACTAAGGAACATTGAGCCCCATATGTAGCTCATCTTGGAGTTAAGAAGATGGATGTGGAATTGAGACAACTATACTTTTGCTAGGGTTATCTGTGTGATATTATATATTTTATATCATGTCGTCTTGAGTGCCGTGAGAGTGAAGGCTAATATTCTCATCCAACATGCCTTTTTTACCCTCATGATATTTCAGAGTGGAAGTGGACATGGTGTCCATGGATTTAATTTTTGGTCTCCTACATCATCAAACCATCATGAAACCATCATGTTGATGGTTGATAAGTTGACCAAGATTTCCCATTTCTTTCTCAAGAAGGTTTCTTATAATGAGATTTCCATTGCACGTGTTTTTTATGGATGATGTAGTGAGGTTGCATGGCATTCCTAGGATGATCACTTGTGATCATGGGTCGATTATACTTTTGAGTTACGGAATTCATTTCAAACAACATTGAGAACTCAAATTAACTTCAGTTTAACACACCACCCTTAGATATATGGGTATATAGAGAGGTTGAACCAGGTGCTTGAGGACATGATTCATATGTATGTGATGGATCAATAGATGAAGTGGGAGAATTAATTATATATTGTGGAGTTATCTTATAATAAAAAAATTCATGCTTATATCCGCATGGATCCTTATGAGGATTTGTATGGGATACCTTGCAGAACACCGTTGAGATGGGATATATTGGATAATAGGATTGTTCTTGGTCCATCCTACATTCGGGATATGGAGCAATATATTATTCTCATATGACAGTGTTTAGAGTAGGCTCGTGAATGACAAAAGGAATATGTTGATATGAAGAGCATAAAGTGTCAATTTATTTTGGGTGATAATATTTTTCTTTGGGTACATCTGCACAAGAGTCCAATCCATTATGGAAAGGGATCTAAGATATCCCCTCAATTTTTGGGCCTTTTGAGATTTTGGAGACTATTCATCCAATTTCCTATTGTTTAGCTCTACCACCACACCTATCCCAAGTAAACGACATTTTCACGTCTCTCGTATAATAGAAATATGTTCCCGATATTGTTCATGTTTCAGATTGGTCAGCCTTGTAGGTGGAGACTGAAGGTCAGTGGAATTTAGAGCCCACGTGCATTCTAGAGCACATGAGGATGGACCTTTGAGGGCACAACCTCGGGCTGAGTTAGACTCCAAAGTGGGACAAATAGGATGAGACCGTAGATACTTGGGAGGACATGAAACCATTGCATTCCTAATACCCTTACCTCTTCCAGTGACTTCCCAAAGGAATTCAATTCCTAGGGGAGGGGGATGTAGTACCCACTATTTTCTCGTATTCTTATTATGAGTTATTTGAACTCATTGTATCTCAATTATCTATCTTGATAGGAACATTACTTCTATATTTTGTTTTTTTAATGTTGCATTTCTACATGATATTGTGATTTGATAGTACTAGGATGGTAACTCTTGTTTGATAGGTTGATTATGGGAACTCGGTGCTACTTTTCATTTATCAATTATTATGTTGAGATATATCTTGGTTGGAATTTATCTCAATCATGTATTGTTATTGGATACATATTGGACTCATGGTCGTTGATATTTTTAATATATAGATGAATTGTTCTATACTATATTATTTAGTAAAAATGACTAATTATGAATTATTGATTTGATGCATATGATATTTTTGTATTTTATTTATTGTATTAATAAGATATGAGGTTTACATTGAGTATGTAGGTGACATGGATTTGATCATGGGAGAACTCAAGATTTAGGAAGACATTTCCAATGAGCACAAAAGGCCCTAAAGGCCGGACCTTTCCTCTTCTATAAATTACAATACCTTAATCATTGTGTTGTTCATTTTACATATATTGTATTTTTTTAGTGTGTGATGGTTGGTTTATCTCTTACCTTTGGGATGTATGCAAATGTAGTATTTTTCTAAGTGTGTACTTTTATCCTCCTTTGGTTATTATAACTTGGTGTTTTATGTCATATTTGGTGGTCCTTGGCATATTTTGTGGTATGTTATGATGTTTCATGGTCAGGAGGGATTAGGCCACCTAATCATGGATTAGGTGATCTTAATTACCCCTCTAGATAACACATTTTCCCCAATATTAGATTTAAGAAAATGTTCCATTTAGAAAGGGTAAATGGAAAGAAAAGGAATTGATTTGAATTGAAAAGGGGTCCTAGCTTCCATCCCTATAGGGGTGGGATATTTTAAATGAAAATGAGGCCCATTGGCCAATTTCCCCCGTATGACACACTTTAAGTTAATGGAGTCTTGATTTTGGGAATATTTTTTTGGAAATTTGAATCTTCTCATGATTGCTTGGAGCCAAATTTGTTTTCCCCATTTTTAATTTTATGGTGCAATTTTGTATCATGTGGATTAGATGTGGTTTAGATAAAGGTTGAAAATTATCACCCTCCCATTTCTTGATACGTGTGGCATTATTTCCTTCATAACCCCTCATGTCCTTAGTGAAGGTGGTCTATTTTTGGAAAATTTGGGGGAAGAGTTGGGAGCTTGGAAAATATTTTGGGATTTCTTGGTGAACTTCTTGGTTTGGACTTGTGCTTGAGTGTAAGGTAGGATCTTACACCCCCTTTGGTTCTCAATTGAATTTGGTTTTTAAATTGTGTTATGAATTAAATTACGCAAATGAATGAAATGGATTTTTTTGTTTATCTTATTTTATTACTCCACCCACTCTTGAGGGGTGTGGCTTTTGGAGATTGATGGGAATAGTGAGGAATTTCCTCTACATTTTTATATGCTTTCTTTGACAAGCTTGAAATATTTTATTTATTTTGATTTTACTCCTACATTTGGCTTGTAGGTAGGGATGAATTTCCATTTGGTTTGGAAATCCATCCCTACCCTCAATGAAGGAAACCATGTGTTTGAAAATAATTTTTGGAGAGATAAGGGGAGTTTTTTGGAGTGATAAGGGGTGTTGAATCTATGGAGAGATAAGGTGGAATAAATTGTTGTTTGTATGGAGATTTTGACTACACAAAAATGGGATTTTCATCCCCTCTTCCCAAATTAGAAGCATGGTGCTTCTTATCCAAATTTCTTGGGTGAATATGTGTTTTGATGTGATAAACCAAATCTCGAATTTTTATTTTTCATATGAATTCTTCCTATGTGTTGGTTGGATGTGTTTCCTCTTTCCCATGGGCTTGGGGGAGGCTAGCATGCCGCCTTAATCTTTTTCTTGGTGGAATGTAATGATGCTAAATGGTTGGTTGGTAAACCAAGTTCATTCTCTTATGATTTTTAGAGGTTTTAAATTTGTTGTTTTAGAGATGTATGGAGCTTATTTTGGAATTGCAGGTTGCATATTTTTATTGTAAAAGATTTGACATTTTAGACAAAATCGGACATGTTGTCTCCACTTCAAGTGGAGGTTTTTATACTTGCATTCTTAAGATACTTTCCTTATTATTTAATCTATGTAAAATGTGATGAATTATTTGAAGGAAAGGATAGTTTTAATTATTATTTGTTGTTGGAAATTCTTACTTAAAGATTGCTTGTTGTTGTTTTAAAATTTCATCTTGTTGCATTCTGTAAATTGGAATTGTTAATCTTAGTTCAAAAAGTATGATTGTGGTATAAATCCTTGGTCCTCCCTCTTGAAACATCTCATTGAATGTGGAAGAAATTATTATTTGGGGTAAAATAAATTTGGAATGAGTTATGGAAAAATATGAATTCTAGAAATTGTTCTATTTAAACTCTCATTCATAAAACCATGCCATGATTGGATGTTATTGTAAAATATCTAATAGTTGATTTTACTTGTATCAATTCTAGTGATCGAAATCTGTTGTATTCAAAGCCATATTATTTTTATTTTTAATTAAAATAAAAAAATTATTGTACCATTTTCAAGTTTGTAGCTTCCTTTTATATCGCATCTTGTAGCAGAAAATTGGTTAAGTTTTAACCATTTTTACACTTAGTCAAATATCATTAAAAATCATATACTAAGAAATTTTGTGAAATAAACTATGTACACAATTTTTTCCCTTTTATTGATTTATTCCTACATCTTTATATGGATAGATATTTAATAAAAAATCATACACGCACACACATAATAATCATATTATTTAGGCTAAATATTTGTGAAGCCATATTTATTCAAAGGGGGAGGTTTTGTTTTAAATTATATATATATATATATATATATATATATATATAAGGGGTGGGAAGGTTTTCCCACCCATCCCCACACTTCTTTAAAAAAAAACATGGGTTGGGGCGCATGCCACAACCCATGGTCATGTGCATGTGCCACACTGCCCCGCGCCCTCCATTTTCACAACCTAAGGTCATCTCCATCTACAAACAGTAATACAAATTCTTGATATGTAATCACCCTTTTTAATATGGCAAGCATTGCTTTATTCATAGGTATATATACATATAAATAAATGCATTTATAAAAATTTTAATAAAAGGATTAATCTTATACTTTCCGATAAATATGATCCATTATATAAAAAAATAGCAAATTAAACAAAAAAATTGCAGATCCCTTGGGGTTGGACTTAAGATTGAAAGAGAGCTATATTTTTAAAACCTTGGTAAATCAAACAACCGTATGCAAAGCGGATCTGAATATACAAATATCAATGGAGTGGATAATCCTCCCTTAAATATATTCCTCTTTTAGCTCTCCATGAGTTCTCCTTCCCTACAAACAAAATCAATATATAAGAAAAAAAAGAAAACTAGGGCATCCAGATGAATGAGTTGAGTAGAAAAGAATAATATAGTTTAGGTTTGAAATTACTTCTCATAAGATTTAATGTTAGGTTTTAATCTCATGGTGGAGATATATTGAATCTTAGGGCTACAATTTAATTACAAATTTACTTTTCATATGGGTACAAATTATATTGGGGTTTATTTAAATGTAGTATTTTGGGAAAATAATTTAGCTATAGGGTTATTTAATAAAGGAATGTTTTATTTAATTAAATCTAGTATTATAATTTGCGTAGTAATATTTTACAAAGGCATGGTTCCATTTAGGGAATGAAATGTGACCCATGACCGTAATAATTATTTTGGCCTTCGCAAACCTTAAGATCATTCTTGAAATAATTATTGACCTCTCCATGATGTTAAATTAATCTTGCAATTACTTTTCCAATGTGATAAGTTTTATCGTTATTTGACTATCTTGACCTTACCGTCATCACGATTTATTTATCGTCAATGTTTATAAATATAATCGTAATTCGTATAACTTTTGGAAATAGAATTATACTTGAATCTTCATCCCATAAGTTTGAAAATGTGACGTTGTAATAACTGGCGTGAAAATTGATATACTTCTCCTCATTTTTGCGATCGCAGCTTGGTGTCTCTTTTCCATATGTTGTGACTTAGTTGTGCTACTTTCATAATGAGTAATCTTAACCACTATGTAATTATTTAAATTAAAAAAATTACCACCTTTATTAATTTTATCATCTATGATCAATATCTTTGGTGTTTTTTTACCCTTTTTGTAACTTGCATTGAGAGAGGCATGACACATTGTTTAAGAGTTGATAATAATAAAATTGTAGTATAGTTAAATGGTTAATCATAAATTACTTTTCATTTTAATAAATTTTATTGAATTATTTAAATATTCAAGCGTATTTTAGTATTCGAAACAACAATATAAATAATGCCTTTCCATTACCTACAAAATGAAAAGCATATCACAAAGTGTATTGGATAAATTTTATTGAATTATTTTAATATTAAAAAATATTCTAATATTCTCAAACACCAATAAAAATGATGTCTTTTCATTATATACAGGATAGAAAGCATATTGCTCATTATATTTGGCATCGATAATGATGAATATACATAATCATTTGTGTTTTCATATATATCTAATATTATTTGGGAATGATGATAAGAAGAAACTTGCCAATTCTATTGAACTAGCATTTCTAACTATTTTATAGGGCATAGAAAAAAAAATTAGTGTTAGAAGAGGATAGTGATTGGGAAGTCTAAAAGAAGAAATATTTAGTAGGTACGTTTAGTTTTAAGCCATCAATTCATCATAGACAAATGTGAAAGAAAAACTTTGTGTTTCTAATAAATTATTTTAACGAATTATAGTTGAAGAAAAGAGAAAACGGTTGTAGAGAAATTTACAAAAGGGAAACATATTTTATAGAGATATACAGGTACTTATCAAATCTATAATCTCATTAAAACTAAAATAGTAGACATCTTTTTATTTATTTGCACTTAAGTTTAATCATTTAAAGAAAATAACATTTTTAGTTTCTATTGAAAATAAAAGTTCTAGTTTATGGGTTTTTTGTCATTATAAATGTAGAGAATAAGAAAAATATATAAGGAAAAACTTGGATTATATTTTGTGTGATAAATGTTTGAATTATCTATGGAATATACTTGTCTACAATTATATCTTCACCATAAGTTATTTTAGTTAAACCCGTGACTATTATGTTTGACCCGCAACACTTGGTCATAAGAGAATAAAGAAACGAAATCCAAATGATTCAAAATAAAATTTTATATAATGTACACATAGATTAACAAATGCCACCCAAAACAAAGCACTAAATTTTTTAAATTTGAAAAACCAACCATAATCAAATTTTGCACAGTACAAAAATGGATTAAATTTGAAAATTTAAAATACTTGTTTCATTAATAGCTAGCCAAAAATGAAAAGTATATTTAATACTTAATAGAAAAGAACGTAAATTTCTATACATTTCAAATTTATACTGCAAAAATATAGGCAAAGTAAAAAAATACCTTTTAATTTCTAAAAAACCTTACTAATTTATACTTATACTACAAATTTACGAAATTAGTACTTAATATATTTGTAAAATGATTTAATTACTTAAGAATATCTAATAATAATAAATTCATTTTAATGTTAATTAATAATATTAATTAACAATAATAGAAAATTAAAGTAATTAATTAATTAGGAATAAGAATTATATTTAACTGACAAATAATAACAATACTTAAAATAATAGAAAATAATAATCTTCCAATAATAATTTGTTAATTTTATGAAATTAATAATTAATATTTTTGTCTAAACAAATTAATTACTTAATAATATCTAATAAAAATCAATAAATTATAAATATTATATAATATTACTTAGTAATAAAAGAAAATAAAAAAGAATTAATTAATTAGTAATGGTAATTACGTTTAATTAAAAATAGTAATAATACTTATAAATAATATATAATAATACTTAACAATAATATAAAAATAATAATAAATAAATTAGTAATAATAATTATATTTAATCGAGAAATAGTAATAATACTTATAAATAATATCAAATATTAGTAAATATTGAATCTATATGTAAAGTAAAAATACTATGAAAATGGTGAAACTATATGCAATGGAAAATCTAAAATGTAAAACCTATATTCTTCATCTATGTATTTGCTTTCAATATGAGAATGGTTAGAAATGACATCTACCCATTCTCATACTCAACATTCTCGTAAAAGCAACATATATAAAGAATGAGGAGGTTGCTTGTATGAGAATGTTTATAATGGGTAGATGTTGATTATTAACTAGGAAATATATAAATAATGAGGAAGATACTTGTATGAGAATGTTTAGAATGGGAAAATACCCATTCTCATACTATCAATATAGAAATAATGTGGAAGATACTTGTATGAGATTTTTTAGAATGGGTATATGCCCATTTTTATTAGGCAATATATAAAGAATGAAGAATATTATTATAAAATTAACATATAGAAAGAATGAGGAACATACTTGTATGAAAATGTTTAGAATGAAAGTATGCCAACTCGTATACATGAAATATAGAAAGGATGAGAAAGATACTAGAAAAGGAACATATAGAAAGAATGAGGAAGATACTTGTATGAGAAGGTTTAAAATGGGAATATAGAGGAAGAATGGGCATCTTCCAATTATGAACATTCTTGTAAAAGAAACATATAGCAAGAATGAGGAAGGTTCTTGTGAGATAATTTTTAATGGGTAGATGCTCGATCTCATATACACAATTTAGAAAGAATGAGGAAGATACTTATATGATAATGTTTAGAATTGGAAGATGTTCATTATCATAAAGGCGGTATAGAAAGAATGAGGAAGATACTTGTATGAGAATGTTTAGAATGGGAATATTCCCATTCTATACAAAATTATTATATATAATAATCGTCATATAGAAAAATAATGGGCATATGCTCATTATGAGAATTCTCATAAAAGAAACATATATAAATAATGAGGAAGATAATTGTATGCGAATGTTTAGAATGGGGAGATGCCCATTCTCATACATAAAATATAGATCTTAAATATTATATGTATTTTTATTCTATAATACCACATAATGTTTAGAATGGGCATACGCCCATTCTATAAAAAATTAAAATATATGAGAATGGGCATCTACCCATTATGAACATTCTCGTAAAAGAAACATATAGAAAGAAAAATGAAAATACTTGTATGAGAATGTTTAGAATGGGCATATTCCCATTCTATACAAACCTAAAATATATGAGAATAAACATATAGAGGAAGAATGGGCATCTTCTCATTTTGAACATTCTCATAAAAGCAACACATAGGAATAAATATGCCCATTCTTGTAGAATAATAAACATATTCCCATTCTCATATAAGAAATATACAAAGAATTAGGGATATACTTGTATGAGAATTCTTATAATGGGAAGATGCCAATTCTCATACATACTGATATAGAAAGAGTAAGGAAGATACGTGTATGAGTATGTTTAGAAGGGGTAGTTGTCCATTCTCATATATGAATTATGGAAAGAATGAGGAATATTCTCGTAAAACTAATAGATAGAAATAATGAGGAGGATACTTGTATGAGAATGTTTAGAATAGGAAAAATTCCATTCTCAAACAAGCAATATAGAAAGAGTGAGGAATATTCCCTTATGGGTAACATATAGAAAGAATGAGAAAGATACCTGCATAAAAATGTTTAGAATGTGTAGATACCTATTTTTATATAATAAATATAGAAAGAATAAGGTGGATTCTCATAAAAGTAACATATCACAAGAATGAGGAAGATAATTGTATGATAATTTTTATGATGGGCGTATGCCCCTATCTATACAAAAATAAAATATATAAAAATCAATATCTAGAGGAAGAATGTGCATCTTCTGTTTTGAACATTTAGAAGGAATAAGGAAAATACTTTTATGATAATGTTTAGAATGGATAGATGCCTATTCAAATATAGTAATTATAGAAATAATGTGAAAGACACTTGTGTGATAATTCTTGGAATGTGCATATGGCCACTCTAATAAAGGAAATGTAGAAATAATTGAACAATGTTTCATTAATAGCAAATGGATTACATCGTAATAAAAATTTCTTCCTAAGATTATATGATTAATCCCTGATCTTGATCTTGATCAATAATATTTATTTACAAAAACTTTGGGAAAAAAAAAAACTGATTTGTGCCTAAGAAATAAATAAAAATCTCAAAATAGAACAATTGAATGGGTGTGACATGACGAAGGTTTTTTTCATACCTTTGATTATTTTCCCACTAAACCTCCCATTCATGAATCCTTGTAGATTGTGAAGTGCATCAAATTGGGAGATACTTGCAAAGGTAGAGGAAGTTAAGATTAAGCTATTAGGAGAACCTTAGACTGAGGCACACAAGGATATGATGGAAACAAAAGAAACACTGTTAGGGTACGCATGGAAAGAGAAAGAAAAAGGGAAGATGGTTTACCTTATTGATGATGAGAAAGTTGAAAATCTAGATATCAAGCACACGTGAGGGTGCACACGAAGTGTTGGAATCTACGAGATAATAAGGTGTACACATACCATGTGCCTATGAAGAATAAGAAAGTGAACATTGGGGCTGAGGACGTACCTAAAGAGGATATTATTGGAGATTATTGGTCTGAGCCTAGAGTTGTGAAGATTATTGAGTTGCTTACATGAGTTTTTAAGATATATTCCCAATGGATTATCATGAATTTAAAGGTGTGCATCCATCATTGGAAGAGATTAAAATTAATCTAAAGAATAGTATGTGCTTGGTTCAGAAGAGATCTTATAGGATGAATCCAAAATTGAGCATAAAGGTAAAAGAGGAAATCGATAAGATACTTAATGCGGGAATCATTGAACCTATTGAGGAATCTGAATGATAATCCCAATGGTGATTAGTGTTAATAAGTATGGTCAGATAATAATATGTGGACTATAGGGTTCTCAATGTGTCTTGCATAATTGAACCTTTTCCTACACCATTCACAAAGGAAATCCTTGAAGGCATAACAGGGCGCAAAATATATTCATTCACAGATGGATTCTTTGCATACCATCGATTGAGTATTGTGAGCAAAGATTAGGAGAAGAATACTTTTGCAATTGAATGGGGAAGTTTTTCATACACTTTTATGCCCTTTGGATTGAAGAATGCACCAATAGTATTCTCATGCATATTTGTTCAAGAATTCTAGGACTTCATTCATAAGTTTTTATATGTCTATTTGGATGATTGGACCATTTATGTGCTTTGGTGAAATATCATTATGAACCCGAGATTGATGCTTGAAAGATGCATGCAACTTAGCATCTCTTTAAACATCAAGAAATGTATATTTGCCACCCCCTTTGGCACATTTCTTGTGCACATAGTTTATAAAGGACTGTTGGTAGACCCAGATAAGATTGCAGTCATTTTGGGACTAGAGGAACCTACCAATTAGAGTGAAGTATGCAGTTTCTTGGGGCATCTTAGTTACTACATAAAATTTATTAAAGGATATTCCAATATCGTCATGCCCTAGAAATAATTTCTCAAGGTCAAAGGAATTTTTTATTGGGGTGACATGCAACAATAGAAATTTGAGACCTTAAAGGAGAAATTAATAACCACGCATATCTTATGTTTCCCTTATTTTAATAATCCTTTCCATGTACACGTAGATGCATTTGGTGTGGAAATTAGAGTAGTATTGGCACAACCAGAAAAGGAAACGTTGATCACCATATAAGATTTGCAAGTAGAAAATAGGCACCCAAATGAGAAAGAAATATACAACGACGGAGCATGAAGCATTATCCATGATCTACGCACTCCAAAATTTTAGATAGTATTTTTGGCCACACTATTTATCATTTCTAAATATCACATGAAACTGAAGTATTTTGTCAATAAACTATTTTTACAAGCACGCCTCTTGGGTGGATCCTCTTGTTTCAGGAGTTTTATTTTATAGTCATATTAAAACTAGGAAAGAGTAACCTTGGGACCTGATCACTTTCAAGAATAAACTCTAGAGAGTACACATAAAGCATAGATAACACTATGTCAAATTATCAACTATTTAGATTAAACCATTTACCCGTTGATTAGAGTATATTGCGGTGTTATTACACACCGAATTAGCTTCCGATGGTATGAAGAATTTGGAAAATAAATAGCTTATTATCCACGTTGCACCTTCTCAACTCATTGGAGGAGGTATATATAAAATGGGTAGAGATGAGGTCTTGTGCATATGTGTGCTAGATCATAAGTGCAAATCTATCATGCAATAATCCCATGGAGGAATAATTGGTTGGTGCTTTATGACATTAAGGCCATGACGCACAAGATCCTATTGGATGGTTTATGGTGGGAAACATTGTACAAGGATACTAAAGCATTTTTAATGTTTGTGATCATTGCTTTAGAGGATAGGAAAACCATTATGAGATGCCTTTAAGTCTCATAGCAAGCATAGAGCCATTTGAGAAGTGGGAAATTGATTTTTAGGACCTATTGCACCACCTACACACAAGACATGGGTGCACTATATCATCACATGTATTGACTACTTAACAAGGTGGGAAAAGGTTGTGCCTACAAAATATTACACTGTAGAAAAAATAGCTAGGTTCCTTTGGGAAAATATCATAAGTAGGTATGGATGTCCATTGAGCCTTACAAGTGATAGAGGAACTCATTTTCTGAATGAGACTATTAGAATTATATTTACAAAGGTGTTTATGGTGGCACACCATAAGAATACATCTTATCACCCATAGGATAATAGTACTTGAAAGATTTCAATAATATTTCGGGAAAAAAATGACCAATATATGTGATGTTAGAAGGAAGGACTAGGATGATAAGGTTTTAATTGTTCTATGGGCATACATGACAACTTATAAAAGGTTGAATAAGGCCACACCTTTTCAATTGGTTTTTGGCATATAGGTTGTTTTACATGTTGAATTTATGTTACCATCCCTATGTATTACATGCATTAATAAGAAATTGATGAGCACATTAATAAATTGATGAAACTAGATGAGCGGCATGCCATTGTGCGTTGGAGTTAGAAGACGAGAGAAGGAAAGACAAAAGGTTTGGCACAATCTACATATCAAGAATAAGTCCTTTGTTATAGGAAATATGGAACCGTTCTATGAATCCAAGTTTGTATGCCATCCCCGGGAAGTTGAAACTTCATTGGTTGTGTAACGAAATTACTTGTATAATTCAAATTATGATCATAAATAAAACACCAAAGAAATATTGCAGATAAATGATCTCAATATGGAATAAAAATAGCTTTTCCATTTCGAGGGGAAACCTCCTAGCCATACAATAAGAAACAAATGCTCGAATGATGATGAAATACTACCTACAATCCCTTATATATACTATTCATATGTTATGGCCATCACCAAGTCCTATCTACTAAGCATGAGAAATTATAAATGATATAGTAACATGATATGGTAAGCCTTAATTCAGCTACCCATATCCTAATACAAACAATAGGTTTAGGGCATAACATGCCCTTCCCCTTCAAAAAATGTTGTCCTTGATGTTGAATAATCCTATATGTTTCTGCAAAAACCTTCATCCTCCCAGTCGCATCTTCTATGCTTAGATTCTTCCACTTGACCAGCCTATTCCTTAATGTATCTAGTTCTTAGCCTCTTCGTATGTGTTTGTAGAAGATTCTTTGCTCCAAAATGATTCTTCCTTCCTCATCGATTTATAGTAGCTATTTCGTGATGCAAATTTTTTTCCACTAACCTACTTCATGAAGGAAACATGGAATACTTTGGGTGTATGCATGAATATTGAGGCAACTCTAGTTTATAAGCAACACTTCCAATTTTCTCGTAGAACCCGATAAAGACCATAATATTTAGGAGAAAGTTTGTTTTCATTTTTTTATTACTTAAGGGACACATTATTATAAGGATGTAGACGTACAAAAACCAATGTCACCAAGCTCAAAATGTCTTTCACTACGGTGTTGATCTCGCTTGTTTCATTTTGTTTTGTGCTAATTCCAAATTCTCCTTCAAACTAGCATAAACCGGTTCTTTATGTTGAATGTGTTCCTCAACATCTCTGACCTTAGTTTGCACCCTCAAGGAAGAAATGATAGATGGTGGATGGTAACCATATAATTCTAAAAATGGGTTCATTTGAGAAGAGGTATGAAAATATGTGTTATACCACCATTCCGTAAGTGGTATCCATTTAATCCACCATTCCTTCTTATCTTATACAAAACAACGTATATACCCTCTAAGAATTTGTTGACCAATTCCATTTTCCCATTAGTTTGAGGATGGTAAGATTAATCGTGAGCTAGATGAGTACCCAAACATGTAAATAATTATTTCCAAAACTTACTTGTGATAATAGGATCATGATCACTTATAATTATCTTTGGGGTTCCATGTAGCCTTTGATCTATCTCCAAAAAAATAGTTGGATCAGTATCTAGATGCAAATGGATGTGACAGGCACAAAAATGGGCATATTTTGTGAGCCTATCCACAATCACCATAATAACATTCTTACCCTCTCTGAACAAGGAAATCCCGTGATGAAATCCATAGAGACCTCCTCCCATCTCTGGATAGGAATTGGTAATGGTTGCAATAGATTTGGTGTCTTAATGGTTTCACCTTTGTTATGTTGGCACAATATAGACTCGATAAAAACTTTTGTACATCCCCTTAAGTCATTCCCAAAATAATCCTCTTTTTATTCTATGATATGTCTTAAAAACCCGAGTTTCCTCCAATAGGTGATGCATGTAGTTATCAAGAATATTATGCTTCAACTCAAAATCTTTACACAAGAAAAACTTGTCCTTATACCATAGGGCATTACCTTTCAACTCAAATTTATTAGATGTTATAGAGTCTTGCTTAATATTATGTATTTGAGATTGTGTATCATTTTCTTGTTCCCATTCCAATCTCACTTCATCCACCCAATCGGCCTTGATATGGACATGGAATATACTAAGGCATCTCGTGGATGTATCCTTCTAGATAGCACATTGGCTACTACATTTCATTTACCTTTTTGTATATGATTTCAAAATCATAACCCAAAATTTTTGTTACCTAATTTTTTTATTCCTTATATGATAAAATTTTCTCCAAAAATTATTTGAGACTGTCATGATTTGTTTTTACCTTGAAGTGTCTACCCATAAGACAGGCCTCCATTGCTTGACTATGAAGAATAACCATTATTTATTTCTCATGGAAAGGTTTGAGAAGATATTTTCCTTTGAATTGACGACTCTAAAATGCAATTGGTATTCCTTTATGTATTGGAACTACTCCCAATCATGATCCTAAAGCGTCATATTCAACAATGAAGGTTTTTAAGAAGTTGGGAGTATCCAAAACTTGTGTGGTGTATATGGCTTCCTTCAACTAATCAAAGGATTTAGTGGTTGCATATGTCTAATGGAAGGCATCCTTGTTTAGTAATGCAGTGAGTGGAGCCGTGATTCTACCATATCCCCTCAAAAATGTTATGTAGTACCATATTATTTCTAGGAACCCTTGGAGATTTTTAAGATTTTTGGGCCTTGGCCATTCCACCATAACTTTGATCTTCGAAGATCAACTTTGACACATTCATGGATAAAATGTGACCCAAGTACTCTACCTCTTATATACCAAAAAAATGGATGGCTTTGCATAGAGCTTATGTTTCTCCAAAACGTACAATAATTTATTTACATGTTGCAAGTGTGCTTCCCATGTCTTACTGTAAATCAATATGTCATCAAAGAAAACTAATACAAATTTCCTTTAAAATGGCCTAAAAATAGTGTTCATTAAGCTTTGAAATGTTGAGGGAGAATTTGTAAGACCAAAAGGCATTACCAAAAACTCATAATGGCCCTCATGAGTCCTCAAATCCATTTTATGAACATATTCCTCTCTTATTCTAATTTGATGGTACCCTAAACGAAGATCTAATTTCTTACAATAAATAACACCATGTAATTCATCAAGTAAATCATCAATTACTAGAATAGGAAACTTATGTTTTATGGTGTACTTGTTGAGTTCTCAGTAATATGGACACATCCTCCATGTTTCATCATTCTTACATACCATGACCACTGTTGAAGAATATGTGCTCTGGATATGCTTGATGATACCTGCCTTCAACATTTCCTGCACCATTTTCCCGATCTCACTTTTCAGGGAATATGGGTATCTGTATGGTCTGATGTTAGGTGGGTGGCTCCCTGGAATCAACTAAATTTCATGATCATGATCCCTAACTAGTGGTATTCCCTTTGGAATTTCATAAAAAAACAAATGAGTGAGCATCAACAATCTTCTAAAGATTAGGTGGCATTGAAGACTTTATATTTTGTACCTCTATGGAAAATAACTTTGCTACAAATCCATATACTCCTTTTCTAAGAACCTTCTACATCTGATGAGAGATAATAATCTATGGAGACTTAGCTACCATCCCTTTCAATTGTATTATCCTTCCTTCTTAATGAAATCACATGAACAATTCTTGGAAATTCATTTCTATAGTACCCAAGGTTGTGAGCCATTGGACACCCAAAACAATATCTACCCCTCCCATAAAAATATAAAACATAGGAAAGTATAACATGTAGTCTCCCAAGGAAAGCTTGATACTATGGAAATTTTCTATGCACTTGACTTTCCCACCATCCACAATAATAACTTGCATTTCGGAGATGGGTAAACAAAACAATTGAGGTTGGCAGCTAACTTACTATTTATGAAGTTATGAGTACTCCCGAGTCAATCAACATCATCACGTTCTATTTTCTGAGATAGAAAATAACCTTGAGTGTTTGAGGAGTACTAATACCTAAAAATGCCTAGCAATAAATTATATTTTGGTGATCCTCTACCTCATTTTCTACTAGTTCCTCAACTTCTCCTATAATTTCAGCTTCCTCTTCATCCTCATTTCCTCCTTCAATATAGAACAACTTCTTCTCAACACATTTGTGTCCTCATCCATATTTTTTATTGCAGTTAAAACATAATCATTTTACTTTTTTTTCTTCCATTTTTTGAGGATTCAGTCTAATTGGTTGAGTGAATGATGGGGAAGGGGTACTACGGTCTCTGATGTTAGTCAAAGGTTACCTCCTACTGAAAGAATTTTTCCTTATATTTACGTGCCATGATAATAGAATCAGAAATCTTGAGTGGATTAAATATACCTCATGCTCAATGTGGTCCTTAAGACCCCCAAGAAATATGTCATTTAGGTTTTCTTCTATAATATTCTCCACCCTTAAGGATAGGTTATGAAATTGATGCACATAATATTTGACTGATATTTTTGTCTTAACTTTTCCAATTGACTAAAGTAGTTATCTGAAACATTGGAACTATAGTGAAATTGCAACTCCTCAGTAAAAACTATCCAAGTGACACTTTGAGACAACTCTTACGCCTCTAAACACATAACCATTGATACCTGATGAATTGGTCTTGTTTAAGATACAAGGATGCCAAGGTCACCTTTTGTCCTGATGGGGTTTGATGTAACTCAAAGAAGTTCTCCATTTGATTTATCCAATTTAGTGGATCCTTCCCATCAAATTTACACATCTCCACTTTTGGCATCATGTTCTATGGTTGCAAATAAGTTAGATTTTGATTGGGTTAGAAAAGTGATCCAACATGATTATTTTACCCATTATTTTGAATTGAAGATCCTCCTTGGTTGAGTTGGGACTGATTTGGGACATATTGTTTACCCTTTATATGTTGCATGATATCATCCAACCATTGATGGATTTGGTCTATGTCTCCTTTACATGCCATCTTAGATTGTACATTTCACAGTTCATACTTAAGTTGGCTCACCTTATGATCAACTGAGGTAAACGTTAGTGTTGATGAATCTATATTTACCCTTTTGACTCCAACTCTTCTATAATTACCCTTCATTATCTCGGGTTTTACTCAAAGTGACCAAATTCTTTGTGGCTCTTTTGGAAGGTCTCAAATATGATTTCAAACCCTAGGGTTTAGGGTTTTGATACAAATTCGGTAAAAGGAAAAAAAAAAAACAAGATACTAGCAATAGTTTTTGAGAGATATTAAAAACTATAAAGAAATTAGAAAAATTCCACAAATTTCAGCCTAGGGAGCGATTTTATGAAAGCCCCTAAATTTTCAATAAATTTTACAAAATAAATCAAAAATTCTTAAATTTTTAGGGAATTGTACTTGGAATTATTTGAAACTCTAGTAAAAAAATCTGACAAATACTCTCGGTTCGCAAGATATATTGAAAACAAAAAATTAGGGTTTTAACCCTAATTTTGGCCTAGATCGTAGCTCGATACCACTTGTATAATTTATACTATGATCATAAATAGAACAACAAAGAACATAATATTGCAGATAAATGATCTCAATATGCAATAAAAATAGCTTCTCCACTTCTAGGGGCAACCTCCTAACCATATAATAAGACTCAAATGATCGACTAATGATGAACTACTACCTACAATCCCTTATATATACTATTCATATGTTATGGCCATCACCAAGGCCGACCTACTAAACATGAGAAAGTATAAATGGTATGGTAAGCCACAAGTCAACTACTCATACCCTAATACAAGAAATAGGTTAAGGGCGTAGCAACGGTTGGGACCCTTTTTAGTGACTAAGATATTGGAATAAAGCACATGTTAATTGCAGATGCTTGATGGTACCATGTTTCCTAGTTACTTATATGGGAGCAGTTTAAGCCCTACTATAAATAAGATTCCTTTGTTTTGGTAATAAGGCAATATTTCCACTTAGATTAAATTTTCCCAATCTATTGTGTTGTAATTTTTTTGTAATAAGTGCATACATGCGTAGGAGATGATTACTATCTATAAGTTGATGCAAAAATACCTCTCATACTTTTGGTGTGGGGTGAAACATGTGTGATTATGCATAAGAGATATTCTTGATGTTGGTATGTCTAAGGGAGTTGGTTCATGGGTTTGCTTTGGTATAAGGAAGATGCACATTAAAGTAATGCATTGGTGCGTGTGATGATGAGAAAGAAGGGTTCTTGATGGACATGTATTAGGGATTCAAAAAGAAAATGGAAGTGTCGGATGTGCTTAAGGATGTTTATACCTCAAGGTATATTTAATTTTTGAGATGTTGGGAACCACATAGAGGGATGGGTAGTGTAATGAAAAGGAGGAAATAGTAGGATAGACTACTTGGAAGATGACACAAAGGAAGATGGGGTATGGTGCAGGAATGTGTGTGCAAGGAATACTACAAATTGGGAAGTATTAGTGCGCCATAAGGTTGCTATAATACGATTTGTGGAAGAAAGCAAGAAAAGGCACATGAAAAATTAAAAAGTGTATTTAAAATTTTAGAATGGTGGTAGGATTAATGTGATAAAAATTTGAGCACCTATAAAAGGGGCATGGTGGAGTTCATTCTTACCTTTCCTATCAAAATAACTTGTGTGATTTAAGAATGAAATTGTGATTGAGTCCGAAGGAGAAAAATTAGACAAACCAGAGAAAGTATATATGGCCTGATTTGAGAGATCCTTTGTTAGAAGTGGAACTTTGAAGAAGTGGAATGCAACATGAATATTCAAAGGTTAGGGTTTGTAGAAGTGTGGATTCACAAAGCTTGATGTTTTAAATTAGGGCACGAGGTTTTGGAAAATGAACTATAGCATGAAGATAAAGGTTTTACGTAAGTGACAAAGGTTGATTGAATAACTTGAATGCTCAACACTAATGCATAGGAACTTAATTTTATTCAACACCTAGGGTATCTGTTTTCTTACAAATTTGGGATTTTAAATTTTTGAAGTTGAGGTTGAAGTTTTTAACTACAAAGAGTGGAAGAAATGGCACCAAAGAAGGAAAAAAGTTAAGAAATCACCCAAGCGTAAGGGAAAGGGTAAGAATTCCATTATTGAGGATGCACCAAAGGACATGTTTTTGAGAAGAAATACCCTCTTGAGGTGGTAGTAGGGAAACCATGGGTATCTCAGCTCACAAAATGTAAAATAAGTGACTACAATCATTGCATGGAAGCCCATAAGAGAGAAATTAGGAAGGATTTCTTGAAATAAATAACATAAAGGAAATCAAAAGGGTATTTGGTGATTAATGATACAGTGAAGAAGGATTTAGAGAGCCCTAGAGTTCTAAATTTATACAAGATGCCCTACTTTAGCAAGCCGAGTGCCTCTACTAGTGGCTCATGTTGTGGGTTCATGAGGAATTATTTTATTTTTTAGGGAGGTGAATGTGCATTACCACGTAGATAATTGGAAGGGTTACAAGTTTGTACAACTCAAGAGTTGAGATTGGGAAAAACTTATAAGATGATGAGGTTGTGTGTTGGGCCCTAAAATATTGGTTAAGTACCAAAGGGAATGCATGAGTAGGGCCAATGAAAATAAGGGCGCTCGGGGTAAAGCACCTAGAAATAAGTGGTTTAAGAAGGGTTTAAGTGAAACCAAGGTGCGCGTGGGAAGTCGAACATGAGTTTAAGGGACTTAGCCATATTTGGTATTCTAGAGGCACTTGAGGAAAAATGTGATAACCCGACTAGGCATGATGAGTAGATAAGGTGCCAAAGTGTGGAAAGTTAGAGGTCAAGAAAAGGATATTTCCGTAGGGAATATTCCTAGAAAACATCATTACAGAGAGTGGAGGGTTTGCAAAGGGATAAGAATTCACTAATGGAGGACCACATCGACACTTGGCACATGATCCGTGATCCTATAAAAGAGATGCTTAAGATAGAGATAGAGGGACGAAGAGATAGAAAAAGACAAAATGTTTAGAGAATAAGAGAAGGCATGGCAGTGTGTGTTGATCCTATAAAAAGAGATACTTAAGATAGAGATAGAGGGACAGAGAGATAGAAAAAGACAAAATGTATAGAGAATAAGAAATAGAGTAACAAAGTGTTGTGGTAATGCTAGAGTTTAGAGAACTTAGTGCTAATGGTCGCGAGGGATTCTATAAGCCTATGTATAACACTAGGATCTATAACAAGGGTTAAAATATGAAAGGTATAGTTAAGGTCTCATACTAGGGAGGATTTGTAGGAGCTAAGTCCATGTCATTTATTGTATATGGTCTGAGATGACCCTTTCGATTGTAATGTGGCTACTAGAACTATTTTAAATCAATATATATGGGTTCATTATGTATATATTATTTAAGGGTGTAAACCCTCATGTTATATGACTATCATGGCTCAGATCTAGTTTATTATGCTTATTACAATGTTATTTAGTTTCTATAATGCATTAAGGTGTGGATTTGTTAGTTGCATCTTCTACCTCTTTAAATAAGTGAATATATGCTTTTGCAAATAATCCTCCATTAATGGTAGAACCTTCTCACAAATCTCACATAAAGGAGGGGCTCGGTGCCTACACATGCCTCGGTGAGCACCCAACACCCGTTGGGTGATAGGCTGACATGCTTGGGGTTAGTAAAGGTATTAAGGGTAAATAAATGACTACATCTTGGTTATGTTGTCGGGACCTATTTTTAAAGTTGTTGTGAGAATGGTGTGTGATGATAGAGCACTTGACCTTGGACAGTGTCGAAGCATGGCTTAAAATCATGAAGGATGAGTTTTCTCAAAGATTTAGTGCTGGACTTGAGTTTGATGCATGTAAATGGGTAGAAGAACATTTGTATCATGAGCTTTATGAGACCTTATTTTGTTGTTTTCCAGTGGAGTTTTATGAATGGATTTCGGCATATGCATATAGATCAAGCTAGAACTATATACCTCATGTATGGACCCAAGAGGAGTATTAGAGGCTGTATGATGTTGATCTAACTTGGACACATGTTGTTGATCATTGGTGGAGTAGAGTGTTGATGAGTTACACCTTGGAGTATGAGATTTCTACATAATCCTATCCAGAGATTGTTGAGTTTGAGTTCTTGAGAGAGCCAAGAGGATCACTCTTGCATGTTATCCCTTTAGCTATAAATATCTTGATAATTACAATGATTTTTGAAGTATTTCCTATGGCCGGTTAAGCTTATTCCAGCACTAGATGAGGAAGATAGGGTGGAGGAAGATGGCAGACCTTGCGGCTGAAAAGGAGAGAAAAGAGAGATGACTAAAGTATAATAAAGCTCATGAGGAGTTAGATAAACAATGTGAAGTTGCAAGAGCAATGGATTTATAGAGGTAGATGTTGTTGGAAGGAATTGAGGCTCACGTGGAGGATGCGGAGCCCGAGAAACATTTTCTACCCCATCTTGGCAAGCGTGGGAGAGAGACCCCTTTAGCTTCTAATGAGATCTCATCACTTGGAGAAATGATATCCATCGAATGCATTTGAATCCACCTGGTGACCAACCCCTAGTGCTTAGTTTTCCAAATCCAGAGATAAGTATTACTAACCTAGTTGGTATTGGTGGAAGTAATCGATCAACACCTAGGAGGTATAACTTTTCATTTGGCACATTTATGGCTACACAATCATTTCCTGTGTTTGGAGGTATATTTTATGGAGTGAAATTTGGGAAAAGTATGGGTACACAAAGCTTGGGTATCACATCCGAAGTGGTGTCGACACACACATTTGATAGCGGTACAATATCACGTACTATTGGTGCGTAGTTTATTGTGATAGTAGGGACACAAGGTGCGACCACTTCAGGACCCTTGTCAGCATGGGAGGAGGATCAAGTGGATCATGTGGAATAGGAACTAGAGGATGTAGTTGACTTTGTGGATTTGTTAGATCTAGTGGTGTAAGTATAAAATCACAAAACCCCAAATGGCTCCGGTGTGGAGTGGGATATCTCGGTGTGATTGCAAAACATAGGACCATCTCTCAAGCTATGGGACTTGTAAAAATTGAAATGGACCTCCAGAGAAAGCTGGTTCTTACCTCCTAATCTACCTTCCATAAGCTACTCAAGTGTAGGTAGAACCTATCCTATCCTAATCTAATGATTCCAAGGGGACAGAGAGAGAGAGAGGGTAAAAGATCCTCCACTAAGTGGTGATACACCAAAAAGGAAGTGGTTGAATCACATACCCGACCACCTTTGAAGTGGAGAGAGGTGAGTAGAGGAGAGGTTGGATAAGATGTAGCACAGAGACCAGAGATAGATTTCACATAGAACACCACTTCAAAACCCATTAAACACAGCTCCCCAAGGCCTGCAACAAACATCATAATATGCATAGTATACCCTACAATGATGAGAGGCAAGGAGAGATAATAAAATAAGTAAAGGATGGATAGATGCATCACAAAACAAATTTTATTGCTCCAAAAGTTCACACAGTACATCATTAGTGGGAAAGAGGAAAGAGAATGCCATTACAGAGCCGTGAAAGGAGGCTTAGACTCCACGTTCTACCCTAAGGAAGAAAGAGAGAGGGGCATAAGAGGGAATATCAAAAACCAACCCTTTGAATATGCCCCTTCATTACAATATATAGGAAGCATAAGAGAGAGAAGAGGGAAGAATTAAAATCTTGCTTCAACCACCTAGAGATACACATTGAATCCTACTTTGAAATCTCAACCACTATCAATCAATTCCTTTCTCAAATCTACCCCAAATCTGTCATGTCTAGTTCCCCGACGGATCAAATCGAATCAGATTTGGTAGTTGGAGAAATTGGGCTTTGTATTAATGGCCTAGAAGAATTTTTTTCATTTTTCACTCACCAAAGCCTGTTAAGAATGATATTTTATGTTTCCATGGCATAGAGGGTGTCGAGACATTTCCAAAAAGTCTTCTCCCACCCAAATCTGAGTCTCTAGTCAAAAGATATGGCCATTTGAATATTTGGATCGTGGGCGTGCAATATTTTAAAGAGTTTGTCCATACAGGTCCACGTGGTGGCCTCTACGTGCTCCTTGGGATTCTTTGTATTTTTCCTGAGTCTCTTTTCTTGGTGGGGCCAAAAGTCTGACCCTGGACACATGGTGGCCTGGCGCTTGTTTGGAAACCCACCCCAAATTTTACCTATGAAATAGTGTTGTGTTGACACTTGGCTCCCTCCACTGGCCTGCCTCTTCCTTGACTATTCAACCCCCAACTCTGTCCCTTTTTGGACTCTGAGACATGTGGAAGGCCCACACTCATTTAAAAACCCACTCAGATTTTACCTTTGAAGGAGCATCGTGTTGACACTTGGCACCTTCCGCCTGCACTCTATACTTATTCATTTTGGGCCCACTCTCCTTTTTGACCTATGTTGACCATTTTCTACGTGGAGGGATGGCACAAGTTTGCTTCTCCACCTTGGATATCAATTTTTAATGTGTGTTGTTAAGACACTTGGCACCCTCTACTAAGTCAAAGACTTTTCAACGGCTGGTGCAAATTTTGGGGTCTGGACGCGTGGAAGCTTGGCACTCGTTTGGGTCTGCCCCTTTGGATTTAATCTTTGGAGGTGCGTCGTTTAGACACTTGGCTCCCTCCACTATCTCCTCCATACTTACTCATTTTTGGGCCCATTATGAACCATTTGCGAAGCCCGAAGACTTCGAATCTTCACCATTTATTTTCTTTTGAGCCTCTGGTTCTTTTAAAAAGAACCGGCCTCCTACCCCAACCCTATTATTCCATTTCCAAGGTTGCTTGTAATTTGTTTGTTGGATTTGAAGCATGGGTTCACTCAACAGAGCCATTTCTTGAATTTCTTCATGCACAGGGTCATTTTATCCTTCGCAGGCCTTTCCACTCCATTATAGAGTTCCTTTATATCCTAATTGTAGGATTTGAATGTGAATTCTCAGGATTCTTCTTGTGTGGGGTTGTGGCTGATCATTTTTTTGGGGAGGAAAAATATGGATAACAATGTGGTGACTCACAAGGGTGTCTACCTATTAGATGAGAGGACCAGTTTCCTTGAAGCATCCATTGGGCATGGAGTCACGATTAATGGCCTGGTACTGACCCTTCTTTCAAAATGGACTCTTTGATTACCTACTTTTCACTTTTTCCTGACCCTAAGCCTACCTACGCATCTGCACTCTCAATTTTCATAAGAGATCTAGAAACAAGGCTTCGAGAGTATAAAAAAATTGACCCAAAGTGATTTCATCTTTCCCTGAATGGGTTATCTTGAAAATGTTCTTTAGTTTTTCTGCATTTGTTTTATTTTGAAATTTGTAACTATTACAAGCAACTATGAGTCTTCTGCCATGAATAGTGAAGGGCCTAGCCTCAGTAACTCTAGAGAAATATGAACAAAAATTATGTACAAAGAAAAAATCATACATGCCTCAAATGAGACATGCAGAGTGTGCACAAGCACTTCTACTGGAAACAAATTCTACTCCTACTGCTAAAATAACCAAAGATAAAAGGGGCTAAATAAAGCTTGTTATAGGAAGAGAGAAGTAACTTCCCTTTCTCAAGAAAGGCAGCCATGAAAATGATTTGACACTAAATATGGCTTCTTGTATGATTGAAAAAATGACTTTAAGCCGATTCTCCACCCATATCAACAAGGTATCAACACTAATGGAAAATACCTCCTCAAGCTGATTTTCATTGGACTCCTAGAGATGTTGATGATGGCCCTTGATGCTTTGATACTCATACTCATGCCCCGGAGTAGGCATGACTAGTTGTGGCTTCTCCCTTAGCTCCAATGAAGACAAATATTACATTGGGAAAGGTATGGTCCTTTGAATCTACCCATGGTTCTGAACTCTAACTCCAATAATGGATCCTTCTTACTGACCCTCATGGATGGATGGTGTGGGAGGAATGATAGCCTCATACTCTTTCTCTTCCTCTGCAGCAAGTGTGAATTTTGGAAGATCAAAATATTCCAACTTTGATTCAAGAGGCATGTTACAAACTGTAGGTTGTGCTTGCACACTCTCTTCCATGGCAGCAGGCTCTTGTGATTGAAGAATAAATGATGGGGGAGAAAATATTACAATTTAAACTGGATCCCTCTACTCAAAACATTATTTTGAGTTTGGTAGGAAATCAAACTCTTTACTGTCCTATTGTAACAAGGTCTCTCCCTTTTACATGGTGATCTTAAAATCTTGGTTACCTTCACCATATGAAGTTTCATCTTCAAACATGAAGCTAATGAGTTCAGGATCCTCCAAAAGATCATACTTTTGGAGAGGTTGAATGGGAGAGGGGGTTGTATTTTCTTGTGCAACCGGATCATGATTAAGTGCCTCTGAATTTTTCTTGGTCACCCCCATATGATCCTTTTTAACTGGGCTTGGAGCTGGTTATTCTTCTTCCTTCTCTTGTGAAAAACATGGAAGACTCGTATCTTCCAACCTTGGTTCCAGAGATACATTGTGAGACACAATATTCTTCTCTTGAATTCCCTCCTTCATGGTATAAGGATCATATGCTTGGAAGATGGATGATGGAAGAGAAAATGATGTGATCTCCATGGGATTTTCTCCATTAAAGCAATCCTCTAAGTGGGATAGATAATCTTCCTCGTTGTCCTATTACATGTGCTTGACCTCCTCCATGGTGTCCTCTTGATCTGAAAATTTCTCACCATGGTTTCCCTCTTCCTCAAACATGAATTTTGAAATATCAAACTCTTCTTCAACATTAGAGCTTGAAGGGGATGAAGTGGGAGGAAGAACTAAAGGTTATTCTGTGCATTGCTCCACACTTGGGGCCTCTAAAACTATATGGTCCTCCTCCTCTGCTGTAAATTCAACCTTAGCCACCACTGGATCTTCAACCTTGACCTCCTCTATTGGCTTGACCATCAAGGGGATCTTTGTAAACCCAAATTTAGCAACCCAAATCATCATATTGTCTCGTTATTTTATTTTTCATTGGGCTCCTCTTTTTGGTGTTCTTGAATGGATTCTTGAGTATCTTCCCAACATGGAATTGGGAAAGAAAGAGGAGTGGAAGGTTGGGGTTAAACCAAATTTGTAATTTTTTGTGGTGGGGAGGGAGGTGGAACTTCTTTCTTATTCGGAGGGGATGACTGTTTGGAAGGGAAAAGGGTAGAAGAACTGAAATGGGGTGGAAGACTAGGGAATGGAGAAATGAAATCAACACTTGGGGAAGCAACTGGGAAGCTTGGAAATTGGAGCTTGGGTTGAGATGGTGCTTCTTGAGAAAGAGAAAAATAAAAGCTATGAGATGGTGGACTTACCCATTGACAAGGTTGTCTTGACTCCAACTCATAAGCCTTGATCTCCTCAGTCCATTGTGCAAGTTGGGGTAGAATTTCAACCATGAAGTCTAGCTTCTCCTGAGGGCTGTAATGTCTTGGAAAAGGGCCTCCCCATGGACAAGGTGCCTTACAACAAATCTTGAATTCCTTCATTTGTGCTATGGCCCTAGACTACACCATGATAGCCTCTATTTTTTGAATCTTCTCTAGCATACCAACATCCTCTGTGTAGTTATTACCATTGTATGTGCCCCCTTATTCTTGATAAGCTCTATGGATAAACCGATTTTGACCCTGCTCATATGGGTAAGCATAATGGTTATGGATCGGATCATAATGTTGATTTGGAGGAATTGGAAAATGCATTAGAAGTGGATGGCATTGTTGTTGCTACAAGTGTGAGTTGCATGAAGGGAATGAAGTCATGATTGCATAACATCATGGAATGGGAGAAAATGAAAGAGAGAAGAATAAAATGGATGAAAATGAGTGGAAATGGAAGGAAAAGGTCAGCAACTTAGAGGATGGGTTATTGACCAGATGGAGTCGCTAGATGTGCTTGCATGTGCCTCAAAAGGCTGAGCCTTAACAGGAACACACCAACCTGCTAAGATGAAGTGGTAAGGTGCTTCAGACCTCTCCCACTAGGCATGCCAAAACTGTTAGCGCAAAATCATAGCACCCCCAAATGGCCTAGGTGTGGAGTGGGGCATCCGATGTGATTGCACAACATGGGACCATCTCTCAAGATGTGGGACTTGTAAAACTTGAGATGGACCTCCGGAGAAAGTTGGTTCTTACCTCCTAATCTACCTGCCACAAGCTACTCTAGTGCAGGTATAACCTATCCTATCCTAATCCAACCATTCCAAGGGTAAAGAGAGAGAGAGAGGGTAAAAGAGCCTACACTAAGTAGTGATACACCAGAAAATGAAGTGGTTGAATCAAAAACCCGACCACCTAAAGTGGAGAGAGGTGAGTAGAGGAGAGGGTGGACAAGATGCACCATAGACTAGAGATAGATTTCACATAGAAAACAACTTCAAAACCCATTAAACACACTCCCAAGACCTCAGAAAAATATTAGAGTATGCATAGTATACCCTACAATGACGAGAGGCAAGGAGAGACAATAAAATAAGCAAAGGATGGACAGACGCATCATAAAACAAATTTTATTGTTCTAAAAGTTCAAACAGTACATCGTTAGTGGGAAAAGGGAAAGATAATACCATTATAGAGCCATGAAAGGAGGCTTAGACTCCACGTTTGACCCTAAGGAAGAAAGAGAGAGGGGGAAGAAGAGGGAAGATTAACAACCAACCATTTGAATATGCCACTTCATTACAATATATAGGAAGAATAAGAATCTTGCTTCAACCACCTAGAGATATGCATTGAATCCTGCTTTGAAATCTCAACCACTATCAATCAATTCCTTTCTCAAATCCACCCCAAATCTATCATGGTTGGTTGCCTAGCAAATCAAATCAAATCAGATCTAGTAGTTCGAGAAATTGGGCTTTGTATTAATGTCCTAGAAGACGTTTTTCCATTTTTCACTCACCAAAGGTTGTTAATAATGATATTTTATGTTTCCATTGCATAGAGGGTATCGATATGTTTCCAAAAAGTCTTCTCCCACCCAAATTTGAATCTCTAGTCAAAAGATACGGACATTTGAATATTTGGATTATGGGCATGCAATATTTTAAAGATTTTATCCATATAGGGTCCATGTGGTGGCCTCCGCATGCTCCTTGGGCTTCTTTGTATTTTTCCTAAGTCTCTTTGTTTGGTGGGGCCAAAAATATGACCCTAGACATGTGGCACCTAGCGCTTATTTGGAAACCCACCCCAAATTTTACCTATGAAATAGCACCGTGTTGACACTTAGCTCCCTCCATTGGCCTGCCTCTTCCTTGACTATTCAACCCCAACTCGTCCCTTTTAGACTCTAAGATACATGGAAGGTCCATGCTCATTTGAAAACCCTCTCAGGATTTTACCTTTGGAGGATTGTCGTGTTGACACTTGGTGCCTTCCGCCTACACTCTATGCTTAGTCGTTTTGGGCCCGCTCTCCTTTTTGACATCTATTGACCATTTTCTGCATGGAGGGCTAGCAAAAGTTTGAGTCTCCAATCCCACTTTTTAATGTGCACTATTAAGACACTTGGTACCCTCCACTAAGTTGAAGACTTTTCAATGGCCAGTGTAACTTTTTAGGGCTCTAGACACATGGAAGCTTGGCGCTCATTTGGTTCTGACCCTTTGGATTTAATCTTTGGAGGTGCACCATTTGGACACTTGGCTCCCTCCACTGTATCCTCCATACTTAGTCATTTTTTGGGCCCATTCTAAACCATTTTCGAAGCCCGAAGACTTTGAATCTTTTTCATTTCTTTTCCTTTGAGCCTCTAGTTCTTTTGACACTCGCTCAAAGATCCTACCCCAACCCTACTATTCCATTTTTGAGGCCACCTGTAATCTATTTTCTATATTTGAAGCACGTTCACTTGATGAGCCGTTTCTTTACTTTCTTCTTACATGGGGTTGTTGATCTTTCACAAGCCTTTCCACTCCATTGTAGAGTTCTTTTATTGCCTGATTGTAGGATTTGAATGTGAATTATTTGGCTTCTTCTTATGCGGGGTCGTGGTTGATCAATTTTTTTGGGGGAAAAATATGGATAACAAGTGGATCGGTGGTAGAGGCAACACCAAGGGAATCAAGAATCTGGATCGTGTAGACAAGGGCCTCAACCACCTCAAAAAGTATTTTTGAAATGTCTTTACATCTACTAGATTACAAAGGTGTTGAGGATGTTGTAGAGCATGTACAAAAATGTGAGCTTCTATGACACTCGAAGGGGATCACTACTCCGAACATAAGGTAGTTTATTTTACAACAACGTTACAAGGAAGCATGCATAGTTGGTACTGTATATTACCGACACCAGATAATAGTATATTATACCATGATGTGTAATGTCTTATTAGTTGAATTCCATAATCCTGAGTTTGAACAAAAGAGCATTAGCGCACTAAATGAAATTCAACAAGGAATGACAGAGTGTGTGTGGGAGTATGATGTGCATTTTAAGACTCTCTTCTCAAAGCTATCTTATGATATACATCCTTCTCAGTATGCTCAATGGTTCATTAGAGGACTAATAACACCTTTAAGGAGAGCGTTGTCACATAAGACTTTCATATACCCCTAGGAGGCCTTGGAGGCTTCCCTACATGCTAAGGCTGTAGGAAGCATGGATACTAGTGTTAATCCTTTTCTTGAAGGTTAGATTACTGCAAAGGGAAAAGTAGGCCGGAGAATCTAACTACGAACTCTGCACCATGAGACTCGTAGTGACCTATAGTGTAAGGATTGTGAGGTAGAGGGGCATATGAAGGATAGTTGTCCTCGGAGATTGGTACGTACCATGACACTGACTATGATATTTTCCAGGAGATCATGATGTGAGTAGATCTCCACTACTACAACATGCGATCTATAAGAATATATCTTGTTTTTACAAGATTTTCACCTCTACTACTCATGACACCAAGGATTGTATATTGATTGACTAAATACATGATGCTATTGATATTAATGTGCATCGCACAAAGATTGCAAAAAAATTCAAAGGATGATGGTCATCACTATGAAGGATGCGTGGATGGAGGATCTCATGGAAGAGGATTTTTGGAGGATTTAGAGGCCATAGTAATCACAGAGGAGGAAGAGGTGAGTTCCCACGTGGAACTTGTTACATTTTTGGGTCTATGGAGCACTATAAGCACAAATTTCCTGACCTACTACATTACTCTTAGTGTGGAAAGAAACACAAGTATGAGGAGTTCCTAGAGCTATTTGAACATATGAGCTAGCAACACCGGAAATACAAGGGCATCGGGATGGTAAGCATTAAGAAGGATGACTCACAATAGATCCTAAGGGTAGTGCATGAGTCGACTTAGAACTCAGTATTGGTGACAACGTGAGTTGAGGTTGTGTGCGCTAGGGAGATAATAAAGTAGAAACCATTGATTACAAGAGAAGAGGTGGTGTATGGGAAGTATCCAAACCCTACCCATAAGAAGGAAGTATATTAAGAGACCATGGATGTAATCAGAGTCTTCAAGGGGAAATTCAATGTTTGAAGGAACAATCTAGGAAGTTAGGATAGAAGGAAAGCACTGAGGTTCCACAATTAGATATAAATGATGTCAGAGAGGTGTGTAAGATGTTGTACCAAGAGAATAACATTCCTCTTTTAGGAGAATGGTTGAGTAATAAGATACCAAACGATGTAGTAGATTGTGAGGCGGTTTTACATGCTAATATTCCTCCCCACATGACCTCGACTACGATAAGGAGATTACCTTGAATGAAGTTGTATATGGATGGCTCTTGTTGGTGTCATTTTAGATCCTATAAGTTTTTGCCCTAATTTTCCTTCATTCTACATGCTCTAAAGCATTTTTCTCTCAAAACTGGTGGCCTGTAACTTTTCCCTCTAGATTGAATGCCTTGAAAAGCTCATAAACTTGTTGTTTTGCCCTAATTTGAAATAAAACTGCATGTCTTCCTCTTTTGTGCCCTAATTTTCCAAAATCCACGGGCTCTGCTATTTTTCCATTTTTCCGATCGTGGATGCTTGAAAATGATCGATTTATGCTTGTTTTCCTTTGAAAATCTATCCCCATGGTCGTAAATTGCTTTGAATCACTTTCCATTTGTCTTTTGATCGAAAAATCCTTCACCCATGAAGAAAAAATCAATTTTGGGCATCCTGGCATTTTTCTATGTTTTGATTGGTCGACAAGGCGTCATTTGCCCATCAAATTCATCTTCAATGTTCTAGGGCATCACTAGCAATTTCTATGTTGTTTGATAGTCATACGGGCATCCTTTTCCCATCAAATTTTAGCTCAAACATCTTCTCATACATGGCCATTTTTGGTTGGACAAGATTCAATGGATCTGCTCAAAAATGTAACGCTTTTATTGTGTTTTGAAAAAATTCACAAGTTGCCCCTGCACCCAAGCAGCCCTATAGGAGGTACATGTGTCGCAACCAGAGTGAAGCTGGATAGGTGGGTCATTTTGTGCCTTAAGGTAATTTGGAAGAAATATTTAAAGTATAAATAAAATGCCTAGGGCCCGCAATGAAATAGAATACAACACGTGGTGGCTTCAGAGTGTATTCCCTCAGTGAATCAGAGGTGGACACATGTCATGTTTTCATTAAAAGTGGATGGAAGGCTGGCGAAGGACTTAGAAAAAAATTTCCTTTTGGTGAAAGGGGGAAAAGTTATGAGGAAGGCCATGGGTCCATTGGGCCACTCAAGAGAGGACACGTGGTAGGATCAGGGGCAGAAGGGAGTGCGGGCCACGGCCAGGAAAAAGGGAAATATTGCCTTTTGGCAAAGTGAGTTAAAGTGGTAATTTGAAGCATGGCTCCGCAATGAATCAGAGGGAGACATGTGTCAAGGACAGAAGTGGAGGTGTGGGTCCACAGAGGAAATTTTGAAAAATTTCCTTTTTCCAAAAAGGTGGAAATGTGAAGAATCGAGCCGCGATTCCAATGGGGCCCACCTTGGGACACATGTCAAGCTCGGAGGGGTGAAGAAAAATGTCAAATTTTTACATTTTTCCAAAAATGTTAAAATATTAAAAAGTGATCCCAAGCCCATTTCTAATCACATTATGACATGTGGAGGGCTCAGATTGAAGGGAGAAAGGCAAATCAACAATAATTGTGCAATTTTCAGTTTGGCCACCAGTTTTGCTTTGGGAAGTGTTGAAATGTGATTTTTACATCAATTTTCACCTATTTTTTGGCAAATTCATGTCATTTTTTCCTTCAAGGATCAATGGAATCAATTTGAAAATTCAATTTGCAGATCTAAGGTACTTTTGAAATGAAATTTTGTTTGGGCTTGAGCAAAAATGTCAAATATTAGATCCAAAAGTTGTAGTTTTAAATTTTGGAGGATAAGGATAAAATAATGAAAGGAAGGGGGTCTGCATGCTTTAAGGAGGAAAAACGTGCTCCCAGTTGAAACTATGATGCAAATTTTGCAATGATTCACCCTTTTTGAGGCACCTGGAAACTTTTTGAACATTTTTCTGTTAGATGTCCCTTTCTGCAAATCATGATGAATTTGTAACAAACTAAGATGCCATAGGATATTATTTTCTTGGGAAAGAAGGATCAAATGTAAACAAATGATATATAATGCATGTTTTTTGACATGCAAAGGGTCAGGAAATTGAAAATCATGAGCAAATTTTTGAGAGAAGCTCATCTTCTAATAAACCCTCCAAAAACCTGGTTAATGTCTTTTGTGTTAGATATTCATTCATGTTGAGTTGGTTACAAGTGTATAGCCATCACACAACTTTGAGATTGTTCCTAAAACTCTCCCCTGCTAATGAATCTAAAAATATTTTGAATTAATCAGTGTTATTTTGGGTAATATGATGTCTGTTATCATGTTTAAATATCTGCAAATAGTTTTCCTTGTTCTTGTTGCAATCTTGCATTGAAATCTTTAGAAATCACATAGATATCATCCTTATTGATATTTTAGTGGCATTTACAATTTCATTTATCAGAAGAGCTTTCATTTGGCATTGAAAATAAGCAGTTTAAAATCACTTCACCTTCATTTTTTTGACAAATATTGCTTGTAATCCTTTGGGGGTACCTTAGGCATGATTTGATCAGAGATTTTGATGTTTAATTGGGTCCTTTAATTCAAGATTTTGTGTTGAGGTCTCAAAGATTGTGTGAAGAGTGCAAACTTGGGCTTCCATTTGTGTATCTCTTCTGGTTGAAAGAACATCCTGACTATTTTGAAGCATTTTATCTGATAGTTGTTCAAATGTTGTAGAGGTTGTCAAAGATCTGGCATAGTCAATTTTTCTTGTCAATATTCCACCAAAAATCATTCTAAACAAAAAAACTACCCCATACTACCCCTGTTTTGGCCTGTATACCCACAGAAGATCAAAATCCATTTACTAAAGTATGTAGAATAGATCAGATTTCAAATGTCTTTAGTAACCCTTGCCTTGCATTGAAATTATCTCCATAATCTAGGAGTGACAACTTGTGAAAGTCAGATTTGGAGTGTTGATCATATTTTCCCAAGGCCCTTTCCATACTATTTGCACAAATTGAGGGATATCTTCATCTCCTTCACCATTTGAGGGTTACAAAATAGGTCCTCTTACCTTGGTTGAAAGGCACAACCTAAAATAGTTAGGACAAGATCAAGTCCTATTTGAGTGCTATCCATCTCTCCACAAATCTGAGTGTCAGTTAGATCACATCCCCGGCTACAAAATGACATACATCATGATCTATCTGCCTTCAAGCTTCATGCCATATCTTTGATGCTTGCTCAAACTGAAAAGGAGAACAAATTTGGGTACCAACACTAGTGGCGCCGTTGCCGGGAATTGTTGAAAATATTTGAGATATTTGGATACATGTCAAACCCTGGTAATGTTTCTTACAAATGTTGCATGCAAGTACATTGTTGAAGCATCATTTTATAATCAGATTTGTAAGAATTAAGTGAAGATATAAGTTATACCTACAATTTTATCAGTTTCCATAGTAGTTGCACTTCATTTCCATTTGTGGTTGATAGATTCAAGAAGAGGAAGATCTGATCTATAAAGTTTGGCAAGATTTTTAGTGCTGATAGGTATTTGACAGAGTATTTTAGTGCATTTGCACAACTAGGGTGAAAGTACTTAGTGGCGACTCCATGCTTATTTGATCTTGATAAATACCAATGTCTTACCTTTTTGTCATTAATTTTTGTGTTTCGATCTCTAAAACTCGAAGGAAGAAGATCTCTCTTCAAGAGGGACCCAAGTAGAAAGTTATTTCAAGAATTGGGAAAAATAGTTTCGTAGAGGAAAGAAAAGTTTTTAAGGTTTTTGAAGGTCGAAATCAAGCAAAGGTATATCCATTGGTGAGAGAGATCAGCCTTTGGTAGAAGATTATCACTCCTCTTCTAGTGATTCTGATTCAAGCAATCCTCTCATAAACTTGTTTACTTCAACTAGTCAAGGTCCTTCGTTGTACCCGTGAGTTATTTTTTCAAACGCACTGTGTGTTTCAATTCTAGTATAACTTTCCAAGAAAATTAACACCTAGAGAATACCAATCTTGTGAACCACATTCTTGAGCCCCAAATACCTCACACTCCGCATCAACTTATGTCACCCCCAAGATCACCACCTCAAAATAGAATGGCTCAGCCTCCCCCTAGACCTCCATTTGTTGTTAACACCTTTGGTCCTATAAACTTTAGAGGAATGGATGGTTACCCAAATTCTATCCCACAAGATGTCAGAAATAGATTGCCAAAGTTCCAAGGTAACAATGCAATAACTAGTGATCAGCATTTCAAAAATTTTGTTAACATGATGGAGGACTTTGAGATTGAGCATGAAGATGTGTATATTAAATTGTTCATTCATACACTAGAAGAGGATGCAAGGGATTGGTACAAGGATCTGCCTAATAATTCTATTGATTCATGGACTGAAATGTAGAATGCATTCAGATTGTAATATGGTGATAAAACTAATCCTAGGTTTCTCTTGTCTAAATTTGAAAATATCAAGAAGAACCCCAATGAATTAGTTCATGAATTTAACACAAGGTTTAACAAAACTTTGAGAAGGTTTCTAGTTAATTTAAGGCCATGTGATCAGTCATGCTTGATCAAATATGCAAATGCATTTGACAATAAGGCATCCTATTACCTAAGAGACAAGAACCCTACCAATTTAAGGCAGGCCTTTACCATGGCACTGCAGATTGAAAACAATATTAAGGCCATTAGGAAACCTCTCAAGAGAGATGGTGTAAAGTTGATAAACCCTGAAAAACCTCAAGCAAGCAAGAGTGTAGACTTGGAGGAAGTGGTGAAAAATTTGGTAGGGGCTGTCAAAGAGATTTCCTACAAGTTGGCAAGAGCTGAGAAGGGAATTGGGTAGACTTCACAAGGTTAGCAAAAGCACAAAACCATGACAGATTTTCCAATCATCCTAGGGGTGATCAAAGATCTGATGATAGAGGGAAAGGACCCATGGGGTCTACAAATAGACATCCTCAAGCATGTGAAGGAAGAGTGTTACCTGATCCCCTAAATACTACGGAAGCTGATGTTGAGAAAGTTGCTAATATTGATTGGTGTGATAGGTGTTTTCTGCCCCATCCTCCATGTGAAGTGGACCAGCAAGATGGTGAAGCTAATAATGATGATGATACTAATTCTGATATTTTCATGGTGGTCTATTCTTCAAGCTCACAAGAAGGAGAAACATCAACTGAGGTAATAAGTGTAAGGACAGCTACAACCTTTTGGGATTACATCAAATGGGTACAAGTATTTCTTCCCCCTCATACTCTTGAAGTTGATGTAGTGTAAGCTTTTGAAATTCCTAACAATGACTTTGAATACTTAAGAGATTTGACGATCAAGAAGTATGATGGAGGTATACCTTCGGAGGAAGATAGAAAATTGTTAATGAATGTTGTTATGGCTCAAGAGAAAGAGTATAACACTAGGAGAAAATTTGTTAAGGGATTTGGGCCTCAATCCAAACCTAAAACACCCTTTCTTACAAGTATTCCCAAAGAATCTCCTAGAAGAGAAGCACTTGCCAAAAGCTTTGTTGTCCCAAGAAAAAATTACAGTCCTCCTCATGCCCAAGTCTGCCAAGAATTCCATGCCATCTAATGAATCTGTTTGTCTCCCTTCCAATGTTGCCTTGCCTAAGAATGTTCCCTATGACATAGCATACGTATTGATCCAAATCAAAGTGAGTGTTCCAATCATTGATTTGCTAAGGATTCCCGATCATAAGAAGAGAGCATTTGAGTACCTAGGATTGAAAGAGGAAAAGAGTTCCCTAAGCAGAAATGTGAACGTTGTTGAAACTCCTCCTTAGATCATTATAGACCTTGAAACACCACCAGAATTAGAGGATCTTGAAGAAACACTTGAAGTATACTTGGAGACATCCTTGGTTTATTCCCAATTAAATGTTGATCCATTCTTTATAAATTTGATCATAAAAGATAGACTACTTCATAATTGTATGTTTGATTCTAGTTCATAATGTAATGTCATGCCTCTAGAAGTCATGAATGAGTTGGATATCAAAGTGACAAGTAGCCTTTATGGAAAGTGTACTACCATGGACTCAAGAGAAGTGCTAGTAGTTGGTTGTGTGAAGGGCCTGGTGGTGCAACTTGCATCTTATCCTAGGAGGAATTTAAAATTGGATGTTGTGATTGTTGATTTCCCTACAAAAATGGGTTCCTATTATTGTCAAGAAAGTGGGCTGCAAGTGTTGGAGGGAGTGTCCAAATGGATATGTCTTTTTCCACTATTCCCATTGAGGGAAGCCTTGTCAAGCTCTATGGAGAAAAGAAGATGTTGCATCTAATTGAGGATCCAAACAATGCTTATTATGAAGTATTATTTGTTGATGTTGATGTTGATAATTTTATTGGGTTTGTTGATTATAAGGAGCACAAGATGGATCAGTCAAAGTGCCTTGAACAGGTAGGTTCTCCTTGGACCTTGCTATTTGATGGAGCTTGCTCCAAATTTGGAAATGGTGCTGGTGTAATTCTGATTTCTCCTAGCTTGGAAGAGTTTTTTTTTCCTTCAAGCTTAATTTTGAATGTACTAACAACATTGTTGAGTATGAATCGTTGTTGTTGGGTCTGAGAATTGCATGGAAGTATGGTGTCAAGGACATCATTGCAAAAGGAGATTC
This sequence comes from Taxus wallichiana var. yunnanensis, assembly GCA_018340775.1. Lineage (NCBI taxonomy): Eukaryota > Viridiplantae > Streptophyta > Pinopsida > Cupressales > Taxaceae > Taxus > Taxus wallichiana. Next base: position 318,394,331 of record CM031238.1, read on the forward strand.
AGAGCTAGTTGTCAAACAAATAAGAAAACAGTATGCTACAAAAATCAGTGGATGAAACGGTACAAACATGCAGTTTGGGATCTAATTAAGATGTTTGATTCCTTTATTATTGTGCATCATGATAGAAGTTTCAACGTTGTTACTGAAAATTTAGCAGTGTTGGGGTCAAGATTTGGAAATTGCATTGTTTCACCTTATTGTGAGTACAATGTTGAAGTGTTAACTAGGCTAGTTGTCCCTAACAACATCAAGCATTGGAAAGTGTTTAATGATTATGCTCAAGTGTAAAGGTTATGAAAAAATAAAGGTGAGTTTGTAGATCAGAATATTGATTGGGAACCAATGGTGTGTGTGGCTAAAGGAAGAGAGACTTTGTTTGGAAAGGATATTATATAATTGAAAACTAACACCATTCCTAGAGGTCTTGTTGCACTTGAGTCAAATTTTAACAATGTTGATTGCATCATCAATAGAAAAATGTCTTCCTCAAGAGATGTGGAAGAGCATAACTTGGGCACTAGTGATAAACCAAGAAAAGTTTGGCTGAAAACAATCTAAACAAAGAGGAAAAATAGTCCTATGTTCAACTATTAAAGAAATATCAGGACTATCTTGCTTGGTCTTATTCAGAGCTGAAAGCATATAGAGAAGACTTGTTTCAGCATGAGATTCCTCTTGAAACAAATGCCAAGCCCTTCAGACAAAAGAAAAGGCCAATTAATCCACTCCTCTCCATGAAAATGCAAGATGAATTGAAGAAACTGAAGGAGGGAGGGATCATTCAGCCCACAAGGTATTCATCTTGGGTTGCAAACCTTGTGCTAGTCAGAAAGAAAAATGGAGATATCAGACTTTGTGTAGACTTTAGAAATCTGAATAGAGCTTCGTTGAAGGAAAATTATCCTTTGCCAAATATGGAAAACATGTTGCAATTGGTGACTAGATCTGAACTATTTTCTACCTTGGATGGTTTCTTTGGCTATAATCAAGTTGTTGTCAAGGAGTCAGAAATATTTAAAACTACCTTTACCACTCCTTAGGGGACATATGTTTATGTAAGAATTCCTTTTGGTCTCATGAATGCTGGAGCTACCTTCCAAAGAGCAATGGATGTTGCTTTTTCTGGTTACATAAATGACTTCATTGTATTTTATTAGGATGATGTGACTGTGTTTTCAAGGAGCAAAAATATCACTGGCAAAGACCTAGAAAGAATGTTGATTATATGTAGAGAATTTGGAATTTCTCTCAATACAAAGAAGTGTCATTTTGGGTGTAAAAATACAAAGAAGTTTCTTTGTCATATTGTTTCAAAGGTTGGTGTCATGATTGACCCTGAGAGGGTAGAAGCAATCAGCAAGGTTCCAACTCCTATAACAAAAAAGGGCATCCAATCCTTCTTTGGGAAGATCAATTTCATTAGAAGGTTTGTGTCTAATTTTTCTGAATTGACTCTTCCTATTACATGCATGTTAAAGAAATACCAAGTTATCAAGTGGGAGGAGGTTGCTATTCAAGATTTTGAATGAATCAAAGAGGCATTGAAACATGCACCTATCTTGACAACTCCGAATTGCAAGAAGCCTTTCCAAATCTTCTCCTTTGCTTCTAAAAATACCATTCCATCTGTTTTGCTACAAAAGGATGAAGATGGGGCTGAGAGGCCTATTGCCTTCTTAAGCAAGGCTTTATAAGCTGCTGAGTTGAAGTACACAATCATTGAAAAACAAGCATTTGCCTTGGTGAAAACAATAAAGGTTTTTAGGCCTTATACATTAAGTTCAAAAGTTGTTACTTATGTTCCCCACACCATGGTAAAATACATCTTATAAAATATGGAGATCTCAAGAAAAATATGTAGATGGGTGAACAAACTGCAGGAGTATGACATGGACATCCAAACCACAAAGTTGGTAAGAGGTTTGGGTCTTGCTAAGCTCATGGCTGAGAGCAACCTACAGACAATTGAAGTGAATGAAGTAGAGGAAGAAAGGGTAGATGTTCTTGAGAAATTGGTAAGTTCTAAGTGGTACAAGGATGTAATATTTTACCTCAGACACCTATGTTGCCCTGATCATTTAAATAAAAATTAGAAAAGATCCCTCAATCGCTTCTCAAAAATACATCATCATTGACTTTGGGCTGGCTTGGAAGAACCCTGAAGGTGTCCTCTTGAAATGTATAACTGAAAATGAAGCTCCCAAAATAGTTGCTGATTTCCATGGGGGAGTTTGTGGAGGACACTTTGCTAGAAGGGTTACAACACACAAAGTTTTGAGAGTTGGTTATTGGTGGCCTACTCTTTTCAAATATGCAACCTTGTTGGTTAGAAAATGTGAAAGTGTCAATATTTCTCTAGAAGAACGAAAGCTTCAAGCTCCCTTCCTTTGCACCCTCGTATCAATTAAAGCTCCTTTCAAACAATGGGAAATAGACTTCATTGGTGAGATTTCAGACCCTTCTAGTGCTGGACATAAGTGGATTCTTATAGCCATAGATTACTTCACCAAGTGGGTAGAGGCAATCCCCACCAAGAAAGCAACACACCAAGCTGTTATGGACTTCTTGTTGAATCATATCATATTCAAATTTGGTGTGCCAGTAAAAATTGTTGCTAATAATGCCATGTGCTTCAGAGCTAAACCCGTGATGGAAATGTGCAAAGAGTATGCAATCAATATGACTTATGCTTCAAACTATAACCCTTAAGGAAATGGACAAGTTGATTCCAGCAATAATAACTTATTGAAGATCATTAGGAGAACCTTGGAGTTGAACAAGAGAATATTAGGTGAACAACTAAAATTTGCATTTTGGGCTGATAGAATTACTCGCCAAAAGAGCCACCGTAAGAGCCCATTTGAGTTGGTGTATGGAAATCAAGCTCTACTGCCCTTACATCTACAATTATCTTCATTTCAGTTTGTTCAACAACTTGAAGATCAAGAGGTCAGTCCAAATGAAGCAAGGATTAATTAGATTGTTGAGTTGGATGAAGAAAGAAGAGCCTCCCACCAAAGGCATGTTAGATTTAGGGAGAAGTTGCAGAGGTTGTTTGACAAGAACGTCACTCATAGGGCCTTCAATGTTGGAGATCTAGTTTTGTTATGGGATATCAAAAATGAAGATAAGGGCAAACATGGTAAATTTGATGCATTGTGAATGGCCCCTTACTCCATTGATATCAAAATTGGTGAAAATACCTTTTTTCTCAAAGACTTAGATGGGGAATTCCTTGAACTATCTGTTAATGGTAGGCATCTAAAGAATTTATTGGATTAATACCCAAATTTGAGGTATGCACCACTTGTATAGTGTATAGTTTTTGGATTTTTCTTTGTTTTTGTTGTTTTGTTGGTTCGTGGTTTGCCTTGGTGTGTGGCAGCCATTTTTATCGGTTTCTCAGCTTGTTTTTTAGTGGCTTTGGCTCATCAATCCATTTGCCCAATGGATTATTTTGGCACTTGGTCTACTTTTATTCTTGTGGCACTCGCTAGGAGTGCCCATCCCCGAGCAGGAGCCGATGTTGGTGCCATTTTTGAGCCTGCAAGATTTTTCCCTAATTTTCCTTCATTCTGCGTGCTCTAAAGCATTTTTCTCTCAAAACTGGTGGCTTGCAACTTTTCCCTCTGGATTGAATGCCTTGAAAATCTCATAAACTTGTTATTTTTCCCTAATTTGAAATAAAACTACATGTTTGCCCTCTTTTGTGCCCTAATTTTCCAAAATCATGGGCTCTGCTATTTTTCCATTTTTCCCGATCATGGATGCTTGAAAATGATCGATTTATGCTTGTTTGCCTTTGAAAATCTATCCCCATGGTCGTAAATTGCTTTGAATCACTTTCCATTTGTCTTTTGATTGAAAAATCCTTCACCCACGAAGAAAAAATCAATTTTGGGCATCCTTGGCATTTTTTGTGTTTTGACAGTCAAACAGGCGTCATTTTCCCATCAAATTCATCTTTAGCATCCTAGGGCATCACTGGAAATTTCTGCGTTGTTTGACGGTCATACGGGTGTCCTTTTCCCATCAAATTTTAGCTCAAACATCTTCTCATATGTGGCTATTTGTGGTTGGACAATATTCAGCAGGTCTACTCGAAAAACTTAACTTTTTTGTGTTTTGAAAAATTCACAAGTTGCCCCCGCAGCTCTGTAAGCCCCAGAGGAGGTACATGTGTCGCAAGTAGAGTGAAGGCAAATGAGTGGGTCATTTTTGCCTTAAGGAAATTTGGAAGAAAGAGTTAAAGTATAAAGAAAATGCATAGGGCCCACAATGAAATAAAATGCAACACGTGGCGGCTTCGTAGTGTATTCCCAAAGGTGAATCAAAGGTGGACACGTGTCATGTTTTCATCAAAAGTAGATGGAAGGCTGGTGGAGGACTTAGAAAATTTTTGCCTTTTAGTGGAAGGGGGAAAATTTTATGAAGAAGGTCACAGTGCTGTCGGGCCACTCAGGAGAGGACACGTGGTAGGATTAGGGGCAGAAGGGAGTGCGGGCCACCGGAGGAAAAAGGGAAATATTGCCTTTTTGGCAAAGTGAGTTAAAGCGGTAATTTGAAGCATGGCTCGCAATGAATCAGAGGGAGACACATGTCAAGGATAGAAGTGGAGGTGCGGGTCCATGGAGAAAATTGTGAAAAATTTCCTTTTTCCAAAAAAGGTGGAAATGTGAAGAATCAAGCCACGATTCCAATGGGGCCCACCTTGGGACACGTGTCAAGCTTGGAGGGGCGAAAAATGTCAAATTTTTACATTTTTCCAAAAATGTTAAAATATCAAAAAGTGATCCCAAGCCCATTTCTAATCACATTATGACACGTGGAGGGCTCAAATTGAAGGGAGAAAGGAAAATCAACGGTAACTGTGCATTTTTTAGTTTGTTTGCCGCCATTTTTTCTCTAGGAAGTGTGGAAATGTGATTTTTGCATTGATTTTCACAATTTTTTGGAAAATTCATGTCATTTTTGCCTTCAAGGATCAATGGAATCAATTTGAAAATTCAATTTGCAGATCTGAGGTACTTTTGAAATGAAATTTTGTTCGGGCTCGAGCAAAAATGTGAAATATCAGATCCAAAAGTTATAGAGTCAAATTTTGGAGGGATAAGGATGAAATAATGAAAGGAAGGGGGTTTGCATGCTTTGAGGAGGAAAACATGTTCCCAGTTGAAACTATGATGTGAATTTTGTAATGATTCACCTTTTTGAGGCACCTGACAACTTTTTAAATGTTTTTTTGTTAGATGTCCCTTTCTGCAAGTCATGAGTGAATTTGTAACAAACTAAGATGCCATAGGATATTCTTTTCTTGGGAAAGAAGGATCAAAGGTAAACAACTGATATATAATGCATGTTTTTTGACATGCAAAGGGTCGAAAATTCAAAATTATGAGAAAATGTTTGAGAGAAGATCATCTTTTGATAAACCCTCTAAACAACCTAGTTAATGTCTTCTGTGTTAGATATTCATTCATGTTGAGTTGGTTACAAGTGTATAGCCATCACACAGCTCTAAGATTGTTCCCAAAAATCTCCTATTGATGAATCTAATAATATTTTTAATTAATCTATGTTATTTTGGGTAATATGATCTCTCGTTATCATGTTTAAATGTCTTCAAATAGTTTTCCTTGTTCTTGTTGCAATCTTGCATTGAAACATTTAGAAATCACACAGACCTCATCCTTATTAATAGTTTAGTGGCATTTGCAATTTCATTTATCAGAAGAGATTTCATCTGGAATTGAAAATAAGCAGTTTAAAATCACTTCACCTTCATTTTGTTGATAGAGATTTCTTGTAAGCCTTTGGGGGTACCTTAGGCATGATTTGATAAGAGATTTTGATGTTTAATTGGGTCCTTTAATTCAAGATTTTGTGTTGAGGTCTCAAATATTGTGTGAATATTGCAAAATTGGGCTTCCATTTGTGTATCTCTTCTGGTTGAAAGAACATCCTAGTTGTTTTGAAGTATTTTATCTGATAGTTGTTCAAATGTTGTAGAGGTTGTCAAATATCTGGCATAGTCAATTTTTTCTTGTCAATATTCCACCAAAAATCATTCTAAACAAAAAATCCTACCCCATACTACCCTTGTTTTGGCATGTATACCCACATAAGATCAAAACCCATTTGTTAAATTATGCATAACAAATCAGGATTTCAAATGTCTTTAGTAACCCTTGCCTTGCATTGAAATTATCTCCATAATCTAGGAGTGACAACTTGTGAAAGTCATATTTGGAGTGTTGATCATATTTTCTCAAGGCCCTTTCCATACTATTTTCACAAATTGAGGGATATCTTCATCTCCTTCACCATTTGAGGGTTACAAAATAGGTCCTCTTACCTTGGTTGAAAGGCACAACCTAAAACAGTTAGGACAAGATCAAGTCCTATTTGAGTGCTATCCATCTCTCCACAAATCTGAGTGCCAGTTAGATCACATCCCCAGATACAAAATGACATACATCATGATCTATCTACCTTTAAGCTTCATGCCATATCTTTGATGCTACTCAGACTGAAAAGGAGAACAAATTTGGGTACCAAAAGCTCCTAAGAAACAGATGATTGACATGGGTGCGGAAGTCAATGTTCTCACCCTAGACGATTGGAATCAAATTGGAAGGTGACCATTACATCCATCTTCAAATGTGTTGTATATTGCCAATAAGAAAAATGTGTTGAATTCATGGGGTGGTATTCACTGGGACTTTAAAGTCTTAGCACTTGCTAAGGTGGAAAACCTTCTAGCATTGCTTGGGTGCCCCTGGTGTTATAAGAACAATGTTAACTTACGTTTTAATAAGGGGTATATAATGTTTGAGAACAAAGAGGAATGGGTTATCATTCCTTTAATAGATGGGAAGTCAGCACCCTATAATGATGCTTTCAGAGAGGAAGACCTACACAAAATTTATATGCAAACTATTTGGGACCACGAAGTTGTACAACCAAAAAAGGAGGGCATTATTCAGTGGAAATATGCTCAATCTATAAATGATACAACTAGTGTGGCATGTGATAATTGGGCACACAGGACATATGAGTTGGTAAGAAGGAAGCTAAGGAGCTCTATGAAAAGATTAGAAAATTTACACTCACCAAGCACCTAGGAGGAAATAATTTTCCAAGTTATTTTGGAGGAGCCAACCTTGATGTTTTCCTATGAGAAATGGAGACCCAGTGGAGAAGTGATATCAAAAGGAGAAGGATGCTCAACTATACCTTGCTCAGAACACAACACATTGGTGGGAAACCCATCGTGATAGCCTTCTAGAGTGGCGCAAAGTGAGAATCATGTTCTCTGTTAGGTTTTCCTGAGCAATGCACCTATTATCATATAATATTATCATGGGAAGGAAACCACCTCATTTCACATCCAAGCATGTAAGAATACATGGATGGAAGGTGTGGAAACCTTTCCACCTTATTTATGGGTGTCTAATTTGTACTCCAACTTACAAGGCTATGCACGTGCATGGTGTATTCACTCAGAGATGCACCGTCAGACAGGAAACTAGAAAGAGTTGATGACTAACCTTTATCAATCCTTTGAATATCAGAGTACCAAGACAATGGTAGATGAGGAATTACATGTTGTTAAGTTCCAAACGATGGGATATAGTTCCATGGTGGAGGATATAATACTAGAATTATTGCGTGAACCTAGATTAGAAGCACGTTTTGATAAGGAATAATGAGAGGAGATACAACTTGAGCACACATGCATGGAAAAAGAGAAAGGAAAATTGGTCTACATGGTCGATGGTGAAGAAGTGGAAAATTTGGATGTTAACCATATTATAGGTACACGTGAAGTTATGGATAGTGATGATGAGTAAGCACGTGCCTACCATGAACCCCTAAAAACAAAGAAGTTTAACATTGGTTCGGAGACCGATTCTAAGAAGGATACTATTAGAGACTATTGTTTAGAAAATGAGGTTTTAAAGATCATTGATCTATTGCACGAGTTTTAGGAATTATTTCGCATGGGTACCACAAGCTTAAATGATTTCACCACTCCTTAGGAGAAATGAAAATCAAGTTAAAGGAAGGTGTGTGCCCAATTCGGAAGAGACCTTATCGAATGAATCTAAATCTTCGCATCAAAGTCAAGGAGGAGATTGACAAGATGATTGCATCAAGAATCATTGAGGCCATTGAGGAATCAAAATGGATAAGTTTGATGGTCATCAGTATTAATAAGGATGGGAGGATAAGGATCTGTGTTGAATACAGGATTTAAATGTGGTATGTGTTATCGACCCTTTCTCTAACCCCTTCACTTGGGATATCGTGGAAGGAGTAGCCGGGCATGAGATCTATTCTTTCACAGACGGATTCTCAAAATATGATCAGGTTAGAATTGCAAAGGAAGACCAAGAAAAGAAACAATTTTCCACTGAATGGGGAATCTTTTCCTACATAGTCATGCCTTTTGGAATGAAGAATACACCTGTTGTGTTTTTGCACATTGTGGTGCGTGCATTTCAAAACTTTAGTCATAAGTTTCTTCAAGACTACCTTGATTATTGAATAGTATATGAATTAGTAAGGGATCATTGTAACAATCTAAGGATGATGTTTGAAAGATGTTGGCGATTGAGGATATGCCTCAACATTAAGCAATTTGTTTTTGCTACTCCATTTGGAACCCTTTTGAGCATATCATATGTAAGGAAGGATTGCTTTGGTGGATCCTACCAAATTTGTTGTTATTGTTGGATTGGGGGAACATACCAACCAGAGCATAAGACGCAGATTCCTAGGGTACATGGGGTATTATGAAATTTATCAAGGGGTATGCCAAGATATGTATGCCATTGGAAGAGTTATTGAAGCACCAAACTACATTTCACTAGGGAGAGGCACGACATATGGTTGTTGACACATAAATTGGGTCACACTCCCTTGGTCCCTCAATAAATAACCACCTCGCACACACTCACCTAACCATGGCCCCTTTCACTCCACTCTAATATTAATTTAATTACTTTAATTAAATTAATTCATGATCTCATAATACCTATTATTTAATTATCCTCAATTGGATAATTCCCACACCATTCACCTCACCTATACACCTCATCTAGCCACCTCACCCTAAGACCTATTCTTAGTATGTTGCCATAACTAACTAAGACCTACCTAAACTCTAAAAATAAAAGCCTACATTCCCTCTAACCACATTCCCACCTATTATAAAGGAGGCTTCCATTTTAATCCGTAGAGCAAAACAAATGAGATCTAAGAAAATCAAGGGATCTACCCGCTTTAGTAAACCTAGGAAATCCCACCCTAACCAATGCTCGGTTACCCTAAACCACCACCGGTCCAACCCGAACCTCCATCGATCACCATTTAATCCCGAAATAACCTTATTTCAAGGTTCACACATCTTTTGAGAGCCGAGATGAAACCAGAGCTGCATGCAAGCAGAACCAACATTCGTACACACATTAGAGCATTCACATCCAAAGCACTGTAAGCACCCATAGAGCCATCTACCTTCATAGAAGCATATGGGGAAGTGCCAACACCACACTAACTTCCTTTAATTTGATCACCCACCATTACTAACCGGACATCAAGCTCGCATAATAGTAAGTGTTCTATTAATCAACACTTGTCCATTGTCAATTGAATAGGCTCTTTTAACACTATTATTAGTTTCTATTCCCATTCCCATTCCCCCACCATTTACCTCCGTGCACACTTGACCATTCCTTAACCCACTCCATTAAACTACTCATACCTATATTTTAATTACCTCTGAGTATACCTAAGACCCACACAGACCTTGCCATTGCCCTTTATTTTTCCATTTATGCTTAGATATGTCTTCACCTCAAGCTTTTATTTGGTTTCCATGTACCTTGACCATACCATCACCGTTACCCTCAACCATTCTTGGTTCACCTAAACTAACATTGGTCATTCCGCACCAATGTCGATCTCTCGTGTTTTTACCCTCGACAAATAACAAAGCTTAAAACCTCCACCAAACACCCAAAAACCCGTAACATGACCACGACCAATACCAAGACTGACAAAGACCTTGACCTTCAGATTCAATCATAGCTTAGCCTATTGTGAATGAATTTGCTTATTGTAGTTGAATGAGATACCTAAATCATTTTAACTATAATAGGATTTCCTTTATTGTTAGCATTAAGTTGTTTTAAACAGTGGATTGACAACCGTCTAGGAGTATCACACTTCCTAGATCTAGCATACGCTAGGAAGTCCACTACATATACTATTTAACTTTTATTTGGTGGTCTTGTTTTCCATTTCAGGTAGTTCCTCTAAGAAAAAGGAATCTCTCATGATCAGTTGTGGATCCAGAAGTCATACGCGTGTAATAACCCACAACCAACATTTCAATAGGTATTGCTCCTAGCCCTTTACCCTTATCTATTTTGTCAACATTCAAAGAAATGATCTAGAATCAGGTGAAACATTTTGGCACACCTGGTGGGACCCATTCAGGGTTCTTTGCATTCTTTCATTTCTAGGTGAAAATTTGCATGTTTGTTTCCTTTCTAAAGTTTATCACATCAAAATTTATCCCCAAGAATCTTCTCTTCTTCTACTCTCTAAAAGCAATTGTATTTTGGTGTTTTAAAATGAACATTTCTTCCCTTTGGTTAGTATCACATTAGAAAAAGATCATCCCTTCTCATGTTCATCTTTTTGTGTCTTCAAATTCAACATTTTGATTTGGGTTTAAAAATCAATTCATTTCATTCTACTTTTATGCATTAGCTCACATTAATTGAGGGCAACCTATATGTTGGAAGTCATTCCCAGTTGATGGATAACAAACGAATCATTGAAAGTAATTTATTTCTCTTTCTCTCTCTCTGAGTCTTACCCAAACACCACAAAAATTGAAAATATACACATTCTTAAACAACATCTCTCCCAAAAGAAGTTGTAGGTGATCACACGATCATGACATAGTGGGCACCCAGCTCATTACTTTTGTCGAGTCATTATCTCATAGGATGGCCCGCCCCCACCATAACATACTTGAAACCTCTCCCTTTAGATATATTTCTTCGTAGGAAGCCTTCCTCACCAAAAAATCTATTCGGAAGTTCATGAGTCAGTCCTTAAATAGCATAAGTTGAATTTCTTAGTGTTTCGTTTGGCTTGCATTTTGAGGTGAGAGGACATGTTCTTCATTTTCTTATTTCCTCTTTCACACTCCTCATTATAGTTGGTGTATTCCAGCTTCATCTCGAGTGTGCTTGGACCATATTTTCATCATTCTCGAGTCGGGTTTGATTCCACATCAAATTTTAACTCACAACTACCTTTTCTTCATCTTTGCTTCAATTTCACAAGAATCAAAACGTGTGTCCAGTCCGGTGACCGTCGTTGATTACCCTTTGACCATCATCGGTTTTACCCAACTATCATCGGTTTACTTTTCTTTTGGTTAACCTACTCAAAAGAACACCGCTTCACCTTAATTTTCCATAATACTGTGTTACACAAATTCGGGAAGTATCTTTGGAAACACCCTTTATATTCTACATAGACCACATGGCATTGAAGTACCTAGTAAAAATCTTGTTTTACAAGGGTGCATATTCCAGATGGGTCTTGTTGTTCCAATAATTCAAATTTACATGAGTTGTGAAATTGGGTAAAAGTAATTTGGGACCTAACCATTTATCAAGGAATAAATCAGGGTAGGACATGCAAAGCATTGAGGATACAATTCCAGATGAAAAATTGTTTAGATTACGGCACACGCCCTATGACTTGGAAGATATTGTTGTATTTCTCAAAATGCATGTGACACCGGAGGAAATGAAGCGAGTTAGCCATATGTGTTGCACCCGACATGTTAATTAGTGAAGACTTATACAAGCTAGGTTGTGATGAGGTTTTGCCGGTGGTGTGTGTTAGAGCATGAACGTGTTGCAATCATGGAGGAAGCACATGGTGGGATTACAGGAGGACACTATACAAGGAATGCAACCACATGCAAGATCCTTCAGAGGGCTTTGGTGGGAAAGCATCTACCAGGATTGTATTGATTTTTGTAAGGCCTATGACCATTTCTAGAACCCTTAGCAAACCATGTAGAAGAGATGAGATGACCTTGAGATTGATGATTGATTTTGTAGGACCGATTTCACTTGTCACATGAAGGAGTGGCTCATGCTATATCATTACATACACATAGTAACTTATGAGGTGGGAACAAGCAAGTACCTATAAGGGATTACATAGTGGAAATAATAGATAGGTTCTTGTGGGAAAATATAATCAGTAGATATGGATGTCCATTAAGTTTAAAAAGTGATATTAATACTCATTTCTTAAATGAGACAGTTAGGAAATTATTGGTAGAATTCATGGTAGCCCACCAAAAAAATACCCCTTATCACCCCCAAGCTAATGTAACCACTAAGGCATTTAAAAAAATTCTAAATCACATGTTAACCAAGATTTTTGATGTGGGAAGAAAGGATTTGGATGATAAAGTTTTTGTTGTGTTATGGTCATACCAGACTACTTATAAAAGATTGAACAAGGCCACACCTTTTCAATTGGTGTTTGGCACGAAGTGATGTTACCTATTGAATTCATGTTACCATCATTGCATATAGCATGCACATGAGGGTTAGCTGATGAATAAGCACTTAAGGAGAGGATTGATAAGTTAATGCAGTTAGATAAGAGGTGGGCTATTTCTCACTAGATTCAAGAAAGAAAAAGCTAGGTAGAAGGCATGGCATGATAGACACATCAAGAACAAACAATTTAATATTGGTTAAATGGTTCTATTGTATGATTCCAAGTTTCTATGCCATCCTAAGAAATTCAAAGTCCATTGGATGGGCCCATACATTGTATCATATACACTTGATTTATGCGCTTACCAAGCATTCTGGCTACTGGATGGAACATGGTTACCAATCCATTTCAATGGGAGTAGGATGAAGTTCTACTCTAAATAAGTCTTCCTTTTCTTTGTAAATAAGGAAGTATTTCCATTTAGCCTAGGATTTCCCTTAAAGCATTTCAGTTCTTTTTGTTTCCCTTTCTCATTTTTTGTTCCCTTTATTATTTTTGTAATGTGCATGTTGTGCACCAAAATCCACTTACATTATTAAAAGTTTTATATGCACAGAGGACCGCACATATATTTTTGAGTGGGTTGAAGTGATGCAACAAGTACTAGAATATGGTAGTGGAAACTGTGTTTCGATGGCATGGGTTGAAGGAACAAAATCACATAGTTTGGAAGAGCGTGTGTGGAAAAGGTGAACATGAGGAGTTTGGTGTTAGGAAGGCTTTACAAAAGTACGTACAAGGGTGAGAAGCGCAGGAACAACATGAGGTAGGTGATGTCAAAAATTAGGATAAGGATAGAAGAAGTGCCTTCGACACTACAAGAATGTGCGTAAGGATCTTTGGTCACTAAGGGTTTTTACAAGCTAGAAGGTTTTATACATTTTCGCGTAGGGTTAGGCACAAGGGTGAAAGTGTTGAAGGTTGGATTTAGAAGAAAAATCATCCTTTATTGCAAAGGTATGTTGAAAGGTGGCATGAAATTTATTGTGAAAAAATGAAAAATCTATAAGTAGAAGTTCGGGGTACATTATTATTTACCTTACATATGTGATATCAAAGATCTTTTGTGAACTACAACATCCTTGAAAAAAATTGTGTGAAAATTGGTTGTGAAGATTTAAGTGCATAGCTAGTTTGATTAGTGAACCATAGTGGAAAAAGAGTACATGGGCGTGAGGGAGAAGGTTGTAGAATTTTTCAAATCCCATAAGTGAATACGCCATCTTATGGAAAGAAGGGTTTTCCAGGTTAGGGTTCTCGCAGCTAGGGCATAGGATTGAAGGGATTTTCATGAAGGGGTAGAGTCAAGAGTTGAGTAGAGCCAGGATCAGGAGAAAGAAAGAAATTTTAGTGACTCGATAGAGAAATGGCACCAAGGAAAGAAGCAAATGTTTCACCAAATAAGGGCAAGGGCAAAGGGAAACAAGTTGTTTCCACTAGTTTCAATGAGGAATGGTACACAGAGATGCAATACCTAGATGGCATATTTCTTGGAAAAGAATGGGTGTCTCATATTAGAAAGATGGCCATAAGTGACTACAACCATCGAATGAGCACCACAGAGAATGAGATGGCATTGGAATTGGTTTACCCTATAGACAAAAGACACCATATGGAATGCATATCTACAATGATGAGGTAAAGGTGAAGATGGAGAAGGCCGGGTTATTACAACTCTATGAGTTTCCCTATTTCAGAAAACTTGAGTGATTATACCAATGGTTAATGTTGTGCATACATGAAGACCATTTCTACTTCACAGGATGTAGGATGCGAGATAACTCCCTAACTAATTTCTAAATTTACTGGTCTTACCTGCAAGGGAGAATATTTTGATGATGACTTGGATGATAAGGAGGCCATCAAGAAGACTATTGAAGCCTATGACTACAAGAAAGGGTTGCAATACTTTGAAATCTCTATAATTTCTGACCCGATAATGAGGATGGCCACGCACTTGGTCACAAAGATGAATGGGTAGGAGAGATGGACATAAATCAACAAGGATTGGTTGAAAATTTTCTGTAAGATCTTAGAGGGGACCATCTATAACCTCTTAGAATTCATAGAAGAATAAATCATCAATGTTGTACATGATGGAGAAAATATCATGTTTGGTAATTGTTGTCACCAAATCACTGCACCCTCCGAATGGCCAAGATGTGAATAGGACGTTCGGTGTGATTGGGACACATGGGATCACCTCTCAAGCTATGGGACTTGGGCTCGAGGTGAACCTCCGGAGAAGGCCGGCTTCCTCTTCCTAAACTAAGTGTTGTACTACTCCTAGTGTAACAAAAATGATTATCTAGTCCTACGCTAACATTTTCATGGGGTTTTAGGGAAAGAGATTTACAGAAATGAAACTATACTAGGGATGGTGATGCACCAAATAAAGGGTGTCTTCATATTCAGAAAGGGTTAATTTGAAGAGGGTGTGTGCACCACAGGTCAACTTCACCTACTGCAACTTAGAGAGGGTACAGGATACCACAAACTAAGAGACACACATTCCCTTTGTTAAACTTTATCAGACCGAGAAATATACCAGTTTCCCAATGAAGAAGGATGAACTCAAGAAGGGTGAACAGACACCACAACTCAACTGCATGCAATACTCCACCACTCGATAAGCACAGAACTCCAAGAACCTGCAATAGAAACTTAAACTTGCACAGTGTACCTGCAAGTACGAGAAAGGCACAAAGAAGCATAAAAGGATGAAAGGACCGAGATTAGTCACAAAACACACACTTTTATTGCTTCAATAACATGCACAATGCATCATACATTCAGAAGAGGCAATAGTTGCCATTACAGTCTTGAGGAGGGCTTGAAAGTTCTCTCAACACACAAGAACAACTTGCGAAGAGAGAGGATTCTTGAAAAGTATACACTCGCCCGAGATATCTAACTGTCTAACTTATGCAATCATTGGAACCCTTTGAAATGAGCTTCCAACTTACATTTATAGAAGAATATGTGAGAAAGAAGAGGAAATGTCATAATTGCATTCCTAAAATGAAGGCCCATGATGTATTTATTACGCTTAGTTGAACCACCGAGAAGGTTCCATCATAGGTCATTAATTACCCGATGACCTAGTCTTCTCAATTAATTAAAAGAATATTTAAATAAAATATTTAAATAATAATAATAAATATTATTATTAAAATATTTAAATAAAAATATTAATTTAATTAACATAATGTCGGGACCCCCGTTGACCCATTTGACTTGAAGAGGAGGGGGTCCATGTGGATAGAGTCTCACACAAATCTCAACTCGGTGAGCTTCGAATCCTCTAACTCGGTGTTGCAATCGATTTTGAACCCCACACCAACTCTTTCCTCGTCTTGGCAATCGGCTCTTTTTCATTGAGTCCTTCGAATGGTGAGCTATCAAACTCGATTCTTATCATTTTCCAAAAATGCATGTAGATCCTGTGAACCTGGCCTGACACAAATTAAGACTCGCCTCACGAATGCCACTGCTACGGTCTTGCTTCAAACTCCAAATCGAGCCATTCTGAATTACCAAGCCACCTATATGCATCATGAACATGAAGCTTTAAGCTCGAAATTGAAAGCCTCTACAAATACATTAAACTTCGACACCCGCGAGCTTGTTCTTTATCTCGACTTGGTAACAAAGTTTCCACAATATGAAAAGTTTGACTCTAAATCATACTTAGTGGATTTGATCCATAATACATTGGTTGTACCCACAGAGGTTAAACAATTCAATGAATTTAAATTATTTCACTCCTGCATGTTGCGCCATTTAGAAATGATTTTCGAGCTATGAAAATTGTTAGGGATCACGTTACGTGGCCCTGTCAACACTCAATCGATTGATTTCTCTGTGATAGCTCTAGCTTGACAGATAGAGTTATTTCTTCTTGTTTTGGACCACATATTCACATGCATTCCACGTTCAAACTCCATGAAACAACACCACGAGCTCTTCAACTGAAGTCACCGAGCTCTTCATCCAGCAAACGATCTTACCTTTCCTGGGCTCAAACTCACTTGAAT
Organism: Taxus wallichiana var. yunnanensis; assembly: GCA_018340775.1. Lineage (NCBI taxonomy): Eukaryota > Viridiplantae > Streptophyta > Pinopsida > Cupressales > Taxaceae > Taxus > Taxus wallichiana. The sequence goes on from CM031238.1 coordinate 318,410,980, forward strand.
GTCGAGCTTAACCCAATATTTCTAAAAAGAATGGTTTTTACTCAAGATTGTTCCTCATCATATAACACTTGTAGTAAGAATGTTTTGGCTTTGCCATAATAAGCACAATTGTACCTTCCAAATGATGAGAAAATGCCATTACCAATAAAGACCTAATGTTGCCATGATGATGACCCAGGCTCATGCCCATAACATGTTGATAGACACCCTTGAGACTGATTTTTGGCCAAAGAACCCTTCGGTATTTTGGCAGTGCATTTGGCAATCTCGGCTCCAATCAACAATTATGCCACTATTGGGATCTTAGTATGGAATGGGTAGCTGTGAGCTACACAATATACTCATTTTTCCAGAAACTAAAAAGATCCTTTATGTTACAATCTGCAACACATAAAAGAAGCCCTTCAAAAATACGTTGAACAACTGGGGAAACCAAAAGGACCTTGGAAAAATGTACAGGTAACAACCATATGAATTCTTCCTTAGTCGTGGATCAAAGCTGATAGAAATAAGCTAGATAAAATCAGCTTGAAATTACAGTATAATCGTCCATTGTGAAAAAGTATAATCGTGTTCATGAAAAACAAGTTTCTCTCGAACTCGTAAAAGAACACTTTATTGTTTGATTGGACGTACATAATGGAAGGGTATAAATATTGCCTACTACCCACAGAGTTTCTCAAAGAGACCATTTACAAGTAACAAGGATGCAGCAAAATGGCCGACCGGGTATTTTCAGAGCTGACCTTCACATTTAATTCGTTTCTAGGAAAAGAAATGCTGAGCAATATGAATCGTTTCATTCTACACCATAATAAACCTTCATCTCCTGACTTGGGAAAATTTTATGAAGCCTTGAATGATGTGACTCCAATCCATCGTATACAGCAGTGAATATTTGTTTCCTGCAGCTGTGTGTGGGAGCTTGTCTCGCGACCACCAAATGCTCAGAGCTGTACATAGGATGAGGAGAAGGTCGTGGCAGTGAACTAATCAGGTCGGACATCCATTTGTTGCATTTGGTGAAACAGTATCAACACCGTTGGACAACCTACTTCTTTGGAAGCGTTCAAAAGGATTCTACTGTGCGTGGGAGTTTGTCTCATGACCACCGATCTGGACGAGTTTTCAGCATTGCTTTCCTGTCAAACACTTCACACATGAGCCACTCCAATTCACAACTGTCCTATTAATCCTCCCGGTGACTCGCACAAAGACTCGGACCACTCCAAGCTGCGCGATTTCTGTTTACACGGCCCGTGTAGAAATCTCATGACGGATTGCCATCTTAATATTTCCCATTTGGCAGTGTTTTCCTGAATCTCCCCTTCACGGAAGTTTGGTCATGGTTTGCCAAACCAATATTTCCACGCTTGGCAGTGTTTGCCTTATTTTCCACGTCCTTGGCAAGATAGCAAAATGTTTCCCATGCGCGGGATTTTCATGACGGATAGCCATCATATTGTCTTCACTTGGCAATTTGACCCGATTTCTCCAATTCACGGAAGTCTGACCATGGCTTTCCATCCCAAAATTTCCACTTGGCGGTGCTGCTCCGAATCTCCCTCACGTGGAATTTCTTCCTTGGCTTGCCATCCACGAAAACCCACTTGGCATTAGGCTTCTCGGATTCCCACGATTTTCCTCCTGCCGAGTTTTCCTTCAACAGATTTGAGGATAACATTAAACTCTCAGTGCAAACATTTCAGCTGTAGCTTGTAAGGTGTGATAATTCCGACATAATCCTTTATGCTCGCCAATCTAGTGACTCATTGAAGATGCTCATATAATTGCAAAGAAAATTGTGCCTCATGAATATTCTGATATGAAACAGTCCCACCTCTATGAGATTCGCTTCCATGAGTTACATCGTAAAACAAGTAAGATCTCAATAGAGAGTCTTTGTAATAAATTTCCTCAGGTCTGCTTGTAACACTCTCACTATCACTTAATCAATTTTCATAAAAATATCTTGAAGGAAAATCCCGAATTTGAGGATGCATACGATGCTGAACAGATAAAAACATAGTTGGACAACCTACTTGTTGGAAGTGTTCAAAAGAACTCTTCTATACTGCAACACGCCTGTGCATCGAATGCTCGGCCGCTTTGAGCGTAGAACTGAAGTTCTCCTAGGAAAGTGCCGTGAGGAAGTAATTGGCTATACGAAGCAGCTATAGGGTAGAGAAGTAAAATTATCTCAGAAAATGAGTGGCCTCCAGAGAGAGTCGATTGCGACAGCTACCGTAGGGTGATCCCAAGGAACCGTTGGTGTTGATCCTGATGTTCTAGTTGCATGCAACCACAGTCGTGATCTGTTGTTGTAAAATCTTACCGCTGTAGTAGAAGAAAGAAATAAAGTTTTTTTTGAGTTGTCTTGCCTTTTCATTTTGGAAATTCTCTTCCATGGAAGAAGCTCGACCAAATCTTGAGGCAGCTATTGTCTTCGTCGAGTCATTAAAACTAAATTCATATTCCAACAAGGAAGCATCAATCTCTCCATGTTGAATTAAACCGGGTCGAACTAATCATTTCTCTGCCTCAATGAGCCAACCATCAAAACATCCTCCGCTCCTATCGAGACTCTTTTATGACAAGCCAAAGTTGGACAACCGAACTTACATTTCCTACTCATGAACTCGTCTAAGGCTTGTGATCTGAGTTATGACCGAGTTAGGACAAGGCACGAACTCCTCCGATGACTCGTCTCTTTATTCCCGATTTGACACTGTTTTAGCTCGACCGAGTGAGATAAGCTTATCAAACTCCTCGATGACTCGCATTCTTTGAAAAAATGAGCGATCTCACCTGATGACCAGAAGTGGGTCCCTAGGACCAATGTCATGATTTGATAGTAATAAGGCCCTATTTTCCAATTTTTCCATGTGTGTAAAATTGGATAACATTTTTGGCGACCTCTCAGGGATGATTGCCTACTAAGCATGATTCCAGTAGCCTTAAGTCATCCATTGGGCATGGAGTCTATGTGGAATCCTGAAAGTAGTATGATTTTCTTTGACACATCCTGAAATCCCCTTGAGCATTGTTGATATCCTGGACCTCCCTAGAATGCTAAGAATGAAGTATACTGAATCTGTTGAATGCTTGACATCCATGGAGCACTGCAAAATTTTGAATGAAGCAAATTTTGAAACTCTTATGGAAACCTTGAACCTTCTTCTCCTTGACACCTTCCAATGATGAAACAATGTGCAGAACAACACAAAACACAACAACAAGGAAAGAAAAACAACAACACGCAACAATGTGCATAAGAACTTGGAGGAAAACACCTAATTTAACTATACAGGGGGTGGAACGCTTCTCAAAAACAAGCTTTGAGATGTATCCCATTCACATGAATGGGCAGTTCTTCTCCATTGAGCCTAGATAGATGAAATGAATTTTCCTCTTTGCAACTTGTGATGATGTATGGCCCACTCCAGAGAGCGTCAAACTTGGCATGCTTTCCTAGTTTGGCCCTGTCTTCATCCCATTTGAGAACTAAATCTCCCTCTTGAAAATTCCTGTCGGACGCCTTCTTGTCAAAAGATTTCTTAACTTGAGCCTGATGCTGCTCCAAAGTTTTCATAGCCTTGTCTCGTACTTCCTCTAACTCCATGAGTTCAACAAACCTTACTGTCAGAGGATCACTCTCTATAACTTCAAGTTGATGAGCTAACTCCAAAGAAGGTAACTCCAATGAGAGTGGGAGTTTTGCCTCTCTTCCATATACAAGAATGAAAGGAGAATTTCCGATGGCCCTTTTAGGTGTGATCCGATCTGCCCATAAGGTAGTCTTAAGTTGTGTATGCCAAGTCCTCTTGTTAGTCTCCATTGTGTGCTTAATAATCCTTATGAGGTTTTTGTTGCTAGACTCAGCCAATCCGTTTCCTTGAGGATAGTAATTGGATGAAGTTTTGAGGTATACCCCATTTTTAACAGCCCATTCACTCAATTTCATACCAAGAAAAGCCAGTGCATTGTCTGAAATGATTGTAAATGGAACACCGAACCTCGTCATTATACCCTCCAAAAAATCTAGAACTACCTTTTCATTGCTCTCTTTTAATGCTACCGCCTCTGTCCATCAAGTAAAATAGTCTGTTGTGGTAAGGACCCACTTATGTCCGTCACTAGGATGGAGGATTAATCATTCCGATGAAGTCCAACCCCCATTGAACAAAGGGTTGATCCACTTGAATTGGATGCAATGGAAGAGCTGCCAGCTTCTGCTTACCTGTGAAAAAGGCACATTCTTTGCATTTCCTTACCCAAAGATGGGCATCCTTGAATAAATCTGGCCAATAGTAGCTGGCTCGCATGATCTTGGTAGCTGTTGTTCGTGTGGAATAATGTCCTCTAGATAGGCCATTATGAAATTCTTCTAGTATCTTATTGACATGTTCTGGTCCTATGCACCGAAGGAGGAAGCTGTTCAAATCTTTTCGAAAGAGAATGCTATCTACCAAAACATATGGGATAGATTAAAGATAGAAAGTTCACCTTTTGTTTTTATCCATGTCTACTGGATATGCTCCCGAGAAGAGGAAACTCTTCATTTTGGATAACCAATCAGCTTGATCAACATTTTCATCAGTATTTAGGAGTGTCACGTCCTCATTACTTTTTGATTCCATGTCTGTTGCAAGTTCCTGACATAAACCCTTACCTCTGACAAGTTTAGTGACTTTGATGTGCACGTCATACTCCATTACCTTCACGATCCATCCAGCATGATTTTCGTTCATTTATTTGTTTAGCAAAAACTCCTTGACACCTAGATGAGACACCATCAGATGAATCTTGTTGTTGGACAACATGTGCTTGAATTTATTCAAAGATCAAATAACTGCAAAGACTTGATTTTCAATGAATGAGTATTTGAACTCGTAGTCTTTGAGGGATTGACTGAAGAAAGTGATTGGTTGCTCCATCAGGTTGTTGTTTTGTTGGGTGAGGATCCCTGAAATGCTCTCTTGACCTGCAAAAGCATAAAGGATAAAATCTTTGTCAAACCTGGGGTTCACAAGCGTGGGAGCTTGAGAAATGGCTGTTTTGATGGCTTCAAAGCTTTCTCGTCCTTCCTTTGTCCATGAGAATGGCATGTTTTTCTTTAGCATGGCTGTCAGTGGTTTAGCCAATGTCGCGAATTGAGGGATGAATCTCCGCACGAAATTTATGGTTCCCAGAAAACTCTGGAGGCCCTTCTTGTGACTTGGGAGAGATAAGGACATAATTGAATGAATCTTGGCTAGATCGATTGATAATCCTTCTGCTGAAACCACATGCCCCAACAATTTTCCCTCGTGCACTACAAAAATACATTTCTTGGGGTTAAGTGAAACCCCAAATTCCCTACACCTTTGGAAAACTTTCCTTAGATGTGTGATGTGATCTTCTGCATGCTTAGAGTATATAGTTATATCATCAAGGTAAAATAAAATAATATCGTTGATTAGTCCCTTAAATGCCATGTCCATGGCTCTTTGGAAAGTAGCCCCGACATTGGACAATCCGAATGGCATTTTATTGTAGGCATACGTGCCCCACTTGGTAGTGAAAGCCGTTTTGAATTGGTCAAATTCTTGGACTAGGATTTGATTGTAACCTGAATATCCATCAAGCAAAGAAAATCTTTGAGCTCCTGCCACCGTTTGAATGATCTGCTCCATCGATGGAAGAGGATAATGGTCTTTTAATGATGCACGATGCAAATCCCTAAAATCTACGCATAACCGGATCTCTCCGTTCTTCTTCCTCACGGGAACCAAATTGGCTACCCATGACAAATGCTTGATGGGAAAAATTATACAGGCCTCGATGAGCTTGGTTAGCTCCTTTCTCATTAGTGGCTCAATTTTGGGATTAATTGGTCTCTGCTTTATTTAACTGGCTTAGCATTAAGATCTAGTTCGATGGTATGTTAATGCTAGACACGGATCAAAACCACGCAGATCTTTATAGCTCCATGCAAAGATGTCATGATACTCTTGACAAAGTTTGATGAAAGATTATTTCTCTTCAGAAGTGCACATTTTCCGATCTTAAGAAATTTTTCATTTGATACTTCAACTTCCTCAAAATGTTCTTCTCTGACCACCATGTTAGGGCTTTGTCTTGTGGCTTGGTCATCTGAATTGAAAATGGATTCCAAAGTGACTAAACCTTTTAGTAACTTGTTTCTTTTCAATTGGATAATTTCCTCACCATATGACTCCTGCAACTTATCTTGATTCTTTGTAGCAAACTCCGCCTCTTCTTGTAGGAAGAGGACAATTTGTTTTTCACTATCAAACACTTGCCAACTACTCACATTATCAGGGACTACTGGTTGAACCACCATTTTAACAAATTACTGCCCTTCTTTCATGATATCAACTGGTATGTTGTATTGTGAACCAATTGTAGCAAGCCTATCTGCATCTTGATTTTGATTTCTAGGGATTGCATGGATTCCAAAAGCTTTGAAATCTTCAATCAGGTCCCAAACTCGGTTCTTGTATGATCTTAAAAGATCATTTTTGGATGCACTACGTGCCGAAACTTGATGAACAACTAACTCACTATCTCCAAAAACAATCAGGGCCTTGATTCCCTTCCTTTGGGCTAGCTGAATTCCTTGCACAAGAGCCTCGTATTCAGCAACATTATTAGTGCAACTGAATCAATAACCGAAAGATGAGAAGTACTTATCTCCCTCTGGAGAAATTAACATAACACCAGCACCGATCCATTCTTACTTCTTGAGCCATCGAAGAAAAATTTCCACAATCCTTTAGAATCACTTGGTGTTTTGACAAGTTGTGGTATGATCGTATCTTCTTCATGGATACAGTAGGTACCTAATCCTGTTTCTTCCAAGACTAGCAAACCAGCTTCTTCTTCTTCCAATACATCAGCGTAGGGATCGTACTTGATGATCTCTACTTACTTCATCTAGAAAAGTATCAGGGAATTCTTCAACAAGGGTGGTTGGTTCATGATCGGCATCTTCCTCTTCGGATCGCCGATGGTGTAATTTCCATTTATGGGACTAGCAGTGTAGGGTTCTACATGATTATGGCAGATTGGTTCTGCCCTTATAGTTACTTTGGTTCCGTATCGAGTCCTGAGAATCATATGTGACCAATCAGCTAATAGGTAACCACCCATCTTGGCAGTGAAATCCCGTGATAGGCATATGGCAAAGAGAGGAGGGAGATCAATGACTGATATGTCTTGGGTGAATGACAAACTTGGGCATGCATGAATGGTAAGTTGAAGTCCTTTGATAACCCCAACAGTCTTAACAATTGTGCCATCTAGCTGAACAACCCCTCTTGTAACTGGCACATATTGTATGCCTAGTACATCTGTAATTTGTTTCGGCATGACAGAGCTACTGGCACCAGAATCGATCATGCAATTATGTACCAGGTGGTCGCCAATGATCAGGGAAATGTAGAATGGCGGTGGTTTTTTTGCCATAGGAATGATTTTCCCTTCTAGTTGACACAAATTTGTAGCATTTGTCACTCCATGGCTTGGTGATCCGCTGGTTGTACTAAAACTGTTCAGAGCTTCTCGCAACAGGTTTCTTTGGGAAGGGATCGAGAGTGCGTCCCACATGGTAACGCTCAGATTGGTTTTCTTCATTTGTTCTACTATGCTGAAGGGAATTGCTCCAACTTTGATGACACTTTTTTGGGCATTGGGGTCCTCCTTTGGAAAATGTTTGTTGGGCACCGTGATGCCTGGAGAACCATCTTTCCCTGCGGTGTGGCTAGCCGGTGTTTCTGGTGATTTCTTTCCCGCATTTTTGTCAACTGCCATTTGAAATCCAGGTTGAGAAGTGGATGCTAGATCAGCTTTGAGAGGTTGAGGCTCCATTGCTCTCTTTTTTGGAACGAGTGTTTGCTACCACTGATGAAGAATCTATATTTAATCCGCAAAAATCTTCTTCTTGCTAGTTTAGCAAAGCGGATTCTTCAGGTGCCTGCGGTTGATCTGCTGCTTCTTGCGTAGATGAATTGTTTGTTAACTCTGAAGGGGTAGATACACTTTGAACCATAAGGGCCTGGCTAAGAACCCCATTGGGACAAAGATTTTGATTGTGAGGTTGAGAGCAAGGATAACACCATTCGTAGTCTTGAACTAGATTATTTTGAATAGGTACTATAGCTCTAGATGAGCCAACTGCAAGAGGGTTCTGAAAGTTCAAGGGCCTGACATTTGTAACTTGACTTGTAGTTTGATTTTGAGGCTGATTGTTCCCTTGAAAAGGAGAACGGTTAGCTTGATACTACTGATTTTGTGGCTGATACGGACGATTGTATTGAAATTGTTGCCTTTTGAGTGCAACGAGCTCATTTCAAAAATTTTGCAGTAGTGACTTGAATTCAAATAGGTCATTTGAAGAGGCAGAGGAAGATTGAGATGGTTGCTTGGAGTCTACTGGAATAGGAGCAATGATAGGCTGATGATTCGTAAGATCTGGAGAAAAGGGCATTGGTGGTCGTGGAGCTATCTTTCCAGCCTGAATCAAAGAATTCTCTGCACTTATGGCAACTTCGTAAGCATCAGGAAGTGTAGTCCCTCCCATGGACTGGATCATAACTGCTACATCACTATTCAAGGCTTGCAAATAGTACAAGAATGCATTATGCGCAGAAGGCTTTACGAGCACCAGAATCCTATTCCAAGTTCTGTGGAATCGGAAGTTGAAATCACTCATGTATTCTTGGGAAGCTCTCTTTATGGTAGTAAGTTGTTCCAAAAGTGATAGGTGATCACTTTTGTCTTCAAATTGTTTACATAGCTTTTCTCCCAACTCGTCCCAAGTGGTTATAGTGCCAACACCTAACCCACAAAACCATTGAAGCACTTTTCCCTTGAAAGAGGTAGCAAGAAGTCTAACTATAACGTTGTCTTCGGTGATATTATGTACTACATAGATGCTTTGGCTACATCAAAGATATGCTCCACTGGAGTAACGTGAGTTTCCCCCGTGTAGAAGGGTAAACTTTTGAGTGCCGCAATAGGTATCGGGTCACGTTGAGCCAACATGAGAGGACTGCTTGCATTGAAAGGGGGAAAAACTTGGTTCCTTGCCATAGCAATGAAAGGTTGATTGTTCCTGGGTGGAGGAAATCTTCCATAAGGAGGAGTTGAATGACCCCTACTAGGTAAATCTGCAACTGGGGATGTGGAAATGCCTCTTCTGCTTCTCTTTGGAGGAGACAAGGAAAGTTCGATATGCTGATACTTTCCTTTCTTTGAAGAAGCTCTTGTCTGAATTCTTCACATAAGTTACTGCACTGAGATTTGGAATCTAGAGATATAGAGTCGCCAGGTACTTTGACTTGTGTAAGTGAGAAGAGAAGTACCAACTCGTCCCACCGGGCGTGCCAAAAATTGTTGTCGCCAAATCACTGCACCCTCCGAATGGCCAAGATGTGAATAGGACGTTCGGTGTGATTGGGACACATGGAATCACCTCTCAAGTTGTGGGACTTGGGCTTGAGGTGAACCTCCGGAGAAGGCCGGCTTCCTCTTCCTAAACGAAGTGTTGTACTACTCCTAGTGTAACAAAAATGATTATCTAGTCCTACGCTAACATTTTCATGGGGTTTTAGGGAAAGAGATTTACAGAAATGAAACTATACTAGGGATGGTGATGCACCAAATAAAGGGTGTCTTCAGATTCAGGAAGGGTTAATTTGAAGAGGGTGTGTGCACCACAGGTCAACTTCACCTACTGCAACTTAGAGAGGGTACAGATACCACAAACTAAGAGACACGCATTCCCTTTGTTAAACTTTATCAGACCGAGAAATATACTAGTTTCCTAGTGAAGAAGGATGAACTCAAGAAGGGTGAACAGACACCACAACTCAACTGCATGCAATACTCCACCACTCGATAAGCACAGAACTCCAAGAACCTGCAATAGAAACTTAAATTTGCACAATGTACCTGCAAGTACGAGAAAGGCACAAAGAAGCATAAAAGGATGAAAGGACCAAGATTAGTCACAAAAACACACTTTTATTGCTTCAATAACATGCACAATGCATCATACATTCAGAAGAGGCAATAGTTGCCATTACAGTCTTGAAGAGGAGGCTTGAAAGTTCTCTCAACACACAAGAACAACTTGCAGAAGAGAGAGGATTCTTGAAAAGTATACACTCGCCTGAGATATCTAACTGTCCAACTTGTCTGAACTGTTGGAAACCTTTGAAATGAGCTTCCAACTTACATTTATAGAAGAATATGTGAGAAAGAAGAGGAAATGTCATAATTACATTCCTAAAATGAAGGCCCATGATGTATTTATTACAGTTAGTTGAACCACCTGAGAAGGTTCCATCATGGGTCATTAATTACCTGATGACCTAGTCTTCTCAATTAATTAAAAGAATATTTAAATAAAATATTTAAATAATAATAATAAATATTATTATTAAAATATTTAAATAAAAATATTAATTTAATTAACATAATGTCGGGACCCCCCCGTTGACCCATTTGACTTGAAGAGGAGGGGGGTCCATGTGGATAGAGTCTGCACAAATCTCAACTCGGTGAGCTTCGAATCCTCTAACTCGGTGTTGCACCGATTTTGAACCCCACACCAACTCTTTCCTCATCTTGGCAATCGGGCTCTTTTTCATTGAGTCCTTCGAATGGTGAGCTATCAAACTCGATTCTTATCATTTTCCTAAAATGCATGTAGATCCTGTGAACCTAGCCTGACGCAAATTAAGACTCGCCTCACGAATGCCACTGCTACGGTCTTGCTTCAAACTCCAAATCAAGCCATTCTGAATTACCAAGCCACCTATATGCATCGTGAACATGAAGCTTTAAGCTCGAAATTGAAAGCCTCTACAAATACATTAAACTTCGACACCCGCGAGCTTATTCTTTATCTCGACTTGGTACCAACGTTTCCACAATATGAAAAGTTTGACTCTAAATCATACTTAGTGGATTTGATCCATAATACATTGGTTGTACCCACAGAGGTTAAACAATTCAATGAATTTAAATTATTTCACTCCTGCATGTTGCGCCATTTAGAAATGATTTTCGAGCTATGAAAATTGTTAGGGATCACGTTACATGGCCCTGTCAACACCAATCGATTGATTTCTTCGTGATAGCTCTAGCTTGATAGATAGAGTTATTTCTTTTTGTTTTGGACCACATATTCACATGCATTCCACGTTCAAACTCCATGAAACAAAACCACGAGCTCTTCAACCGAAGTCACCAAGCTCTTCATCCAAAGAAACGATCTTACCTTTCCCGGCTCAAACTCACTTGAATGTCGAGCTTAACCCAATATTTCTAAAAAGAATGGTTTTACCACAATGCTCACGGTTCTTCCTTATCATATAACACTTGTAGTAAGAATTTTTGGCTTTGCCATAATAAGCACAATTGTACCTTCCAAACGATGAGAAAATGCCATTACCAATAAAGACCTAATGCTGCCATGATGATGACCTAGGCTCATGCCCATAACATGTCGATAGACACCCTTGAGACTGATTTTTGGCCAAAGAACCCTTCGGTATTTTGGCAGTGCATTCGGCAATCTCGGCTCCAATCAACAATTATGCCACTATTGGGATCTTAGTATGGAATGGGTAGCTGTGAGCTACACAATATACTCATTTTTCCAGAAACTAAAAGGATCCTTTATGTTACAATCTGCAACACATAAAAGAAGCCCTTCAAAAAATACGTTGAACAACCTGGGGCAACCAAAAGGACCTTGGAAAAATGTACAGGTAACAACCATATGAATTCTTCCTTAGTCGTGGATCAAAGCTGATAGAAATAAGCTAGATAAAAACAGCTTGAAATTACGGTATAATCGTCCATTGTGAAAAAGTATAATTGTGCATTGTGAAAAACAAGTTTCTCTGAACCTGGTAAAAGAACACTTTTATTGTCTGATTGGATGTACATAATGGAAGGGTATAAATATTGCTTACTGCCCACAGAGTTTCTCAAAGAGACCATTTACAAGTAACAAGGATGCAGCAAAACGGCCGACCGGGTATTTTCAGAGCTGACCTTCACATTTAATTCGTTTCTAGGAAAAGAAATGCTGAGCAATACGAATCGTTTCATTCTGCACCGTAATAAACCTTCATCTCCTGACTCGGGAAAATTTTATGAAGCCTTGAATGACGTGACTCCAATCCATCGTATACAGCAGTGAATATTTGTTTCCTGCAGCTGTGCGTGGGAGCTTGTCTCGCGACCACCGAATGCTCAGAGCTGTACAGAGGATGAGGAGAAGGTCGTGGCAGCGAACTGATCAGGTCGGACATCCATTTGTTGCATTCGGTGAAACAGTATCAACACCGTTGGACAACCTGCTTGCTGGAAGCGTTCAAAAGGCTTCTACTGTGCGTGGGAGTTTGTCTCACGACCACCGATCTGGATGAGTTTTCAGCATTGCTTTCCTGTCAAACACTTCACACATGAGCCACTCCAATTCACAACTATCCTATTAATCCTCCCGGTGACTCACACAAAGACTCAAACCACTCCAAGCTATGCGGATTTCTTTTTACACGGCCCGTGTGGAAATCTCATGACGGATTGCCATCTTAATATTTCCCATTTGGCAGTGTTTTCCTGAATCTCCCCTTCATGGAAGTTTGGTCATGGTTTGCCAAACCAATATTTCCACGCTTGGCAGTGTTTGCCTTATTTTCCACATCCTTGGCAAGATAACAAAATGTTTCCCATGAGCGGGATTTTCATGATGGATAGCCATCATATTGTCTTCACTTGGCAATTTGACCCAATTTCTCCAATTCACGAAGTTTGACCATGGCTTTCCATCCCAAAATTTCGACTTGGGTGCTACTCCGAATCTCCTTCACGTGGAATTTCTTCCTTGGCTTTCCATCCACGAAAACCCACTTGGCATTAGGCTTCTCAGATTCCCACGATTTTCCTCTTGCCGAGTTTTCCTTCAACAAATTTGAGGATAACATTAAACTCTCAGTGCAAACATTTCAGCTGTAGCTTGTAAGGTGTGATAATTCCGACAGAATCCTTTATGCTCGCCAATCTAGTGACTCGTTGAAGATGCTCATATAATTGCAAAGAAAATTGTGCCTCATGAATATTCTAATATGAAACAGTCCCACCTCTATGAGATTCGCTTCCATGAGTTACATCGTAAAACAAGTAAGATCTCGATAGAGAGTCTTTGTAATAAATTTCCTCAGGTCTGCTGGTAACACTCTCACTGTCACTTAATCGATTTTCATAAAAATATCTTGAAGGAAAATCCCGAATTTGAGGATGCATACGATGTTGAATAGATAAAAACATAGTTGGACAACCTACTTGTTGGAAGCATTCAAAAGAACTCTTCTATACTGCAACACGCCTGTGCATCGAATGCTTGGCCGCTTTGAGCGTAGAACTGAAGTTCTCCTAGGAAAGTGCCATGAGGAAGTAATTGGCTATACACAGCAGCTACAGGGTAGAGAAGTAAACTTATCTCAGAAAATGAGTGGCCTCTAGAGAGAGTCGATTGCGACAGCTACCGCAGGGTGATCCCAAGGAACCGTTGGTGTTGATCCTGATGTTCTAGTTGCATGCGACCACAGTCATGATCAGTTGTTGTAAAATCTTGCCGCTGTAGTAGAAGAATGAAATAAAGTTTTAGTTGAGTTGTCTCGCCTTTTCATTTTGGAAATTCTCTTCCATGGAAGAAGCTCGACCAAATCTTGAGGTAGCTATTGTCTCCATCAAGTCATTAAAATTGAATTCATATTCCAACAAGGAAGCATCAATCTCTCCATGTTGAATTAAACTGGTTGAACTAATAATTTCTCTACCTCAATGAGCCAACCATCGAAACATCCTCCGCTCCTATCGAGACTATTTTATGACAAGCCAAAGTTGGACAACCGAACTTACATTTCCTACTCATGAACTCGTCTAAGGCTTATGATCTGAGTTATGACCGAGTTAGGACAAGGCACGAACTCCTCTAATGACTCGTCTGTTTATTCCTGATTTGAAACTGTTTTAGCTCGACTGAGTGAGATAAGCTTATCGAACTCCTCGATGGCTCGCATTCTTGGAAAAAATGAGCGATCTCACCGATGACCAAGTGGGTCCCTAGGACTAATGCCGTGATTTGATAGTAATAAGGCCTTGTTTTCCAATTTTTCCATGTGCGTAAAATTGGATAACAGTGAATTTCCTCCTTACCATTGTCTTTTTGGAGATTGGAGTGCCTGATGGGCCAGATAAATATGTGTGAGAATACCCAAATGAGAACCCTTCCCATACCGGAAGATTTGAGAAGTATACTTATGACACCATGATGGTCGCCCAAAAGTCTCACCTCAAAAAGTGGTATAAGTAGATGTGCGATGCATTCAGAACTGAGGGGAGAATACTTGTGAAGTTACTTGTTTAATTGTAAGGTGAGGTTGAATTCACCATGTACCAAAATTTTTACATTAGTAGGTTTACTCTGGCAGATGGTGCCAAGGGTCCTTGGTGAAAATTTCCATTCTCCTTCACAACACAATACTTCCGGTTGGAGTCAATATATTTAAAGAGGCAAAGAAGCTAAGGTTTAACCTCAACATGGTAGAATAAGATTACTGTGAGCTACACAAGACATTGATATATCTAAATAAGTGCGCCTATGTGGAGAATTATGTCTCCCATGACGTACATATGTTGAAGCCAGTAACATTTCCTGTTATTGGGAGGACCACAACAAGGGTATACCTATGCATAAGGCCTAAGTATGAGAAGGGAACTTATGTTGAAAATGATGTCTCTATCCTAGAAGACCCCACCATAAGGAAGAAGGCCGCACCAAGGAAAAGGGAGAGAGAGGAGGCCCCTGAGAAAAAGGCACCAAGTATATAAACAACACAGTTTGTAGGCACACAAGAGTCAGGTGTAAAACCAAACACTTATGCATGGAGGAAGAAGTCCCCACGAAGAGAGAGAGAGAGAGAGAGAGAGAGAGAGAGAGAGAGAGAGAGAGAGAGAAGACACTTGAGGAAGAGGTACTAGAGCAAGAGAAGCCCCCTGCAAAAGAAGAGTCACCGGAAAGAAAGGAGTCACCTAGGGAATAAGAAAAGAAGTCTCCTATATTGGAATCACCAATTAGGAAAAATAAAAGAGTAACAAAAAATGTGAACTCGGAAGAAATAGAGATCATGGAGGCTAACAAGGGTGACAAGGATGATGAAGAGCATAGTGAGGTTTAAGACCATCATGTGTACGATGTACACAAGTTAGAATAATATGGAAATGAAGAGAAGGATGAGGAAAAAGGAAGCACTCATGGCAAAGGGGGAAGTGAGGAAGTTAACATAAAGGTTTAAAGGAATCCAAGATTGACCAAGGAGAAGATAGAGGATGTTGTGGAGAGGGAGGTAACAAGCATCATAAAAGACTTGGTGGATTAAGAGGTGGAGCACAACACCGAAGAAGTACTCAAGGAGATGGAGGAAGAGAAAGTGTAGAAAAGGAGTATGGAAGCATGGGCAGAGATCCCAGCTGACGGTAAGCTTCCCAAAGGTAGTGCACATAGGTGGAAAGGGTATGAAAATTGTGTAGAACTTGGTCCACATCCACACCCATGACTAATTACTCCTCACCCGCACCTAAAACCAACCTCATAATGACTTGACCAAGCCCGCAACTAATCCCTCAGAGAAAAAGGAGGGGAAAGCCGGCTATTTTACCAAAAATAGCCCGCTTTGACCTGACCGATACCGGTTCCTACTCGACCGCCGTCGGTTACGTAACCGCCATCGGTTCCCTGTAAATGACCACTCCCAACCAAAAACAAAAGGTTGGATTTTCATTTGATCCAAAAGGAGAAGTCATTGAAGGATCCGATTTTTACTTGGCCAATGAGACAAGTGAAAAAAAAACAAGAAGAGTTTGGCACAGAGAAGGACATCAAGCCCAAAAACTGCAACTGAGTAACCAGAGCCTTGTGACACTCATCTGTTCGTCGGGAGGGAAGATAGCTCATCTCCTGATTGTCAGGTCATCCTACCTAAGTTCTCGCCATCATCATCACAGCTTCGACTCGCATCCTCATCAATAATCGTAGTAAGTATATCTCAGTATGTCCTTTTAATAACATTTCTTGAACTTCTGAATCACAGCCATCATAAGTCTATTCCTAGATCTACTACCCAGCAACACACTACATCTAGCTATCATTCCTCCACCATACGTTACCCCAAGAACACCCCCGTATTCTCTGAGTCCTTCTCATCACCCCATTACCTAACCCCACCCATTTATCAGCCTTATAAAACAACACAACCACCTTACAACCAACCTTCACCAAAAGCCCCTAAAACATTGCCCCTACCGATATCGGTTACCAACAACCGGTACCGGTTACAGTGACCGGCATCGGTCACCGTGATTCTAAACCAAGACCAACCCTTTCTCTATTGTTCTAACAAGGTAAACAAATTGTAATTGGACAATAGCTTATTTGTTAGAATTTGTGTTAATTCATATTAGCAGGGGAATTGACCACCTTCGAAAGGAAGTTTTATATTTCCCGGCCCAAGGCAGTTCCTCATTTATTGTCTAATTAAAATCTGTGGTCTTGTATTCTTACTTGCAGTAGTCCTTCCTGACAAAAAAGGAGTTCTTCGCAGTCGATCTGATCTTTCTCTACGGTACGCGCACACCCTCTCGACATTCAACAGGTATTCCTCCTAGCCCTAACCCTTATCTGTTTCTCAAAGGAATGAAAGGATAGAAGCAACTCTATTCCCAAAAACATTCCGTGCAAACATTCCATGCGTGAAAACATTTTGCACGCCTTGGGGGGACCCATTTCGGGTTTCTTTCTTTCTTGCTTGCTTTCACATAGGGAGCATACTTGCTGTTTTCTTCTTTTAAAAATTTCACACGGTATTTTGTTATATTTAGTAAAAGAATTTGTCTTGCTTTCCCAGCTTTGCATTAGTGAAAGTCATCTTCTTTGCTTCATCGAATATCATTTTCGATTTGGGTTTAAAACACGTGCATTACATTCTTGCTTGTTGTTTTCAATTCTAGTGAACGTAGACTAAGTAACAGGTCATACACGTGGGGGTGATTTCCACGGTATTGACAGGAAATTAATCTTACTTTCACTGCACAACACATACCGAATCACTTCATAATTAACACAACAGCTCAAAACATCCCCCCTTTTCCGCGGTATTCCTCCGCCCGATTGAGGTAACCTTATAAGCCAAAACAAACTTGACATTTCCCCTAAGTCTTGTGTTTAGGATTCTCACATCATTCTGCGTCTAAGGGCATAAGCTCAAATTGATAAACACTAATCCTAGGGTTAGTCTGTTAATTTTCTTGTGTATCTTGTTTGTTTTCGTTTTGTTTCTCTGTCATACACTGTTTCAGTTATCACTTCAGAACAATTTGATAGATGTACTAAGCATTGTTAAAAACTCAAATCAGCAGCTTCTTATATTTTCTTATACCAGTCTTATTATACCGACATCGGTTAATTGACCGACGTCGGCTATAGTCTAACCGACATCATTAGCTAGCAGACCGATATCGCTATCGTTTTTACAGCTCTCGACAAACCAAAGAACCTACCAATTTCAACATTCTCGAGGCTCATTTCTGCTCGATAGATTGAAACCCTACTGTGTACTCTTGTCCATGGTTGTTATCACTCGGAAGCAAGCCACCACCATGGTTTCACATGCCTGCTCTGTGCCTTTGCCTGAATCACCCCCTTCACATTCTATAGGGAATCCTACAGATACCAGTGAGGTTCCTAAAATTCCTGTAGGAGATAAGGAATTTGCCAAATTTCTGGATGCTAATCCTAGCTCTGTACAATACTATTTGTCTCATGCCCCTGACCGTACACCCGATGGTCAACTCCTTGTTGGCATGCCTATTAGTATAGCTGCTCATTTAGCTCCTTCTCCGCCTGATAACTCCGCTTTGCCTGCTGCATCCTTAGCCCCGTCTCCCAATCCAGCGGCTTCAGAGGTTCATACGACACAGATTGGCTTTCCTTTGGTTAATCTTGGGCCCCACATGTCATTACCGCCGACTGCTCCTACCTCGTCTCTCTTGCAGACTGTTCCGTTCATGACTTGCTCTCTGCCACCTATCCACACGAGCTTTCCTTCTCAAGCTCCGCCCACATTTTCATTCCCACACACGTATCCCGTGACCTCAACGTCTTATATAGGACATCCCTATTCGGTCGCCTCAACACATTCGTCCTCCATACCTTATCAACATTTAACGCCACCATTGTCTAGTGGAGGCCCTTGGCCCAATTTGCCTCCATTTTCCGCAACCACACCATCAGCTCATCCAACCACGGATTTCATCAAACAAATGATGGACAAAATGCAAAATCTGGAGGCTTCTGTTTCAGGAAGTCGTAGCGCCTTGACATACGAGCAAGTTTGTTCGAGCCTATCCACCCTTCTGTCCCCCTTCATTCATATCCTCCTCAATGGGAATTACCAAAATTTACTCATTTTAATAGTAAGGAGGATCCTCAACAACACTTGCGCTCATTTAGACATGCCTGCTATCTAATTGCTCACGACGATGCCTTACTACTCCGCACCTTTCCCATGTCCTTATCAGGACCCGCCTTGAGTGGTACAAAGGCTTTAACCCAAAGACTCAATCTTCTCTTTTAACCAACTAGCCCAATCTTTCTTGATCATTTCTCCATTAACATTGCCAAGAAAGTATCTATCACCGACCTCTATGCCATCCGACAATTTGAAGACGAATCTATCGCAGATTTCGCTGACGATGGCGGGCCTTATCAACCAACTTACGTATGCCTTGCCTCAAGCCAACTTATATCAAACTTTTTACGCGGCCGCGCTAAACACATCTCCCTACCCTCCAAATTCAAACTTTCCACACATTTGACGAAGTCTTTACTATGGCTCGAAAACTAGAGATTCGAGCCTTAGAGGAAGAGAAATTGTGGTTGCGCAACAAAAACCCCAATTTCCGAACCCAAGATTCCACCAACAAACCTAACACCACCAATCCTCACCCATCGACTGCTTCAAATCAAAAGGAGCTGTGCACGCGGTGATGGTCAAATCCCAACCACCGTCTAATACCCCGCCAAAAACCACCTATAAGTATAAAGTTGAGCCCATCAATTACACCCCCTTGGGAGAAACTTATGGTGTGATATTGGAAAAATTGCTTAAAGCAGGAGCCATTACCTTACCTCCTGTTAAACCTCACTCCGGTTTGATTCCACTCGCGCCATACCTTCGTACAAAGAAAATGACTTCAGAATTTCCACCGCGTGAAGGGACACAACATGAAAACTCGCAAGATGTTGAAAAACATAGTGCAGAAATGGTTGATGTGCAGGGATATAGCCCTCGATAATCCTAACGCCCTCGCTAACCGAAATTTGAAAATTTTCAACAAACCATTCCCAATCACTCTCTAACAGTAATATAAACCAAGATATCTTAGCCGAGGAGAGTGTTCATGAGATCCATGCAGTCTTCGACTCCCAGCCAAAAGCCTCTATCGAAAAAATTCTGAATCAAGCTTCTTCACTAACGCAGGAACCCGAACCCCCTTCATCACCATCAAGACAAGACAAAATCCTTGCCGTTCCTTTACCCATCAAAGAATTAACCACCCAGAGTTCCCTTCTCACAAATGAGCCTTCTTACACCACATCCTTGCAAGACTGTGAGCGGATGTTATCTAATTTATCTATTTCCCAAACGTCTCCTTCTACCATACTTGTTGTACAAGAGGAAGGTTCACCACTTCTTTTGTCATCCTTAGACGAGAAACCTCTTACACCGACATCACCACATTCTTTAAACATGACGGATCCTCTCAAACACGCCCTCCTACCTATTAGTTCTTCATCGCCTAAATCTTTTCAGCAACCGGTGACCTCTTAACGCCCATTGATACAGTGCCTCATCTTCCCCCTGTATCACACCCACAGTGGACCGGAATCACAACCCACCTTTCTTCCATACAAAAGTTCCTATTCACACGTGAGGACTGTCATTCCCTAGAAGATAGAAAGGTCCTACGGGAACGTTTGAGTACGCCATATTCTACTCAAATGCAGATGACCAACCCAGATGCCTCTACCATATACCCAAAGTGTTTACAGAAGCTTAAAATGCCTATGTCCTCATCTTCACCCCCCTCATCTCTACCAAATACCTCATCCACCTCTATTAACCTAACCCAATCTTCCCCTACGCTTGGGACCTCACCAATACCCAGTCTAACACACCCACCTAAGCGGCTTGATTTATCTAAAAATAAAGCCGTTCATCCACTTAGGAGACAGACTCAATCTCCTCAACCTATGTCTCTATTACAACTAAAACCATCGTCGTCACACCTACCTTCCATATTGGGACCTCATCCCTCCACCTTGCATCAATATATCATACCTCCTGCATTTTCTTTAAAACGACCTACGCCTTCTGCACCCATACAGAGATCCAAGGGTACATCAACACCGTCACCCCGCGTATCCTAGTCCACCTACCAACCCTAAACAAATTCCATCATCAAAAGATTTGTTTGTTGTCACTCCTATTTCTCCGTGGTTGTTTTCTGATACCACATCATCTGTGGCCTCATCATCTAACCAGCTAAACATAGCTTCTGCGCCAAAGAAGCCACGTTTAGTTAAAACCCATTATCAAAACTCCTTGGCTAAACCACCACCCATACAAACCAACCATACCCCGTCATTACCAGAAACTACCCAGTCAATAGCCTCATCTTCCTCTGACTTTGACCCACTCAAAGGGTCTTACGCCAAAATCCTTGCTATGTTGGTGGAGAATGCGACCATTTCCCTACCCCCACTTAGACCTTATGATCCATCTAAACCTCGACCTATAGGTTATGATGAGTCTAAAATCTGCTTACCACCGCACACCAGGACATGACGTAGAGGGATGCAAAGCGTTGAAAGCCATACTTCGCCACTCACCTCTCTCAGATAGAAAAGTTAAGAAAGACAACTTACGAAGAGAGAGACCTTTAGCTTCAATTCCCTCTCCTATACCACCTGTCCCCGCCTCACCAAGATCTATCATTATTACAGCCCCACCTCTCGAAGACCATGACTTATCCCTACCGTCTTCCTCCTCTCGTATTCACGAGATCAATATGATTAGTGTTGCTACTCGAGGGCAGAAAAACAATGGGAAAGCGAAAGAAAGCACACCTGCGGCCTCCTTTTTCTCCGTCCACCATCCCGATCGCACCACCACCTAAAGTGGTTATTCGTGGACCCGCCTACCCCGTCTCTAATGGAGTTGCCCACCGAACCATGATCAAACAGCTTCACCAATCACCTGTAAAAATGACACTGTATGAGCTCATTCAGACTTCTGAATCTCATCGACAAGCTCTCGTTGAAATCCTTCAAGGGATAGAGGTCTTACCTAATGAAACCTTTCCTGTTACCTCCATTCTCACACCCAATCACGTTGCTTCACTCACCAAACAACCCATCTCCCCAACCACTTCTGTCTCTGTACAGCAAGCCGCTGCTGTCAGTTTCTCCGAAGACGAAATTATCGACTTTGGTGCTGAAGATCCTGACCCTGCTCTTTTCATCTCAGCTTACGTCCGGGACATTCGGTACGTCATGTTATGATTGACGGGGGCGCTAGCCTAAACATCATCTCTTCAAAAGCCTTCCAACAAATGAATATCCCTTCTAGTTGCATGTGTGCCAACCCCATCATGTTGTGGTCATTCAATGATGCTATTACTTCTACCTTAGGCACCGTGATCCTTAACATTCGTGTAGGGCCACGCACTTTACCCGAACTCTTCTATGTCCTTGAGGGAGAGTTCCAATACAATATGTTGTTAGGCCGCCTCGATCCGGCTATGGGATGCGTTCCTCCACCTTACATGATGCATAAAATTTGAGTACGAGGGAAGTCCTACACCGTAAAAGCTGATCCTCCCCTTCAAAACCTCGTAATATGTTATATCGCCCTAATGATGTGCTTGTACTAGTCAAGACACCCATTCATCCAACCCAACCATCCACTTCAACCACACCTCTACCATCCACTTCAACCGCACCTACACCTTCAACCAATGAAACCGCCGTCACAAATACCACTTCCTTTCCCGCAGCTAACATCCCAACCTCCGACCCCTTAGTAGATGTTTTTCAACGCCTTACGCTGGGGGAGTACCGCCTATATAACGTTAGTTCTTTCCATACCCCACAGGAGTATGGACAGTTACATGCACATCCTACCTACGACCGTCACGTGGGGAGGTAATCTCTACGACCACCTCATTTCCGCCGCACCAACCTAACGTATGGGGGTGTGTCGACGCATCCTCCATTACCCCTGAACCTCCTCTTGGGGTGGTTCCTTTCCAATCTGATTTTCAATACTTGACAAATCGTCGTTTCACCCTCACCTTCTTGACTCGCTGTGCTTGGAAAGGCTTTGGTTTTGGTCTTTATGAACAAGGCCGACATACAATCATTCCCGTGACTACACGCAAACACAATGATCGTAGTGGTCTCGGATTTCCTGAACACTTACACCGAAGGAACCTCGTGTCAGTTGTCTCCTGGAAGATGACGACGTCACCCCTACCAAACCATCATCACCCATTTTGCCATCATCACCCACAGAGTCGATAGACCCTGAATCTATCCCTCCTAACTTTTTTTTTTCATAAATGCTATCTTCCTAGGTCCTCTCACTTATCAACGTGATAATGAGGACCCGTCTTCTCTTCCCTTTCTGTATCCAGACATGATCGAAGAGGATTCACCTTCAATTAATGTTGTTGAGTGCCAAGATGACGACTCCATCCTCACTTACCTTGGTGCGGATGACTCCTATATTCAACGCGCATTACCATCTGAAACTCAAACCATGTTGAATGAGTCTACTATAGAAATTAACATCCACACAGAGGAGGATCCTCACATTGTGAAGATCAGACAATCCCTTAACGCATCAGAACAAGTCACCTTTACTACCTTTCTCCGTACCCGCAACCAAGCTTTCGCTTGTCCTACGCTGACATGCCAGGAATTGATCCCGACATCATGCCCATAACATCACCCTAAAACCCGATTCCAAACCAAATAAACAAAAAACCGAGAAAATGCATCCACGCATTGCCCTCTTGGTCAAAGAAGAGCTTCAACGACTTCTTTCTCGCTTCCTTCATCTTGCCTATCGACTATCCTCAATGGATTTCTAACATCGCACTGGTCACTAAAGCGACGGGGGACTTCTGATATGCACGGATTTCTCGAGACCTTAACCTCGCTTGCCCCAAGGATGACTTCCTCCCAAGTATTGATCAACTTGTTGATCTCACCGCGGGCCATGAGATGCTTTCTCATGGATGGCTTTTCGGATACAATCAAATTTTGGTAGCCCCGCCGATCAACATAAAACTACCTTCATCACTCCTCGGGAACCTTTTTGTTATCGTGTCATGCCGCTTTGGCCTTAAGAATGCTGGGCGACCTATCAAAGGCTATGACTTACATTTTTCATGACATTATGCACACTATCCTTGAGGATTATGTCGATGATCTTCTTGGCAAATCTAAACATCGCAGTGAACATCTCGATGTTTTAACCATTATTTTCGATCACCTACAATATTCGTCCGCTTCAACCAAAGAAATGTGTCTTTGGTGTTCTTTCGGGAAAACTTCTTGGCTTTATCGTCTCTTTGCGTGGCATTGAGGTCGATCCATCTAAAGTCAAAGCTATCCTAGAAATGCCCCCACCCAAAAACCTCAAACAATTGCGTAGTTTGCAAGGTAAACTTCAATCCATCCGGTGTTTCATCTCCCAACTCTCGATCGATGTCAACCTTTCCATCACCTTCTTAAAAAGGACATTGCCTTTCAATGGAGCGAAGAGTGTCACCAAGCCTTTGAAGCTCTCAAAGCCTATCTCTTGCAGCCACCCGTGCTTATCCCACCTCAGGATGATCGCCCTTTCTACCTTTACCTTTCTGCCACTGACCATGCTATAGGAGCCATGCTCACACATCGGACTCGCACACGTCGAGAACAAGCCGTTTATTATATAAGTCGTACTCTCGTGGATTACGAGACTAGGTATACACATGTAGAAAAATTGTGCCTAGCCCTATCATTCGTAGCCACCAAACTCCGACACTACCTCCTGAATCACAAAACTTTCATCATCACCAACACGGACCCCATTCATTATATGTATGCCAAACCACATCTAAACCAACGCATCGCCCGATGGCTTATGCTCCTCACTGACCTCGACCTTGAATTTATACACCAGAAGTCAATCAAAGGACAAACTATTGCAGACCAACTCGCGGAGGCCCCTTTACCTGGGGAACAATTTACCAATTTTAATTTCCCTGACGAACTCATCGCCACTCTTTCACTCAGGGAAGAGTCGTATCCAATGACCCTCTTCTTCGATGGATCCAAATGCCAGCGCGGCGGAGGGGCCGGCGTTGTTCTCATTCCTCTTGACGCTGAGCCTATGCCTCTTTTCATTCATTCCGCCTCGATTTCCCCGCACTAATAATACAAATGGAATACGAGGCCCTTGTTTTGGGTCTCCAGTGTCATGCTTACACTTAGGTGTCAAATCTATTAATATTTTCAGCGACTCTCAATTGGTAGTCAATCAAGTTATGGGCATCTACCAATGTAAAAATGAGGAACTTCAAAAGTACAAACATTACGTGGATTCACTTTTGACCTCATTTACTCGTTATTCTATCCAGACCATTCCCCGCTCCACTAACAAATTTACATGGATACTATGGCTTGCTTAGCCTCACAAATTCCTGCTTCATCAACTGACTCTGACATTTTCATCTTGGTCCAACAACTCTTTGCCCCATCTTACTCAGCCCCGGTTGTTTGTATGATAAATAATGTGTCTGCTAATTCACAGGATACCTGGTATCACCAATTTCACGACTACCTTACAACCTCCGTTCTCCCACCTGACCTTACTAGTACCGGAAAACGTGCTTTTCTTAAACGTGTTTCTCGTTATGTCATCATGGGGGGACTCCTTTATAAACGTGGCTTTGATGGCATCCTCCTTCGATGTCTAACCGGCGGAGGTCACCTATACCATCCAACAGATCCATGACGGTATTTGTGGTGGACATTTTAGTGGCCTTGCCATGGCTAAACGGATCCTTCGCCTAGGCTATTATTGGCCTACTCTTAATAACGACTACTACGAATATGTTAAGCGTTGTGTTATGTGTCAACAACATGCCAACCTTCAACATACTCCTAGCCATCCGCTACAGTCGTCACACGAGATCTTCGCCTTTCTCACAATGGGTTTAGACCTTATTGGTGAGATTCACCCGCCTCTTCTTCGCAACGTCACCGTTGGATAATCACAAAGAACCGAATATTACACAAAATGGGTGGAGGCCATTCCACTCATTTCAACCAAAAAGAAAAAATCGTCGAATTCATTAACCATCACATTATCTCGTCGCTTTGGTATTCCTCATCGCCTAATAATGATAATGGTAAATCTTTCAAAAATAAGTTGTTACAAGACCTTTGTGACAACTTTGGTATCAAACTTAGTTTCTCATCACCTTACTATCCACAGGCCAATGGTCAGGCTGAATCTTCTAATAAAACCCTAACCAAAATCCTCATGAAAGTTGTTAATGATTCTGGAAGAAATTGGCATGATCACATTCCCTTTGCCCTTTGGGCTTATCGTACTAGCATTCGTACCTCCACTAATGCCACACCATTTTCTTTGTATATGGTACCGAGGTCCGTCTTGCCTCTCGAAATACAAATACCCTCCCTCAGAATATCTCTTCAGGATATTCTCACCAACGATGATTTCCACCAAGAGCGGTTAGCCCAATTAGAGCTTCTTGACGAGCGACGTCTTACGGCTCTTGACCACCTTCAAATCTACCAAAAATGCATCAAGCGTGCTTATGATAAGTGACTTCATGAGCGTACCTTTAAGGTTGGTGATCTTGTCCTCAAAGAGAATCAACATGTAACCAAACTAGAAAAGAGCAAACGTGGAAAATTTGCTCCTAATTGGATTGGGCCTTACATTATCACTCACACTTATGGATCAGGCACTTATCGTTTAGCTTCGCTTAATGGTAAACCTGAGCCTGAGCCCCTTAATGCCTTGCATCTTCGACCATTCTACTATTGAATTCAGTGTTATATCACTTCTTATCTACCTTGCGCTCGTCCCTTGAGCTCATTTACCACCGCATACACTTTGTTTCTTACATCTCAAAATCAAATCAAGCTCACATGGTTTGATTATCACCTCCCCTTAAAGATGCCTTCCCCTTTTTAGTCTAGTCCATGACTTCAAAGTATCAAAATGACACATTCTTAATTAAACACTTATGGGATTTTCTTGAGTCAAACTTCCTACAAAACTAGATGCTTCATGCCAAACGGACATCTAGACCTCTAAAGTTATACATAGACTCGCTCCTCAAGGACAAATATATGCCAAACTATTGCTTTACTATTATATATAGACTCGCTCCCCAAGGACAAATATACATAAACACCGCATTCTGCTACTATAAATAGATCGCTCTCCTCAAGGACAAATATACACAACAAAGCCTTTATCAGAAGCTTCTCGCATTGATCAGCTTCGTGAAGACCTCAAGAGTAACAAAATACATATCCCTTGTAGACTTCCCGCATCGATCACCTATCCGTTAAAATAAAAATAAAAGCAGTATTTCAAAGCACTTTTGAGTCATGGACTTGTCTATTTAGGTTTGGTTCTCTTTCATCAGAATAATCATCTTATAATAAGTTCTCTGCACCCCAACTATACCGGCCACCTCACCTCACCATTCATCAAAACAACAAAACTCAAGGGACGTGACGTATATCCGATATATTGTGATTATACAACTCTTTTCACCTATCGACTTCTCACCTATGCAAGGTACCTAGGGATTCAAGCTCATCCTACATTAATATGTGGTTTGTTTAGCTCTTCTCAACTACGGGACACTCTTGCCTCTTTTTCTCGACTCTAGGATTGTGTGTTGACCTTAATCAGGACACGATTCCCTACTACTTGGGTATGCTAACTTTCGCTTCACCTATACCTACACCAACAACATTACCCTACCAACATCAAATTTTTACCAACCGACAAATTGCCTAACCACAACCAAATTGCCTGAATTCACCTCTCCCTGGTCCTAAGGGAGAACTACATCGGTCTGAGGCCCCTCCTTGCTTTGTGCAATGGGCTATGTAGGCAGCACTTAGGAGACATGGGGTCTCCCAAGGTTAGCTCGACCATCCCCTACCATACCCTATCATGTGTTGTAAATATAAATAGTTTTTGTGTATTTCTATTTGCCAACATTCATCTTTATCCTTTTTCAAAACAAACAAAAACAACATCCAAAACACAACCATTCTTATTATTATCATCACTCAAAACAACATACATATTTAGTTTTATTTTAGATGTTAAACAAATACACCTTCTCTATCATCGACTCGCAGGTCGGCATCCTTATTTATTCTTATATTCCTATGAAATTCACTTAGACCCTTGCACCTCCTCCCGAATCAGGTGGTGATCGTGATCGTCGATGCCCCTCAGTTGGCCTCTCCATCCTCAAAGGTGCCACTGCCATTGGTTCCTCCCACTGATCCGCCAACATCTCCTGTAACATACGAATACGCCTCTCTCGTGGGAGGAATCTTGCCTCCAGCCTTCTCCACTGTGAATCGTGAAACCTCTAACAATCCCGTTGTCTCATTCACCTGTGTTTGAAGCCGGAACTAAATCCTCGCAGATGATCGATCTCTCTCTCCGCTGTAATCACAGCTATGTCGAGGCGCTCACGTGCACCTCGCAGCTCTACTACCCACCATACTCTATAGGCCTCTGTCGTTCCCGCATCCATTACCCTACGATCGGCTGCTATCTCTTCTGGCCCTTCTGGAGGTGTAGGCCGGGGAGGTGAGAATGCTGCCTCGGAGTGTCGATCCTCATGTATGGTCTATATGTCATAGGTATATCCTGAACGAACCCAAATTGTCACCGCACACGATCTAGAGGAATCCTCTCGTACTCACCCGGCCTGTGCCCTGCGATCCACCTCAATCGCTCCACACCCCTTAACTCCTCAGCTATGTTCTCTGTCACCATATAGTTCCCGTAAGGCCTCCAACAAATATCCGCAATCGTCACCATCTCCCATACCTGTCTATAATACTCGATGTCATCTATCACGGCTCGATCTCGCTTCTTCTCGTCTGACCCATCGTCTCAATCCCAACCTCTCGCACTCCCTCCCCCGACTGATGGGTCGGCCTATTGACGCACACAAACAATGTGCTCATAGGCCCAACAATGTAATAAGTATACGAACAATCCAAAGTCGTCCCCGTGTTTTCACTTGCCCATAAACCCCTATATAACTCGCTGATATGCGGTGCCCATGCGAAAGTCACGCTCATTTCTATCATTTCCCAAATAACACTCATCAATGCTTTTGGAAATCTTCCACCCTCCACCCTCGTAATGCATAATACCCCACCGCTATCATTAATAAGCACGGCCAACCTTGTTTCCTCAGTGGTGTGTGTACATTTGTACCATACGTAAATGTTAAACCTCGCTGTGTCAAATCTCGTGCAACTGAACCAAATACTACTGTTATCGCTGCCCGCCCCACTGCTAGGCAACGCCTGATACACTATTTTTCCTATCATTGGGAGTCTCAAAATATGGAACACATCTTCCAATGTCACTGTCATCTCCCCTATTGGCAGATAGAAGGTATTCTTTTCTGGATTCCATCTCTCAATCAACGCCTGCAACATAGCATGGTTACGCGCGATTCGTGAATAATAGTGGATTCCACTTAACCCCAAATGATTTATCAATGCCCATTCAGCTGGTGTTACATCCGCTCGATTCGTGACAACAACGCTGGCACAGTATCATTCATCCTTAACCCTGCTTCCGCCTGCATACATCAAAACGACACATAATTATTCAATAAAACAAATCTCCACGGGTTTTTTTCTCAAATTCTGGAAACTCCTACAGTAACCGATATCGGTTATAGATAACCGATACCGGTTTTAAACCGATACCGGTTATCTCTAAACGATACCGGTCACTGTCAAAAATATACACCCTGCTTAAAAACATACACCTACGATAATTATTTTGCCCGTTTACTCCTATCTATACCTAAAAACATACGTGACCACCCTGCTTACCTACCCCATAGCACTCACCCCATCCCAAACCCTTTCCTATCACCTTTTCTTTCTCATCTTTACCCACTTACTCTCTCTCATCCTATTCACACAAAACATGCAAGAATCAAATTACAACCAAACAGTTTACCTCTTGGGATGCAGCAGCTTGAGGTGGAACTTGTCTTCCCCTCGTCCCTGCCTGCTGGATGCTTCTCCTCGTTCAGCCATGTTCACCACCCTCTTCAAATATAACTTGTCTTTCTGCCTTCTGAATCTCAGCCCACACTCACTTCACCGGTCTCTTTCCTCCTTATCACTCAAATTCTTTCATGCAATTACTCAGATTACTCATCAAACAAATACGCATTCACGTATTTAACTTGTTGCATGACTCTAAAAATAAGAATGCTAAAAATAAGAACTTAAGTTGCAAACCAAGCAGTTCTATTTTTAGGAAATATAATTTTAAATAACCGATATCGGTTACATAACCGTTATCGGTCATATAGCTACCGACATCGGTTACATAACCGATATCGGTCATGTGTCCCCTTTTTGCTTAAACCTAAGCCGTTTCTTCGTTTTTGCAAATTTTTGTGGCGCCCGCCTCTTTTTCCTGCATAACAACACCATTATCAATATTTGTCATCCAAATCACATATATATATCCTCATAATTTCAGCAACATCATCCATCTACATTATAACAACCATCGACAACATACATACGACATCATATATACATCAAACCCATCAGCATACACAACATGTGAATTAAACTCATCATCTATATATACATACATTCCATTTCAAAAAGCCATCAACAAAAGACATCAACACCATCAATATATAAACCATGTGGATCAAACTCATCATACATTCAATTTCACAAACCATCAACAAAATACTTAAAACATTTTAAACACAGCATATGGATCAAAATCATCATATATATCTATATATCAAAGGTTTCAAATATACAACTTACCCTGCATAGGGGCCTCTGTGATCTCATAATAATACAAAGCCGGCACGCAGGCCGCAATAACTGTCAAAAATCTCGACTCGGCTCGCAGGCCGGTCTCTCATATCAAAATATACTCGCTCGCAGCCGGATCAACTCAGACAACCGTACTTCGCTCGCAGCCGGTATATACAATAAATGAATAAATGAATGAATACATCATATGTGGGCACGCAGGCCTCTATAAACATAACCGGTTCATAGACCAGTGCCTATATCCAATATACAAACAAAAACATCTAACTCTGACCCAGGGATGTCTCAACTCTCCCCACCGCCCTCAGCACCTCTCCCTGCGGGTCCTGGCCCTGGCTCCCGCCTCCTCCCTATCACCGACCCACCGGCTGTAGCTGCACCACCCTGGGATCTCTGACTCCGCGAGGTCTCCGCTCTATGCGCCGCATACGGCCGAGAGAGTCACCCCCGCACTATCAAGGACGCCCCGATAGTACCGGCCTCCGCTCGCTCTCCATATAACGGGCCCGTGCCACCATAGCTGCTGGGGCTGGTCCCCCGACTCCTAATAATAATGGCCCCTGTCCTACCAGTACACCCTGTGCCTGCCTGGGCCGCGGTGCCTGTGCTTGTGCTGGCTGGTGGCTACTGCTGGTGGTGGCGCTGCGCTGTGGTGCCGGGTGGTGCCTGGCCGTGCTGTGCCTGCCGTGCTGCTGTGCTCGTGTGCTCGCCTCGTACTCGCTCGGCTAATCGCCTCGTAGGACACCTATTCGTGCTTGTGCAGCAGCAAGCTGCCCCTGTAATAACCGTACTCCCCCGAGCTGGTCCTCTCTCTCTCTAATAAACGCTAAGTCTCGGCATGTGGGCTGTGCTTCTCGCGCTCTCTCCCCGCCCACCATACCAAAATGCTCTGCAGCAGCTGCAAGGCATCTATAAGATTATCTCGCTGGCCTCTCGCTACCCAATCTGGGTCCATGGGCTGTGGTGCAGGTAGTGGGGCCTCTACATCATCCCTCCGGTACTGAGGGAAGGGAGGTGGCTCATCCTGTCGTAGCCCCATCTGCCGTCGTACCCTCTCCAGGGGTATCCGCTCATGCTCTCCTGGCCTCCGTCCCGCTATCCAGAATGTATACTGGATCCACCGCAACTGTGATCGGGCTCCTCCGCGGGGCTGATGACCTCTGTAAGGCCTCCATACAATATCTAAGGCAGTCACGCCCTCTAATACATGCCGGTAATACGCTACATCCCGTCCGGTGAGAACTACTCGTGGCTGGCCCACGACCCCAACCACCTCTGAAAGCCATATCTATAGATCACTGTGGCCCTGGCTGCTGGCAGGGCAGCCCTACTGGTCGAATGCATATGATATGCTCATATGCCCAGCAATGTAACAAGAATGTAGAACAAATCCCGAATCGCCTCATCCGGCGGTAGCCCCACAGCTCTCTGTATAACTGCACCAGGTATACTGGTGCCCAAGCATAACACGTATGCTCCTCCACCATCTCGTAGTACCCCCATCAACGCCATGGAAAGCGGCCTCCCTCTGAGTCCGGGAGGGCGAAGCATGTGATGCCGATCATCATCAACACGGCAAGCCGTGTCTCATGTCTATGGGCACGATACATGTCCCCATAGGCAATGCTCGCGCTGTGATAAGTCAATAGCGCGGCTGCATCCCCGAATACCTATAAAATGCTGTCCATGGCTGTCTCTGCATCCACCTGGAAGACTGCCTCTCCATCGATCGGTAGTCTAAGGATGCGATACACATCCTCCAGTGTAATCGTCATCTCTCCCATCGGGAGATGGAACACATTGGTCGCCGGATCCCATCTCTCGATGAGGGCAACCATCAGACTGTGATCCCTATCTATCGCCCTATAACGCTGGACTCCGCCGAGTCCCACCTCACGCATGATGGCCCACTGCACTGCGGACACGTGTGGCCGCATCCGTCTCAACAACGGGGGCATCCTATCCCGCATCGTCAGCTGCTGACGTGCCTGCAAAACCAACTCACTGCATTAGCCCTACTCTTTATCACAACAACTCCTTTAACCTTCTATACCCCCTTTTACCCACCCGACCACACAACCGCCCCATTTTCCCCCCCCCACCCACCAACCAACCTTCCTATCAACCTCTACCCCTTCCCTCTTCACCCCATAAACACAAAACCCAAACAATAAACACAACTCCCAAACAATAACCACAACTCCCAAACAATAACCAAAACACCCAAATAACAACCAAACACCCAAAACCACAACAAAACCAAGCAACAAAATAGAAAATCCTAACTAGGGACCGGTACCGGTCACCCATGACCACCACCGGTCCCCTCTCCACCGACGCCGGTCGACGTACGACCGACACCGGTCCACCACAAACCCACCTTGCCCGAAAACTTTGTGACGACGCCGGCGCTTAGTGACCGCATCGGTCACTGTAAAATCATGGAGCCGAACCCGACGCGGCCCCCCAAACCCTTCTTTGACCTATTACTCCCATTTTACCCATTAAAAAATCCTAAAAACCTACCCACCCTACCGTTTTAGCCTAACTAACCTACCTACCCTCTCCCTTTTCCAAACCACTTCCATTTATTAATTCTTTTATTAAAAACATGGATTCCTACCCCAAACCCCAATATAGTTTAACAACATCAAATTCACACAATGAGAGGTTTCGAACCTACTCGGATTGACGACACGTCGTCGTGGTGGGATAGGTGGTGGTGGTCCAGCTGGTCCAAGACTCCAGCCTCCTCCTCTGGCGTGCCATGGCTCAAACTCCTCTCGCTGGGTCCTCCACCAATCAAATGCTGCCTCCTCTCTCGCTAGGGCCTACCAATCACTCACTTCTCCACTCAAATAGTGCCACCTCACCCGAAAACTCAACAATCTCACCAAAAGACCTCGATAACTAAAATTGGTTTTCAAATTGACAATATGACAATGACAGCCGTATTTTTCTTTTTATAGGTTTTCGACCTATAACCGATACCGGTTATATTATGCCCTAAAGAACCGGTATCGGTCATCTAACCGATACCGGTCATACAGAATCGATATCGGTTTAATCTCACCTTTTCCCAATTTCTGCCCTTATTTACTAATCGCCCTTTCTCACAACATCGCCTATATCCTCCTTCACTGAAAACCCTTTGTTGACTTCAACTTCATGCCCACTTCACGCCCAATTTGGCCCGACCTAAGGCCAACCAACCATTTTCGGCCCGACCTAAGGCCGCAAACTCAACCATTTGGCCCGACCCAAGGCCGCAACCAACCATTTGGCCCGACCCAAGGCCGCAACCAACCATTTGGCCCGACCCAAGGCCGCCATTTGGCCCCGACCTAAGGCCAACCAACCATTTGGCCCGACCCAAGGCCGCAACCAACCATTTGGCCCGACCCAAGGCCGCAACCAACCATTTGGCCCGACCCAAGGCCGCAACCAACCCATTTGGCCCGACCCAAGGCCGCAACCAACCATTTGGCCCGACCCAAGGCCGCACCCAACCATTTGGCCCGACCCAAGGCCGCACCAATTAAATACCTCACCCAAAATCAACAAATTACAATTTTATCCACCCATCATGTAGCTTTTTGTTCAATCGAGCTCACCTGTTCGTGTTTTAGCATGATTAGGGTCCTTGACTTGATCAGTCGACCAACTTTGCCTAGACCAAGACCGTGACGTTTATCTCAACCAAACCAACCATTTGCACGCCAACATGCCTAACCGCTTCTCGTACCTTAC
Organism: Taxus wallichiana var. yunnanensis; assembly: GCA_018340775.1. Classification (NCBI taxonomy): domain Eukaryota; kingdom Viridiplantae; phylum Streptophyta; class Pinopsida; order Cupressales; family Taxaceae; genus Taxus; species Taxus wallichiana. The sequence continues at coordinate 318,445,055 of CM031238.1, forward strand.
CCGTTATATCCCCGAGCTACTTCCTATGCCTTGATACCAGGATTATATCACCCTTGTTTGGATAAACTATCGACCTTTGCCTATGAATTGCTTGTTTGCTCTTCAAATCATGTACCCTGGTCGCACTACTGCATTTCAACGTGCGTCTGCTTCCTTGGACCTACCCCACCATCTTACCATCATCTCAACACCATTTCCCTTTATCAACCCTATCCCTGATTTCACGCTACCTCAATCTGTGATAGATTTGAGGGGGATTACCTATACCCTTAACAGGGGTAACCACTTCTTATTATTGTCCGTGCAGCTTTAACAAAGACAAGCTACACGACAACAAGGGGCTAATGTAGACACCAAATTTGTGTCTTACGACCCCCTGTGCCCCGCATCTCATTTCGCAACCTAACCTCATCACCTAAACCTTACACAATTATTTATTAATTACCTTATAATTAATAAATCCACATCGCCATACCTGCCACCTCATTTCGCCACCTCATCATGACCTAGTCTTAACCCTAAACTAACCTAATTAAGACCTATAACTTGGTCCACATCCACACCCATGACTAATTACTCCTCACCCGCACCTAAAACCAACCTCATAATGACTTGACCAAGCCCGCAACTAATCCCTCAGGAGAAAAGGAGGGAAAGTTGGCTATTTTACCAAAAATAGCCCGCTTTGACCTGACCGATACCGGTTCCTACTCGACCGCCGTCGGTTGCGTAACCGCCATCGGTTCCCTGTAAATGACCACTCCCAACCAAAAACAAAGGATCGGATTTTCATTTGATCAAAATCAAAGTCATCGAAGGATCCGAATTTACTTGGCTGAATAACAGAGACAAGTGAAAAAGAAACAAGAAGAGTTTGCAGAGAGAGGACATCAAGCCCAAAACTGCAACCGAGTAACTAGAGCCTCAGTGACACTCATCTGCTCGTCGAGGGAAGATAGCTCATCTCCCGATTGCTCGTCATCCTACCTAAGTTCTCGCCGTCATCATCACAGCTTCTTGACTCGCATCCTCATCAATAATCAGTAAGTAATATCTTGTATGTCCTTTTAATAACATTTCTTGAACTTCTGAATCACAGCCATCATAAGTCTATTCCTAGATCTACTACCCAGCAACACACTACATCTAACTGTCATTCCTCCACCCTTACGTTACCCCAAGAACACCCCCCGTATTCTCTGAGTCCTTCTCATCACCCCATTACCTAACCCCACCCATTTATCAGCCTTATAAAACAACACAACCACCTTACAACCAACCTTCACCAAAAGCCCCTAAAACATTGCCCCTACCGATATCGGTTACCAACAACCGGTACCGGTTACAGTGACCGGCATCGGTCACCGTGATTCTAAACCAAGACCAGCCCTTTCTCTATTGTTCTAACAAGGTAAACAAATTGTAATTGGACAATAGCTTATTTGTTAGAATTTGTGTTAATTCATATTAGCAGGGGAACTGACCACCTTCGAAAGGAAGTTTTATATTTCCCGCCTAAGGCCCAAGGCGTTCCTCATTTATTGTCTAATTAAAATCTGGTGGTCTCCTGTATTCTTACTTTCTCTACGTAGTCCTTCCATTCAACATATTCCTCCTAGCCCTAAAAGGAGTTCTTCAAAGGAATGAAAGGATAGAAGCAACTCTATTCCCAGATTGAAACTTCCATGTGACACAAGGAGTTAAAGTAGGACACACCCTCTCGACATTCAACTCGAAGGATTTTCAAGAGAAGAAAAAAGGAAATAGGGAAGAGTGGGATAAGATCCTAGTTGAGGTTGAGAAAAATTTAGAAGTAATCGAAACCTTATGGGGTTCAATTAAGAATCAGCTTAAGGAACTATATCCCTAGGTCACTCATAGAATGGATGCGTTGGACGATCTTAGTAAGTAGCTAGAAGGAATTATAGATACATTAAATTCTAAGAGCAACGAATTAAGTTTTGATGAGGTGAGAGCTCTATTAGGTGACCTAATTTAGTAAGCACAGGGTGAGGTGGATGCCTGGAAAATATTGAAGTAACAATAAAGAAAGAATTCCCACTCCTCCTACAATAGTAGCAAATTATTCCATTCTTTCATTCTCTGTTCATATTATACCCGGCCCACTATTCTTTATTCTTTGAAGAAGCAGGATGTTTCTGAGGATGGAGAACATTCTTAGTGTGGGGTGATGTTGGGCCCTAAAATTTTGGCTAAGTACCAAAGGGCGTGTGCGTGTAGGACCGATGAGAAGAAGGGCGCTCAGGGGAAAGCGTGTAGGACAAAGGGGTTTAAGTGAAACCAGGGCATGCATAGCAAGAAGAACATGGCTTTAAGGGACTTAGACATATTTGGCATTCTAGAGGCACTTGAGGAAAATCATGAGGACCCGACTAGGCGTGATGAGTGGATAAGGTGCCTGCCTAGAACCTTGGAGGTCAAGAAAGGATCTTCCCCATATGGAATATTCACATATGACATCATTATAGAGAGTGGAATATTTACAAAGGGATAAGCATTCACCAATGGAGGACCACATCAACACTTGGCACATGATATTTTTAGGAGAGAAGGCATGGTGGTGGGTGTTGATCCTATAAAAAGATATTCTTGGGCTAGAGACAGAGGGATGAAGAGATAAATAAAGACATAATTTATAGAGAATAAGAAATAGAGTAACAAAGTGTTTCAAAGAATGCTAGGGTTTAGAGAACTTAGTGCTAAGGGTTGTGAGGGATGCCATAAGCCTTTGTATGGCACTAGGATCTATAACAAGGGTTAAAATGGGAAAAGTATAGCTAAGGTCTCATACCAGGGAGGATTTGTGGGAGTTAAGTCCCTATCATTTATTGTATATGGTCTGAGATGACCCTTTTGACTGTAATGTGGCTACGAACTATTTTAACTATATTATAAATCAATATATATATATATATATATATATATATATGGGTTTTTTCTATATATCTTGTTTAAGGGGGTAAACCCTCATGTTATATGACTATCATGGCTCAGATCTAGTTTATTATGCTTATTACAATGTTATTTAGTTTCTATAATGCATTAAGGTGTGGATCTGTTAGTTGCATCTTCTACCTCTTTAAATAAGTGAATGTACTTCTACTTCTGTAAATCATCCTCCATTAATGGCGAAACTTTCTCAAAAATATCACATAAAGGAGGGGCTCGGTGCCGCGTGTGCCTCGGGTGAGTGACTAGTGTCCATTGGGTGATAGACCGATGTGCTTGGGGTTAGTAAAGGCATTAATGGTAAATAAATGACTACACCATGGAGGCCATTGCCATAAATTTTAATTTTCAATGGGGAATCACACATTCATCATCGAACTCACGACAATAGATACAACATGCTTTGTTATATGTATTTTAGGTGTGTTGGAGAGATTTTTGTAGGTAAATAAAAATAGCTTTCATTTTTCACATAAGATGTCACAAAAAACCATATAAAACGTTACACTTTACATTGTTGAGGGGCTAGTGGAGGAAGCAAGGGTCCAAGTAGACAAAGGTGAGAAAATAACCTAGGGCGTGATCCTATTGTTAATCATCTTTTAGGACATCGGGGTACCAAATGTCCCAAAGGATAAAATGTTGATATATCTAGTAGACAATAAGTCCCCCATAGAGAATTTTGCAACATTTATATGTGAAGGGGAAATAACAAACCCATACAAACTGCAAGTGGAAAAATGGTAAAAATGAATGTATGAGGCATTTGAAAATGAATGGCCCGTCTTGAGGCAATTTCCCTCCTTACTAGATGGAAAGGATGAATTTTTGGTATACCAACACTTCTACTTAGGAAAATTCAAGCTTACCAATGGATAATTCATCCCATGGTACAAGTTACCCATTTCCTTCACAAAAAAATACTTCTAGAGCATAGTGAACCGAATCAAAGAAGTGTGTAAGCTGAAATTCGATGCAAAATGTGTAGACTTAGACTATCACACCTTGCACATAACCTTTTTATATCCATTGAGGTCATCTTATGTGGAGACCATAGAGTCCAAAAATATGGACTTGATTTCCATAATCATTGTAGTGGGAGAGAAAGCATCCAAGATATTCATCTATCTCAAGCCCAAGCTAAAGGATGAGAGGTATATAAGTGAACATATTTTCATATCCTGGAGCCCCAACAAAGGAAGAATACTATGGGAACTAAGAGAATGCATGAGGAGGATCCTCCTCAAGAAGAGGATGAGGAATATGAAATGAATGAGGAAGAAGAAGAGACTACATTAGATCATATCCTTAGACAAAAGAAACAATAGAGCACAAAGATAAAGTAAAGGTGTGGGTACTTCTAAGATGCCTAATAAATTTTTTTGTAGTTACACCAACAAATCCAAGTTAAAATAAGAAAATTCTGAAGAAGAGGAATCTAAGGGTGTTTTCTAGAAAAGAAGATGAAGGGGACTTGGAAAATTTTGTGGATGAAGAATAAGTGATTTTAGAGAAGGATTCCTTGGTCATTCATATCTTGGATGACGATGATGAAGAGGTGCATGATGTGTGCAAAAAGAAAGAATCTAGAGGGGATGTAGAAGAGGAATAATTCAAAGGAAAGTAGAAAATGGGAAATACAAGTGTTAAAATAGGTGACAGGGAGCATGAGGAATAGTGCAATTTTGATCATGATGAGGTAAAGAGAGACGAAGGCACTAGGGATGGTATAGGCATGTGAGAAACAAGTGGTGTGTAATTTAATATTACAAAAGAGGTGTCAAAGAAATAATGTCTCAAGGGAAGGGCACAAAGGCGGTTTTAACAAGGCCCCCATATATGATACATTTAGGCTCCATGAAAGTGCTAAGGGATAGATACAAAAATTCAATACCCATAAATGAATTATTTTATTAAAAAATGTTTGATAAGAATGAATCCTTGTGGTGGACAAGAAAAATTATTTCCTAAAATTATCAAGCACACATAGAAGAGACGAAGTTTGAAATAAATAAGGAATTTATCTCTAATACATGATTAAATTATATGTTAGGGTAAACCTTTCCCGTTGTCAACTCCAATCTACTAATAGGAATAAGCATGCAATGCACTTAATAAAATCGTCATAGCGGTAGGGTAAAGATTTTTATAAGAATTCTACCATTCAAAGGATGTGGTAAGATGAAGATCGTAAAGATAAGAAGATGAAGAGGATCAACCAAATTTTGAAGGAAGAAAGGGACCAGACGTATGTTACATATAATAAGGTAGAACACATAGTGAATGACATCACAACCGTGCACTAAAACCTAGTTGATAATGCCCAAGATGAGTCTCCTATAGAATTGATTTATTTAGAATACTTGGTGCAGATGTTTCTACATGAGAATAAATATGGACAAGGTTAGATGGTAGAAGAGTTGGCCACATTGAAGAAGAGTGATAAAGAGAAAATAGAAAAACACATTGCGCAATAGAAGCACCGGCTTTAGAGGTTAAAGAATTTATGAGGAAGGAAGAATTTTTTTATCATTGCCAAGATTTTGACCCAATTTTGAGTGCACACATTGCAAATTAAGAGGTAGAATTAAAGAAAATACATGCCAACATGAAGAACAACAGGGCCGAGTGTGAAACGATAATGGCCGAGGTCGAGGGAAAAATAAATTTAATCAAGGCCGTGGACACACTTGGGGTAATACTCAAGGAGCTCTTCCTTTGATTATGGGTAGGATGGATGTGTTAGAAAGCGTGACCTCCTATGTGTTGATAGTCAAAGAACTCAAGGAGAAGATAAATGAATTGACTCCTATGTAAGTACCTTCTATTGTAGATACCATGCTTGGAAAAGAAGAAAGAGAGTTACAAAGCTGAAGGAGTTAGAAAATATTTTGAATAAGGAATTTATAGAACTCCTTTCACCCCAAAAGGCCCGAGTGTTGATGTGCATGTAGATATTAGATTCTAATTATTTAATTTTTTGGGTGGAATCCCATATTATTTCTTAGATTCTTTATTATTTAATTATTTAGTGATTCTTTAGAGGAATATGTTGCTTATATTATTACGAGGATAAATAATATCCCTAGTTTGGGGTAATGTTAGTTGTAGAAATTACTAAGTGTCAAGTTATGCAAGAAAGGACTCGCATGCGGGAGGAGGATGCATGCAAAGGATAAATAAATTCTTATAGGTTTAAGGGACCATTTGGAAGTATGTGTATCGAAGAAATGTGAGACAAGGCGGTGTATAGAGGTGCACACTATGCGAAAGTAGGTCAACACACAAGGATTACGCACACACATGAGGAATATTGAGGACTTAGCTAATTTTGGGACAAGGGCTAAAAATATAGAAAAGTAGGATGTATTGAGACACAAGCAAGGTATATTATTAAAATAAAGAACATGTAGATGAGGAAAAAGGGAGCGCATGGTGAATTCCTGATTATAATAATTAAAGTATAATTTAAAGCAAGCTATCTATAGCTTGATCTAAAGTAAAACATAGTTAGAAAAGAATACAAGTTATTATTAGAGCACTCATATTATTAGGAGTTACATGTATGTGGTGAAGGGAATCTCCCCACTTTGTGTATAAATAGGTGGTGCACTATTGTGTTTGCTAGTTAGTGAAGTGGGTAGTAGTTATGATTTTTGATAACTAGTATGTAGCTTTAGAGATTTTCAAGTATGCGTGTATGGTACAACACCTAGTTGTGAACGGTTTGTGATGTAATAAACTTCTATGTTATGCAATGAATTATAGTTATAATGGATAACTATTTATGGATTGTTAAAATGATTTTCTAAACATGAATTGATTGGTATTTAAATATTATTATTGACTTCCTTATTATATGTGTCTCCATGATGATGTATCTTCTTTATGAATGGATATGATTATGAATATTCATGTTAACATCTTGATAAGAAAAAATGAGGACTTGGAGGCTACGTGCACTTTGAGTGAACTTCCAAACTTTTTTGTATGATGAGGTGCCAGCGTGCCTAGCTAAGTATTAGGAAATAAAAGATTACAATATGTATTCTTCTTCTATAATACATGAACATATTTAGAATGGGCATATGACCATTCTACAAAAATATAAAATATATTAAAATGGGCACCTTCCCATTCTCGAACATTCTAAAAATAGCAACATATAGAAAGAATGAAAAATAAAGTTGTATGAGAATGTTTAGAATGGTTCTATGCCCATCCTATACAAAACTAAAATATATAGGAATTGGCATATATAGGAAGAATGGTCATCTACCTATTCTCAACATTCTCATAAAAACAATGTAAAGAAAGAATTAGGAAGAAACTTATATGCAAATGTTTAGAATGGGAAGATTCACATTCTTATACGGGAAATATAGAGGTTAAATTTTTACATTTAATATAATGGACATGTGCGTATTCCAAATATTCTAAGAATAGGTAGTGTAGACACAAAATCATGCACTTTAGGCATTATTTAGTCTTGGTCTCATACTACTATTTAGAAGGTTTTTGAGTGAAGAAAGTACTAATTAACCCTTGTATTTTGGCCATCTTATTTTATTTTCTTTCGTCATTCTCAACCTCTTGCACCCACATGCCTAGTCAGCTTATGTCATTTTGCATTATTTGAGCCTTGATTGGGGCACCCAAGCTAGTATTGGGACACCCATGGGCACCTTGGTCCCACTAGGGGAACCCCAATCCTTTTGAACTTTTTCACCACCTTTTTGGCACTTTCTAGCCATTTTACCTTATTATCTTTTTGGTTGTTGGCCATTTTGAGGTTAATTATGAAATTATATCAAGATAACCCTATAAATATAAAGTTATGAGACCATAATAAGGGACCAAATACTAGTCACTATTATCATCCACATAGAGTTGCATCCATTTAGATATCATTTTCATATATTAGCTCCATCACAAGGAAAAGGCTAGTTCATCTACATCACACAAGCATAAGGGGAGGGATTTTTTCTATTTGATGCACCATTACGCTTCGAGAAAGTGTGAATGTCATAATATCACCTAGGGAAAATGATGCACATGCACACCAAAACTATATTTGGGTCTGAAATGTAGTGCGATGCTTAATTAGTAAGCCCATTATTGTGGTGGCTGAGGTAATTCTGACCCATTCATTTACATTCTTATTTTTTTAGGGTTTTGATACTTATGATTTTCTTACAGGGACTTCTATACATCCTAAATTATCAGCAACAACTAGCATAGTACAAGGAATATGATGCGATACACAATGAGGGTTTAAGACCACCCATTATACCTATGAACCTTAGTTCCAGGGCATTTTGTATAGACAAGGCACCCATTCAAAGGACTAGAGCACCCGTGGATGCCCCAATAATTCTCTAGGTTCCATGGTCTTGAGAATTAGTCCATATCTATCCTTGTTAGGACCTCTACACATTTTTTCATGCTTCTAGATTATTCTATTCACTTTTACGACACAGGTCCATATATATCTCTTAATCATCTAAGTCACTTCCATACTTATCTTGCATATTAGGGTTTCTTATTTCATTAGATTAGTTACTTGGTTCATTTTTATAGTCATTTACTACATTTATTTACTATATTGACATGTTGTTATAGATTGAATTAACTATCAAACTATCCCACATATTATTCAATTTTAGTTAATCATTTTGGTGAACCCAAATTGATCATTCACGCTTCTAGCATCTTCATTCATAACTTATCATTCTACGGTTTATTGAACTTTTGCCATGGATCACTCTCATACTAATTTTACTGAAGAACATATTAAGGCCATTAATGATCATATTTTTGAGAACTCTTAAGATCTATACTTATTTTTACATGTGGCTCATGACAAAGATAGTAAACTCTTTCCTCATAGTCTCCACGATTATGTGATGAATTGGTTTTATGACCTACAAGTTCACTCAAGAAATTCATTCATAGATATAAATGATGCCTTTCTTACTCATTTCTTAATCAATATCGACTCTAAGATCTCTTACGCTCGGGTAGCGCATCTTAAAAAGGGATCAAATGAATACCTCACTAACTAAATTTTGAGGTATACTAATAATCTAGCTAAGATGACAAATGTTCTTGCGGACTTTTAGATTCACGAATTTTTCATTGAGAGTATTTTACCAACTCTTCAAGAGAGTGTTATCTCTTAGATCTCTCCTTCCTTTGATCAAATTTGTCATACTCTTAAGATTCATGAGAACAAGATTCTATTTATAGGAAAGCTCAAGTATTAGGAACAAACCTTGTCCTCCACTCATTTTCCAAACAAGACTCCATTTAAACCATCTACAACCAATCCAACCGACACTAAGATCACGGTCAATGTAGTCAATCCTACTAAAGAGGTTTAGTCACAACAACCTTGGCACACGTTTAGTAACTTTCCAATGGCTCCACATCTTATATTGAAACAACTTCTTGAAAGAAATATTATTACCCTTCCTCCACCACTTGAGCTAGACCCATCACGACCAAAGGTAGGAACTACAAAAAAATTCCACTACAATTATCATCGATGTGTGGGACATTCTACAAATATATGTTTAAAACTACACACAATCATTCAAGACCTAATTGATGACAACAAACTAGAGTTTCTAGAATCTACTAACTCTACACCAAACAATGACAAGGGTAAACTCAAAAATAAACCACAACTCTACACAAGGTGATAAGAAAGAATTTGATTCTTCTTCTAATCAACATATCACACAATTCCTCCACTTGCATCGGAGATCTAGATTTCTTAGTTTCCAACACGACACTTCGCTCGGTCATTTATTTTTCCACCCATGATTATCATGTGAAATTCTCATCTAATCATTTGCATATCAATGAATTTATTGGCTCGAACTCCATTAACAACAATAATTTTTACCCATAATGGACCGTTAGTGCATGCTCTATCTCACTTCTCAAATATATTGGCTATCCTTAGTCACAAAGTGAATATGGTACAAAAGAAAATCAACACGTGACCTTCTTCACACCCAAACTCTCAAGGTCGTTCTAAGACAACCGATGTAGAATGGAAATGAATTTGATTGTGGTGATGGAAATCAAACTACTTGGGCAGTCTTATTTCTTCAATGCACCATATCGGATCTACAAGTCTAAGGTAAAGAATGCTCTCCTAACTTGAAGCGGTGTGATGGCTTGGTCTGATATAATAGCTGCTGGAAGACTCTAATCAATATCAAGATTTGCCGAGATTTTGTTTATTAACTGTTGAACACATGGAAAGTGAATTTTGGGTAACTTGTATGTATTTCCAAACAAGGTCATGGAAGTGAGAATGAGATACGTAGAGGATCCAAAAGGAATATGGGAAATTTTTTGGTCTAGTCTACAAAAGTCTTATCCTGATCGGCTACTTATGTTCGTAGGAAAAGTTGTGCAATAATTTCTAGTGGAAGTGGTGAAGATTTGAATACTAATGTATGGAAACTAGTGTCAATGTCTAACTAGTCAACAATCCCGTTGGGTTATGGGATCTGAGGATTACAACCAAAGACTTGTGGAGACTATGGCCCTTGTATGGTCATGCACGTAATCAAACCCTATAGCCAGGAGTAGTCCAATAATCATAGGATTGATTAAAAATGATGTTTAGCATGTTTAGTTGTTCTATTTTCTCAGCAAAAGTTACAGGTGTGTGTAAGACTATCAAATGTAAACTTGTATTAATGTCAGTTATCAATTCCGGCCCGTTGGGTTGTGGGACCAAGGGATCACAACTATAAGTATTTTCTTGTTGTGGACCGTTGATGGTCATACATAATGAAATGAAATGATTTTAATAAGTAAACTAACTATTAAAGGAAATATAATCTATGTTTTTGGAGTTTTCACAATATATCAGAGAAAAATAATAAAAAGAAAACTAATCTATCAAAGGAAATCTTTTTCATCTTTTTTAATTTTTAAGAAATGCATTATAATCTAATAAATAAAATAAAGACAAGTAATCAACCGGATGTAGCTTGGTTATTTGTGAAAATATGTGAATCTAATATAAAACAAATAACCTAATCTAATCAAAACCCTTTAAACCCTACCTCAGAGGTGAAGAACAAATCATGACCCTAAAAGAGATATTGTTCCCCACAACTTCCTAGTAATGTTAAAGATCAAACTTTCTAATGATTTGATCTACTTGTAATTTCCTAACCTATTGAAATGAAAAATTTTACTACTCTATTTGATATGCAATTGAAACTAGTGATTTGAAATTGAAAATTAAAAGAAAACAAACACATAATTCCAACTTGGATAAGCAAGATCTTTGGAAAACTTTGGTTGTATATCGTATCTATCCCCTCAATTTGTTCCTTTATTTCTTCGAGTGTTCATATGAGTCCAAGGGATTAGGAATACAAGAACAACGATAAGAGGATGATGCTTGAGAAATTGTAGCTTGAAGGAATTCATGATGCAATGCAAGTAGAAGAGCAATAGAAAAGAGATATATGAGATTTGTTATGCAATTCCTAGCAAGATTGTGGCAGCAATACAATACAAGATACACAAAAATTCTCTAGCCTTTTTCTTGAATACAAGCATGGAATATATAAGAATTGGGGTTGGGATGTGCCTTCATGTACAAGGCAAGAAGAGGTAGTTCCAACTAACTAAAGCACATGAAAAATAGAAGAGGGAAGGAGAACCAAGCAATCAAAACTATTTTTAGACAATTTGGCCCACGAATGCATGCTAAAAGTGAAGTTAAGTGAATCATCGCATGTTAAAAAAACACATGACGAGAATCTAGAAAAATCGTTCAAGATTGTCATCCTTCTTGGGTGGTGGTTTGAGAACCGCTGCCCAGGCATGGTGGTGGTCCTGACACTAAAGGCCAAAACATGCACAGAAGAAGCGTAGAAAGTTGTAAAAGGTGCGGGAAGGCTAAGTAAAGATGTCTAGGCTACAAATATACACTGTGAATGGGTTTTGGAGCTCGAACACCTTCTTGAAAGGACTTGAATCATCATTGGGGACTTTTGTAACCATTTTCCAACAATGTAGCACATGTAATTTTTGGTGTGTACATATTTCCCCCTCAGAGAAGTGTCTTAGCCATGAAAAGGTGTAAAACATAGAGTCCAAGTATGGCATTCCCGAAATGGGGAGTTAGAAGCTATACCTAACACACCCGTGTGTCAAAAAATTTCAATACAAACTCCCACTACCTATAAGATAAAGAAGACTCAAGTGTAGATAGACAAAATATCAAAAAATAAACACTAAACCAAAACAAGAAAAAGGACATACCATTTGTGTGGGGATATAGAGATATACTTACGCCAACGCTCTATCCTTGTAAACACACACACTCAAAATGAGGTCAAAAAATCATATATATCTAAACAACTCATTTTTTTAATTCATTTGCGCATATTTTATTTGGTGAATTTGGAACTTTGGGCCCACAATGACCATTTTTGACAAGAGTACAACCAAAATAACCATTACGATATCATGATCATGCCTCCATGAGTGGGACATTAACCAAATGGTTTAAGGTTGGTTTTCTTTTCAATTTTTCCTTTTCATACCTAAAATGTAAAATTTTGAAAAATTTACCTAAGGGGGACTATTTTCAAAAAAATTGTCTTAAATGAGTCTCTAGGGGGGCACCCATAGGTATAGGCATCTTTTATTTTGTCAAAATAGTCATTTTTTTAATGTTTTTGGGCATTTTTTTAGGGTTAAGGGCATATTTTGAAAATCAGCTTAGGACCACCACCCAAGAAGAGTGGCGGTCATGGAACCACCGTCCTACCAGGGTGGTAGTCTTGGAACCACCACACTTGCACCGGGGTGGTGGTTCTAAACAGAATGACCAAAACGTGCATTAACTTGATTTTTTTGGATTTTTTATGTTTTGTCATACTTTTGGTGAGCTTTTCTTTTGTTATATGTTACTAACTTGCTCTTTTTTCATGTTTTGGTGAATGCATAAGAAAGAGGAGTACATCCATTGGAGCCAAGAGAGGGAGAATGATTAGCTCCCTGGAATCTTGTACTAGTTGACTCAGATCGAGAGGGACACTCTCCGGAGGAAGACATCTAGATGATTACACGCGTGCCCCATGTTGCCCTACTAGTCACATATTCTGTGACTTATTTTCTTATTGGGATGCATGACGAAACACTTTCCGGTTCACGAGTGCTAGAGGTGAGTGGACCATCACCTTGGAGGATGTGTACTAGATTCTTGGGCTCCCGATACTTGGGAGGAGACTGACTCTGGAGACAACATGATCCAGGGCTGAGATGACTTAGTGGGCCACCTATATGGGAGACACCACTATTTCATTTGGTTCAAAGAAGGGAATCAGGGTCTAGTCCATTGCCACTGCTCCTATTCCTATCATTCGTAGAGCCATCATGGGAATCTTGTCATCCCGTCGATTGAGGGAAAAGGAGGTGACACCCTCTATATTGTTAGGATCCTATTATTACAGAGATTGAGGCACATGGCCATACATACGCCTAGGAACATACATCCTAGGGAATACCTATCATGACTTGTACATGGTATTCAGATTGGAGGGGCAGTAACTAAGCCACCCCATTCTTGTTATGAGTTGGGTTTATGAGCACATCACCCCCTATGGAAGGGGATTACAAGTATTGGATCCAAGGGTTGTCCATGTAGCATGGTGGACAACTATGTCAGTTATTAGGACACCACATCAGCTAGTGGCTTTTATGACCACAGAAGACATGGTTGTTACTCCATACTAGGACATGGCAGGGTTATGGGGATAGGGGGTGACCATGATGGTAGTTTGTTCTACCACAGGCTAGTTATTTGAAAAGGCCAAGAAATTTGAGACTCATCCATTTGATCGGGTTCCTCAGCAATTTTTCCTCCCATATGTTGACATACTTCCCCCAATGGTATTGGTCTATAGGACCATTCAGGAGGCCTGAAAGGGCCCTAGAGGAGATCTCGGGTAATGACATATGGTTACCCCATGATTTCCTATTGCAATTAGACGTGTGGTTTGTGCTCAATGGGAAGCTGGTGCCTCTTGAGAAGCTTTGCTTTAGATTTAGGCCTCTCCTACTCATAGTGGAGAGGAGGATGAGCCCATTCACATAGACTCTGATTCTAAAGATCACATGGGAGACAATATTGAGGAGGATTCAGTCAGGGAGGAGATGAAGGATGGGGCAGTTGGTGTTGAGGCTGGCATGGTAGCCCATGTGGAGAAGGAGGAGAGTGGTCGTGAGTGACATGATACTTAGGATATGATGAGAGATCATCATATGAGGAGGAGAGTGCAGAGAGAGAGACATTGGTCTCAGAGGATATACTTCCTCACAGTAGAGAAGGGGATGATGATTCTATGATGGGACAGTGTTTGGCCTCTAGATTTGGGGAGGCCTCGTAGCCACTAAACATCAACACCAGCAACCACTAATCCTACCTAGATTCCCAGAGATCCATGTATGTTTAATACTCTTTTCTCATCTTTGTTACTTGAAAACATTAGTTTGGTACTCTCTTTTTATTTGTGTTTTGTGGTTTTCTAACTTACTTGTTTCTTCTTATTTTCTTTCTTGTAGTGACTACACAGGAGTGATGAGAGATCTTATCTGATGGGAGTGTGTGGAGACCATGTTGATTCCCTCGAAATACCCGAGCCAAGTTAACTAAGGATTTTTGTCACCACTAGCATTGTAGAGAGACACCTGACATGTTTGATCCTATTTGAAGAATAGCGATGTGGTGACCTCACTTTGTACCCAAGTGGTTGGATATGAGACCGCCAATCATTTGATGAGGTGGACCCATTCCTCCAGTGAGACCATAACCAGCGGCCACCACCATGAGCATTCACACCATTTGATTCATCCCAGTATCATCGCAGCCATAGTAAGATCCCTTGATGTGGCCATGCACCATCCGAGGGATCCCATAGGGATTGAAAGGACATTGCACCATTTATTTCTTTGTTTCCATTTTGATGGGAACTATATGATTTTTTTTTGTATATCTTGGGATCATTGCTAGTGTTTTGACCATGCCTTAGTGCATGATGGCATTGTATATAAACTTGACTCACCATGATATATACAAACTTTTATTTTTGGTTCAGTAATCCATTGTATTTGAGTTAACTCTCTTTTGGCTTATTTCTCATGTGTACTCTAGATGTTTAGATTTCCATTTTTCTATTCTTTTTAGAATGCATGTAGTGGATGTGAAATGATAACAAAATGATTTATTTTTGTATTTTATAATGCTAATATATGATAATGCGAACACAATGTGATGTTGAACTTTATTTTCTTTAAGAAATATTTGATACTTCATGTTGTCTTGGAAAAATGTGGTGATATAATGATATGATAAGTAAATGTACTTGCCCCACTCCTAACTCCACGCAACTAGTAAGATGCGAGGGCTCAACACCAAGGGCAAGAGCCAAAGAGCACAAAAAATTACGATTTTTTTAATAGTAATGATGAGGCAAAGATAATGGCTTGACAGAAGAAAATTAAGACACTATAACCTCACCCTACTCAAGTTACTTCATAGTTTAGAATGTGATTTTCTTTCCATTTTATCTAGACTTAGATCCATAGATGGCCACTTGGTTGAAAAAATCTGGTTTTGAGGTTTTAAACTCTTTTGGAATTTTAGACATCTAACTCACTTTGTTTTTGACTTATGATTTCACAATATTTGAATGGATTGTTTCTAACTTTCAATTTTATTAAAGAGACCCCTACACATTTCTCTATGCTACTGCTACCAGGAGGAGCATGGGCTCATCATCGTGGACAAGGAAAAGGTGAGTACGGGAATTTCTCTCCTTTCCCAACATTATGTCACTAGTAAGAGATGCGGGCTCAACACCGAAAGGTTGGTAGGGAAAGAAATGCGTAAAATAAATTTTTTCTATGGATTCACATTTGACTTACTCATTTAAGAAATGCGTAAAATAAAATTAGTGTGTTCTTATTTCCAAAGATATATTTATGAGATAGATGTGACACCATTAAGCTTCTAGAATAGACTATAGGAAAAGACACCTAATCTAGAAAGAGACTATAATAGAACCAAGTATGTAGGCCTTAGTATGGATATGGTCAAAACTTTGTCTTATCCTATTTGAATTAATGAAATGATTCGAAACAATTGATGATACCATGAAAATTTGAAGAGATATGATTTGAATGTTTTTCCATTTTTTTAAAAGTTTTTAGGAGTTGCTATAAGAATAAGTCCCTTGATCACAAATTTTATAGAATGAACTAGAAAATGAAAGTGCAATGTAGATGCAGTAATGTACATATGAAAAATGCTAATGGATCATGCATAATACCTCTTTAGGTGAAGATATTTCATAGATTTGTTAAACTCCTCACCCTCTAGTGTACACAGGAAAAATTCCCCATTTTTGTAGTCTTCTACTTACTCGATATGGACCCAACCACATGTGTCTAAATTTTCTTCCTTCATTGGTATTTTTGTCTATCAACTATCTAGACTTAAGACCAAATCTCCCTCGTATATTTCATGCTTGTAAACCTTCTTGTTGTATTTTCAAGCCATCCATTCAGCGTAAATGTTGTTTTGTTGTTCAACATTGAGTCTATCCTCACCGAGACTTTCTAACTGAGACATTCACATTTCTCGATAGCCTTCTTCTCCCAATATTCCTTGTAGGGAAATACAAAGACTAGGTATTTCGACTTCGAGTGGTAAAACCACTTCCGCACCAAATACCAAAGAAAAGTGGGTTTCCCTGCACAATTTTATGGTGTTCTAACTAATGTCTAATAGGCCCACAAGGCTGGAATTTTTTTAAAATGCCAATCTCATTTGTTATCCTTAATGGTCTTAAGGAGGATGGAATTTAATGTATTATTCATATCCTTAGCCTATCCATTTCCCTAAGGATAATAAAGAGAAGTCGTGTGATGGTTTATCTTGAACTTTGCACATAATTCACATACCTCATCATTTTATAAAGATGTGCCATTATCTGAGATAATGACTTGTAGGACCTCGTACCTACAAATGATCTGGTTCAATATGAACTTAGCTATCATAGAAATAGATACAATGATAAGAGGTATATCTTATACCCACTTAGTAAAGTACTTTGTGTCAATGATTATAAAGTTATGGCTATCATGTATGATGAGGGAGATAATTTCCTATCAAATCCAGGCCCCACGTGGAAAAGGGCCATGGGGTTACAATTGGTTGCAAGCTTGTGCCGTGTATGTGGATTTCGTTAGAGAACTCTTAAAATTTGTGACATCTATGCATAAAATCTATTGTGTCATGCTCCAGAGTGATCCAAAAACAACCCATCTATGATGTATCTTCTGAGTAGTGGTGTGGCCCTTTGTGGCCTCCACATACTCCGCTATGTGATTCATAAATAATCCTTTCAGATTCTTCTACATCAACACATCTTAAAAACATTCCATCGAAGACTCTATGATAAAGCACTTGTTCCAAAATAACGTGACTTAGTAGCAATAACATGTAATTGCCTTCTTTTTGCAATGTTGTCCCTTTTGAATATGTATGGTCCACTATAAAATTAAGTACCTTCATCAAAAAATTTATAGAATGAATTGGAAAATGAAATTGTAATACTGAGATGTAGTATGTACATATGAAAAATGCTAATGGATCATGTGTAATACCTCTTCATGTGAAGAGAGTTCACATATTCATTAAAATCCTCACCCTCTAGTGTACACAAGTGAAATGCCCCATTTTTGTAGTCTTATACTACTCAATATGGACCCAACCACCTGGGTCTAAATTTTCTTCCTTCGCTGGTCTTTTTGTCTATCTGGTTATCAAGTCTTAAGACCAAATCTCCCTCATATATTT
Organism: Taxus wallichiana var. yunnanensis; assembly: GCA_018340775.1. Lineage (NCBI taxonomy): Eukaryota > Viridiplantae > Streptophyta > Pinopsida > Cupressales > Taxaceae > Taxus > Taxus wallichiana. Next base: position 318,462,933 of record CM031238.1, read on the forward strand.
CACACTCGTAAACCTTCTTATTATATTTCCAAGCCATCCGGTCAACATAAACATTGTGTTATTGTTTAGCATTAATTCTAGCCTCATCAATACTTTCTAACTGAGAGAGTCACACTTCTCGATAGCCTTCTTCTCCCAAGATTACTTGCAGCAAAATATGAAGACTAGGTATTTCAACTTCAAGTGGTAAAACCACTTCCACACCAAATACCAAAGAAAAGGGGGTTCCCCTATTGGTGTTCTAACTAATGTCCGATAGGCCCAAAAGGATGGAAAAAGCTTTAAGTACCATCTCATTTTTTCTCCTTAATGGTCTTAAGGAGGATGGAATTTAATGTCTTATTCATAGCCTCATCCTATCCATTGGCCTAAGGATAATAAAGAGAAGCCATGTGATGACTTATCTTGAACTTTGCACACAATTCACGTACCTCGTCATTTTTGAAAGATGTTCCATTATCCGAGATAATGACTTGTGGGACCCCATACCTACAAATGATCTAGTTCAATATGAACTTAGTGATCACAAACCGGGTATAGTGGTAAGAGGCATAACTTCTAACCACTTACTAAAGTACTCTGTGGCCATGATTATAAAGTTATGGCCATCTATTGATGAGGGAGATAATTTCCCTATCAATTATAATCCCCACATGGAAAAGGGCCATGGGGTAGCAATTGGTTATAGAGATCTTGTGCCGGTATGTGGATTTTGTGGGAGAACTCTTGACATTTGTGGCATTTACGCATGAAATAAATTGCATCAAGCTCTAGATTGGGCCGAAATAGACCATCTAATGTATCTTTCAATAAGTGGTTTTTCCAAAGTGGCCTCCACATACACCAATATGTGATTCATAAATAATATTTTTAGATTCTTTAACGTCAACACATGTTAACAACATTCCGTTGAAGGCTCGACGATAGAGAAATTGTTCCAAAATAATGTACTTAGCAATAATGACATGTAACCACCTTCTTTGTTGCGATGTTTCCCCTTCGGATACATATGGTCCACTATAAAATTAATGATGTCAGTATACCATGGAAATGTTGAAATTAGAGACCTAGTCTCGAAAAATTATACACATTCATTGGGGAAATTTAATCTATTAAATTGCCTCCATATAAATGATTAACACCAACTAGTCTATAATGATTTTTCCTTTAACGGGTTTCTAATTAAAAAATGTTAACTAAAATTTTCCCATCATAGTTATGAAGCTCCCGACCTTCTTAGCTAAGGATCCTTGTGTGAGGAATGTCCGCAAGTGACCTGACTTAACAAGAACCCTCGTTTCTTGATTCAACAAATAATGTCTCAAATTCTTTATCGCAAAGACTATGACAAGGAATTATTTTTCTACCTGTGTGTAACATGTATTATAATCAAGAAACGTTCTACTAGTAAAATAGAATGCACGTTCTCATTTATCATCATCTTCTTGAGCCAACATGCAGGCTAGTGAAACATTTATAGCTCACGAATACAAGATCAAAGGGCGATCTAACCTAGGTGGCATGAGCATGGGAGGGGACAATAAGAATCATTTAACCAACTTAAATGCATCATTGCATTCTTTTATCCAATCAATGCAGTAATCCTTTTTCAACAAATTGTTGATTGGGTGAATAGAAAAAGTTAAATCAAGGATAAACCTTCGGATTGCCCCAAGTTTTCCAAGAAAATATCTTATGCCATATCCATCCATGTCCGATGGAGTCATTTCCAATACAACTCAAATTTTGGCTGAGTCCAAATCAATTCCTCATGAAGATATGATGTACCCCAAAATATTTCTTGTTATACCAAATACACATTTTTCTAGGATTCAATGTGACACCATATTTGATTAAGTGAGAAAGGATGATACAAAGCACCTCTGGGTGATCGCAATGCTTTCTAGCCTTAGCCAGAAGGTCATCCACATAGGATTCCACAATATTATGTATAAGATCATGGAATTTATAATTCATCCCCCATTGGTATGTAGCACCAACGTTCTTAATTCTAAATGACATAACAATAAAAAGAGGTTCCCCGAGGAGTTATGAATGTAGTTTTGGCCTGATCTTCTTCGAGATTTCTAATCTGGTTCTACCCAAAGAATCCATCCATGCGAGACAAGAACTCCAAACTAGATGTTACGTCAATAATAACATTGATGGATGGTAATGGAAATCATCTTTGGGAAGAGCCTTATTTAAATCCTGAAAGTCTATGCAAATGTAGATCTTTCCATTTTTCTTGAGAAAGGGACTATATTAGACACCCATTATGAGTATTCAACTGGCTTGATGAACCCTACCTAAAGGAGTTTCATCACTTATTCCTTCACCATGAGGGCCACCTTTCGCTTCATGGGCCTTGAATTTTTCTTAATTGGCTTAGCATCTAGCTTGGTGACGAGATTGTGCACTGCAATGTGTGATGCAATTCCCGTTATTTCTTTGTAGCTAAACATGAATACTTTTTTATGCTCCTTGAGAATACATGTATGTATTTCAACTTCCTCAAGAGTTAAAGAGGACCCTAGCTTCAAGATATTTGGTTCTTCCTTGGTCCCGATATTTATATTGATTGTTCCCTCAATTAAGGAGGCATTGCCTTCCTCAAACTCATGTGGGTTGAGGTAACTCTAAATCCCCTCTTCTCCTACCTCACATTTTTGAGTTACTTTCCAGGGAATATTCTACAATGGGATTTGCAAAATAGGAGGAAGAGTATGGAATTAGAGAAATATTAACCTCATGATGAGTAAGATGTAATTTTGTAAGAGCGTTTAGATATCCTAGAGTTTTTTTCAATGTCAACATGATCTGTAATGACATACTCTCTCTCAGTCTCTATATATGTCAACATTGGATTTACTAAGTGTCTTACAAACCAAAGGTTCTACATGAACCAAGACCGTGAAGTTTGTATCTTCTAACTCATTTCTTGGAGTAAAGCAAGAAGTGGAAGTTTCTATCGAGTCTACGAGGAGGTTGCGCTCTAGTGTAAGTGCTTTAATTGATATGAAGTCAAACCTATTTTTTAGATTCAACACTATTGTTTTTTAAAGTTATAGATGCTCAAGTCTAGTCTCATACACCTCAGATATCTGGTTTTAACAAGTTGTGAATCACCTAGCACCCTAATATTAAAGGGCCCATTCTTTTGTCTATGATGAGGCCAAGTAGAAGGGCTTCGTATTCAACCTCATTATTTATGCACTCAAAGTTTAATTTGAAGGAAAATGTAGAATCCTTCCCTTAGAGAGGTAAGAATCACACCTACCCCAACACTAAAATGGAATTTGGCTCCATCAAAATGGAGATTCCAATAGTTACTTGGAAAAATGGACGTTGGATCATCTTTTGAATCTTTCTCCTTTACCTCAGTTACCTCAACCATACAAACCTCATATCTTTGGAAGAGAATCGAGTCCTAGGGTATGTCCCATACCCATAGAATTGAAAGGAAGGAGAATGGGTAAATCCTTCTCCAATAGCTCGATAATATTTTTTGTGGTTCCCAACAACACTATTGTCTATGATGTTGGTTTCATCATTGACTACCAAAATGCCTTCGATCAAACCCGTGACTTCTAATTCCATTATAGGAACAATATTTTCCTCTGGTACTGAGATTTCAAGTTTATTTAACTAATTTTTAGGAAGCTCAAACTCAGATTGGATTCTTGGCCTCTTCTTCAAGTTAGCTAGGTGTATTTTGAAGGGTTTTGGATCACCTTGATCCACAAATACCTTCCCTAAATGCAGGAATATGACATCCTGAAACAAAGTGGAGGGAATTGCCTTCATGTAATGAATGAAAAGATGGACAAGGATCATATTATAGTTGGTTTCCCGATATATAATATAAAACTTGGTTAGTGTTGTCTTAGGTCATAGGGTGACTAGTAATATTATATAGTTTCGATTGACGTTGCCTTGAGGTTGTTGTAGCTTCTCAACGTGTTTCATGTCAAATAGAAATTGGTCTCTCTGTACCCTATATTTTAAAATAATGAGAAGGGGACTATGTTGATTGATTCCCCATCATCAATCATCGTACACTTTACGTAGTTGTTGTAAATCCAGAACTTGCAAAAATAACACTAGGTCACCTCTATAAGTTATTTCAGTGTCCATGGGCATCTTTTCGATGTCAAATACAAACCCAACATCTCTTTTAGGCTTCCCTAGAGGATAGACATCAAATTCCATGTGGTTTATTTGTTATTCGGAAGAGGGGTGATGTTATTCAAATGACCAAGACCCAACGCTTCTAGTAGAGTGGATTTGTGAGCAGGGGAATTATTTAATAGATCCAAGAAGGAAATGTGAGAGAAAGTATTGGTTAAGTCATTGATCAAGTCATAAGCTCCTACTAGCTTTCCTAGCATATTGTGAATGTCATGTGATATAGACAGGTAGATCGGGATAGGCCTCAAAGAATAATCATTTATTCTAATGGAAACATTAATTTGAGGTTCAGTCTCTAACTCCACCAACCACAATTTTTGTTTGCTAGCGACCATCTAAAGGAGGCACCACTTGTGGTTTTGAAAAAGTTGAGGCTTTGCGATCATGGGTCCCTATTACAATACCTTTGTTTGAACCATTGGGATATATTTCTACCATCCTTTGGAAACGTGGGGAGATGATCATTAAAAATTTTAATCAGTGTGTTCTTAGGAGATACTAGTCCCATATAGGTGTTTTGAGTGGGCACTTTGTGAGGTTTACCAAAAACATGTCAACAAATAATTATCTTTGATCCTCTGGAAAATGTTGTAAAAACTTGTTACAATCATGACATGTTCTTGCGTCATGCCCACAAACCCTATAGAAACCATAATATAAATCAAGATCATAATCTTTAGGCCTTTTGTTTATGCCTTATTGTGGTCCAAAATTAAGGTTATTACTCAGCAGTTGATTGCTATAGTTAAAATTTTGTATCCATTTCCCTTGGTTTTGAAATTGGTTTGTATACCCATATGGGTATTGGTTAGGGCCTTGGGTTTGTGTTTGTCTTGATTGCTAAGGTTTTTGTTGTTGTTGTTGTTGATAGTTAAAATCTACAACGTTGACTGAGGGAAAGAAGTTATTAGTTCTTTGATTTTTGTCATTATTATTGTTGTTATTTGAAGTTCTTATATTGGGATAATTAACAACATTAGGTTTCTTAGGTTGGTCTGTCACCCCATCCTTCGTGACTCCACAATTCTTATCAAGGATTTTTTGTCCTTGATTGTTATTCATGTTGTTGGAGTAACTGGGGTTATTTTGATTAGGGTGATTAACCTTCCATTAGCTCCATAAGTCTTATGACTACTTTCAATGGTTTTTGGTCAATTCGAAGAGCACCCTCTAGTACCTCTTCATAGATTGGTAGTGGGAAATTTTTAACTTCTTCCTTTGTCTCCCCATTGAGAGAGTGAAGGAAAAATCACAAAGCTCTGTTTGATCCATATTTGGAGTGCTTTCAGAGGAGTATAGAACTTATCACCCCATTTGAATGAAGTGGGTTGTAGACTCATTGTTCTTTTTCTTGATATGAAGAAATTCCCTAATTCTTGTTCTCAATTTTTTCATATCAAAAGCCTTAATAAAATCTGATACAAGTTGCTTGAAGGAATGTATTAAAGCCTCCGGTATTCTATAGTACCAAATGAGAGCAATACCTTCTAGCGTCTTAGGGAAAATCTTAGCAAAAATTGCATCCCATGGGATCAACTCTCAAATGACTATTATGTAAGCTTTGACATGGGCGTTAGGATCACCCTCCCCTTTTAATTTTGGAAGATCGGGAAAGGGTCTTGGGAGCATGACTATCTAAATGGAGAATTCTAGAGGTTCCTTAAGATATTCAGAATAGGTCCCCATTGCGTACGTTTCCACCATTAAAGATCCTTGTTGGGGAGGTGGAGGTTGCATTGGTTGTTGAAATGGGACATCATAAACATTTGTTGGGGCATATGGCATCCCCTATGGTTATCCATACGGACCTGGGTAAGTGTACATATCCCCCTACAAAGATTTAGAATACATGTGTACGTAGGGGGGTTGATTACCTTGATATGGAATCGAAGGCATGAAGCCAATGAACATTATATTTCTGGAAGGTATGGAGTTTGAGAACACATTTTTGGCCGTGCCTATTATATATATCCATATGTGGCATGATGTAGTGACCACTCTCCTTTGAGACTCGCTGTTTGAATACTTGATCCTGACTCTATTGATCATATTTTGGATATTATTGTATTTTGATGTAGCAGGATGTGTATATACTAGCTCATGGATTATTATGGACATTATTATGTTTTGATTAGCATGATGGTTAGATGTTAGACTATGGATTAATATTGATCTGGATTCAGTTATTATGCTTGAGGATCATTGAGACATTTTTATTATTATGTGGATGATGACATACGGGTTGACATGGACAGGTTATTGCTTTTGATTGTAGACATGTGACATTGATATTATAAATAGCTATAGTATAGATTTCTATTGGATGATGATATAGTTGCAGTTGAATTTAAATGATAAATGTTAAATTCTTGATAATGTTGTGATTGGGATTTAATAATTGTATGTTGCTTATGTCATTTGGATGTTCTGATATGGCCATGAGGCCGAAGGGGTATATTACATTTTTACAGTTAAAAATCACAACAATGTCGGGGGACTGGAGACTAACCATATTGGAATTCAGTGTGAAATCAACAAGGTCACCATGGCAACTGTGTTTGAGTTGTATGTTGTGTTTTGTTAGGATTTCCCATGGGGGGGATTTCCATTATTGTGACCATGGGGTATATGTGTGCTTTATTTGTTGTGTCCCTTTTTAAAATTATTATTGTATGTATTTTATTTGTAATGTGCTCTTTATTTTAATTATTTTAATGTGATAGTATAATGTGAGAGTCTTATAGTTAAATTTCAATTATATTAATTGGGATGTGGAATATAAATTAAATGTTATTGTCTTGGTTGAAAATGAAAATTGACTTATATATATTATAACCATGTGGTAAATAAATAAATATTTATAAAATATTGTAATAAATAAATGTCATAAATATTAATGCATGTGTAAGAGGATGTAAGAGTTGTGTAAGTGAAATGATAGATTGTGTAAGGTAGATTTTGGAGTGTAGAACACTCCATCCTCTTTGAAACTCGGATTTGGCCTTGGGAGCCTAAATTGGAGGCTTGTGGGACAAGTTAAACTTGTCCCACACCTCTCAAAAACCTCCACCAATCATGTTTAATAATTTGGAGTCAAAATCAACTTATTTTATTGCATTTTGACTTGATTTATTGTAAGATTTGTTTGCACTTGTCTTACAAATTTTAAATGCATTCTTTTTTTTTAGGATGGGAAAATGAAGTGTGTAAGTGGTTTGTCATTCACATTTATTGGGATTTAATTGCCTTGATGTTGATTGCATTTTGGGATGAGGAAAAATGATGTGGCATCCCACTTGGAATCCACATCATCCTCTTCCACCCTCTCCTTTAAAATTGGAATTCCTCCTCATTTTGAGGTTGTTGAAAGTTGGAGATTTCACTCTTGGGTCAAATTTTCTTGCATTTTTGGAGCTTGCTTGGTGGAAGAAGTGGAATTACTTGTGCATGCATTCCTCTTGCTGATTGGGACTGGTTTTTGTGCAACAAAGAACCTGCTGTTTTGGAAACAAGTCTCCATTATGGAGAGGTAGGCTCCCACTCTTTTAAAACTGTTGTATTTTCCTCTTTTAGCATGAATTTGAATGTGTTGTGTTTGTAATTTTTTTAGGGATGGGTAGAATGCTTAGGGCATGGTGTGGAGAGAAGACTATGAGGTTATCAGAGGAGGGATAAGGGATTTGCCATTGTTATTTGTTCTTGGGAGGGAATGTTGGTTTGGGATCCACCTAGGAAAGGAAATTGCTTGCATTTCCTACTTTGGGGGAGGTATAAGGGATAAATTTGGAGGAGGGATAAGGAGGGATTGAGGAGGGATAAGGTTTATGGGATTGTTATGATCTTGGTGGGTTGCTCTTGGTGGATGCCCAAAATTCAACTTGGGAGGCATAAGGAGACCTCCATAGTTCTTGCTCTTGCTTGGCTTGCTTGCTTGGAGAAGGAGCCTTTGTTTTGTTTATAATTGAATGTTGTAGTTGAGAACTACATCTTCTTGCTTTATGTTTGTTTGTGTTTGTGAATTTATGTTTGTATGTGAAGAAGCCATGTTGCCATGTGTTGTATCATCATGTTCCATTCCAATATGGTTGGGGCTCAGGGGCCAATGGGGAAAGATGGATTCTCTTTTCCATTGGATGTGTTGGTTGGGTAGAGAGCGTTGCCTTTCCCCTTCCTTGTTGTGATTCAAGTTGCAATAATGAAAAAATCAACAAGTCGCTTATTTGGAGAAAGAAGAATACAATTTGACAGTCATCCTTTTTGAGAAAAATCTTGTAACCCCTTATTGTCATTCGAATGAGAAGATGGATAAATTAATTGTTTAGACAAGATTTGATAAGTTTACCGTGTTTTAGAAGTGGTAAATAAATCATAACAGCTTGTTAATAAATGAACTATCTTCCTTTTCTTTTCTAAATCGTAATTAAAATTTTATCTAATAAATGTGCAGTTCAGATCTGTAAATTAAATTAAGTATTAAAACAATGCAATTTAGATTAAATACGTTATAAGGAATTCAATTTTACCTCAACACCAGAGAAATACATTTTAGAACTTTACAAAATCAATTTTTGAACTTGTTGGACCACTTTCCCGTCAAAGGATGTAAAATATATCAGTTGCAACTCAATCCACAAATTAAACCTTAAAAATAATCTAAAATCCACCCAATAGAATTCCCCCATGTTTAATTACATGTTGAAGAGAAGAAATATCAAAATTGAATTAAATTTTATAAGTTGGAAACTGCCAGTTTTAAAATTATAAACCCTACAGATCTATTTCTTAAAATTGACCCTCTAAACTTCACCAAATTCTAAAATTGATGTTTCTGTGTAAAGCGGACTCTGAGACATTTTCGGAAAGTCCAAGTCTGCCAAAAAATGGAGCTTCCTATCAAAAGTTATGGCCATTTGAATTTTTACTTCAAAATGGCCATCCCAAACCAAAAACGAAATAATTTGACCTTAGAAAAATTTAAATTTTGAACTTTAGAAAAATTTCTCAAAAAGTTCCGCGGCCCCGCCACCCTCTCATCCTATCAGAATTTTCCACATGGCACCTTGGAGGGTGGGCCCTTAATAAAAACTTAACATTTTTAAAAAAATTGCCTTGGGAAAAATTTCCCAATTTTCCCCACAACTCCGCGGCCCCCAACCAATCATGTGCTGACACGTGGCAGGGGGTGCACGGATCAAAACAAAAAAACTTAACCATTTTTGCCTTTGGAAAAATTTCACTTTTTCTCCGGCCCCCACCCCACAGCCAATGGGGTGATGACACGTGTCCCCATGGGTGTGTGGGTCCATGCAATTCTTTTAACCTTTTAACCCCATGGGCGAAAAATCCAAATTTCCTCTGCCGGCCCATGACTAATCACAAAGCGCCACATGGCCATTTGAGCAAGTGCAGAGGCATGGAGGAAAATTTTCCTTTGGAAAATTGAGACTTTGGTTTTGGGAAAAATTTCAAATGTTTCCCCACGACCCACCGGCCCGAACCAATCACATGATGACACGTGGCATTTGGGAAAATTTTCCCAATTTTCTCCCTAACCCCGCGGACCTCCAAGGGAAAATTTTCCCCTAAAACTCCGCCCGGCCATAACTTGAGTTTTACAAGGAGTTAGGAGGAATTATTTATATGGTTGGAAAGGTGAGGAAATTTCCTATCCAATGAGCCTAGTTTAGGAAAGTTTTGATAAATCTAAGTGTGTGAAAAATCTATTTGAAGTTCAGGGCTTGATAGAGAGCAGGCCTAGCGATAAATTTCTCCCTGAACCTTAGTAAAACTTGTAACCTCCAAATTGGAACCTTGTAAACTTGTTATAAGATAAAAATGGAAATATTGTGTTTGGTTAATCATAATTTGTTCCGGAACCTATTTAGTTTCAAACTAGTGTCTTGCTACTTGTTTGTAGACCCTTCTTACAAAAAAAAATTATTCCATAATTTTCCTAGTTTGTTTCTTGGTCTCAAGTGGTAGTTGAAGTGGGCATTACACATGAGGGGGCATACCCAAGGTTCACATCCCCATAAGCAGATCTCTAGGGTTTGGAGTACCCGTATAAACTAGAGGATTCTGTGCAGTAGGTATTTGTCCATAATTTTATAGATAGGGAGAAGTTCTTTCTTTCCCTACATATGAATTTTGAGAATTTTGGGAAAGCTCTAGCTCCTTGACTTTATCTACCAATGCTTTGAGATGACATCACCCATTGACGGGGTGGTGCTTTTCTTAGGTGATTTTTGTTGAACCCTTAGAGGTTGTTGAGGAGTGTGGTATCCTATTATGAATTATTCACTATGCTACCACCCCTCATTAACAACATTTTTAGTTAGTGGAGGGGTAGCATTATTGTTTTGGAGCATAACATCACCTTTTCCTTGCAACCTATCGAAAGCTTGGTTCATATTCTGGAAGTGTTGTTCACTCCTAGCATATTGTGCTAAATATTCCTCATCTAGATGCAAGAGTTGGTCCGATTGCATGCTAATGGGTTGTTGAAACAATACCCGAGGAGATGAACTTTCTTCCCTAGTCATGTTGTTTGAAATTGATTGTTCATGAGGATAAGTCTGCATGATTTGGTCAAGTTCCTCAATATGTATAGAGGAACCAACATTGGTTCCTTGAAGAAGAGGGTTTTGAGTAGTTGAGCGGTTGTCTGCCCACGTTGAGAGTGAAGGTGATTGTTGTGGCATACCTATTTGGTAGTGTACATGTGAAAACATGGGATGGGATGAATGTACCATTGTATCTGACATATTTGGGGGTATAAGAATACCCATAGAATAAAGGATGGAATAAAAAAGTAGAAACATTTAAATACTAGCTCTTCACATCGGGTTCACCAATTTGTACGACAGACAATCAACACATGACCTTCTTCACACCCGACCTCTTGAGTTTTTTTCGAGATAGCCAATGTAGAATGGAAATGAATATGAGTGTGGTGATGGTGATCAAATTAGTTGGGAAATATTATGTCTTCAACATGTAATATTAGGATCTACGTGTCTAAGGCAAAGAATGATCTCCTAACCGGAAGCGGTGTGATGGATTGGTCTAATATAATATCTTCTCGGAGACACCAATTGATATTGAGATCTTTTGATATTTTGTTTATTAGCTTTTGAACACGTGGAAAGTGACCTACAGGTTATTGATTTCAAGACAAGGCCATGGAATTGAGAACAAGAGATGTAGATGAGCCATAGGGACTATGGGTGAATTTTTGGTTTGGTCCAAAAAGTCTTAGCTTGATCGACCGCTATGTTTAGTAAGGAAATTTTTGCAATAATATCTAGTGGAAGTGGTGAAGATCTGAATACTAATGTACATAAACTAGTGTCAATGTCTAACTGGTCAGTAGGCCCATTGGGTTATGGGACCTAAGGATCACAACCAAATACTCGTGGAGGTTGTGGCCCTTGTATGGTCATGCACGTAATCAAACCCTATTGCAAGGAGCATTCCAATAATATTAGGCTTGATTAGAAATTATTTTTAGCATTTTTAGTTGTTTTATTTTCTCGGTGAAAGGTGTAGGTGTTTGTAAGACTATCAAATGTAAACTTGTATGAATGTTAGTTACTAATTATGGCCCATTGGGTTATGGGACCACGGATTAACTACTATACATATTTTCTTGTTGTGGACCATTGATGGTCATAAAAATTAAATGAAATTATTTTAATAAGAAAACTAACTATTAAAGGAAATCTAATCTATGTTTTTGGATTTTTCACAATATATCAAGAGAAAACAATAAAAATCAAACTAATCTATCAAAGGAAATCTTTTTTAATCTTTTCTAATTTTTAAGCAATGCATTCTAATCTAATAAATAAAATAAAGACAAGTAATTAACCAGATGTAGCTAGTTACTTGTGAAAATATGTGAATCTAATCTAAATCAAATAACCTAATCTAATCAAAACCCTTCAAACCCTACCTCAGAGGTGAAGAACGAATCATTACCCTGAAAGAGATATTGTTCCCCACAACTTCCCTAGTAATGTTAAAGAGCAAAATTTCTAATGATTTGATCTACTTGTAATTTCCTAACCTATTGAAATGAAAATTTTTACTACTCTATTTGATATGTAATTGAAACTAGTGATTTGAAATTGACAATTTAACAAAAAAGTAAACAAACACATAATTCCAACCTGGATAAGCAAGATCTTTTGAAAATCTGGTTGTATCTATATTTGTCCCCTCGGTTTGTTCCTTTCTTTTTCAAGTGTTCATATGAGTCCAAGGGATTAGGAATGTAAGAACAATGACAAGAGGATGATGCTTGAGCAATGGAAGCTTGAAGGCATTCATGATGCAATGCAAGTAGAAGAGCGATAGTAAAGAGATATGAGCTTGGCTATGCAATTCCTAGCAAGATTGTGGTACCAATACAATACAAGATACAAAAAAATTCTCTATCCTTTTTCTTGAATAAAAGCATGGAATATATAAGAATTGGGGTTGGGATGTGCCTTCATGTACAAGGCGAGAAGAGGCGAGTTCTAACTAACTAAGGCACATGGAAAAATAGAAGAGGGAAGGAGAACCAAGAAATCACAACTAGTTTTAGACAATTTGGCCCACGGATGCATGCTAAAATTAAAGTTAAGTGAATCGTCGCATGTTAAAAACATGCATGATGAAATCTAGAAAAATATGTCAAGACCGTCACCCTATCTAGGTGGCGGTTTCGAATAGCCACCTAGGTAGGGTGGCGTCTCTGCACTAAAGGCCAAACCATGCACGAATAAAGTAGAAAGATGGAAAAAGGTGTGGGAAGGATAAGTAAAGATGCCTAGGCTAAAAATATCTAATGCAAATGGGTTTTTGAGCTTGAATACCTTCTTGAAAGGATTTGAATCATCATTGAGGACTTTTGTAACCGTTTTTGAAAATATAGCACCGCAATTTTGGGTACATACAAGTACCCTTTCAAAAACCCTTTGGCCTTGTTAAGCTACATGTTATAGTTGGTCCTCTTACTCTACTTGTGCCTTTCCTTATTGGAAACACAGTTGACAGATGTGACATGCTTCTTGGTCTCAATTAGATTTGTCGCTCTCAATCTATCATTTCTATGAATCATTTGCAACTTAAATTTATTCACAACAATTAGGTCATTTCTATTGACAGTGTCCCTCCATCTACTCCATGGTCTCCATCTCCTCACACAAGCTAGTCTATCATCTACTTCATCTAGCGCATCACACTCTATGTTACTCAAAGCACAATCTACTCCTAGTTCACCTACTCATGCATTATCTACATGACCTCACCGCTCTACTAGTCCTACACATCGGTATAGGCCCATCCCTAGGATAGTTACTAATTCTCGACAATGATCACCACCTCGGTTTATTCCACATGGATGTTCATCACCTTCACACTCCACATCATGTAGATCTCCATCACCGACACATTTTGTTACACTATGACATTCATCCATCACATGCCCATAGAATTCATTCACCATCATAGCGTATATCTATCATACCGCCACTATTAGAGCATGGTCACACACTTTCATCCTCACATCCATTAGATGGAGGACCTTCATCCTTCACGGTTATTGGTTATTTGATTCATTCATGTTTACTTGGGGGCATAACATCTAACACACTCCCCCCCACACTCACATTAGCATATATCATCTTTGCATTCTCATACATCAATCTTCTAACATAGGCATACTCATAACCTATTTTAGCATCATCATTAGTCAATGAGATACTCTTGTGCTTCAGTTCACACTCGACTATTGAGGGCTTACTCCACATGAACCCCACACACTTTGCACTATAAATAAAACAAATTACATTTCATCATACATCTTATGTTATACATTCTAAATTTAGTTCATATGATTTCCATTTTTCATATATATACATCATACATATCATACTAGTCTTCATCATACATATACACCACTTTCAGGGTCTACGACTCTAGCATTTTACATACTACATTGCGTGCACATTACACCCATTAGTCTACATTGTACATTACATATTACAAATCGTACATTACATCCTATACACCATAAATTTCATCTTGAATTACATCTTATACCTCATACATTACACATTCTACTCATCACATGGTTGTCTATTATCATCACACATATTGCATTATTTTTTACGCACTTCACTCACTACCCTATGACGTACTTTAGTTCCTCACCATATGCAATTTTCGAGGGTTTAAAATCAAATAGACATTACGTTCATCATGCCTTTATCATTCAACCTTTCATAACATGACATTTCTAAGATAGTGACAAACTATATAGGCTAAATTCTCACTTACTCTATCATCTTGTAGTGGTATACACTTTAGGATACATCACCACTCCTTTCTATTCATCTAGTTGTGATATATGCTTAGGGATAAATCATCACTAATACATTCATTTTGTCGTGATATAATTTATGATATAAGGTTCACATACATCTCTTCTATATGTCACATATTATCATCACTCTGCATACATACTCATCATAGCGTGTTAGACACAACACACACTTCAAACATTTCTCGATGACGTACTATTTTTTATGGTTCATTCTTGGCTGCTTTGAGGGGGAAAGCTAAATGAGAATCACTATATACATTTCCATTCACTAGGGGGCACATGGATCCTATCAATCCATTTTACATTCCATTCCATCCATCCACATCATATTGCATATTATGGTTGCTTTTACTCTTGCTTACTTTTTCTTGTTCATGGTTGCTTTATTACACATACTAGTTAGATTACTTGTATGCAATTTATCTATACCATACATAGATGTGCGTTCACATATTTTTATAGATGTGATCGTAGATACAGGTCTCTTACATGCAACATGGATGCTCGCCTTCTACCCTTCCTATACTTTGGTTCTTTGGGGCATCCACATTTGTCTCTTCCAGGTGTTATTATTTTATTTCATACTTAGCACTTTACATTAATTGGTTATACATGCTTTTGACATACTAGTTATCTTTCTAACATGCCAATGGGTACTTCATGTGAAAATTTGGTTATGCAGGGATATTTTCTTCCATACTTGTTTGTTACATTTCTTGTCTATTGTTTGCTCTTTTTTGTTGGCCTTGCCCTATGTTTGGTGTGCACATTTGTTTGTTTGTATGTGTTGGCCATTATGTGGTTGTGATGTCATTGATGTCAACCCCCATTAATGGAAAATGGTTTCATAGCATGGTATGAGTCCCTATCAAATGTCAATCAAATGTCAAGCATGAAGGTTGATTGGTAGTGTCAAGTTTTGGAGTGTTATAGGAGGTCCTGGTGTTTGGTTTGATAGGATGAATCAAGGTATGAGAATTATTGAGTCTTTTGGAGTGTTTCATGAGTCTAAACATGGTTCATATGATGTGTCATGAGTGTTTATGGGTCTGTATGTGATCAGTATGGTCTGTTCATGGTTGATTCAGGTCATTCCAGGTTTGTTTCTAGCCCTGGAACATGCAAAATGGTAAGGAGATGTGATATTTGGGCCTAATCAGTCATGGTGAAGCATGGGAAAATTTTTATGACCATTTATTTTAGTTTCATGGTTAGTTTTAGGTATGTATTATGTGATTCATTGCATATTTGAGGTCCTTTGGAAGCTATAGGTGAGAAACATACAGTTTGACATAGGTAAGTAACTGTGGTTGGAGAATTTTATGCATACCTATGATATTTTGTGAATGTAAGAAGTTATAAATTTTTTTCATGGTGTTTCATTCCAAGTATCAGGTCATTATGCTGAATAATTTTGAAGATAAGCAAGTTTTGGCAAAATTGGGTAAGTTGCAGTGTAATTTTATAGCAAATATGGACCTTTTGATACTCGTTGTGAATTGTGTTGTTTGCATGGGGACATGATATCTTAGGAATAGATTATATGGTTATTTATGAGGCTTTCAAAAAATAATGAGGTGGTTTTATTGTCATATTTTTATGAACAAATGTTAAGAAGATAAAGTGGTTTAAAACCCTAGTTAAACCCTAGCTAGGATCATTTTGAAGAAAAGTGCTTGTATCACCCTTTGCTTTTATTTTTAGAGAAAATTAATGATTTCATGTTGAAGAGGAATTTTCCATATTTCCATAAAGGTATTTTATATCATGTGGCCATATGTGGGCCCCACATAAAAATGGCAGCTTTAAAGAGTTTTAGTTTGAGTCACTTTTATCCAAAGAAGGTAATGACTAAATTGTCATTGTATGATGTATGTGAGTTTTAATTAATGTTCATGAATTTTTCATAACATGTTCATGTAGTTTCATGGTGTTTTGAGGCCCAAATAGGTTGACTAGTCAAAGGGAAGTTTTGAGGCCATAAAGAGCAGTGTCTAGTAAAATGATCATAACTTGAGCTATAGGTGGATTTTGAAGGTGATTATAATTAAATGGAAATAGGATTTAGGTATATTTACATTAATAGGTGGTTTTATTCAGGATGAGGTCATTTGACAAGGTTTCCAGGTAATTCTTTTGACAAGAATTTTGGGAGTTCCAGGATAGAACTATAGTTTTTGGGAGATTGAGTTTCTTCAAGCATTAAATGGTTAAGTTAATGCTTTATACAACCTGGAAAGTGAAGAGGGATAAATTTAAAACCCATGTAGTCCATTTTTAGGTCTTTACTAGATGAATATTTGATTGTATGAGCTAACATTTGGAAACAACATTTTTGGAAGGTTGATTTGCTTTGAAGGTACATATTGTTGTGGTTTGAAGTAAAGGATGTTTCATGAATTATAATATGATTATATGTGTTATAAAGGTTATTCCATTTATTTTTAGTTGTCACATGTAATATTTTGGTTTAGTAGAAGTGATTTGGTGATCAAATGAAGTTTCCAAGTTGTTCAAGGGTGTAGGAAACAAATCTGCTTTGATAATTGTAAATGGAACCGGCCCAATAAATGAAATAGCTGATTGGTTGATATTGCTTACAACCATGTATGAATATTTTTGATATTTTACTCATATGTAAAGGTTTTTGGGTCATGAAAATTAATATACTAATATTAGAGCATTTTTAAGAATGTGCCTATGGGGTTTTGAGCCATTTTTGGCATATGTAATGGGGTTTTAGCTAGGCCGACCTATATGGGTCATATGTAGCTGTTGTAATTTAAATTTATGAATTTTATAAAGTTTTATGGGTCAAATTTATCATTAGGGACTGATATATTTTGATTTGAAAGGAAGAAAAGCATATTTAAGAGCTTGTTTAGTTCATTTTTTTAACTAGTATTGTATGGGGGTGTAAATGACCTAGAGAGGAGTTGATTGCAGGTATGAGGGAATATTTTTAGAGATGATTTAATGCATGATAGTTTGAAGAATTATTGAGATAATTTTTGTAAGATATTATAGGCAAGGCAAGTTGAGAAAGTGGAATAAAGAGCAAGATTGAAGACATAAGGTTTTTCCTAGGGTTTCTGAGATGAATAAGTGATCTACATCAGTTGTGGTAGCAGAAAATTCAAAGATAAGAAATCTTACATGTGGTTAATTTTTTCTTGGTCATATTATGGGGTTGTATCCTCCTTTTGGTGTGGGTTCTTAAGTAAATTAGGAGTTGGTGCTCCTTGTAGGGTTTGTGCTCTACTATACTAGGATTTGGTGCCTCACTAAATCAGGGGTTTGTTCTCCTTGCATAGTTAGTGAAACACTAAATTAGTTTTATTTGAGTAATATAAGAATAATTTCAGTGGGTTTCCTTCCCCATGAGGTTTTCCCACTTACATATGGTGTTCTTGTGTTATGTACTTTACTTTCTTGCTCTTGTGGTTGATTTTGCATATCTTAATAAGCACACATGATCATGGATGTTTTGATAAATGAAAATTATTTTATTGTATGACTGATTCACCCCATCTCATTCCCTTGTGCTACCAATACTATGCAGCCATGATGGCCTTGCGTGTCTTAGAACATCATGAGTGATGTCGCATGTTTGTAAACCACTTTGTGTGGCTTACTTTGTCTTCTTGCATATTTAAATTATTAGGTTTCTTCATAGCTTATACACTATTTGTGTATCTTGTACATTGTTTTATATTTGCATGCTTTTTCTAATTAACACTTTTTTGTCTAGCCTCTTGTTTTTGCATGCCTTGGTTTCTACCAAGCACATTCCTTTCCCCCTGTAGGGAAAATTTTCAATGTATATGTGGTTGGTCCTCTTTTGGGGCCGTATTCTCCTATCAGTGACATCACATACATCCCCAAAGAGGGGGGCATCATTTGGGGTTTTTATATTCTAAATATCGCTTCTACACCAATTTAGTTCAAGGCGCTTTCCACCCTTGGAATTTTGGGTTATATATAGTGAGTGGGTTTAGACCAATCTACGAACCCCATACACAATGGATTTTATAGGACATGGTTGTCCTTAGCATTTTGGGAAGTGGTAATAGGTTAGAGGATACAATGAAATTTCTCTCTACACTTCTTCATCCAAAGTGGCATCAAATATCCCAAAAACACATGATGTACAAATATCTCTTCACACACATTCAGGGAAGGAGAATAATTCATCTTTCTCCCTACACTTATTTTTCTAGGGTAGCATGAGATTTCCCAAAAAAATCACAGTACAGGATATCTTTCTACACTCTCTTTCTTGACATGGATCAAGTGCACATGTTCCATTTACATTTTTCATTTACGTATTTTACATTTACATGCCTTTTACATTCATATACATGTGTCTTTTACATTGCGTTTTTACACATACATACATACATATTTGACTACTTGATCGTTTTATCCTTACAGGTCCATTTGTATGACAAAAAAATAGTCAAATGGGGAAATAACAACAACTATGTCAACAAAAACACTTCACGTCACCACACACTATACTAACCATATAGGTACATCACACACATCAACAAATACACACGTATTTTCATCCTATGTTCACTCTTATCATTTTTTACGCTTTTTCATATTTAGTTTCCATGCTCCATCATCTTTTTGTCATTCCACACTTTGTCTAGTCCTTCGATCATTTTCTACTACAATATTCATGAACATCAAGTATGCATCTCTATCTACTTTATGTCACTAATATTTCCACTCACCAACATAAAGTGGGGGGAAATGTAGACAAAAAATCATGCACTTTAGGCATTATTTATCCCCAATCTCATACTAATACTTACAATGTTTTTGAGTGAAGAAATTACAAATTAACCCTCATCTTTTGCCACCTTAATTTATTTTCATTCATCATTCTTGACCTCTTGCATCCACATGCCTTGTCATCTTATGTCATTTTGCATTAGTTTAACATTAACTAGGGCACCCATGGGTGCCCTAGTCCCCACCAGGAGACTAGATCCTTTTTAAATTTCCCCGCCACTTTTTGGGCACTTTCTAGCCATTTTAGATTCTTATTTTTTTTTTGGATGATAATTTCAAGGTTATTTATGAAATTAGATCAAGATAACCCTATAAATATAAAGTTACGAGACCATAATGAGGGACCAAAAACTATTCACTACTATCATCCACCTAGAGCTACATCTATTTGGAGATCATTTGTATCTATTATCACCATAACAAGGAAAAATATGGTTCATCTCGTATCACATAAGCATATGGGGAGGGATTCTAGTTTATTTCATGCATAATTCTACTACATTATACATCTATTTATTGTTTGATACTTCACAAAGTGTGACTGGCATAAGAGCACCTAGGGCACATGATGCACACACACACACTATAGAACTACATTTGGGTCTGAAATGTAGTGCAACACTTAGTTAGTAAGCCCATTGTTGTGGCAAATGAGGTCAGTCTGACCCATTCATTTACATTCTTATTTTTAGGGTTTTGATACTTCTTATGGTTATCTTACAGGTCTTCTATACATCTTGGATTATCATCGACACAGTGCGGGCAACTTGAATCGATGTGATATAAAGTGAGGGTTTCAAACCACCTTCCGGACCTATGAAACTCGGTTTCAGACTTCTTGCATGACCAGGGTGCCCATTTTGCAAACCAAAGCACATGCAAGTGGGTGCCCCACCTTCTCTAGGTGCCTCGGTCTTGAGAATTAGTAAATATCTTTCCTTTTTAGGACCTTTGCACATTCCTTACTACTTCTTGATTAGTATATTCACTTTGTAACACAGTCCAAATCTATCTCTGAATAAACTAAGTCACTTCCATACTTCTCTTACATATTAGTGTTTCTTCTTTCATTAGATGAGTTGTTTGGGTCATTTTTCATAGTCATTTACTGCATTGAAATGTCATTCTAGATTAGATTAACTATCATACGATCCCACATATTAGTCAACTTTAGTTAATCGGGTAGATGACCATTCTCGTCTGACAACCAATATGAATGAATATTAGATACATATTTATAAAGGAAATGTATCTCGATTGGTGAAACTATATACTGATTAAAAATTTATAAAGGAATTTTGCCTATGTGAAAATGATAATACATAAATTAATGTTTTCTCCACATTTACTTTTATAAGAATGGTTAGAATGGGTAGTTTTGAAATACACGTTTTTACTAACAAATTTTATAACATAAAAATGGTTCTTGTTATCACTACCCCTTACAGAAATTTTTCATTTATAGATGGTGCTAAATATTTGGAAAGGAGGGATGAGGAAGGATTTGTTAATGTTTGTAGTCCTGAAAATTATTACAATGATCTCTGGTTGTTTCATTATTTTTCAGAAAAACATCAACTAATTGGCATACTATTGAGTATAAAAAGTATATCACATACTATTGTATGTGTTCAAGTTGAACATAATGAGATCATTCTCAATACTTTAAATGGATTTACAAGTTTCATTATATAAAAAGTGGCATGGAACTCTCTGAAAAACATAAAAAACATTCATGTTATACTTATGGTTAAAATGAAGCCATATATTAATGGGGACAAGATTGGTGTACAAGATAATCAAAATATATTTTTGAAATTGTAAATATATTTAGAAAAATTCATTAGTGTGCATTCATTTCATCTGTTTCCCACCCGAGAATATGGATAAATAATTGGGAAAAAATTACATTCCAAAATGTTTACAATGTTGAGAAGACAAAAATTGTCTAAGATGGAAAAAGATACTTCAATATCACACTTCCAAGAGCTCAAGGGATCTGCAAAGGAGAAATATTTGTTAAAGCTAGCAAAAACTGAATTTTAAAAAAGTGTATCTATAACATCTTAGGAAATTAATTTTTTTTTAACAACAAAAATCTTTCAAAATTGATGTTGGATGTTTCCATCAAGCACCTCCACAATATAAATACTAAACCCTTGATTCACTAAGTGCTAGTTTTATTTTTAATTGGTGACTCTTCAACGAGATGCAATATTGTTTCCTTCAAAACTAATTGCTGATATTTTCAACATTGAGTTTGAATGAAACTCATTTTTACATTATTGATGGGAAACATATTGTTGGTGCCCATTTTAATCCTTTGTTATATTGCCATCTTTCCCCTTTGGTTTGCTTGCTCTAAAACATTTTTCTTCAAATTTGGTGCTCTGAAAATTTTTCCCTCCAGATTGAATTCCTTGAAGTGCTCACAACTTATTATTTTACCCTAACTTGAAAGAAAAATACATGTCTTCCTGTTTTGTGCCCTAGTTTTCCAAATCCACGGGCCTTTGTCATTTTTTCCATCTTTTCCTAGCCTTTAGAGCTCATGGTTTCTTGTTTTGTACTTATTTTCCCTCAAAAATCCTTTTCCATGGTCAAAAATTTCTTTAAAACACCTTCCATTTTCCTTTTGATTGAAAAATCCTTCACCCACGAAGAAAAAATTGAATTCGGGCATCTCTGGCAAATTCTGTGTTTTTTGACGGTTGTACGGGTGTCATTTGCCCATCAAAATTAATCTCAAGCCTCCCCTCATACGTGGCCATTTTTTGTTGGTCAAGAATCAATGGGTTTCTTTGAAGACTTAATTTTTTTGGTATTTTAGCAAAAATTCAAATTTCCCACAACTCCACAGGAGGACACATGTCACATTCTCATTCAAAGGTGGGATAGAAGGTCTGACGGGGACTTAGGTGATTTTTTCCTTTTTGGAAAAAAGGGAAAAAGGGTGAGGAAAGGGCCACGGGTCCACAATGGAGCAAGGGGAGACACATGGTGGCTTTAGGGTATAGAGCGGTCGGCGGACCGGTGGAGGCAAAAGGGAAATCGTTCCATTTTTGCAAAATAAGTCATAATGGAAGTTTGAAGTGCGGGTCTACCAAATGAACCAAAGGGAGACCCGTGGAAAGCGCAGAGGAGAGTGCGGGCTGCCGGGGGCAGAAGTGAAATTGTTCCCTTTTTACAAAAGGAGTTAGAGAAAAAAATTAAGCCGCGGGTCCGTAATGAACTACAGGGACACACGTGGCGGCGAGCGGGTCGGCGAGCCATCGGAGGAAAAGGGGAATTTTCTCCCTTTTGAAAAAATGACTTAGTGTGAAAATTTGAGGTGTGGCTCCATGACAAATCAGAAGGAGACACGTGGCAAGGATGGAATTAGAGGCGCAGTCCATGGGGAAAAATGAGAAAATTTTCCTTTGGCGAAAAAAGGGGTTAAAACGTGAAATAAGCCCACGATCCTTAGCGATAGAGAAGTGGACACGTGTCGACAGGCAGAGGTGCGGCCCCATGGGGAAAAAAGTGAAATTTTTTCTAAATTCCAAAAAAATTGGAAATGTGCATAATTGAATCGTGACTTCAATGGGACCCACCATATGCCACGTGTTAGCACCAAAGTTCAAGGGCGGAGGGGTGGAAAAAAGTCAAAATTTTACATTTTTCCGAAATGTTAAAAATTCAAAAAGTGATCCCAAATCCATCCCCAATCGTATTTTGACACATGGAGGGCTTAGATTGAAGGGAAAAGGGAAAATCAATGATAACTATACATTTTTCATTTTGGCTGCCATTTTTGCTCCAGGAAGTGTGGAAATGTGAATTTTGCATCAATTTTCATCAAATTTTTGGAAAATTCATGTCATTTGTGCCTACAAGGACCAATGTAATTGGTTTTAAGGATCAATTTGCAGATTTGAGATGTTTTTGAGGAGAACTTTTGCCCTGGCCCGTCC
Organism: Taxus wallichiana var. yunnanensis; assembly: GCA_018340775.1. Classification (NCBI taxonomy): domain Eukaryota; kingdom Viridiplantae; phylum Streptophyta; class Pinopsida; order Cupressales; family Taxaceae; genus Taxus; species Taxus wallichiana. The sequence continues at coordinate 318,486,252 of CM031238.1, forward strand.
AAAATGTGAAATGTCAAATCAAGAAGTTGCATAATCAAAATTTTGAGGGATAAGGATGAAATGATGAAATGAAAGGGGTCTTCAGGCTTTTAGGATGAAAAAGCTGCCTCCACAATGGATGATGATGAAGTATTTGTAATGATTTACCTTTTTGAAATACCTAGCAACTTTTGTTGTAAATATGTTAAACGTCCCTATCTGCGAATCATGTTGGAATTTTGTAACAAACTTGATGTCTGGGCATATTATTTTCTTGGGAAAGAAGGATCAAATGTAATATAATGTTATATAATGCATGTTTTTTGACATGCAAAAGGTCGGAGAAACTTAGAATTTCATGGGAAAATCTAGGAAGAAGCCCATTCTCTGAGAAACCACCTAAGAACCATTTCTAATTCCTTTTTGCATCAAATTTGTATCATGTTGAGTTGGTTTCATTTGTAAAGCCATCAAAACGATTTGAGATTGTTCTTATAGCATTCCCCTGCTGATAAATTTGGTCATTCTGGATTATTTTGTGTTGTCTCTTGGCAAAATTTGCATGCACTTATGTCTCAGAATGTTTTCAATTTGTGTTTTTGGTTCCTATTACAGTCTTGTGTTTAAAATCTCTCTTGATCATACATGGTCTCATTTCTTGTTGATAGTTTAGTGGCATTTGCAATCTCACATTCAAAAGATCTTTCATATGATAAAGAGATAAACAAATTTAAAATCACTTTACCTTCCTTGAATTTTGAGATTGTTGTAAACCTTTGGGTGCTCCTTAGGTCATGATAAAATAGAGGTTTTTGGATGCTTTGTTGGTTCATCTGCTTCAAAATTTTGTGGTAGGTTTTCAAATATTGTGTGGAAGAGTGTAGATTTGGGCCTCCATTCGGTGCACATATCCTGGTTGAAGGAGTACCTTAACCCCTTTGAAGCATTCTATTGTCTAGGTCTTACAAATTTCTTGCAAAGGTCCTCAAAGAATTTGGCAAATTTTGGTTAATCTTGTCTAAAATCTCCCACAAAAAAATCATTCAAAATAACTAATCCTACCCCATACTACCCTTGCATTGCATTGTGTGTCAACAAAAGAATCTAATCCATCTACAAAAATCCACAAAGAAAATTAAGATCATACAATGTCTTCAGTAACCCTTGCCTTGCATTGAAAATATCTCCATAATCTGGGAGTGACAACTTGTGAAAGTCATATTTGGAGTGTTGATCATATTTTCTCAAGGCCTTTTCATACTATTTTGACAAATTGAGGGATATCTTCATCTCCTTCACCATTTGAGGGTTACAAAATATGTCCTCTTACCTTGGTTGAAAGGCACAACCTAAAATAGTTAGGACAAGATCAAGTCCTATTTGAGTGCTATCCATCTCTTCACAAATGGAAGTGCCGGTTAGATCACATCCTGAAACAAAATGACACACATCATGATCTATCTGACTTCAAGCTTCATGCCATATCTTTGATGCTGCTTAGACTAAAAAGGAGAACAAATTTGGGTACCAACACATACTATTACAGATCAAAACATTATCATAGAAATTTGTAAATTTATATATGTTAATGATAGAATGAAGAAAATATTTTCTCATATTATATCTTCTAGAGAAATAAAAGAGCAAACAATCAACATTTGTAAATAGAAAAATATGGAGAAAAAACACGGGTTCGCACATTATTTATTAATTAGTTGTCTGAAAGATAGCTTAAGGTGGATCATAGAAAAAGACCATAATGTGTTGGTTATATCCATGAAATGAATTAAATACAAATTTTAAATTTTTGTATAATATGTGACTAGTAAAAATTATTTTTATGTTCACATAAAATCATTTTAAAGGAAAATTAAATCTAATTTTTTAGAATAAAAATGGATAGTTTGAGCGATAAGCTTCCATTTTTATTCTTCCAGGATGCAACTTGGGACAAATGGGAGATATTTTTTGATTCATATGTAAAAGGTGGGTTGGATTATTTCCAAAGGAAATATATTGACCCCAGTTGCAAGATAAACTCAATAAACAATATTACAAGAGGACTTTTCATAGGAACAAAAGTTATGAAACATAAAGAAGTAGACATCGTTGCAGAGATAATTGTATAAGTGGTGAAGTTTAGTTTAAAAATGAACATGGTGTGAATGAAATGAATTTAGATGACTATAATAAAGGGTGAAGGATATAGAGCCATAAGAAAAAGGTTATATCCTATATGCAAACAAGAGTTCCAAAACAAGTTGCTCTTATGGGATGTAATGTATAATGTGATTGAAAATATTGATAGGAATGAGACCCATTTTTCTCAACACCGATAAGAGTTTAGAGATGACAAGAAAAAAATAAAAGAAAAGCTAATCAATTAGGAAAAGGGAGTCAAGGAGATGAGTTGAATTATTCAAATAATGTTATTGATCTCCTTGAATTTTATGTATCTTTGATTAATATAAATTCTCAACCAAGAGAGAAGGATGCATATGAGTTTACATGTATAGCCACTAAATCACTTACTTGCATACATTTATAGGTCCTAATCACATGCATTGCATTCATATGTTTCATAAGGGATAAAAATACTAATTGATTACTATCTTTGGTGTCTTAAGTTTCTCTCTAGTATCCTTCTTGGCATTACACACCCTATTGCCTAGTCTGACCTTCGATACTTCACCTTTTCTAAATCTGGACACCAGTGCCCATCCAGGATGTCAGCGCCTAGGCACCCTTGTCCCCTCTAGGCACCATATACCTCTTTGTATTTTACTCACTACTTTTGGGTCCTTTATAGCTATTGGGAATTCTTATCTCTTCGGGGTCAGCCTTTTAGTTATCAATTATGAAATTCAAACAAGGGAAACATATAAATAAAATGTTATGGGATAAAATTAAAGGACCAAGCTCTAAGCATCTACTATAACCACCTAAGGTTAAATTCACAAATATCTAAGAGAATCATTTTATCCATATAACTTCATCAAAGGGATAAGGTCTAGTTATTATGCATAAACTTCATAGGAGGGGAAGTTCATTTTTCCATGCACACATCTATTTCCATCTTTTACATCTAGCTACTTGCTTGCTATAAAGTGTGACATGCACAAGAGCCACCTAGGGCACAATTACACACACACACACACATATAACTACATTGGCTTTGAGATATAAAGATAACAATAAGTTATAAGATCATTTATTTGATAGCTAAGGAAAGTCCAACCCCTCATTTTACATCTTTCTTTTCGATTTGATGCAATCTTGAGGGTTTGTAGGTGGTATTATTTATTGTAAGTTATCAATGAAATCGGAAGTCAATGTGTGACAATATAACGACAGAAAGTGAGGGTTTCAGATAAATCATCAACCTGTAAAATTCATTTCTCAAGCTCTTGTGCAAACTATGATGCCTGAGAGTGATCCTAACACCCGGTGCCACAACACCAATCCAGTGCCCTGGTCCTTAGTTCTCCTACACTTATACATTTTTTTGGTCTTGGTTATGACAACTGCACTTTGATTCTCGCTCGGTCTTCCACCTCTGCACACCTCGAGATATTTTCAAAATTAGCTAACTGATCCAAATCTTCATTGCGATTAGGGTTTTTATCTTTTATGCTTTATTGCTTGCATTGTATCACATCTAAAGTTTGTTTATTATTTTTTATTAGTTAATCTACAATAAATATCTTAGAAAAATTATTATTATTTTTAAAATCATTTGGTGAACCCATCTTCTGAATCCTCCTTCTTATGCACTTCACCCTTAGTGGTTGGTTGGGTATTTTGAGCATCTAGAGATTCTTCTTTCTACTCATAGGGTTTCTAAATCAATGCCTAAAACTGAAAATCCTTTTTCCAACTGTCAAAATGTTTCTCTTCATGAATCAATACATATGATACTATGAAATCATATGATGAGGACACTAATGTTGATCAAGAACAATTATTAAACATTACTAATTTTTTCCAAGCTCTGAGTGACATTCCCGAACATCTTCCGCATATCATTCATGCCCTAATCAAGGCTAAAAATACTCTTGATTTTTCCTCAAACTCTCGGGATGTTTCTTCCACACCTCCTCTAGGGTATTTTTCAGCCACTATGGTCTCTACTCCACCTTTACATGTTCTCATTTCTATTCCCACTACCAATGCTCCCATCATTCAACCTAATGTTGTTATTTCACAACCCATCTCCTCAAGCTCCTCTTCTAATACCATTGATATAACTTCTTTATATTAGGATTTGAAAACTCAAATTCACCAAATTTAAATCACTAATTCTCACACAGTTCCCTCTTTTGAATCCACCTTACTCCTTCATACTCCTTTTTCAACCACCGTTTCCACATATGCACTCCCGCTAAATTTCATAACTCATAAGCTTCCAATTTTCAAAGGTCATGGTGACCCTTAAGAGAATATTTGTGCATTTCATGTATCATGTCTAGATTATGTAGATGATCACATTCTATCAAGTAAATGTCTTTCCTTGTAGCCTCCAAGATAATGTTATGCATTGGTTCCATGATCTACCTATTCATTTGATAACATATTTCACAATTTTATTTGATGATTTTCTTGCTCACTTGTTGATCAACATTAGTTCAAAGATCTCATATGAAAAAATAGCACAAGTAAAGCAACAATTTAATTAGCACTTAGCATATTATGTCTTACATTACAAGAACAACCTAGCTAGGATGACTAATGTGCTGGTTGACTCAGAATTATATGATCTATTAATTCGGACTATATTACCACCACTACGGAGAGTGTCATCTTTGAGACCTATACTTAATTTGATCATCTTTTCGATACTCTTAAGTTACGTGAAACCAAGCTTCTTACTATGTGAAAAATTCAATATCAAGATCAGGCTACTTCATCTTCTAACAAGTTTTGAAGAAATGATCCTTCCAAACCATATGCAAAAGCAAATGAAGCAAGATTCACTATTAATGTTGTATCTCCTCTTGAGAAGCTTCAATGTAAACCTCCTAAATGTAAATTCACTAAGATCACATGTGTTCCACTTATTATATTTCCAAAAATCATTGAGATAAATATTATTCCACTTACCCCTTCACTCACTTTGGATCCATCTCTCTCCAAGGTCTGTAACTACAATGAGAACTCTCGATGTGACTATCAACAATGTGTGGGACATTCCACTAATCATTGTTTCAAATTATGAAATATAATTCAAGATCTTATAGACAACAATCAAATTGAAATTCTTGAGCCATCGACTTCCCTACCAGTTAACAAAATTAAGAAATATTAAAATCTTCAACAATCCTCTTCCAAATCATGAAAATAAAGCTACCAAATATTCAACAAATCATGTGTACTATGTTGTCCCTACTCCTTCATCAAGACCTCTCAATTTTCTAGTTTCTCACACTAAGTCATCTTCACCTCTCATTATATTCTCTTATTATGATTTCCATGATACATTCTCCACTCATTACTTGCACATCAATGCCTCTATTGGATCTACTACTAACACTAAAACTATGATCAATCCATCATTCCATCAAAATGCATGCTCTATTGCACTTCTTGTTGATATTGGCTACCCACTCTCACGGATCTCAAATCCATTTCCTGGATCCTTTGGCTATGTTAAGCTTTTAGTAATTGTTTCTCCTTTGACCATGCTTGTGCCTTTCTTTGTGGTACCTAGCATCAAAAATTGTGACATGATCTTAGGATTTCCATGGATCATGGTCTCTCAAGAAATTGTTTCCATTTCTCACTTGTGTCTTAATTTCATACATAACAACTAGGTTTTCACTATTCGAGGTGCATCTCTATGCACACCATGGACTCAAACTACTCTTAAGGTTTCACTCACACTCATTATAGAATCTTGGTCCACTAGACCGCTGAAATATAAAGCACAATATTATCCTATCTCTCCTACTCATGTGTGACAAACTCATCCTCATAGGTCTATTAGTCCATCTCATCGGTTTAGGACCATTCTTTGGGAAATTTCCTTAATCTAGGTGTGCATCACCTCATAGGCCTTCTCTATCTAGACACACATCACCTCATTGACCTCCTCTATATAGGTGCACATCACCTCATAGGATTTATTATCCCAAGTGTTCATCACCTCCTAGGTCTCCTTCATCTTTACACACACCACCTTGGTCTCCTACTTCTAGATGCACATCACCTTTTCGGTCTCCTTCATATAGGTATTCACCACCAGCTTTAAAGCATGTTCACACATATTCATCTCCTCATACATCGAGTGGAGGACCCTCTTCCTTCACTTTTATTGGATAGTTTACACATACTCATATGTTTGGGGGCATCATGCTTACTATTTTCCCCCAACCTATCCTTACATCACTAGGTGTCCATCATTTCTATAGTCACATTCTATACCTCATCCTTCACATTTCTAGACATTCATATTACACAATTGTATACACTACTTATATCTTCATTTCCTTATGATTCACTCTTGTGCTAAGGTTCACACTTGAATGTTGAGGTCATAATACATATATGAACTTCACATTCTACACACTTCACACATTGTGCATCTACGACATCTTCTTCTTACATCACCCACACTTTGCACCGTCTTCACTGTGCATTCTACACATTTGGTGTTGTACCCTATGCATTCTTACAATCGACACATTCACAACACATATTTCTAGTGTTGCATTCTCAGTGGTACACAATTTCAATATACATCATTCTAGGAAATTATATTTGTGCATCATACTACTATATTCTACATTCTACGCTTCATGATCAAACATTTCTAGTGCATATATTCACTACTGATGATGCACTCTAGTCTCATGGTTCATACTTGACTGTTGAGGGTATAAATCTGAATTGAACCTTACCTCATCACACTTACACCATTCTACATTTCAATGTTTGGTCTTCACAATCACTCTTGTCAACATCTCATTCAATATTTCTAGCACACAATGCTATCTTACTCTGCAATTCATGCTTTGTATTTCACAATCGATATTTTCTAGCATCTTATTCAATCTTTCCATAATCTACATATCATACTCTCATATCTATGCTACATACTTTGTAATGATCAAATATTTCTAGTATACAACACATCATTCAAACCATTTCGGATGACACACTCTTGTGTTCTATAGTTCATTCTCATTGTTGAGGGTCTTTTATAAATGAACCTCCTTTCACTCATACATACACACTTGAGGGGAAAAAAACAACTATCACATTCACACTACATTTCATTCCATTCACACTCAGAACGTTTCATATCTTTGTTGCACATAGTTCTTACTTGCTTATACTCACATGTACACTTTACTTATTATGCTAGTCGATTAATTGTATGTCATTATCTTTATCATACACACATGCACGTTCACTTGATTTCTAGTTGTGATAAGAGACTCTACACAAATATTTACATGTAGTAGGGATGCTTTGTGTAGTACCTCATACTCATCCCACAACGGCTCCTAGGGGCATCCACATTCGTACAAACTTTCAGGTGTTATTGTTTCATTTCATACTACTTCTTATTTCTACTAGCACACTACTATATCGGATCATACATTCTTTGACATACTTTATATCTTTCTAACATGCTAACAAGTGTTTCATGTGTAGAATTTTCCTTACAGGAACCTTTTTCCACAATGGTTGTCGATGTTTTGCTTACTCTTTTTGTCATTGTTTGTGGGATTTTCCTAATGATTTTTCTTGTGTGCACACTATACGCTTTTTTCCACTATGGCCTTGATTGTCTTATGAGATCGTGAGTGATCTCCCATGTTTGCAACCCACTTTTCATGGTTTACATTATATTATTGATTGTTAGCTTACATTTTTTCTATATACATGCTTGTTTGCACTAAAAATTGTCTTATACCCAAGGAAAATTTTAAGGGTCCCTCTTTAAAAAGCCTTAGAAACTATTTGGTGAATCTGGGAAAATTATCTTTCACATGAATGGTGAATATCAAGACATCATTATTAAATGATACCGGATGGTGGATTTTTATATGCTATTGTTCGGTAGAATATTTTTTTATGCTACTTGGCGATAACATAAAAATGTTACCATTGACAACATTTTTATGCTCTTCGGCAACAACATATGTCGGTTCGGTAGCATAAAAATATGGTAGTGATCGACTATATTCAGTGAACTTTATGAATTTCTAGTTTACGGGAATGGCGAATAGACCCTAACATTAACTTGTACCTAGAAATTTTTGGTGAATTGGTCCTAGCTTATACCCTAAAAATTATCCAATTTCAAATTTCAAAAACAAGAATATTCATGAATTAACGAATATTTTCCAATAAAATTTTCCTTGTAAGTTATAGCCATTGTTTGCATGTGCCTTAGTTTATACCAAACACATTCCCTTCTATATATCGGTATCAATTCAGCATGGAGTCATCTTTTGGGCCAAATCCTTCTAGAAATCTCGCATGTACCCAAAACGTGGGGGAATCTATTGGGTGAATCAGTCACCCCATTCGATGAGTAAATGAGACACATTTCAACACAGCTCAACATAGAGAAATCACAGTCTACATTCTCACATAAGGCTCAGAATCAAACTTGGGTCCTTACTTCAACATAAAAACTAGCACCCAAAATCAGACTTGGGTGCCTAGGTGCTTCTGTCCCTTCTGGGCACCTAAGACTAGGGGGTAGATACATAATTTTCTCGGTTTGTTATAGTTCATAGTAGTTTACACAACAAATTTTACATGATAGTTATAAAACTTAGCACTCAAAGCATGTATGCATTACACCTTATTTTTTACTTTCACATTGGATCAGAGAGGATCAGATTTATACACACCATATATAGTGGTGTTTTTAATTCAGGAAGTAATTAAATATTAGAGAATGACACTAGACCTTTCTCCCTACACTACTTCCGTAGTGTAAGATCACCCAAAAAACTGACATTCAACACAATTGGCATGAGATCACCCAAAAAAATCGTTCTTCTACAACATCTTCAGGATCCTTTCTAACTCTTTAACTCATCACAGATCATGTGCACATGTTCCTTTTTCTACTTTTTAGCTCTTTTTATACACTTTTTACATGCATTTCCTACATTTTGATTGAAATTTTTCTATACACACGTATTTGAATACTTGTTCATTCTTCTTGTTTATAGGTCTATCCTTATGGGAAGCAATAGTAAACATCAATTCACACCAATCACACTTCAAGTACGACATCAATAATAGGTACAACGTGAAATATACACATACACTTTCACCCTAGGTCATCATCATCACTTTTTACTTCCTCTTCTCTAGCTTCCATGCTTCACTTTTTATCATTCCACGCTCTTTTGTCTCCTCGACACACTCTTCATCATTAATATACATGGTTATCAGGTATGCATCTCTATCTACTTTATGCTACCAAGATTTTTCTCACCAACATAAAGTGGGAAAAAATGTATACACTAAAGCATGAACTTAGGTAAATGTCTAGGACCTAATCACATGTATTGCATTCATATGTTTCCTAAGGGAGAAAAGTACTAATTGATCACTATCTTTGGCCTCTTAGGTTCCTCTCTAGTCTCCTTCTTGGCCTTACACACCCTAATTCCTAGTCTAACCTTCGATAATTAACCTTTTCTACCTCTGACACCAGTGCCCAGCCAGGATGCTAGTGTCTAGGCATTCTCATCCCCTTTAGGCTCTATAGACCTATTTATATATTACTTGCTCCTCTTGGGTCCTTTCTATATTTTGGTAATCCTTAACTCTTAGGGGTCAAAATTTTAGTGATGAATTGAGAAATTCAAACAAGGGAAGTATATAAATACAATGTAATGGGATAAAATTAAAATACCAATCTCTAAGCATCTACTATAACCACCTAAGGTTTCATTCACAAGCATCTAAAGAGAATCATTACATCCATCTAGCTTCATCCAAGGGAGAAGGGCTAGTTATTATTCATACTCTTCATAGGAGGGAAATTTCATTTTTCCATGCACACATCTATCTACATATTTTACATCTAGCTACTTGTTATCAAGTGAGACATGAATAAGAGCCACCTAGGAAAAATTATACACACGCACACATACATAGAACTATATTGGGTATGAGATGTAGTAAAATGTTTAGTTGTAAGATCACTTGTTTGACATCGATGATCCATAAAACATTATGGAGGATATATGTTCCCTAAAACTTCCCGAGATTTGAAAAATTTGAAAGTTGACTTTGAGAGCTTTTTGTCAACTATTTGAACATAAAAATGGATTTTACATGTGCAAATGGTGGTTGCTCAAAGCTGTAGTCAACCCTATCGAGGACGGGGTCAAGTAGCGAGTCAAAAAGAAGTGGCAACTATGATCGTGTGAAGCTGATGTTTTTGGGTTTGTACCTCTGATCTTCCTCATTCAACGTCATCTTCATCTTTGTATATGATCAACAAAACAAATTGCCACATGATGGGTCCTCGAGACCACCATGTGGCTCCGCCACCACTTAGCCCTTATACCTCTAACTCGGTGAACTATTTCATTACATTGACTAAGTTACATTGCATTGATGGGGTGAGTTTTGGATTGAGCTATGACTGAGTCTATTGGCAATTTAGAGCATTACAAGGGTGAGTTGCTTCTACAACTCGACAAGATCATCTTTGAGGGGTGAGCTATCTTATTTATTCTAGCCGGCAAAGGGGGAGGATGTGGCCCAAACCCACATGTCTAGGGTAGAAAAAAGGATATATAAAGCTTTATCGACCTATATCATCCGTAATGTGGGATAATCCACATTATACTAGATAAGGTTTTTGGATGCACAATGGACTTAGGAAATGTGGATGGTATGGATTGTGGGCTCGGTAGGATGTGGCGAGGATGGTTTGACTTGGCACAAAGGGGTCACAATGAATGGTGGACGCAGAGCATTTGTACACACAACGGTCGGTGGGGAAAATAGTGAATGTGGGAGTCAGGCACAGGATTTGATCTCGTGTCTTCCCCTTTGAACATGCACCACCTAACCAACTCACCAACGAGTTAGTTAGGGTGTAAGCTTTGGATGATAAGCCCTTTAGTGTGGAGTTCAAACCACCTAAAGGCTTTAAAAACCTCTACACTCCTCCATTCTACACATAAGCTCATTTTTTGAGCTTCCTCCATTTGAATTCTCTCCCAAACACAAGAACAAGGAAGATAAGAGATAGTGTATGGCCATGATAAATTATTAAAGGCCACAAGTGGTGTTTATTATGAGCTCAAAGGCCATTTTGGATGAGGCCTTAGAAAATTGTGAAATTTTCAATGGAGCTAAGACCTAAAATATTTTAGGCAAATGATTGTATATAAGACCTATATATTGATATAGGCATTATTATTTTGAAAGACCTATATTTTAATATAGGTATATTTTCAGAGCTAAGGCCTATTATTATAGGCATGTAAATATGTAAGTCCTATCATTATAGGCATTATTATTATTTTTAAGTCCTATTATTTTTAATAGGAAAATATTATTTTGAAGCTCTGAATTCTCTTCAAGACATACTCCAAGCCCAAGCTAAGAAGGATGAGTGGTGAAGTTTGATGATGATCATGGTGAAATTATGGAGATGAAAGACCTATTTTAATATAGGAATTATGGAGAGATACTAAGACCTATATCATATAGGCATCATCTTCATTAAGGACCGATATTATTTGTTATCAAAGCAAAGTGAAGATAATACCTATTATTTTTAATATAAGAAACATTGTTATTAGGAGTTATTCAAACTACCCAATAGGCCACATTTGAGCCACACTTCGAATGCGAGCTGGAGAATTGACTGGGGTGCCATCTGGAAGACCAATCGGTATACCAAAGGACTTTGTGCCTAAAGGAGAATTTGCTATAAGCTAGGGTAGCTACTTGGTGTTCAGGTTCATGTTCCTTTTTGTATTCAGTATTATCTTTCTTAGATTTTATTATTCATTGTAGTCATTAAGTAGATAATATATTAGTTCTATTGAAGAACCCAGAGATATAGGTATTCTGTTGAACTCCGTTATGAACCTGTGTGTAGTGTATTTTAATTATTGCATTTCTTTAAGTTGATTTTAATGGGGTAAGTGAGAAAAAAAAAATTCCTATAAGGGTCAATGGTCGAGTTAAAAATTTTACTCAATTTTCGTATCAAGTTGGTATTAGAGAAGGTGATCCCACTTGCAAACTTTCTATTCTCGACCAAGTTGATCAATGCAGTTGAGTTGATAGTGATGACATCAACTTGTACTTATGGAGTCCAAATTGGTGGGATAGGCTGAGGGACAAGTTTATCATCCTTAATATTTTTCTCGCATTTATATTTGGATTATTCCATTATATCTCATATGTAGATGAGAGATCATTCAACGATCCACATGGCACCTATTGAGGTAGCCTAGGCCAACATTGAGGATTATACAGCTGGTAAGAAATATAAGGTGTAATAAAAGTTGACATTTTGTTCAGCTATTTTATAGGTATTTTGAGCATTATTTATTTCTCTTATTATTATAAAACCAACAAACTATTGTGCTAGGTAGAATGTATTAATAAGACCCCTTGTGGGAAATGTTTGTATACATCTAACCAATTAAAACTAGTAAAAGACCCAATTTTGGGAAATGTTTATACTATTTTATACTTGCATTAGTAATATAACTTAGAGGGAAATTATTGTTGGTGATTTTTGCTAACAAAATTATATGCCATATATTTTGTCCTTGGTGAGTTGTTTTTCCAAAGATGGAGGAGACAAATGAATTCAATCCACATTGCAATGCAGTGAAAAATACAAAGTACATAAGCCACCAAATAGGATAAATATTTATGATAGGTTTTTCATGTGAAATTATTTTCCTATAAATTCAGTATTAAGATTATTGTATAAAGAATCCAAAACTGGGGCATTTTTACAACTAATATTGCATGATATATTAGGAAATGTTTTCCTTACACTTGTATTTATAAGTTGAATAAATATCCTTTTAAAGGAAATATATCTCCTAATAATATTTTTGAGTGAATGTTATAGTTAGATACTCATACCTATTAGCTTGGAGAACTTTCAATTGTTTGTGTATACAATTGAACTCATTGGTGGTAGCACAAATCTTCATTCTATGTAGAGGCTCATTATATCCGTAGCAAAATAGTACTGATTAACATCATCATCGGGATTATACCATGTAGATTTAAAAGTTGTACATAGGGTAAATTCACCATTAGACACTTCTCAAAGATCATGTAAAGGCTGAGGTCGTGCATTAGGCTAAAGCAAAGTATCTTCTTTAGTGACATAAAAATTCTTTCTGTGAAGAGGCATAGTCCATATAGCGGAATAAGGATTACTAGGAGGTGTCAACATTATGGCATACATGCCACATGTCCCGTGAGATCAAAGCTAGTTTTGTAATGAAGAATTAGTAATTCGAGACTACAGTATCATCTGCAGAGATCAATTCGGTGAGAGTTTATGATCCAGGAGTGGAGATATAAGCTTTTTTGGATGAAAATGCTTTTCCATTGGGAGGTGTGATCTAGAGGAAATTACAGGAGGAAATATGTTACCAAAAATTCCCAAGATTAGGACAAGTATGAAATTTGACTCAGATCTTTCCGTCGACTATTTGAATGTCAAAAACGGAATCTGTATGTGCAAATGGTGGCTAGTCAAAGTCGCAAATGATCCAACCCTGGAGAGGACCGGGTCAACGACAAGTCACGAAGTAGTAGAAAGTATGATCATGTGAAGGTGATGTTTTTGGGTTTATACCTTTGGTCTTCATCATTTGACATAGAATTCATATTTTTATATGATAAAAAAATTTCCACGTGGTGGGTCCTCAGGCCACCAAGTGTCCTGCCACCACTTATCCCTTATACCTCCAACTTGGTAAGCTATTTCATTACATGGACTGAGTTACATTGCATTGATGGGGTGAGTTTTAAATTGAGCTATAACCAAGTTCATTTACGAGCTTGTGAATCGCAAGGGTGAGTTGCTTCTACAACTCGCGAGCTCATCTAAGAGGGGTGATTTGAATTGTTTATTCCTTCCGAGAAAAGGGGGAGGATATGGCATGAAGCCACATGTCTAGGGAAGAAATAAAAAGGCTATATAAAGCCTTATTTGATCTATATTTTGTGAAATGTGGGATAATCCACATTATAGTGGATAAGGTCATTAGATGCACAATGTACTCAACACAACGGGAGGCATAGGACTCGGGCAATGTTAATGGTACCGGTTGTGGGATCGACTAGACATGGCGAGGATAGGTTGACTTGGTACAAAGAAGTCGCATGTGAATGGTGGATGTAAGAACATGGACACACAATGGTCGATGGGTAAAATAGTGAATGTGAGAGTCGGGGTAGGATTTTATCCCATGTCTTCCCCTTTGAACATGCACTCAAGAAAACAACTCGGTCGGGGAGTTGGTTAGGGTGTAAGCTAGCCGATAAGCCATTTAGTGTGGAGTTCGGATCACCGAAAGGCTATACAAGCCTCTACACCCCCTCATTCTACACATAAGCTCATTGTTCGAGCTTCCTCCATTCAACATCTCTCCCAAGCACAATCCCGAGGAGGATAATAGATAGCGTATGGCCATGATAAATTATTAAAGGCCATGGTGGAGTTTATTAATGAGCTTGAAGGCCATTTTAGATAAGGCCTTAGAAAATTATGAAATTTTCAATGGAGCTAAGACATAAATTTGTTTAGGCAAATTATTGTGTACAAGACCTATATATTGATATAGGAATTATTATTTTGAAAGACCTATATTTTAATATAGGTAAATTTTTAGAGCTAAGGCATATTATTATATGCATGTAAATATATAGGTCCTATCATTATAGGCATTAATGTTATTTTTACGTCCTATTATTGTTAATAGGAAAATATTATTTTAAAGATCCGAATTCTCTCTCGAGAAGACATACTCTGAGCCCGAGTTGAGAAGCACGACTGGTGAAGTTTAATGGAGATCCTGGGGAAATCATGGAGATGGAAGACCTATTTTAATATAGGCATTATGGAGATATACTAAGACCTATATCACATAGGAATCGTCTTCATTGAAGGACCGATATTATTTATTATCGACAAAAGTGAAGATAAGACCTATTATTTTTAATAGGTGAAACATTGTTATTGGGAGTTATTCAAACTACCCAATAGGCCAAATTTGAGCCACACTTTAGAATGTAGAGCCTGGAGAATCAACTAGGGTGCCATCTGGAAGACCAATCGGTATACCAAAGGACTTTATACCTAAAGGAGAATATTGGATCAAATTTTCTATAAGCTAGGGTAGCTACTTGGTGTTCAGGTTCATGTTCCTTTTTGTATTCAATATTATCTTTCTTAGATTGTATTATTTGTTGCTTTTTTAAGTAGATAATATATCAGTTCTATTAAAGAACCCAGAGACGTAGGCATTCTGTTGAACTCTGTTATCAACCTGTGTGCAATGTATTTTAATTCTTGCATTGCTTTAATTTGATTTTAATGGGGTAAGTTCGAAAAATAATTTAATGAATATAGGGGCATGTGGTCAAGTTAAACATTTTGGTCAATTTTCGATTCAATAAGGAAAGTCCGACCTCATTTTGCATATTTCGTTTTTAGGATTTGATGCAATCTTGAGGGTTTTGCAGTTGGTCTTCTTTATTTTAGTTTATTAGAGACATCGAAAATCATTGTGCAAAATTATAGTGACAAACAACAAGGGTTTCGATAACTCGGTGACCCTATGAAATTTAGTTTTGGAGTTATTGCACTGAGACTCGATGCCTGAAAGGGATCCTAACGCCAAGGCTTCACAATACCAATCCAGTGCCCTGGTCCTTATTTCACCTACATTTTTACATTTTTCTCGGATCAATTGTGACTCATTTCAGTCAGGAGTCTTCCACCTCCGCAAACCTTCTAGAGATATTTGAAAAATCAGCTAAGTGATATAACTCTTCATTGCACTTAGGGGATTTACTTTGTATGCTTTATTGATTGTATTGTATCACATATAGTAGTTTTTTCTTATTGTTTTATCGCTTACTCTACGCTTAAGATCTTAGCAAAAATATTATTTTTTAAAATCAAGATGTCGTGTTATTTTCCTTTTTTGTTGAGAAGAACATTGATAGGTTGAGAAAACCATCTCTCTCCACTTATTATAGAAGTTTTAATTGTTGATTTTTTAAATGTTGTGAGTAATATATCACAAAAATGATATTATAGATCTTCTCTCATGCATCGATTCAAGTATGATAAATTTTGTATGCATCTTTATTCTACTAGTGGTACAAGCTTATTTGTCTCATATTTTTGTAAAAATCTACATGAAGAAAGCTCCAAAAATAAATGATACCATTTCAAAAGAGTGCTAAAGTTTGGTTTATGGGGATGTTAGTAATTTTTTATCATTTACGGTGTTCATAAGTCAAATGATATGGTGAATGAAAATGTTCTAGTGGAACTTGACTGGACACATATCAATTCCTTGGATATTGTTAGACCAATTGATATTGATTTTGTTATTCCTGAACATTTGTTGAAGCATGAAATATTTGTGTTTTTTTGGGAGCACATGATTGGGATATGTATCACTTATTCATCCCTTGTTCTAATATTATATGGTGATACAAATGCAATAAAGGTAACACAAAATATAGGAGGACTTCAATTATATGTATAATGGAGAATCCAAAGTAAGAGCCCATACTTAAGCAATATTATAAATATTTAACTACACCTCTAGGTGATTAGCCGTTATGCATTTTTTATTCTTTTGATATTGTCCTCTTTTATGTAATTTAAAAGGGACAACTATCTATCCTTAACAAGTTTTACTTTATATATAGAATCATTATTTAGATGTATTTCCTTGATATAATTTGTTCTTGTATATTATTTTTTAGAAAATGATATTAATGGGAAAATTCTGTACTTATAATTTTAACAAATAGAAAGAAAAATATAAATTATCCCTCTCAAATACAAAAATATTTATTTATATTTATATAAATATTTGAGTTAAATATTTCTCGTATTCTTTCTCTAAATTACTTGTAGGAGAATATTTGGAATGGATAAATGCCCATTCTATGAAAATTGAAATAGTAATCTTTATTCATCCTAATAATCAAATATAAAGAAAGTATACATGCTCATTTTATATGAAAATAAGAATGTACGTATGTCCATTCTAATAATATTGTTTGTACTAGAATGGGCATCTACCCATTCTATGCAAATTAAAAATGTAACCACTATTTTTCCTCCATATGTCCATTCTAACCATTCTCATGAAGGAAAACATAAAGGAAAGGACATTTTCCCACTTTGAGATTATTTAAAATTGGTAGATTCCCATTCTTTGTAAAGTAAATATTTAACCTCTATACTTTCTCTATATTTTTCTAATGATAATGTTTACAATGGGCATATGCTTGTTCTCATATAGTAAATATGAAGGAATTTGAATGGAGAGATTCTCATTTTAAACAATTTTAAGCCTCCTTTATGTATTTTAGAATGGACACCTATCCATTCTTAACAATATTATATTTTTTTATCTAAGCTTATATATTTCATGGCTGAAATTATTGAACTGCTACAAACATATGTGAGCGAAGATAAAATTTTAAGAAATGAAGTAAATCAATTGGAGTTAATTGTTATTCCCAACATAACATTCACAACTCAAACCAACAAGATGATCCTCAATATAACATGCAATTGATGGTGGTTAATAAATAAGCTATGTTAAACCCTACACATTCAATTAGACAATTGATTCACGTATATGTATCAAAAACTATTTGTTAATTATTTAAAAATTCAATACTTTTCAATATTAGATGGAATCAATTTTTATAACATTTATTAATTAAAATTCTTATGTGCATATATAATTTGATACAATGTTCAATCAATGGAAATATGTAAAGATATAGGTAAAAATATATAGTGAAATAATTTTATTGTATTCTAAATAAATATAATGTAATAATGTATCTCAATATTGTGTTTAGTAGTGCCTCTACAAATTCATTTGCTTGTTTTTGAATTATAAGCATTTTTAGTTCAAAAGAAAACTTCTAAAAAATACATTCCAATTGAACAACAAGCACATTCAATCAAGAGGCTCTATTGCACAATTTTTTAATAGTTATGTCTGAATTGTTTTAAATATCATTTTGGTTTGCATTTGATATAGATGTCAATGTAGAAAAAATGCAAATGAAATTACTACAGACAACTAAATTGGAGGCTCATCCATTCTTTTTGGGGTTTTGAGCACAACAACAAAAATAAGAAATATTTATTAAAATTTTGGATACAATTTGGAGAAAACCAAATATTCATTATAATCACGAAGCAACTATTGAGTCATTTTAATTAAAAAAGGAGTTCCCAAAGAGAATTTTGTGGTGTCTCCAAAGGTATCTTTTGATAAAGAATTTAAAATTTCTTAATGGCTTTTGTCAAGGTTTTTACACAACTAACCTTAATAGGTGATACAGATGATGTAAGACAAGTCTTAAAGTAATGCACCCATCTCAAACAATAGTTGAATAAATCAATATATAAAATTGTGTTTGTAATAATTATATATTTCCTTTAAGCATTTTCTATATGATCAAATTACTATCTAATGCTTATAATTTTATTGATAGTTATAGGTCATCATTTATATTAGATCATATTTACAATTTAAACACACACAATTTTGACAATCATGCCCAAAAATTGTGAATATGTTGCACACGGAAATTACAAGTGAAATTTTCTTTATACTAATAATATAAAATTGAATTGTGCAAATATCTTAGCAATAACATTTTCTTATTAAAATTTCATTGTTACAATTGAGAAAAAAATCACAACTATGGTAAATAGATTTATATTAACAAATGTACACTATAAACTATGGTTTGATTTATTGAAAAGAGGTGTTGTGTATAGGCTAACTTTTGAGATCTCGTATCAAATGAAAGGAAGATATTGGTATTAGGGGTAGAAGAACTATTTTTGGAGTTCTGGTATTATTGAATTTAGATTAACTAACATGAAAACAAATTTTACATATTCATTCCACCGATACTTCGTCGTATATTTAGCCCTACATTGTTAAGGATAACATGAAAACATTTTGATATTTGATTGTGGTTTTCATAACTACACTCAAGAGAAAAACGTGTCTTGATTCAAAATTTTATTTGATACAAAATTTTGAATTAGCTTTCCATTGGGGATAATACAATGTAAAATTAGCAATAAATTTTTAATATCAAAGAAGGGGAATATTATGTCGATTTACATAAAAAGTATGAAAAAGGTTCTATACAAGTAAATTCAAGTGTATGGAGCACATAACATATTGTTCATAGGTTAAAAGTATGCTTTTTCATGACAGAAAATAATCCATTCTCTTTGCGTTGCGCCAATTGGAAATTTGATGGCACAACGCATTTTGATAGAAAATATTCACACACTTATGTACATGGTTAAATCATGTGGGGCCACACCAAAATATGTGTCATTCTTTAGAAACATACAAAAAAAAATTAGTGAGCTTGATTGAGTTTACTCGATATTGTTACATTGTTTAATAAATACAAATAAATTGGTTAAGTTTTATAGTTAGTTGAAATTCAATTTAACTTTCCATTTTAGTTAGAAGTTTATTATTTGAATAGTCAATTGAATTATTTTTGTATATATAAACAATTTTGTTAAATTTAATACTCAATTGGAATTATTTTTAAGTGAATTTAATACTCCATTCGAATTGCATATGTAAACAATAAATTTCACATTTTATGATGAATTTTATTTAATTTTGTATTAAATTATTTTATTTCTTGTAGATTACAAACTACAAATATTATTAACGAGACTCATAAATGATTTATTATTTCTTTCTTATTGATAGTGTTAGCCAACTTAGACTAGAAATGTGGATTTGATTGTAGTTTTAGAAGCTTGTATTTGATCTAGAGTTATCAATTTAAACATATATTTATACAATTCATACTTCCATATCTAGACCATACTTATAGATCCCTACCATTCATACTTCCATCTCTAGACCATTTCTACCACCAAATCCAAATGATTCACTTCCATTAGCTCCAGAATTGTCGACAACCATAGACCACATAAACCAGAAATGTGAACAAGAGCCAAATTTGTAATATGTATTTTGGGCACTTTTATATACAAATTGGTCTAAGAAATGAAGTAGTTTAGTATCAAAGTGATGATTATAATGGATCTTGTTGCTAATAAAATCTACACTTCCTTAAGAAACATAATTGGAGATATGATTGATTGTTCTATTTTGATCTTTTACTACCAATCTCTTAGGAAAGTTAGTTAGTTTGTTCTACAAATTTGGTATACATAAATATTCCTCACTAAAGATTGAGGTCAGTGATTAAGCATATAATTTTTGTAAGAACTTTGTATTCAATTTTAAATCCTTTTTATATTAATGAAAAGTTGTTAAAGATCATATAGTTTGTTAGAAATTTCAATTCCTAATCCAATGGAGAGCAAGGGCCCACTCACCTTTAGAAGACATATTTCGGTAGAGTATTTTTATTTAAGTTTCATTTTCATTTTACAGTTCTGTTAATTGAATTACACTATTTATTTCCTATATGATTTCATTTCCAGTAATTATTTACATTTTAGTTATTCCAATTGCTTATTTATTTAATGCATTTTGATTTATGATTTTTTATAGTTTAAGTTTCAATCCTTTTTTTTATTACTGCAAAAGTGTAAACATCAGTTCTTCATATTACAAATAGCTTTAGGAATCCACCTTGGATTTGATGATTAAATTTAATTAAAGGGGTGGCGACACCTAACAACAAGTACAATTATTTATGTTTAAATTAAATATAGTTTATCAATAGAGGTCAATATTTCACCTTGTTTAAAATAGACAATTGCCCATTCTCACATGTTTTGTGAAGATTTTTGTTCATGAAAAATGTGATAGATGTAGGATAACCTATAAATAAATTACATTCAATGAATTCTCAATAAAATAATAAGTATTTGTTATTATTTTAAAACTACAAACTTAAACCCTAATATTGAAATCCAAAAATGATGATATATAATTCCAATTTTTTTATAATTTGGATTCCACTAATAGTAAAATTGAATTATAATATTTGATACAAATAAAACCAATATAGACAATTTTGGTTTTTAATCTAGACTAGAATATGTCCAAATTTAATTAAATGTTGGTTTGAATCATTTTTGCATGAAATAGAGTAAATTACAATTTAAAATTTTCTTTCTATAAATTAATTTAGTTCAATTATTTATTTAATTAATTTCATTTAAATTATTTCAAATCAAACAAAGGAAAAATATGGACAAAAATCATAAACTACAACTTCTATGTAAAAATATCTTCATTTTTAGCTTTAAACAAGTTATAACACTTACAAACAACAACCTAAAACATACTCAAACCATAACCATGTCATTTCAGCACTAAAAACAAAATTTTAACCAAAAACCCACTTGTTGATCTATAAGACAACAAGCTACCACTTTACGAACATTTTCAATAAACATCACATATGGCTCTAATTCACACTAGAACATACTTATACACTCTAATTCTAGCCACTATTGATTGATACAACTCTCATTATAGCTACTTCACCTATACATACCCAATTTAAGATATATCCATGCTACACGCATGATCCCTGTTAGTCCCACATAATGGACACTCCTTTCCCTCCATGGATGAATTTGGATAGACAAGTATTTCTAGGTAGATTTGAATGTTTCCCTTATGTTCCCACTCTTTTCGGATCCTAAAAATTTCCACAATTATAAATTAGCTAAGATGATAATAGAAGTATTTAAATCCACATCCTCACCCACACTCATTTTCATACAACTTATGATCCATGAAAATGAAGTTCCACAAGATAACCATCCCATCCATCTTCTTAAGAGACAACTATTTACCCTATGGATTTTTTTAATCTCTCTTGTCCTCAAATATAGCCTTAAAACATTTTTATTAATTATTCACATGACCTTTCCTAATTAGGGTAAACCCTCATCTAATAACCATTTCTTATATGTAGTCCAACCAAATATTCTTACATTCACTAATCATGGTGTTGACCAATAACTATGCACTACTATCATCTTTAACCACACTATCTATCGTGATAACGTATGTCATAGCTTCACTTCCCTTGATGATTAGGTCTTTATATCTTGAGACCATTAGTAGAGAATCCTCTTTATACCTCACCAATATCATTATCCTACCATACCTTTATCATTTAATACCATATTTGCATCATCCATAACACCTCTAGAATATGACTACATCACCTCTATGTTGATTTCCTCACTTTCAACCCATAAGGAGTAGATTGCATGAGAAAATACCCCTATCTTTTTAGCACTTAAAAGGTCCATATTCATTAAAGACATATTTAACCCAAGTACCTATCACTTACAAAGTAATGAAGGATATATTTTTAAAGAACCAAAAATATCTCTTTTAAAGGAATTATATGCTTAATCTTCCCACTTACTTGCACATAGTTTCCTTCCTTCTCATATCTAATTTCTACAATTTTTTAAATTTAAATACTTAATAAACATGTTATTTATCTCTATTTTCCATAGCATTTGGGTATTTAAGGAAATTATTCCTATCCTAAATGATTTGGTAATATAGTTATCTTTACATATAGACACACTAACTATATGGTATCGTATCTTGGTTAATGGCTTTTATCCAACTTCAACACACTTATAATATCTACCCTTTGGATTTTTAACTTTGATTGTTATCTTCCCCATGCTATCATTTTCCCCATGTCCTCCTAGCTAGGTGATTTATATTTTAATTTTCTAATTATCTTCTAGTGTTTCTTTTCACTCTTGATTCTTCTCTCTGGGTTTCAAGTAGTCATTATACCCACCATAGGCAAGTTGAGAAACACAAATAGGTTGGTATGAGGTCGGTATGTTTCATGTGGTTTATTTCATTATTAATTTCACACCTACATTATTATTTTATTTCTAGCATCTAATTTTTTTGTAGGCATTACAAAGGTATTTTGTTTGAAGACCGTCTTAGGTTTCACTAATATGTTATACATTGATATTTGGTCAGGTTATATGTATACACCTCATTTTTTATGCTTTATAAATTTTTATCTTATGCATGGGATTTGGATGCAATATCCTCTTGAGTGGGTGTCTCAAAGGGCCTACTGAGATAATGGTGTGATCAAACTTGGTCATGTGGTCTAGACCAAAACATTTGAGAGATGTCATTATTATGTTTTATTTACCTTATTATCACCTTATTCCTTACAATAGTCACATATAATATGAATTAGGTCAATTTGTATCATTATGTTCATTTGTCTATAGTTATTTTCTCTCTTAAACTACTTTCAATCATCCTATACTTAAATCATTCCCTCATTCATTCCTTATCTTCCACTTCTCATTATTTTCCTCTATTTGAGATTAGGTTTCCACTGAGGCCGATGCAATATCCCATGGATGATGTAATTTTACATGGCCAATGTCATCGACCATGTGTAATTGCATTTGGTATATATGATTGACCAATCTTTTTTTTATCATCACTCATTCACTATTCAAATAACTTCAATACAACTCACACATTGGAGATTTGCAAATATGTTTAAACCTATTTATTAGAATTTATGTTTTGGAGCTTACTCCTTTGCATTTGGGTTACCTTAGTGAGAAAGGACTATAGGTATTATTCTTGAAGTTTTCCCTTAACCACCCATCGTAATTTTATGTTAGTAATGTTTCCTATAGGGATGATTATGGATTAGCTCTCACATTGGAGGAAAATATCTCCAACCCTTTTTTGTATTTTTTTCTTGTTTATTTTTTTTTTGGATGGTTGACCATTCATTGATATAGATTAGGTATATTTATGATTAATTTATTTTATTATTTTATCTTATTATTTTATCACACTTAGCTTTATCCATCTATTGACCCATATTATTCTAAATCTTAGTAGGATACCTATCTTTATCTTAGGTATAAGCCTTGACAACAACATATATATACTTTATATTTATGGTTACTATTCTATAGAATTATGACACTAGCACTTCTTGAGCACATTTTGTAGTTGTATCTTGTGTTTAGTACTATATTTTATCCCTAACACTTGAGAACACAATTAATCTTATCTTGTCACACACTTCATACCTCTCCCATTTATTTATGTATTTATCAATAACTCCTTATCATAACTAGTCTATTTTTATACATAAATAATTCAGAATCCCACTTATATAGAGGAATTATCCTTATTGATTCATCATAAAAACAAAAAATCAACTCCATAATTTCTCTCTACTTTGGGGTTTTGTGTCATTTTTCTCTCATTTTTCCTCTTTCTTAAGTATCTTGAACCTCCCTTTGAAATTCCTAATGATCTCTTGTGTCTTTCTCAATATTTTTGTAATTCATCACATCATCCTAGGGTGACAAGGTCAGTATTTTATGTTAATTTAGTCCAATCCATGTTGTGATTTATACCTTATCTTGTTTTCAAACATCTTGTAAGGAAATCAAATTTTTCCTACAAATCTTTCCCTATTGTACTAGTGTTGTCACCTAAACTTCGAAATCTCAAAATGTCAAAAGTCATGGGTAAATTTTAGTGTTTTTTTCATTGTGTTCCCCATTGAAAGGACCTTCATCAAAAGGATTTAGTATTTTTGTGAAAAATTAATTCAAATCACGTAAATAAGTCTTCTGAGGAACATGTGAAATAATTCATTTGCTCCTCCTATTCCCCAAATCCTCGCTTTAACCGCTTCTCTTGGAAACCTCGATGAATTCAGATTGTTTTGACACTTGGGGAAATGTTCCCAAGTTATTAGTTTTCCTTGAAATCCTAACTTATCCGACCCCTTGACATAATGTTGCAATGTTTGGTAAGTTTGATGATCCTTGTACTAAGGGAACAACTCCCCGCGAGTCTTCCATACCCAACCCCTTAGTAATGAACTTACATAAGTTAAATGGACTCAATCAAAACTCTTGGAACATTTGATATGTTCCATTGGTGCCTTGAATATCCAAATTTACCAATGAAGGAAAAGAAAGGAGGTATTTGGTTAAGTCGGTTGTTTCAAACACTAACAATTGTTTTATTGTTCCCATCGTGCCCCGAAAACCCACAAAATCCATAAAATACAAAGGAAATGGAGAATTCAATTTTTAAATTCCCAACAGGAACGTTATAGTTTTCCTCATGTTCCCTAGATTGCCTCTTGGACCAACTACATTGTTGATTTTCTCAATAACGCCTAATTTTTTCCAATCAAAGGTGATTATGAAGGTTTAGGACTTACTATTTTGTAATGTAATGCTGAAATGATATATTCAGGCCAAATTCAATGTAATTTTTAACTTAAGTTATGTAACCAAGGACAAATTTTAGTTTGGGTGGAAATTATTTAAAATAACTAATTTTTGAACAATATGCTTATAAAAGGTTTTATTTTTTAATTGTAAAGGGTTAGATGCCAACAAATTTGATGTGAGTGAAAAAAACCCATCAATATAGATGAAAACATCTATTTTCTCTCTGTACATTCTCCTTTCTCTATTCTACTCTCATTTTGTATCATTTACTTACTATTGGATTGTGAAACTTTTCAATTACCTTTTTATAACAAGGATCATTGAAGTTTGTGTGTATGAATATTTGATTTAAGGGAAAGAATCTCCATGTTATGTGAATGTACCCATTCTATAATTTTGTCTAACATGCAATGGTAAAATAAAATATGATTCCTCCTTATTTGAAATTGTTATTTTCTCTTCCTTTATTATTATTGTTCTAATCTCCTTTCCTATGGATTCAATCTCATTATACTTACACAATGAAACTAGTATCATCACAAGAAATTTTTAATAATCAAATTTTTAAATATTGTAAGAACAATTTTCTTAGAATAAGGGAACCTCCCCATCAAAGAAGATGGTTTTTTTCCCCGAAATGTTGTCTTTGTTTCACAACACAAAAAATTCTTCCTCCAAGATAACATGACACAATGGTATTACCATCCTCCTCCCAATAACATTACTAGTCGTAATACAATGAAGACTAAGTTTGAAGCTAGGTTAAAACTGGTAGAAGATTCTCATGCTCTCTTTTCTTAGTTTTCTCAATTGAATAAAGAACCCTATGAACCCATCGGGAGTTTGTAGCAAAGTTCAACATACTCGTGCATAAGATTCCAACTACTACTCAAATTGAACTGAAAATTTGAAATGTTTCTTCATCAATTCTCAGCTTCATGAGGTAAGTTTTGCATTACATGAGATAGCTAGATTACTAGACTTAGTTGTTAATCAAGAATTGGTTATAAGTGTATAATATGATCTTATTGTGTTTGGGAAGTTAAAAATATCCAACCAAAGGAAAAGCTTCAGCTTCCACTTCAAGATCAACTAGTTATGATTAGCTAGTTCAAAATCTAAATAATTTTTTTATTTAAAAAGTAACTTTCTCAAAGTAATCCTTATAGAGATATTCTAAGGAAGAATTTTGGTTTCAAGAACCATTTTTGGCATCCTAACCCAAGTTGGCTATCAAATATCCTCCTATCAAGGCTCTCGTGACTACATTTTGTGAGGTTAGGGAAGTAGATGATGATGAATAAGAAGGAATGAAATAAGTCAAAGAAGAAATGAAAGAGAATGATGAAACTCATCAAGACTCTCGGTTCATTTTTCAATTATGATCCGAAAAAGAAGATTACTATGATGACATAGTGGGAAACATGAATAGTGAATCCTACCTAGATATCACCCAAGAAAAACTAAACAATAAAAGGAAATCATTCATCTTGAGAATAACGATGAAGCCAAGATATATCTAAAGGTAATTCCTGTGGTTTTAAAGTGAGGATCTTCAATTACCGAACCCCAATGGCTTCCTAAATCTGATCCTTCTATGTCTATTGAACATCACACAATAGCTACTCTTGTTCCTTCTATAGTAATGTAAGAGTCACCAGAAGCCCGATTTAAGGCCAAACCATTAAAGGAAGAACAACCAATTCCTTTGCCAAAAGTTGAGATATCTCACCAACCTCCTAAAATTAAACTTATAATTCCTCATTTCGATCTAAATAATTCCTATGCCAATGTCCGGATCTGGATGAAGCTTACAATGTTGATGAACCATTTGATATGTCATATGAGCATTTGCGCACATTATATTTCAATCCTAGTAATGTTTTTGACTCTGATTATGATGTTGGTCATACCCTTGATTCTACCTACCATTGTGATGACCATAAATTTTCTCATGACACATTTCAATATGCTCCTCTATGGCATGGTATATCTACCATCATCGTATAGACCCCCATCAATCGCACACTTGGGGGCATCAAACTTCCCCTAGTTGCACGTTCTAAAAATAGGTGACTATCCATATTACTCACATACACACATATAACTTACTTTTCCTTTAAACTTCAAGTCAATATTTCTAGTAGCCCTTTCTCTTATCTACATTATGAGCACACCTTGCTACAACTACATATGTTTACAGATTCCCTTGTTATTCTTATACCACTCAATACACACTTTTATCCACATGCTTACTTAGGGATCCTTATATTCATAATACACATACTAATATATATATATATAGTATACATCCTTTCATTCACTATACATACTCGGCTATTCCCGCTCACAAAGATCATGTCTATTTTCCGTAAGCTCTGATATACACACTTAGAGGGAATAAAACTTCCCCTTCCTCACTTACTTATTATACCATTACTTCTTCCTATCTATATAACACAATGTTTTTACTACATACTCTACCTTGCTACTCGATGACACACTCTTGTTCTACGGTTCATACTTGACTGTTGAGGGTGGAAATCCTACATGAACCTCATGTCACACACATCTGCTAGGGGGAAAGGTGGCTCCCCTTATCTATATATCACAACATACCATCAAATTTACATTGCATCTACCTATATTAGTTGTATTTACTCTTGTTAACTTATATTATTTACATGTTGCGCTTTTTTCCTATGTTATCCATATTCTTAGTATGTCATTATATTTTTATATACAAACATGTGCATTCCTGTGGTATCTTGAGGTGAACGAACGATATTTACATAATATTACATGATTTATGATGTTTGACACCACTTTTTTAGCAGTCCCCTTGAGTCTCCCCGGGGCATCTACATTTTCTATTCTCCTACTCCCACATCACAGGTCCTATAGTTACAATATTTACTACTTTTCATTATTGTCACTTACTTTTCATTGATCTATACATGCTTTGACATACTATTTATCTTTCTAACATGCTAACGAGTGCTTCATGTGTAGAATTTTCCTTACAAGATTCTATACAACCATGGTTGTCTCTTATTTCTTGTTGACTATTGTTTTTTATTGTTTGCAGGCTATGCCCTATGTCATGCTTGATCATTGTTTTCTTATGGTTGCTTCAACCTTGATTGTCTTGTGAAATTGTGAGAGATGTCCCATGTATTCACATCATTTTTTTAGGTCCCTCTTGTCTTCATAGTTACTTGATACATTAAATTATATTACATGCTAGCTCTTTTACACTAACACTTGTTTCTATCCTATATTTTTACATGTTCCTTGGTCTCTACCATGAACATCCCCTACCCCTTACACATATCCAATCTATGATATGCATATTAGTTTCAGGTCCTCTCATTTGGGCCACCCTCTCCTACATCCATCGCATGCACCCCAAATGAGGGGGAACTATTAGGTGAACAAATCACCCTTCCAAAGACATAGATCTCCGAACAAAAAAACATAGTATAAAATTAGAATAGGAAAATAGTTATAGAGTGGTCTAGAATCAGACTTGGATAAAAAACAAATGGCGAGACACTAGCTCCCAATATCATATAAGAACAATGGGAACTTATGTCCCACCTAAGTGTGAGTTTCTTGGGGAAAAATTAGATAGTTTCTCAGTTCAACACAATTTCCAATAGTTTATCAGACAAATCTATAATATCAAACACTTGGAATCAATTACAAAATGTAGTCATTCAAATACAATGCAATTATAATTTGGTTACAATTTAGTTACAATTTAGTTACATATTTGGTTATAAATCGGGACATGTCAATCTATAGTGGTACTTATCATTTGAGAAGCATCATGGAATGAGAGAAAATATACCTCTCTCCCTAACACTCTTCTCTTGGCATGAGATCACACAAAAATCTCATCCTTGGTGTGAGATAGACTAAAATATCATCCTTAGAGTGATATCACCTGAAAACTCATTCTTGGCATGAGATCCCCTAACAACCTCATCCTTGGCATGAGATCACCCATAAACCTCATCCTTGGTAGAAGAACAATCAAATCCATGGCTTGAAACTTTATTGATTAGGAATTGATTACTCCTAAACTCATCTCGAAACATCTCCAAATCAAACAAGATAACTTTCTATCCTATGCTCTCTCATACATCAAGTGCACTCTTTCCTTAGTTATTAGTTTCTACACATTTTTACTTACTTATATGTACGTTTCTCTAATTTTTCATATACGGGAATTTGACTACTCTCGTGCTCTTATTTCACATGTTTTTCCTTACAAGCAACAAGAAGCAACTCACATCAATAAGCACAAGAACCTACAACACGTTACTACACATACGATTCACCGCTAGGTCTACATCCCTATCCTAGTTTTCACACTTCACATGGCTACTTGTCCATTTGGCACACTATCAGCTACACTCCTCTCTAGTTTATAAGGTATGCATCTTCTATTTACTTTATTCTATCGATTATTCACTCAATAACATATATGCAATTGGGAACATTTCTAGTTCATAATGTATATTAATGTATACATCATTCCTAAGAAACAAAACTAGTGGTTGACAACTCCTTTTGGCCTTTTGGTTTATTTTATATCTTGTACTTTATTATTTCTGAGCTTGAATGAGCATCCCTTTTGGTTTTCACATTTTAAAGTTATGATAGCACTTGATTGATTTACCTTTTGATGAATTCGCATAATAATGCCCAATTACGAATGAAGTGCCCAGTGCTCCTGTTCTTCCTAGGCACTCATGTCCCTCTCTTTCTTCTTACTCTTTTGGCCCCTTCTCATTTATTATTCACATTTTAATACTTTGGGTTTTCCTTTTAGTTTTCAATTACAAAATTCAAACAAGGAAATCATATATATACTTAGTTTTTTCTTTCAAATAAGAATCTAATCATTATAAGCATTATCTATCACCACATAAGCTTGCAAAAAGGCACAAGAGCGCTAAAACTTACATATCTAGAACATACATACAAGGGTCAAGAGTTTCATTATTCTACATACATTGGATAGGAGGGATTCCACTCTATTCCATCACACACATTTTTTCATATTTGGGATAATCTAGATCTAGCTTTGTTATCATCGTAGAACTACATAAGTATGAGATGTAGTGTAGCACTCATTCATAAGTTTAAACTTTGGGTGACTATCTGGTCATCCGATTCCCCATTCTACATATGTTTTATTATATTTGGTGTTGTTTGTGGGCATGTAAAGGTAGCCATTTTTTTTTCAGGTTACAAGTGAAATTGGTGATCTAACAATGAAACTAGAGTGAGAAAGAGTGACTAATAATGAATGTCTTCCAACCCAAAAAGATCGAACCTAAGCATTTTAGCGTAAAAAAGGCACCCATATTAGTTGTTAGTGCTGGGGTATTCCTACCCTTATGTGGATGCTTTTGACTTGTACATTCCAGGGGTTCTTAACCTTAATCAAGTCTTTACAACATTGTTTCCAGTATATTCCCATTGATACACAATCACAATCACTCTCGATTGTACATAATTATCTAAGTCATTATCCCTCTCTCATTTTCTTAGGGTTTTACATCCTTGAATGCTTATTACTTGCATAGTGTTGTATGTAATCATCTAAATATCATTTATCGTAGTAAGTTACAATGAAATAAAATTAATTCAAATTAGAATAAATCATTAATGAACCCCAACTTGTGATCGACCACTCGGATCCTTATTTTTCCTATTCTATCATATTTATCTTTCCCTAACCCCAAACCCTAGTTACATCAGGGTTCATATTTCTATATATTGTCTATCATACATCTGATTTGTATAGTTCTTACTAAGGTTTAATCCTTGGTCCTATCCATTGGGTTAATTTCTAGGGATTTTATTTCGTAAATTACCTTTTCTTTCAATTCTTGACCCCTAAAGCTCCTCAAGTATCCTTGTATCAATTACTTCAATAACATCCAATTTACAAATATGGTCTCACAAAAGTCATACACACAATGTACCTCCCTCATGATATGCCACCTTCACAATTAAGTGTAATTTTAAATCAGTATCTATGAACCCCTATTAATCCTAATAAAAAAAAACCAAAAATCCATCTTCGAGTCAATTTAAGCTTTACACTTTTAATTCAAGATAAATTTTAAGCTATATAAACCATGATTACATCCCTCATAGCTGAAATACAACATCTCAAAGATTCTTCTCATGTACATGTTATTTCTTCTCCTACACCTCATTTTAATCCCATGTCTACTACATGTCCTCATAAAAGCGAGGTCAATGTCTTACCAAAACAAGCACCTCTCAAGTTTGATCGAAATGCTAGGAAACATTATATTCTCTCTGAGTTCCTCAATAACCAATTAAACACCTTGCCACCTACTCATTACTACCCTCCTTATAGGATTACAAAATAAAATTTTCATCCATTTTAAAATTATCATAGAATTAATGGACATTGTGAAAAAGATTGTTATGATTTAGAATGTAGAATCAGGAAACTTGAGAATTAAGGATTTATTTCATTTGCAACAAAACATTCTTCTACACTTACATATGTAATTACCAAACCCCAATGGGTTCCCAAATTTGATCCTTCTATATCTAGGAAGAATCACACAATAATCATTAATGTTCCTTCTCCAATAATGCAAGAGGTCGCCACAAGTCCCATATAAGGCCAAACCATCAAAGGAAGAACAACTAATTCCCTCGCCACAAGTCAAGTTCTCTCACCAACCTCATAAAATTAAACTTATAATTCCTAATTTTGATCCAAATAATTCTTATGCTAATGACTAGGACCTAAACGAAGCTTATAATGTTGATAAACCATTTGATATGTTAGATAAGCATTTGCATGCATTATATTTCAATCCTAGAAAAAAAAATTTCACTCTAATTCTGAATCTAGTCACACCATTGATTCTACTTACCATTGTGACGACCATTAATTTTCTCATGACACATTTCAACATCTACCTCCATGACATGGTCTCTCTACCATCATCATAAAAATCCCCATCACTGCCACTTGGGGGCCATCAAACTCTACCCCCCACATAATCACATGTTCTAATATGTATTTTCCTATCCATACTACTCACATACACACCTATACCTTAATTTTTCATTACAATTCAAGCCAATATTTCTAGTAACACTTTCTCTTATCTACACTATGAGCATCCTTCCTACATTTATCTATGATTATGGCTTCCCTTTCCATTCCTATTCCACTCCATACATGATTTTCTCCTCACTCTTACTTATGGATCCTTCTATTCATGATACAAATACTATTTTATATATATATATATATATATATATATATATATATATATATATATATATCATTTCATTCACTATACATACTCTGGCTATTCTTGCTCATAATGATCACATATATTTACCAACAACTCCTGATATACACACTTGGGGGCATTAGACTTCCCCCCTCCTCACTTTCTTCTTATACCATTACTTCTTCATATCTATACAACACAATGTTGTTACTACATACTCTACCTTGTTACCCGATGACACACTCTTGTTCTACGGTTCATACTTGAAGGTTTAGGGAACATTCCTACATGAACCTGGAATCACACACATTATTTGGGGGAACATGTCTCCCCTTATCTTCATATCTTATATATCGCAGCACACCATCACATTTACACGAAATCTACCTATCTTAGTTGCTTCTACTCTTGTTAGCTTATACTATTTACATGTTACACTTTGTTTCCTATGTTATCTAGATTCTTAGTTTGTCATTATCTTTTTCTATATACACATGTTCCTTCATTTCATATATTGAGCTGAATTCAAGACCTTTCTATATTTTTACATGATGCATGATGCTCAACACCACTCTTTACTAGTCCCACCAAGGATCTTGGGAGTATCTACCTTTGTTATTTTCCTACTCCACATCATAGGTCATATATTTATAGTATTTACTACTTTTCATTATATCACTTCATTGTCAAAGTGATCTATATACATGATTTGACATATTATTTATATTTATAACATGTTAATGGGTACTTAATGTGTATCATTTACCTTGCATGATTCTATACAACCATGGTTTTCCTTTATTATTTGTTGATTATTATTTCCTATTATTTATAGGCTATGATTTATATTGTGCTTGATCATTTTTTCTTATGGTCGCTTTGGCCCTAATTGTCTTGTGACATTGTGAGTAATGTCCCATGTATATAACCCACTTTTTTGGTCCCTCTTGTCTTCATAGTTTTTTTATACATAAAATTCTATTGCATGCTATTTCTATTACCCTAACACTTGTTTTTATCCTATATCATTTAGATGTGCCTTGGTTTCTACTATACAAATCCCCTACCCTTTGTAAGTATCCAATCTAAAATATGTATATCATTTTTAGGTCCTATTGTTTGGGCTTCCTACATCTGTCACATGCACCCCAAATGAGGGGGGAAAGTATTGGGTGAGAAAATCACCCTTCTAGCAACATAGATCTCCATAATAGAATAACACAAGTACAAAATTAGAAAAGGCATACAGCATAAAGTGGTTCAAAATTAGGCTTGGATCAGAAAGAAAACATAAACTAGTGCCCACTATCGACAAGAAAAGTGGGAATTTGTGTCCCACCTTGACGCTAGTGTCCTGGGGAAAATCATAGAGTTTCTTAATTTAGCACAGCTTTCTAGTAATTTACAAAGATGCATCTACAAAGATTTCGGACACTTGGCTTGAGTTATAGAATTCATTCATTCGACTATAATTTAGTTCCAATTCGCTTACAATTCATTTACAATTTAGTTAGTGTAGTAAAAAAATGACACTCCTTAGACATTATTTATTTTGGGTCTCATATTACTATTCATATGGTTTTGAGTGAAGAAAGTACTAATTAACACTTGTCTTTTGGCCATTTTACTTTTCTTTCTATCATTACTTCGGACCTCTCACACGCTTCCCACTCTCTTTCTATCATTACATTCTATTTTTCATTTGATTGGGATGCTCGAGCTAGTACTGGGGTGACAATAAGTGCCCTCGTCCCACTGGGCACCCCGATCCTCTTTCCACTTTCCCTCAACTTTTTGGGTAATTTCTAGCCATTTTAACATTTCATATTTATTGTGATTGACCTTTTCGTAAATTACGAAATTAGAACAAGAAATCCATATAAATATAAATTTACGAGACCATAATGAGGGAACAAGCACTAACCACTACTATCATCACTTAAGGTTACATCCATCAAAGGCTCCATTTGAATCCATCTAGCTCCATCACAAGGCACAATGATAGTTCATCAACATCAAACTACATAGAAGGGAAGTTTATTCTATTCCATCCACCATTCTATTATGTTTTCTACACATAGTTATTGCTCACTACTTTCAAAAAGTGTGACTAGCACAAGAGAACCTAGGGCATGATTGCACATACACACACATAAAAATACATCAAATAGGAGATGTAGTGTAGCACTTAGTTAGTAACTCCACCATTGTGATAGTTGAGGTCAGTCCAACCCCTTCATATGCATCTTTATTTTTAGGGTTTGATGTTTGTCTTGGGGTTTTGCAGGTTTATTCTTCATCACTAATTACCAGTGACATATAATGTAGTGCAGTGAAGTTAGTGTGATAGGGAGAAAAGGAAAGAAACCATCAAATGACACCTCAGAGGAAGGTTACAGAAATTTTTTATAGACCAGGGTGCCCATATTGTAGACTAAGGAACCCATAGGTGCCCCTCTACCTATCTAGGTTTCTGGTTCACTCACATTTCACGAGATATGAAATTTTTGGAATTTGACATAGTCATTTTATCCTCATATTTCTCCACCAATATATACAACACAATCCAACAAGCTTTTCAAATCATTCGAGTCCTTTCCAACTCTCTTTTAAATTTAGGGTTTTTATCTCTACTTTCTTAGTTGCTTGGGTCACTTTCTATATTTAGTTACTACTTTTATTTACTTGGTAAACCCCACACCTTTCACACTCTGCATCCTCATATTTCTTCTATCACGGGTCATAAAGTTCCTCAAGTTTCTTTTTCGATTTGCTTAAAATATCTCCCGATTGTCAAGTTGTTCTCTACAAAGAGAACTAAAATCTATATGGTGTCCTAAATATACACCACCAAATGAAATAACTCATATCTTCCACAGCCTATCTAACGACCTTAGTCCTTATGCTCCTCCATCTAATCAACCCCCATTGGAATCAATTCAAGATTTAAATTCTTTATTTCAAGACAAATTTATGGATATGGAATCCATGATCACATCTCTTCAATATGAAATTAAATAGCTTAAATCTGTTTCTCAAGTGCATGTTTGTTCTACCTCTACATCTCATCTTCAATCTATGTCTACTACATGTCGTATAGTTGACCTCAAGTCATGTCATTTCCTAAGCCTCTCATATTTGAGCGTAATACTATGCAACATGACATTCTTACTAAGATCCCAGTCATCAATTGATCACTCTACCACCTACTCATTACTATCCTTCTTATCGGTTAGAAAAATATGAAGGTAATCTATATTGTAACTATAATTGAATAAATAGACATGATGAAAATGATTTCCACACTTTACAATGAACATTCAAACATCTTGATCATTAAGGAATCATTTCATTCACTGCAAAACATTCTATTGCATCCCCATCTACAAATGTTACATCCACCTAGGTTCCTAATTTTGTTCCTTCTTTGGTTAGTCAAGAGCCGCATAAGAACCACCTACGACATTATCAAGTCAACATAATCAACCAACTCTCAAAATTAGCTAACCACCTCCTCCTACTTAGTCACCTATAACATTACCAAATCAAAACAAGACATCACTTCTCAAGGTTTTCTCTAAATCACATCCTCCTACTAAGTCGTCTATTGTATCACCAAGTCATACGCAACAATCACCTCCTATGGTTAAACTTGTAATTCCAACATCTACTATAGACCCTACATATGATGACGATTGGGATCCAGATGATGCTTACTATGATGATGAACCATCTGATGGTCACACTCCTCTATCACATCCCATCACTTTTGTTAACGAAACTACTCCTTACATTGATCCACTTAGTGTATTTTGACTAGATCTACATCGAGTACATAATTAAGGGGCATAACGCTCACACCCCCTCATCTTAACATGAATAGTCAAACATACATCTTAGTATCAACCATTAACTAATGACACACTCTTGTGATTCAGGTTTAAACTTGATTTTTGAGGGAATAGTACACATTAACCCCACACACTTGCACAATAGGAATTGTGACTCTTCATACATCTTACATAATACATTCTACATTTAGAAAACATCATTTCGACCATCACACATTAACATATCATACATAATTTACACATCATACTACTCTTCATTACACATATGTCACATTTCTAGTGTTTACGCATCTAGCACCATAAAGTACTCCTCCTACAAACTACATTACTATACATTTCATTTTTCACATCATATGGTCGCTTACTCATTAGACCTACTACATCGTATTCTATGTGTTGCACTCACTACCTTATGATGCACTTTAGTTCCTTGATCCATGCTTGACTGCCGAGGGTTTATAAATCAAATAGACCTTATCTTCATCAAACATTTATCATTTGGCCTTTATTCATGCAATATTTCTATGTTAGTGACATATGTTATGGGATAAATGATCACCTATTATTGCA
This sequence comes from Taxus wallichiana var. yunnanensis, assembly GCA_018340775.1. Classification (NCBI taxonomy): domain Eukaryota; kingdom Viridiplantae; phylum Streptophyta; class Pinopsida; order Cupressales; family Taxaceae; genus Taxus; species Taxus wallichiana. Next base: position 318,523,466 of record CM031238.1, read on the forward strand.
TATTGTAGTGATATACACTTTAGGATAAATCATCACTCTTTTAATCATATTTTTATGATATGCACTTTGGCTATAAGGGTCATGTGCACATCATTTCTAGGTCACATGTCATCAATACACATACACATTCATCACAACGTGTTAAACATAGTACACACTTCGACCATTTCCCGCTGATGCACTCTCATTTATGGTTCATTCTTGAATTATGAGGAGGAATAATAAATGAACTTCACTACATACAACTTCATTCACTCAGGGGTAGGAGGATCCTATCATCCATCTTGCATTCCATCCATCCACAACATACTACATTGTATGGTTGCATTTAATTTTTCTTACATTTTATTTTATATGGTCATCTTACTACACATGCTAACTAGATTTCATATATGTCATTATTTTTAACATACATACATGCATGTTCACACCTTTCTCTAGTTGTGATCATAGACATAGGTATTTTTCATGTAGTACAAATGCTCATCTTCTACCCATCCTACATTGGTCACTTTGGGGGCATCCAAATTTGTCTCTCGTAGGTGTTATTCTTGTTCCATTTTGTACTTAGCACTTTACATTATATGGTTATACATGCTTTTGACATACTAGTTATATTTATAATATGTTAATGGGTGCTTCATATGCAACATTTTTTTGTAGGATTTCTTTCTTCCATGGTTATCTATTGTTTATACCTGTATCTACTATTTGTTATTTTATGTGGTCCTTTCCCTTTGTTTGGTGTGCACACTTATTTGTTGTATATGGCCATGATGGCCTCACTTGTCTTGAGACATCGTGAGTGATGTACCATGTTTTCAACCCATTTTTTGTGGCTTAATTTATATTCTTGAGTGTTTACACTACTACATTAATTGGTAGCTTATACACTATTTGTGTAGCTTACACATTACTTTCTTCATACATGTTTTTTGTACTAACACTTGTCTTTGTTAGCTTCTTGCTTGTGTGCACCTTGGTTTATACCAAGCACTTTCCCTTCCCCCTACATGACAGAGTCAAAGAGTTCACATGTGTGGTCCTCTTTTGGGGTTGTACTCTCCTATCAATGATGTCACATGTGCCCCCAAAGAGGGGTGAATAATTTAGGGTTTTTACATACTACACAATGCTTCTACCGTAGTTTAGTTTAGTCAATTTCCACCCTTGGCATTGTAAGTTATACAATGAGTGGGTTCGCACAATCTACAAACCCCGTACACATTGAAGTTTGAAAGAGAGTTTGAAACCTAAAATGTGAGGATCATGGGGACGATGTACACATCAATGGATGTGCGACCAAGCAGACGAAGAGATCTCGGGAGGAGTGAGCATCAACTGAATGTGCATGCAAAGATTCAAAACATGGGCATAACCTCGTTACAATCCAAAAACTCTCTCTATCTCATAGATCTAAAGGGGTGTACATATAGGAGGTGTTGAGTAACCCCCAGTGTTGCAATCATGACAACTCAAGTGGAGAGGGGGAGTTACATTCCCATAATAGAATTGTAACTCCCAATGATGCATAGGACATACTTGACGAGTAAGATAATATCATAATGACCCCTAAATGACACGTGGACCTAATATCTCACCTAAGTGAGATGACTCGTCTAGTTATGTGGAAAATAACACACACTAACACCCTCATTCATCATAACTTAGGATGAGGCAGCAAGTTAGAAATGAGAAATAGGTCCCGACATAAAGCCTAATGAGGCACCCATGCAAAAAAATAATTCCTAAGAAGTGAAGGAAAATCCATTAGGAAAGACATCCACCAAAAGAGAACAAAACACTCTCTAATCTAAGAAAGATGCCAAAGATGGGTCCTGCCATAGACTAGCTCGAAAAGGTACCTATGTACAAAAGGGAAATCTCTCGAAATATGAAGAAGAGAGAAAGAAGAGGGAGACGAGAGTAATGCATAAGATTCCATGACACATCTAAACTCTGCAACTCTAAGAAGTCTCCCAGAAGAATGTCGATGACAATATCCTCTACCTCTAGACCAAAGAAGAGCCATCCACACCGAATTGTGTGCCTACCCTTAGGAAGGACATAAATGATGTGATGGAATTCTACCCACTCCACAAAGGAAACTGAAGGAAACAACATGAAAAACTCTATGTCTTGTCCATAGAAGTGTGACATAGGTCTAGCAATGGTGCTCCAAGGAGCCAAAGGTAATGCCATGTGTGTAGAACTATCACAGTGAATAAGGGGAACACCCATAGAAAGGATTTCCAATTGATGTGAAGGAAACAAAACAACACCCACATCAAAAAATTGATCCACAAGAAAGGGTGCATCAATGAAGTTCCCCAGAAAAGTGGAAGTGGTAAGATTCCCAGAATGGGCACTCCTAACAATGGAGATGATGAACTCCTCTGAAATACCTATAGATGGATGAGGAACATATAATACATCACAAGTGTACTCGAGAAAAGTTGACTAAGATCAGGTGATACTCATCCCAATGAGGGGGCTCAACAAATAGAAGAGTGGTGTCGAGATAGGTATGAGTCATCTAATGAAGGTAGAGGAGTGAAAGGGGCATCGCAAATTGAATGTGAAAAAGAGGTGGGTGTGATGACTGTATGAGATTGTATAAGAGACTACTCAATATTTGATGAGATGTGGGATTGTCAACACTCTCTCGGAATAGTAACAGGGAGGAGAAGAGTCCTTTGTAGTACTCTTGACATTAGAACTGGGTGCACAATCTACATCATTAGAAGTAGAACCAAGTGATTCTATGTCAAAAACTATCATCACAAAAATAAATAGAGGAGACAACTCAATCAACAATAATAACAATGATAACAAAGTATGTGAAGGGTATCCATAGAGGGACCGAAAATTCTCTAGACACGAAGTGGGGTAGATCTGAGTTTACCATGTGAAACTAGATAGATGAGGAGAAATGCATCATCAAGTGACCAAAAACATGGTCACAAGTGTTGAGAAAGTCCTCAAAATGACGATGATTAGTGGGTGTAGGAACTGGCCCAAGTAAGAAGTGTGAAAAACCCTCATAGGCGAAGTAGTGTTCCATAGAAGCATGCCAAGATCAATAGTTCTCTCTCCCAAGAAGAAGTGGTGAAGGTTGTAAGGTGATCCTACGACACTCAAGTCTAGAAAGAGCACCCTCCATGATGTGGAAGCAATAAGTGTAAGGTGCATGAATGTAAGACGTTGGACTCAGCCGATAATGTGTCTATGTGTAATACAAGATCTAAGAGTAATAGTGACCCCTAAATGTGGCACTTTATAAAGTAGTGCATTTACAAAAATGACAATGTCATCACGTAATGTGTGAAAAATCATGCAACTTTGACTAAATAAGCACTCAAAACCGAGCAGCAAGTCAAAAGTTATAGCAAGAAAATGATTCCCACAACTGATGGAAAATGCCAATAAGCTCTACAAATGGATTTTAAAAGTGCCCAAAATGGCTGCAAAGTGTTTCCTATGGGTACTCATTAGAAATGGCATTAAATTTTAGGCAAAGTTGTTTATTTTACTTGTGAGGGGGATTAACATTTTGCGAATCCTGCACCTCACTCTCCATCTTTGACACATGAATGAAGGACATTAAATATAAGAAAAATAGGTCCCAAAAATATTACAATGCCAAGAATGAATGTTTTTATCCTTAAAACATAAAAAAATGGATTGTTTTAACTACCAAACAAGTCTAAAAGGGATTGAGGGAGCTAGGGTATCATAGGTTGACCAAGCTGATGGGGAGTTACCAAATGAGCCGAGTCAAGTTAAAGGTAAATCACTACCGAGATATGTAAGGTCCCGTCTTAGCGAGAGGTGGCTATTGAATGAGACAGAAAGTATGGGCCATGTGGAAGTGTAATCCACCGAGATGCAATTGTTTAATGACCGAGTACGATTCACGAGCACATGTTGAGCACAAAAGAGTAACTACTGGCTGAGTTTGGATGATTGGTAGAAGAGAACCGATATGCAAGAATCAATATCGAAACAATTCACCACAACAAAGTTGCACTCCAAGGGTAACATCATATCTCCAATGTAATATGTAAGATTCAAACAATAGAAAGAATATGCAAATAATAAAATAGGCTTTCTCATCCTCATAGATCAAAAAAATATAGTACAAATGGGACTCAACATAGGGAAAAAGATGAAGTCTCATGCCGAGTTGAACGCAGAAGAAGGAAAGGCCGAGTGCAAGCTCTAGGTAAATTCTCAGCGAGACAGAGCTTCCAATGGTGCACGAGTTGACCAAACAATGATCTTGCAAGGTGAGACTCAAATTGTAGACCAATGCAAACAAGCCTGTAATGAGAAAATTAGAGATCAAACATGTCTACACAACAAGGCTTTATCCCAATGAGCAAGATTACCACAAACAATGCAAAAAAAGGATCCTCCAAACCAGATATCAGGGCAGAACTATGGTAAGTCCAAATACATTCATCAGAGGAAGAACCCGAGCTTCCAAGGAAATAAAAAATGGTGCAGAGTTTGACCCAGAAATAAGGCATGAGTTGATTGTAGTTGATGTGGATGCAACATGCATGAATTACCAACAAGTTTTCTATGAAGCCAATGCAAACTCTGGAGAACTCAATGTAAGGAAAACACCAGATATAAACCAGAGACCAAATATGAGCTCGTGAATGCAAGGGTTGATGCAAGGATGAGTTAGTGAGTGTAAGAAGTGAGCTATTTGGATAACTCGGTTCTAGTTCGATGAGTTGGGGCTGAGTTGGTCCTATAGAACAAACTTCAAGCTTCCAAAACCCAAAAATAAACTCCACCTTTTGACCTACACTTTTGCATGAACCTGAATAGTGCAAAACACCTCAACACGAGGTGAGAAACATGATTCCAAAGTAATAATCAAAAAAACTTACACAAGGAAATAAGAAGAAACCAGAAGTAATAAACAACTGATAAATGAAGAGTGCACATTTTATCGAAACCTCGTGCACCGATACCATAAAAGAGGGTTCAAACCCTAAAACTTGAGGATCATGAGGGACGGTATACACATCAACATACTTGCGAATGGTAGTATGAAGAGATCTCAAGAGGAGCGAGCATCAACCGAATGTGCATGCAAAGATTTGAAACATGGGCGAACCTCATTACCATCCACAAAATATATTTATCTCATAGATCCAAAGGGGTGTACATATAGGAGGTGCTGAGTAACCCCATGTGCCAAAATCATGACAACTCAAGTGGAGAGGGGGAGTTATATTCCTAGAATAGAAGTGTAACTCCCAATTATGCATATTACACACTGAAACGTAAGAGAATCTCATAATGACCCATAAATGACACATGGACCTATGATCTCACCTAAGTGAGATGACTCACCTAATGATGTGGAAAATAACACACACCAACAAAGTTTACATGACATGGTTATCCTTAGCATTCTGGGAATAGTTACAGGTTAGAGGATACAATAGATTTCCTTTCTACACTACTTCATCCAAAGGTGTCGGATCACCCAAAAACCCGGAAGTACATAGATATATTCATACAAATTTAGGGAAGTAGTTACAGGTTGGAGAATGATACAACTTTCTCCCTACACTTCTTTGGCCTATGGCATCAAATCACCCAAAAACCTTGGATAGATATCCTCTTTCTACACTTTTAGCTCAACATAGATAAGGTGGACATCTTACATTTTTCATTTACATACTTTACTTATACACGCTATCACGAGACATATACATGCATATTTTACATGTGTTTTTACATATATACATGCATATTTGACTTCTTAGTTGTTTTCTCCTTGCATGTCCATTCATATGAGAGACAAGCAAGAAATAAAACAACATTTTATGTTAGCACACAACATAATAACCATGCAGATACATTACACACATTAGAAACTACACACACATTTCCACCCTAGGTTCACTCTCATTACTTATTTTGTTCTGTCTGCATCTTTAGTTTCCGTGCTCATCTGTCATATTTTTGTCACTCCACACTTTGTCTAGTCCTTCAACATGTTTCTACATCACTCTACATGGATTATTAGGTATGCATCTCTATCTACTTTATGTTACCAAGATTTTTTCACCAACATAAAGTGGGGAAAATGTAGTCACAAAATCACACACTTTAGAAATTATTTAGTCCCGATCTCATACTATTATTCATATGGTTTTTGAGTGAAGAAATTACTAATTAACCCCTATCTTTTGGCCATTTTACTTTTCTTTTCTGTTGTTATTGTCAACCTATCGCACAAACTTGCTAGTTTTTTTATCGTTACATGTTATTTTGCATTTTTCTAGTGTGTTTGGGATATTATTGGGGCATTGAAAGGTTCCCTAGTCCCGGTCAGGGTGCCCTGACCCTCTTTCAACTTTCCCACCACTTTTTGGACCTTTCTGTAACATTCCTATTTTAAGACTTTAGAAACAAGGGAATTTTTTTAGTAATGTTCTCTATTCTAAATACATAATTTAGAACACACATTCCATAACAACCATTCTTATAACAGATAACCATATGCAGCTGTGTTGACTCAGTAAGATACCGATCTATTCATTTCATGACTCGATGAACTACCGATCTATTCATGTTTAACACTAAGTATTGAATACTTTTCTCGTATACTTGGTTCTCTTACCCTATTCTGGGTATTGAGTGATCTATCTAAGGAACCTAACTGAATAGTTGTTACCAATATTCATCTGCATCATGATCCTTAGACTAGGCAACATAGGACAATGCAATCAGCAGCTTGCATGATACTTTGGCCAAAGATTTCTAACATACTGTTCATATTACTTATTCCTTGATGACATACTCGCCAATCTAGAATATGTCCTTCACCCCCACTCTATTTTTATCTAGAATTTCCTTTACTGACTTCTCAGTCCTCTTGCCCAAGGTTTAACCCTAGTTCTAGTTAACAACATAGGTTATGATAGGAAGGGGCTCACAAAGACTTAGGATATTTTGGCATATTGGGTCAACCTAGGTCAACCCTGTACCAAGGTACCTTGAGTTCTTGACGGATACTTCATATTGTAACTATGCTACTACCCAGTCCTAGAGAGAAACTAAGTTCAAGTCCATAAGTGTGTAGATCTAGACGATCAATGCAAAAGGGTGTTACCACATGTCAACTGCAACGTTGTATCCTCAAGAAGATCCCAATCTTCTCGAAGGTACAACCTCAGTTGGTGTGTGCCAACATCCTACAGAACAACCTCGTCAAGATGTACATACCCCTAGGAGATTATTAATGTTTAATTAATTTGGATACTTAAAAGTAGATTTCAGCAACCCTGCCCAAACCCTAATCCAACTCTCCCTAAGTTCTTTTCCAAATCAGGTTCCATTAATCCTTGAAGAACTTCCTTAACTTAAGATTGCTTTCGATGTTCGTTAATTTTGGCTCAACAAGCAGCTACCAAGAAGAAAGGACAACAACCTCATAAGTTCCATTTAATGTGACTTAACCATTCAAGGAAGTGTAACAACCACCTAGGTTGTAACTTAGTAGACTTTATTAAATGAAGTCTAATGATTATAATCATATCTTCCTTTTTGCTTAATTTTTCATAAGAGAGGAAGATTCTTCCTCTTCATGGTTAAGTTCTAGGGTTTAACACACCCTTTATGTCCTTTACAAATTCCATAGTTTTCATTGTAAGTTCATTACACATTACCTTAATAATATGAATTGTTTAGATAAGAACATTGAAATTCTACAACTTATTTAGTTGCATCACATTTAGGGAAATTACTCTAATTCCCTTTTTCCTACTTATCCAAGAATACTCATTTAAACATATAAATAACATGAAGAATATCAATAGGATAGGATTCCATTTCTTTTACAAAGGTACAAGATAATTTACACAACCCATGCAAGTAATTTCTCATCCTTCAATTCATTTTCAAAACTTATACATTTACAACTTATGCATTTTAGGCATACTTGCATGACAAAGAACCTTCAATCAAAAGAGAATAACTTTTCTTTTTCAATACAACTTAAGAAAAATTAGAATTCTTCACAAGAATCAAACTTAGATCAGCCAATGCATCATATAAGTTTTTGCCTTCTTTTATCACTTACGAAGTCCATCTACAAAAATTGCTAACACATGTCAGTTCAATGAACTGAGCATGATAAGCACTAAGCCTTAAAATGAAGTGCATTCCACTAATTTTTCCAATAAAAACAACCCTGCTTTAATGAACAATTAGTATTTCATACTCTAAGCATAAGTAATAACAATAAAGAGAAGAGCATTAATGAACTAGAATTCACAAAAAGAACATAATATAATCTATAATATCTGTCTTACAAATTAAAGTATAATTGATCCTATCAATTATCTTTACCAAACAATAGATCATAACATCTCATTGTTTCCAATCCTACCAAAATATAATACAACACTTATCTTTACTATAAGATACAGAAGTGTTTACAACATATTCTCACTAGGATGTTTCATCTAATTTTTCAAGTAATGAAGAAGAGAAACCATTTCCATTATGCCAAAGTACTTAACATCTGCAAAGCAAAACATGTGCATATCAAGACTTAAACTATCTCCTTTAAAGGTCATCTACATTAAAATTCCACATTTTAAGGTATTCATCAAAACAAATCCATATAAAAGAAATCCAAGAAGGAATGATGGATTAACAGTCAAACAACAAGTTTGCAATTTCTTTTTTCCAACCAATCATCAATCTCTTTCTGCTTCATTTCAGTCAAATGACAAGTATAAAAAGACTAATTAAGTACTGATTCTTTTTTCCAATAAGAATAAAAATCAGAAGGTTCCAACCTATGAACTTAACCCAACTGCATTAGATAAGGGTTCTTATCAGAGTATGAATCTACCCTTTAATCATTTCTTTCAACTTAATTATCAATTCCCCTTTCCTGTACATACATTCTAAGTTCGTACAAAGGTTCCCAAAGGAGTGAACAAGAATAGTCTCAAGGTAATAAGAAAACATGCTACCATTTTTCTTTCTTAGAACCCTTTACCATCAAACAGTGAAGTTCAAACACAACCCACAATCAATTTTGAATCGCAATTTATCTTTCAAGACTTAACATTCATTTATTGGACCCAACAAGAGGTGTGAAATCTGAGTAGGTACCAGCACTCAAATTCTTCCCAAGAGTTCAGTCCTATATTTCAACATATTACTATAAGAGGTAACAGATTGGGATTCCAATAAGAATGATAAACCAACAAGATAATTTCAAATTAATCATGAAGAGTTAACCAACAACCCTCTAAACCATGTTTCCAGTTTTATAGTCAAGACCCAAATGAATATGTTTGAAATACAACCAGTTCAAGACTCAATATGTAATTCCAAACACAAGAAATCATAAGCTCCTTCAAGGTTCAGGATCATTCAAGAAAATATAACAAGTTTAGGAAACAACTTGTTCCCTTTTTAGTTTACCTTTTAAACAAGAAAAACTACAAAATAATACCGAACAAAACCGACTTCTCATTCAGGTTACCATTTCCACAATAAGTAATAATTTCATTGTACAACTTTGCATCACAGAATCTCACATGAGTTCGTATATACACCAGCATCGTAATGCTATGCCGAAAATAATGTAATTACTTATAAACATTTAAAAATAAGAATAGAGCTTCCATTTTCTGTTAACATCTTATCAAACCCTATTTCCCAACTCAATGAAATGTAAGAACCTTAACAGAGCTCAGACCAAACAAACAACAAAACATGAAAGCCATGTTCATAATGAACCTTCATTAACAGTTTATATGGTCATAAGAACAATAAATCACAAGCACCATGCCATATGCAACTTCAATCAACAGTCCAATTTATCCAAGATAATAAACACAGTTCCAAGTTATATGCGGGTTTCAACAATAGTCAAAGTTTTCACAAGATAAAATACAAGAACCAAGCCATATACGGTTTTATCCACAGTCCCATTTATTTATGAAATAAAATGCAAGCACCATAGAACCGAGAATCTCTACAATAGTTCTCTCCTACCAAAACAAGTTTCCAACAGAAAGCTCAAACTTGCATACAAGTATTCATAAGAACTGGAGTTCTTTACCAGCTCAAGATCACAATCACTTCAAGTTCACAAAACACTAATCTCAACAAACATAGGTGGAACTTAGAGTTCCTTAAAAACTCAGCTAGTAATTTATTGGCAACAAATGTAGTTGAAACCAAACAACAATTTCCAACAACCGAAAAATCTAAACAGAGTTACCAACTTTGTTCTCGCATGCATAGTTATTTTGTGCAAAAAACAATACAACATAAGTTTTCCAACAAAATCATATAGACTATGGGTTCAAAACCCAGGATGCAAGATTTACTAAACCCATCAACCCATTAACTAGATAGAGCATGCAATGCACAAAACTCAATAGAGCAGAGTTGCTTTAATGAAAACACTTAGAGGAAAGCAAGAGATTTTAACAGTTAGAGCCTATCATGCCTGATAGTGTCTCTGTCAAATCAAAGAAGACCTCTAGCCGAGCTCACTTCTTCTCCTCTTCTCCACGAAAGATCAAACAACCAGATACTTCTTCCACAATGCCTCTTATACATTCCACGAAATGAAAATAGATTCAAAACCTCAAAAATAGCCATGAAGTGTAGTTTAATCTGCTGGTTCGAAAAACCAGAGTGCATGCAGAATGAAAATTGGAGAACATGCAAAATGAAACAACCCAACAAAAATCCGTTGGCATGCCTACCAAGATGGTTTGGGCTCATTAACCAAAAGTAATTAATTCCATTAATTCCAAATCTCCCACCTAATCTTCCTTTCCACCGCCTGCCAAGTCTGGCGAATGCCAAGTTTAGATTAACATGTATTTCCATTTTAGTGATACTGCCACCTAAGCTTCCACCAAGTCATCTAGCCCTTGCTGAAACTGGCAGTCTCGTATGCATTTACCAACCTTATCTATAACATTAATGCCTTAGGAACCGTCGCCCAAGTGTATGCGACCACTTAAGTCCCAATTCATATCCATTAGTTTAGGATAGATTAGATTGCTTAGGTTAGATCTTAGGTAGAATAAAATTTATACCTTAGGATATAACACTAACAACTAACCCCCACCATAGGCCTTAGCAATTAGGTTAGATAATTTCCACATAGGTAAATAATTCAAAGTGCCATAGTTTAAAACACTAGGTTAGGTTACAATAATACCTTGTAGTATTAGGATCTAGGTTAATTTAATACCTAGTAACCTTTCCAATTCCATTAGCACTGAGCTTAGGTTAGAATCATAATTCTATCAAGTGACATAGCTTAGGTAGAAATATATTTTTTTACCTAGCTTAGGATCCCGTAGGTTAGTCCTCTATAGGATCCTAGATCTCTCTTATGCTTGTGAACAGGCTACATCTCTATTTTCGTTAGTAATGACCTATCATGGTCGATCTCCAATGACCCAAGAAAAAAAACCCACTGAATGGAAGTACGTTCACATAGAAATTAAAGAACTTGCAACAACAAAGTTCATTCCAATGTGTATCTTAACTCATGGAATGTCAATTTTACCATTCGTTCAACAAAGCATATTTAAAACATTCCTTGGATCACTTGAAATTGATCCAAGGATGAGTCAGATAAATAGATAAGTTTACAAATCTTAAACCAAATTGCAAATCACCTATCATAAGTGAAAAATGGATTCAGGGAAGCCATTCTAATTCAGTCAAAGGTTCCTAAGAACAGAAAGACTTATCCATATCAAGCATGATTTCCAATAATCAGAAGAACATATCCTTATAAGGAAAATCACATGTCAACACTTGAATGCAAAGGAGGAAAATAACAACTGTCAAGGGTGTTACATGCTTCCCTCCTAAAAAGAATCATCATCCCAATGATTATCTCTTTTAACAATTTACATCAAGGATAGTCAATTCATTCACTTCTCTTATCCTAAGTCAAATATTTCAAAACCTTATAGTTCTAGAAATCAGCATTAAATAAATTTTTATTCAATTCAAGTAAATATCTACCCAAAACTGGCTTACTTAATGTCATAAAAGATAAAATCATAAAATTTTTATCAGTCAATAGATTCAATTCTATTCAAATAGATATGGAAAAGTAGTTTTCATATCCTCTAGATTTTCCCAAGTTACACTCTCCTTGTTAAACTAGTCCCACTGGACCTTACATTGACTTATTTCTCTATTTCTTAAATGCAACTGGTGAGTTTCCAACACTCGAATGGGTTTAACCACAATTATTCCTAGGTCTTGGACCTGCAAGGAATTCTAATTTAACACATGTGATAAATCTGAAACGTATTTCTTAAGCAAAGAAATATGGAAAACATCATGCATTCATGAAAAGAAAGTGGTAGTGTAAAATTATAAGCTACAGGGTTGATTACTTCAACTATTTCAAAATGTCCCACATAATGTGGTGATAACTTGGCATCCTTGCCAAAAGTTATGGAACTCTTTTTCGGTTTACCCAAAGAAAAACCTTCTCTCCAAGTTCAAATTTCCTGTCAACCCGCTTTAAGTCAGCATAACTCTTTTACCTATATGTTGCTTCTTTTAAGCATTCACGAACCATTTTAACTTGTTCCATTTCCGTAAGGATTTCAGGTCCAATTATCGCTCTATCCTCAATGCTATCCCAACTAATAGGGGTTTTGCATTTCCTTCTATAAAGCACCTCGAAGGGTGTCATCTTAAGAGAAGCATGATATGTATTATTGTATGCAAATTCAACTAATGGAAGGTACTCCTCCCACTTATACTTGCTTTATCCATAACATATCTTCCATTCTATTACATTTTATACACATAGTTATTACTTGCTACTTTCACAAAGTACGAATGACAAAAGAGAACCTAGGGCATGATTACACACAAAAACAAACATAGAACTACATTGGGTTTGAGATGTAGTGAAATTCTCGCCAGTAAGTCCACCATTGCGGCGGTTGAGGTCAGATCCTAACCCTTTCATATGCATATTTGTTTTTTTAGGTTTTTACGTTTGTCTTGGGGTTTCGTAGGTCTTTTCTTCATCATCGATTACCAACGACATGCAATGCGGTGTAGATAAGCTAGTGCAATAGGGAGCGAAGGTAGGAAACCATCAAGAGACACCTCATATTTATAGATTATTTTCACAAGATAGGGCACCCATATTGTAGACTAGGGCACCCATGACACCCCTATACCTATCCAAGCTTCCCAATCACTCAAATTTCCTAGATCTTCACTTTTCTAGACTTCACACATTCATTTCCTCTTCCTATTTCTCCACCCATATCTAAAACATAATTTAACAAGCTCATTGAATCAATTGAGTTCTTTCCAACTCTCTTTTCATTTTATGGTTTTGTATATCTCCGTTCTTAGTTCTTGGGTCACTTTCTATATTTAGTTACTTCTTTTATTTACTATTAAATTCTACTAATTCTTGGCAAAATTTCAATTAGCGGAGATTGATACACTTTTTAAAATTCTTAATATTATTAAACCGAGTAGCTATGTCAAATTACATGATTACATTATATGCTTCAAGCTATTTAATAATATATTTAACTTAAACTAGCTAAACCAAATTACTAGCATGTTTTATATAATAAAATTGAGATGAATTTTTTTAAATCTATGGCTAAAAAACAAACCGATTAATTAAGATTTAAAACGCGATTAATTAAATGGATTAACATGGCATAAGATGAACATGTGGCACTAAGGCTAATGATTTTCTTAACAATTTCTCCTTACGGACTTCCGTGAAATAAACTAAAGACTAAAAAATTTGGGTATGGATGGTTTGCAGAAAGAAAAAAGGACAAAGATAAGCGGAAATAATCCATTAGAAAATATATCTAGTCTAAAAATATGAAAGAAGACACATGGAACCTTTTTACTAATTCACATTTTGTAGAGAAACATAAAATATTAGACTATTTAATAGCAAAAAAATTAGTATATACATGGAATCATCTAAATGGATCGCATTTCACATACTGATATGGTTCTAAAAATATGTGAAAATATGTGGATAAATTGGATTGGTTCACATTCTAAAAAGAATGACAAAAAATGATGAATTTAGAAAACGGTGGCTAAATATTAATGGTTAAAACGTCAAAGAATGATACAAAGATTAACAATGCAAAATGCGACATGGCGTTGGAACATTTTGATTAGGATGGGTTTTGCATTAAAAAAATTAATTAGTATGAATTTGCGAAAGGACGTGGAATATCTAATTGGATCATAATTCACAAAATCATAAAAGATTGACAAATCCTGACATTTGCAAAACTATATGGTGTTATCTCATTGGTTAAACCTTTGCAATAATCAGTAAGTTTGACAAGTCAATAACACACGAACTTCTTTGATTGGCTAAAGATTCACAGAACATAAGGAGCTAGAAAGCTCGACATAGTAAATGACACATGGTTATTTTTATTGGCTAAGACTTCGAAAAGGTACCAAGACTTTGACCCCACAAAAGTACGCATGGAAAAATTTAATTGGCTCGAACTTCACAATTTTGTATATTGCACTATGTCGGGGTGGATTTAGAACATAGAATTAACTACAGTTAAGGGGACTTTCGGTCCAAGACATAAAATATAGTAATACGACTATGAAGAGACAAGAAACACAACAAACACGACTATAAAATATAAAAGATAGATAATTTAGCTTGAAACACCATTAAAATTACAAGATTACTTCAAACACAATCAATAACATTAATACAGTCTTGTTCCATATCAATTTAAATAGGATTTTCATTAAAAATAGACACAGATATCTAAAATTACGTATTTTATTGACTTATTTATATAATTCATCATTCTTATTAATACAAGCATGCATTTTTATAAATATACATAGCCACATATGCAGAATTCATTCCTTTGCACGTTTTTAACAACATAAACAAAAGAATTAACTTCCTTTTATTAGCTTTTGATGTTTATAGAGCTTTTACAGAAACTTATAGATATTTTATAGACAAATACTTATCTAAGACAATTCATAGGAATTCTTGTACCAAATTCCAATCCAGACTCAGGAAATAGACACCAAACTATGGCCACACTTGAGAGGAATGTGTTATACACCTCGTGTATGTTCACCTTGCCATGGCCAGGACCATCCAAGGTTGTACTTTTTACCCTTGGTTAGGACACTCGATGAGTGCCCCTCTCTCTACCCACCACCTTCCTGTACCTAGTTAGCCTTGGAATTTACTTCCATAGACTTAATTCATAAGATTGACTCTTTGTCAATATTATTTCTTAGAATCACAATTACAATTTCTTGTCTCATAATCAAAATAGAATCACAATGATTCATAATAATGTCCCTCTTTCAGTTTGACATGCCTTTTATAGTTTTTCATTGGCAGTTAATAACCATCACGTTGGTTGTTCACACCTTTTCATAAATACATTAAACATCTTTAATCAAAAGCTCGTGACATTCATTACATCAATAACTATTTACAATGTCTTTTTCTTAATTCAAACTTGATATTTAATAATCCACAAGTCTTTAATTATTTTTAAGCCTCGGGGATTTAGTCACATAACATTTCTCCCTCCTTGAATCAATTACTATCCTCAATAGTGCCAAGTCTATGCTTTGAAAATCACATATCAAAACACAAGTCATTAGCTAAACAAATCAGGATATTGCTCTTTCAGGAAATCTTCTCTTTCCCAAGTAGCACTTTCCACATCACAAAAAGTCCATTTTACTTTAACTTCTTTAATTTCTCTATTCTAAGGTTCTTAGTCCTTTTTCCAAAATCATTTCAGGTTCAATTTTGAATTCACATGTAGGCTCAATAACTATATTTTTCCAATCAATAACATGATTAGCATCATACACATATTTCTTTAACAAGCTTACATGAAACACATTATGAATTCTAGACAATTCAGGAGGTAAAACTAATCTATAAGCCAAATTCCTATTCTTTCTAGAATTTCAAAAGGTCCACAAAAGGAGGAGCTAACTTAGCATATTTTCCTAACTTCAAAGAACTCTTCTTAGGTTTTACTCTAAGAAATACTTGATCACCTACTTTAAATTCTCTAATAGTTCTTTTAGAATCAACCCAATGCTTATATCTATCTTGGGCAACTTTCATGTTTTGTTTGGCTTTGTTTATGATTTCTTCCATTTCCTTTAAGTTATCATTAGCATACCAAGATCTATGTTTAGGATTAGACCATGAAATAGGAGTAGTACAATTCCTACCATACACAACTTCAAAAGGTGTCATTTTGGTTGTAGTATGATAACCTTGATTATAAGAAAACTCAATCAAATGCAAATATTGTTCCCAATTTCTAGGTTTCTCACCTGTATACATCTAAGCATATCTTCTAAGATTCTATTTATTCTTTCAGTTTTACCATCTAGACTCGGATGATAAGCAATACTAAAGCTCAAACTAGTACCCAATTCATCAAATAAGGATCTCCAAAAAGAAGAAGTAAATCTAGGATCTCTATCAGTTACTAAATCTTTAGGAAGACCATGCAAATGAAATATTTCTTTAGAAAACAAATGAGCTATATCTAGAAGCAAGGTTTTGATCTTGGTTGGTAGAAAATGTGCCATTTTTTCAATCTATCAACCACAACAAGAATAACATCATGTCCATTCTTGGTCTTAGGTAAACCTGTAATAAAGTCCATACTAACAACTCCCATTTCCAATCAGGAATAAAAAAGGTTACAATTGCCCAGTTTACTACATTGTTCAGTTTTAACCTTTTGACAAGTCAGACACTGTTGCTGCACATACTTCCTAATGTCTTGTTTCATCCTAGGCCAGAAATAATTCTTTTTAACTAACAAGTAAGTCTTTTGAAAACCAGATGTCCAACAATAGGAATGTCATGAGAATCTCTCAAAATTTGTTGTTTCAAACTAGGAAGATTAGGAATACACAATCTACCTTTATAATACAACATTCCATTCACACCAAGAAAATAAGAAATAAGCCTATCTTTTAAATGCATTTGAAGTTCCATTTTGCAAACCAAAATATAATTCAAAAAATAATTATCATTAGGAAATGCATCTTTTATTTCTTGATCAAATTGACTTCTTTCTAAAGACAAAGCATTTGCAAACATTCTTTTCCTACTTAAAGCATCAACAAAAATTTTCTTTACCAGAACATATTGTATTTCAAAATCATACTGACTTAGCAATTCTACCCATCTTCTTTGTCTCATATTCAATAATGGTTGAGTAAAAATATATTGCAGAACCTCTATGATCATTTTTCAAAACAAATTTTCACCTAACAAATAATGTCTCCAAATTTTCAAAGCATGAATTATCCCTAACAATTCTAAATCATGAGTAGGATAATTCTTTTCAATAGAGTAGCAACAATTTTCTAGACCCAAAACATACAACTCTACCATCTTGCATTAATACACAACCAATACCAAACCACAAGCATCAGTATAAGAACAATAAAAGGCTTAGAAAAATCAGGAATACATAACATAGGTGCACAAGTTAAAGCTTCCTTTAATTTATTAAAGGAAATTTCACATTCCTCAAACCAATGATAGGAGTTATTCTTCTTTGTCAAGTCTGTGAGAGGAGTAGCTATTTTAGAATAGTTCTTAATAAATCTTCTATAAAAACCAGAAAACCAAGAAAACTTCTAATTTCTTGTACATCTTTGGGTATATCCCAATCTTGTACTTATTTTACTTTGGAAGGATCTGAAAATTCCATTTTCAGATAATATGACCTAAATAAGAGACTTTAGTTTTAAAGAACTCACATTTACTTAGTTTACCATACAACTGATGTTTTCTTAAAGTTTCAAGTACTAACCTAACATGTTTCTCATGTTCTTCTTCATTTTTAGAATAAATCAAGATATCATCTAAAATATAATTACAAATACATCTAGAAAAGGTCTAAAAACATCATGCATCAAGGTCATGAAAGTGGCTAGAGCATTTGTTAACCAAAAGGCATAACCACAAACTCATAATGACCATATCTAGTTCTAAAAGCAGTCTTTGCAATATCAACATCCTTTATTCTAATCTGATGGTATCCAAAACGTAAATCAATTTTAGAAAAACATCTAGCACCATTCAATTGATCTAAAGTCATCAATTCTAGGAAAAGGGTATTTGTTTTTAATAATTAGCTTATTTAATTTTCTATAATCAATACACAACCTCATAGTACCATCTTTATTTTTAACAAACAACACTGTGCACCCCAGGAGAAACACTAGGTCTAATTTTTCCTTGCTTTAATAATTCAGTCAATTGTATCTTAAGCTTAGCTAATTCAGGTATAGACTATCTATAAGGTGCTTTTGACATTGGTTCAACTCTAGGAATAAGATCAATAACATGTTCTATATATCTTCTAGGTGGCAATTCTTCCACATCAGATGGAAAGACATCCATAAATTCTTGAACTATAGGATGACATCTATATCTACTTTAAGTTTATCATTTTGAGTAATCAAAGCACAAAAAACTTTACATTTTTCTTTAAAGACTCCTCTTAAGTTGGACAACATAAATAGTTTTCAAAGTTAATTGTCTTTTTGTTCCTTGAAAAATATGAGTATTTGCATATGGATCTTGAATACAAAATTTTTATTTTCACAGTTAATGAGAGCATGGTTCTTTTCTAACCATGTCATTCCTAAAATAACATCATATTGACCTAAGTTAAGCACATGAAAAGATTCACTAGATACAATATTATCTATTTGAAAATCTAAATCTTCAACCAAAGCTCTTGTTTTCCTTATTATTCTTCCATTAACCATTTCTACAACTACTGGTTCAATTTTTTTGAAAATAAATTCAATTTGTCAACCAAGTTAAGAGATATAAAACTATGACTACTACAAGAATCAATCAAGAAAACAAGGTTTGCATTTTTAATAGACCATTTTACTTCATCGAGACACTTGCTTATGCATTTTACCTGTATCAACAACATCATAAACCTTCATATTTTTATTTTCTTCTTTTGGTTTATCATCAATTTTCTTTTTTGTTTTTGATCCCAACCTTTTATTTTCTTAGGAAAACCCCTAGCATAGTGGTTATCTCTACAATTCCAACATTTAACTTCTTCAGGTTTAGTCTTAACATAGTCTTGTTTCTTTTGTTGATTTCTGATCTGAGTATTTTTGCACTTTATAGTCTCACTAAATGGTCTTTTTCTATCCTTAAAATGAAAATTAGAGTTCTTTTTCTTATAGTCTTCTTTCTTTTGTTGAACTACAGTCTTGTATTTCTCAAATTGTTCTATAATTTGAGCAGCCTCATCTACTTGAAGTTGGTTTACCACACCAAACACTAGCTTTATATTCTTCCCTTAGACCATTGATGAATCTAACAACTTTATCTATCCCAAGAAATAAAAGGCACAAATCTGTTTAAGTTTTCAAAGGCTTGTTTATACTCATTTACAATTTTAAGACATTTTTTAGATCAAAGAATTCATTTTGTCTTTGTTGCAAGAAATGTTCAGATATATATTTCTTTTTAAACAACTTCTTAAATTTTCTCCAGGAGACTTTATGGGCTTTAAGTTTCTCAGACCTTAATGTGTCTTCCCACCAGTTAAGGGCAAACATTTTTCAACTTGATATGAAGCTATTTGAGTTCTGCTTAGCTTATTAGTCTTTTGTAATTCAAAATATCTTTCTAAGCTAGATAGCCAAGTTTCAGCCTGTTCCCCTGTTCCTACTTCTCCAGCATATTCAAGAAATTTAATTTTCTTAGCAAAGTTTTGTATGTCTTTAGAATTCTTACTTGAACTAGCTTGATTACTATTAGATGAATCAAAAGAACTAGAAGAATCAAAAGATTCATTTAATTTATCATGAACAAAATCATCATCAGATGAAGAGTGCTTTCTTTTTCTTAATTTCTTTTCAGACTTATTACATTTCTTTTCTGATTTAGTGCTTTTATCTGATTTACTAGACTTATCATCTTTATCAATCATAGCTTTTGCAAATTGGCTTTTTAATGTTTCTAATTTCTCAAAAAGATAATTTACTTCCTTCCCAATTGCTGGTTTTGTTGCTCCAATTCATTGTAATCCATGCCATTATGTGAGTCTACTCCATTCAAATTTGTTTTGTCTGCCATTCTGTGTATATACACAATTTTAACTTTGTGAGAAAATCACCACAATCTATTACTTCATAACATTTTTACTTTCCTTTCATTCATTCAACAACAAAAATGTCTTTTAATGAGGATAATTAGCTCTGATACCAAATGAAATGAACTTTTTCCCTCTGACTAAATTCTACTAATTCTTGGAAAAATTTCAATTAGTGGAAGACTGATATGCTTTTTTAAATTTATTATTATTAAACAGAGTAGTTATGTCAAATTACAATAGATTACACGCTTTATGCTAAACAAGCTAAATTTTATTTAACTTTTGATATTTATAAACAATATAAAACCAAGATGAATTTTATAAATAAAATTGAGAAAAAACATTTAAATCTACAACTACAAAAGAAAAATTAATTAAGCGGAAGGAAGATGATTAATTAAAATCCCGTCTTAGCAGGCAAAGATCCGTGGAACAAAGGCACTATTAGTGCTTTTAAACACTAAAGGAAACCGCAGGAGGAGGAAGAAAAACCGTGAAATAAACCAAAGACTAAATAAATTCGGGTCTACATATAGTTTTCAAGACAAAGGACAAAGATAAGTGGCAATAATCCATTGGGAAAGATATCTAGTCTGACACTACGAAAGAAGACACGTGGAACCTTTTTACTAGTTCACATTTCCCAGAGCAACATAAAGATCAAATATTTAATAGCAAGAGAGACTGGTATACATGTAGAAGCATCTAAATGGTTCACATTTCACATACTGATATGGTTCTAACAATATGTGAAAAGATGTGGATAAATTGGATTGGTTCGCATTCGAATAATTTGACAAAAATGACATTTGTGAAATCGATGGCTAAATATTATTGGATAACAAATATCAAAAAACATTACATCGATAATGCGAAATGCGACATGATGTGGAACATTTCATTGGGTTGGGTTTCACATTAAATAGAAAGATCGATTAAAAAAATATGAATCGAAGACATGGAATGATCTAATTGGATCGTACTTCACAAAACTCAGAATAGATTGACTAACAAGGGTTGAAATTGTGAAACTATATGGTGTTATCACATTGGTTACACCTTCACAATAATTAGTAAGTTTACAAGTCAATAACACACAAACTTCTCTGATTGGCTAAATATCAGCTTTGCAGTAATTGAGTAAGATCTAGCAAAAATCACAAGTCAATGACACATGGGTATTTTTGATTGGCTAAGACTTCACAAAGGTACCAAGACTCTGACCCCATGAAGCACACATGGAACAATTTAATTGGCTTGAACTTCACAATTTTGTATATTGCATTGTGTCAAGGTAGATTTAGAACATAGAATTAACTACAATTAAGGGAATTTCGGGTTCCAAGAGATATATAAATAGGAATACGACTATGAAGAGACAAAAACACAACAAACACGAATATAAAATATAAAATAGATAATTTAGCTTGAAACACCATTAAAATTGCAAGATTACTTCAAACATGATCAATAACATTAATACAATCTTGTTCCATATCAATTTAAATAGATTTTCATTAAAAATAGACACATATCTAAAATTATGTATTTTATTGACTTATTTATATAATTCATCATTCTTATTAATACAAGCATGTATTTTTAATAAATATACATAGCCACATATGCAGAATTCATTTATTTGCACGTTTTTAACAACATAAACAAAAGAATTAACTTCCTTTTATTAGCTTTTGATGTTTACAGAGATTTTAACAAAATTATAGAGATTTTATAGACAGAATACTTATCTGAGACAATTCACAGGAATTCTTGTACCAAATTCCAATCCAGACTCAAGCAACAGACACCAAACTATGGCCACACTTGAGAGGAATGTGTTATACACCCCATGTATGTTCACCTTGCCTTGGCTAAGACCATCCAAGGTTGTACTTTGTACCCTGGTTAGGACACCGCTGGTGCCCCTCTCTTTTCCCACCACCTGCTTGTACCTAGTCAGCCTTGGAATTTACTTCCACAAACTCAATTTATAAGATTATTTCTTTAATTACAATTATGATTTCTTTTCTCACAATCACAATGATTCAAAAATAATATCCTCCTTTTCAGTTTGACATGCCTTTTATAGTTTTTCATTGATAGTTAATAACCATCATGTTGGTTGTTCACACCTTTTCATAAATACATTAAACATATTTAATCAAAATCTCATGACATTCATTACATATTCACATGTAATCTTAGTAACTATATTTTCCAATCAATAACATGATTAACATCATACACATATTTCTTTAACAAGCTTACATGAAACACTATGAATTCTAAACAATTCGGAGGTAAAGCTAATCTATAAGCCATATTTCCTATTCTTTCTAGAATTTCAAAAGGTTCACAATAGCGAGAGATAACTTAGCATATTTTCATAAATTCAAAGAACTCTTCTTAGGTTTTACTCTAATAAATACTTCATCACCTACTTATAATTATCTAACAGTTCTTTTAGAATCATCCCAATGCTTATATCTATCTTGGTCAGCTTTCATGCTATGTTTGGCTTTGTTTATGATTTATTCCATTTCTGTAAGTTATCATTAGCATACTAAGAACTATGTTTAGGATTATACCATGAAATAGGTGTAGTACAATTCCTACCATACGAGCTTCAAAAGGTGTCATTTTGGTTGTAGTATGATAAACATGATTGTAAGAAAACTCAATCAAATGCAGATATTGTTCCCAATTTCCAAGTTTATCACCTTTATACATCCTAATAATATCTTGTAATATCCTATTTATTATTTCAATTTTCCCATCCGACTCGGGATGATAAGTAGTACTAAAGCTCAAACTATCACCCAACTCATGAAATAACGATCTCAAGAAAGAATAAGTAAATCTAGGATCTCTATTAGTTACTAATCAGTAGGAAGACCATGAAAACCAAATATTTATTTAGAAAACAAATGATCTATATCAAAAGTAGATGTTTTGAATTTGGTTGGTAAAATTTTCCATTTTTGTCAATCTATTAACCACAAAAGAATAGCATTATGAGCATTCATAGTCTTAGGTAAACCTGTAATAAAGTCCATACTAACTGACTCCCATTTCCAATTAAGAATAGACAAAGGTTGCAATTGACCAAGTTTACTACATTGTTTAGTTTTAACCTTTTGACAAGTCAAACATTGTTGCACATACTTCCTAATGTCTTATTTCATCCTAGGCTAGAAATAATTCTTTTTAACTGACAAGTAAGTCTTTTGAAATCTAGGATGTCCAACTATGGGAATGTCATGAGAATCTCTCAAAATTTGTTGTTTTAAATTAGGAAGATTAGGAATACACAATCTACCTTTATAGTACAATAATCCATTTACACCAAGAAAATAAGAAATAATCCTATCTTTTAAATGCACATTTGAAATTCCATTTTTCAATCCAAAATACAATTCAACAAAATAATTATGTTTACAAAATTAATATCTTTTTACGACAATGATCCTCCTCTTTATATATGAATATACATTCAAAACTTGGGTGTTAAACGAAATTTAGTTGACAGTGGATCCGAGCTTAATATTTTTCCTTTACCAATCATTCACAATATAGGCCTTTCAAAGAGCTAATCTTAACCCAACATCTATTTCTCTCTTAGCATATGATTCTACTCCGCATAAATGACTTAGCACTATTGTTTTTGTGTCACAATTGGGACAAAAACAGTTCTTCAAGATTGTTTGCTATTGATTTCCCCTTTCCATATAATTTCTTCTTGAACAAGACATGGCTTCATAAAATGCAAGTAGTACCTTTTCAGTTCAACTTTGGTGCATCAAATTCTTACATGAGGGATTTGAATATTCAATTCCCACTGATAGTACCCCATTCCAATATTGCAACCTATATCCAACTACTACACTACCTATTCCAAATTCTGCTATTATACATCCTGTTGTTGATCCATGACCCTATGGACTATCCATAAATCTTGCTTCAACTAGAAGGAAACATTTGTGCATTAGACATTGGTCCTTTTTTACATATCATCCCCTCTACTAATGTTATGGTTCTTTTTGAGGGTCTTTCCATACATCATATGTCATACCACATTCATTATATTTTTGTCCAAATTTACCATTCTTAATGTAAATGAATGCACTAGCTACTAAAGAAACTAGCCAAATAAGAAGGATAGAAGTTTTATGTTACCTCGGATACATGATGTTTGATATGGGTGCCAAGTAGATGGATCTATGCTGAAACAAGATCTACAAAACTAAAATGGACTAGATTAGATATATGTATGTAGGGGATTCCCAGAAAACGTTGGATCTAAGAAGTGGTTAGCTTCCTTGGTGTATTTCAACCCCATGTTTAGAAAGATGGAAATAGATTAAGAACTATAAATAACATGCAAAATAGAATTATTGAATATGGAAGGATTGAGATTTATTTAAGATTGATTTAACTAATCAAACTCCAAAACCAAGCTTACCTGATATGGGTCGAGGGTTACCCGACTATGCAGAGACAAGTCAATGGTGACCTAAGGGGTTGGATCAGAAAAATAAGATAAATATGCGAGTGTGTAGAATCAAAGTGTAATCTAGAAGTTGCGAAGTCTAGAAATGATGGATTCAACTCCGTAGATGAAATATGAAGGAATAGAAACAAGGGAGATAATGAGAAACAATAATTAAGGATAGGGATTGAAACCAGGACCCTATTCGACAATGACCATGGTGTAAATAGGTTGATTTTACTATGATAGAGAGACTAGGATGAGAGCTTAGCAATTAGGAACAAGGGTAAGCACATGAAGGGACTAGGGATGGCTCTAGGGTAGAGAAGAAATAAATCCTGAGGCTCATTCGATGGTGATCTGTGAGGGTTGATAGTGACTACGTTAGAGATGGATAAGGACAAGAAAAGGTGAGCCAGATGGATAACCTGCAATTGTAGCTTTGCGGAAAAAGGTTAATGGTGAGGCTATAAGCTCTGTTGCTTTTTGTTTTAAACCTATAAAAGGTTAATCACAAGAAATACCAAGATAATATGATAAATATGACTAAAGAATTGTAAAATGGTGATAATATCACAACAATACCGATCATGATTGACACATGTACATTGCAAGGAGGTCTGGGAGGTTTGGAATGGATTTTGGAATAGTCAAACATGAACTATTGTCTGCAGCATCCTACAAGAAAAGATGTTTCCACTCGATTTTCTTATGATCAATGCAAAGGAAGAAACTAGTCTTATAGGTTTGGCGATGACTAGGCTGGTTTGCACACCGTTGATTTTGGAAAGTTTCCCCAATAGGAAGATTTTTTTATTTTTTGGCATGATTTCCCTTCTTTTTGGAGATGGCCGAATGCTTTAAAGCATTAGGTGGGAAGAAGTTGTTTTAGGATGAGGTGTAGGTGAGTTTGAGATAAGGATAGGTTAGAAAAATCATAGGGATGCATAGGATGTATATTTGGAATGAAAGCATTCCAAAATAGAAGTTAGTTAGGGCATGATGAGTTAATTAATTAATAGGATCAATTGTGGATGGGATAGTTGGGCATATGAAATATTTCAATGATTAATTAATTAATATTACTTAATTAATTAATAGAGATTGAGAGGAATTTAATTAAATAAGGGGGATGATTGAATAAATAATTAAAATATGTGCATGTAGGCGATGAAGGGATAGATACCAAAATTAGGTGTTTACATTTTTCCACTTTTTGTTGAGTGGTTTGCGATAGCAAGCCAAAAGACACAAAAAAAAAGGTTAGGATGAGGGTAAATATTTGATGATAAGATCCCCCTTAAATAGGGGATTGATGATGCCACAAGGAAATCGATGATGCTTTTGAAAAAGGATTATTGATTAAGGGTGGGTGGGTGATTGAATAGATGGGTGAAAGCATAACCAAGGAAAATGCCCCAGGAAAAAAGGATTCGCAATAATGATGAAAAACTATGGTGGTGACTCCAATATCACATCGGTAGGGGAAAATTACGGTCTCAACAGAGACGGATAACAATGTTCTATGGACCAGTGAGTGGGTGAAGACCACTTTAGCATGGATGTAAGCCGAGATTACCAATGGGTCATGGGAAATTCATCAAAATATGTGTATCTATATGCAAAAAGGTATATGAAATACTTCGTACACAAGGAATCAGGAAAATAGGTATGCATTTCACTACAAATGAGGATAAAAGTATGGTGCCCAATGGGACACGAAAAAAAGGCCAAAAAGGCAAATTCGGAAAAAGATGGATGAAGAGATAATATGCCCCAAGCGGGGAAAGTATGGCCACGAAGGCAAAAAGGAAAAAGTAAAATATGCCCCAAGTGGGGAAAATTGGTAGACACCAAGTAGATTTTGTGCACAAATTAGATTACGATAGTTTGAGGTAAAATGCCTAAAGGAAGAGTAAATATGGCCACCGAAGTGGACTTCAAGATTGAAAAGATAATTCCCTAAAAGGGAAAATGGCCACATAAGTGGACTTTGAAATGAGAAGGAGAGGATTCAGAATATGAAAATAGAATGCCCTAAAGGGAGAATATAGAATATGGCCACGAATGTGGACTTTGGAAAAAGAACGTATGCTTGAAAAAGGGATATAAGTATGGCCTCATGGGAATTTTAGTGAGGGAGATAAACTAAAGAAGATAAGGCACAAATGTAAGCATAACGACCTGAAGGTACAAATGATACTACATTGTGTTAAGGAGCATGCGAGAGAAAACATGCCTCCAACCACATTGGAGGTAAACAAGAAAGGATCCTAGGTAACACAAGGCACTTGCGACTAAAGAAAATGCTAGCAAATAACCAATGATAGTTAGTCATTTGACATATCATAAGGAAATGATGGATGAGATGATCTCATAGACCTAATGTTGACATGAAAAAAGGGGTTTGAGATGCACTTGTACAGAGGAAAGAGGGTTCTCCAAAATTGGTGTTCCCTAAACTATGCCCCAACTCTAGGAAGGGGAAAGAGAAAGTTGATCAATGCGGGAAGATTTCTTAGGATGTTGATAAAATGGAAGGTTGATCAATGTGAGAAGCCTTCAAATGCCATAAGGAGTAGCCATCCTTTGAGGGTATGGTCTACTTTTTATACAATGTATAAATGGAAAGAATAAATGATAATCACCCTTGAGGGATTGGTCTTTTTTTTAATTTATTTCATACTTTTGATTTTTTTTTTTGTATGAATAGTTTTCCTTTAAGGGATTAGTCTATTTTTGATAAATTTGATTTTGATTTGAGCATCCAATATTTTTATTTTTTTACATGGGGAGAGTTGGGACTAGCTAAGTAAACCACTTAGGAGGGGATAGATGATGTACAAGAGACACCCTTGGACCCTTTGCATGGTTCTAATAGGTGAATAAGAAGGAAATGGATGTGATGATTACAGAGTTATTGCCAATGGGGAGAACCTATCCATAAGTAAAATTTTATATGTAGAGTTTGGTTTCTCGTATTTAAGGTCACATCTAGGAAGTGACGGAAGACCACATAGTTCCAAATCATCACGATGAGAAATGGAAATGGCTAAGATGGAGGAATGATATAAATACATGACTAAGGCACATTGGTAAATGTGATAACAATAGAATGGTCACAAGTGCAATGCATTAAAAGTTCCACTTTTGGTTTACCATCAAGGGAAGCTAGATGATAGGCTCCCAACCCATAGTTATGCGTGATAATGTATGGTCCGATCTAGTTAGGGGAAACTTTCCACATTGGATCCTTTCTAGAGTAGTGACGTTCTAATTTTCTTTGAGTATGAGGTCACCAAAATTAAATTCACATTCCTTAAGGTGATTGTTGTAATCACACATGATTTTCTCTAATAAACGTGATGGTGTTCAAGATTGAGAAGGCGATGCTCATCTAGTATCTCAAGTTTTGTTAGATGAGATTTTCGATAATATTCAATAGAGATGAAGTCGCGAAGGGACACACACAAATATGGGATTTTAACTTCATGAGGGAGGATGTATTTAGATCCATAAACAAGAGAAAAATATATCCCCTATGGAGCTATGAATGCTAGTATGATATGCCTAAAGGGTGAAAGAAAAATGGAGATGCCAATTACGACCTTCTTGATCAAATTTTTTGGCAAGAATGTTCAAGAGTTTTATTAGTGGCTTCAGCTTGGATGTTAGCTTGAGGATAATATGGAGAAGAAAAGATGAGTTGAATGTTGAATTTATTACAAATTTTCTTGAGATATTTATTTTTAAAGGACTTTTCGTTGTCCATAACAAGTTTGTGAGGAACACCAAAGCAAAGATAATGTGTTGATAGATAAAATTAATTATTGGGCCAAATTTAGTTGAGGTGAATGGGATTTCTTCTACCCACTTCATGAAATATTTAGTGGTAATGATGATCAGAGTGATGTTGTTGTGAATAATGGGGATTAATAAGACCAATAAGATCAAGGGCCCATTATGAAAAGGGTCAAAGGTCTTGAGTTGGCTATAGAGCTTGACTAGGAATATAGATAAGATTGGAATGCTGCTGAAATTTTTAACTTTTCTTAACATATTTACAACAATCATGATTGAGGGAAGGCCAATAATAGAAAAGATGAAGAACATGCTTGGAAACGGATAAGACACTAAAGTTTCCACCACAAATACAATCATGAACTTCTTGGATGGATCAATATCTTTCATGGGATTTGAGACATCATAGAAGAAAACCATTAAATCCATGTTTAATAGCGGTGAGCACATTGAAGAAAATATCTCTTAGCATTTTTGGAGAGATCAGGAGGAAGGATGGATTTGGATAGATAATTGAATATTTGAGAGTACCAAAGGTCAGTGAATTAGATTCAATAAGATTAACCTAAGGTAATTCATGAAAAGGACAGTTACGGAGATGAATGATAACATAAAGCTTAGACTCCTTTTTTTCCATAAGATGAGAGCCGCGTGAAATGCCATCGTATCATCAAAAAAAATTGATCGGGGAACAACTTGGATGGTGTAAGAGTCAAATGCTTCAAGGATAAGATGAAAAATGTTGTGATATTTTTGAAGAGTATCATTTTTACATTGATACTCACCTATAACTTGTTTGATTATGAGCTCGAAATCCCCATAGATGTTAAGAATTTGAACACCTAAAAAGATGGTGGTTTCAAGACCCAAGATGAGGGCTTCATATTCTACCATGTTGTTTGTACACTCAAAATTAAGATGGTATGCAGGGGAATAGGAGTTTCCCAAGGCGGAATGAGAAACGACATCGAGTGCCTTCCCCTTTCTAAATTTCAATATGTTAAAGAAGAGAGTGAATTTAAGAGTGTCATACTCGTGATGAAATTGATTAATGGATTTTTCTGTAAATTTCTCATGAGGTAGATGTGTATTGGGAAGAGGGGATTCCTCCAATTGGTCAGCAATAGTTTTCCCCTTAATGGATTTTCAAGAAATAAAATCAAGTTTGAACTCTACCATGAGCATGAGCCATCAAGTAACACGATCACTGTGATAAGGTTTATAATGCAATGTCTTGAGAAGATGAAATCTAGTAATGACATAAGTCAATGTCAAATCTTAAATGTAGCAAAGAATAGGGCACAACACAACCTTTCAGCTTTAGTGTAGTGGGTCTCATAGTCATGAAGAGTGCGAATAATGTAATAAATGGCTTGCTCATGACCTTGGTCATCGTGATGTGCTAGCATGGCTCCTAGAGCATGATTAGTAGTAGAGATATATAAATAAAATGGCTCCCCCTCACATGGAGGTGTGAGCACTAGTGGAGATAGAAGATATTGTTTAAGGTCATCAAAATATTTTTGACAATCATGATCCCAATCAAATTCAATGTCCTTCCAAAGGAGATGATGAAAAGGATAATGGTGATCGAAATTTATTAGATGAAATGATAGACATGTTGAAGGTGGCCTTGTAGGTCAGTGTAGTTTCTTAAGATTGGAAGGAGGAGGAATTTCAATGATTTCCTTAATTTTTGGGATCAAATTTGATGCCCCTAATATAAATGATAAAGCAAAGGATTTTTCCACTTAATACTTCAAATACACACTTGGTTGGATTAAGACAAAGGAAAAGGTGAATGAGGTACTCAAAAAGGACTTTGAGAATGGAAAGATGGTCGCATTGATGCTTATATTTTCCCAAAATATCATCGATGTAGTATTCAATGGTTTTTGGATGAGATCGTGAAATATGTAAGTCATGGCCCATTGATAAGTAACATCAGAATTTTTTAAACCAAAGGGTATGTTGCGATAGAAAAGGGTACCCCAAGGGGTGATGAAATAGGTTTTGTGTTGATCCTCTGGTGTGATAAGGATTTGATTGTACCCTAAGAAACGCCCATGAGAGAAATCATCTCATGAACCGTGGTAAGATCCACAAGCTAATTAATGTTTGGAAGAGGGAAGTCATCCTTAGGGCAGGTGATATTGAGATCCTGAAAAATTTTGTGTATATGTGCATCTTTCTCGATGCTTTAGCGATGAATACAATGTTGGAAACTCACTAGGGATAGTCGATGGGAATGATCAAAATAATAAGAGTAGGTGAGTAAGATGGAAAGTTATTCAAGATAAGAATCTTATGACCCCATCTGGGATAGGATGGTTTCTTTGTAAGCACATTGAAGAACATCAATGGTAGAAGAATATTCTTCTATCATCTTCAGATGGAAAAGAGGAAGGGACCTAACCTAATTTTCACATTGATAGGTGACCGGTCCCAAAGTTATGGTGGAGACTAAAAAAATTCAAGCAATGGAAATGGTGTCATCTAGTTCCATGTCCTCAAGAGTCAAGAAAGATGGGGATGGTATGTTCATGTCCTCGGGAGTTAGGGTAGACCGAAATTAAGGAATGTATGTCCATATCTTCAAGCATGATAAGATCCTTGAGGGTTGGAAAATATGGAGAGGTAGAGAATAAATGCCCTCATCTTCGAAAGTCGAGAAAAGGAAGAGGAAATAGAGGAGGAATGTTTGTGAGAATCACGAGATAGTGGAACGGGGTCAAGGGACCGGCCCCTATAACCTAGCCAAAAATTCTCAAAAGGTTTACAACATTGATCAGGAATAAGACCATATGGGCCATGTCCATAATGACCTAAACCAAATTCATTCCATATAAAATGATGAAAAAAGTTATAGGTGAAATATGGGTTGTCAAGAAATCTAAAGCCACCGGTATAGAGCCTGGCATGTGGAATATCATCAATGTGGGAAGAAGGGGTATCAAAACCACCATAAATAATATTATTAGTGCAAAAATACGGTGGACCAAAAGGAACAATGTCACCGATGTCTGGTTAGTACATAGATTCCTTATCTATTCTATTGATATGATTGGGAGTGGGAAGGGTGTTAAGCATGAGAAGATGATACTCCCCCATTATATGTTTATTCACCACATCATCTAGGGAGTCTTTATCAAGGAGTTTAGATGAGGGAATCACTAAACGGTGGATGATTCGGATGGATTTTCCTTAGGGATGAGCATTTCATTTGGTCTATGAGTCATGTTTCATCCTTAAAAGGGAGGAATGTCCCTAGGAAGCATTAATATTTTCCCCTCATCCTCATACTTAAGGGAGCAATGAAGCATTTATGGCATGTAATGTATGGTGCAAATCCATGGTCACCTAAGGAGAACATTTTATTGAAATTCTACTTCAATGATATAAAAGTTCTGATGGATGAGCTTCTCACTAACACATATGGGAAGGATGATAGTCCATAAGGTAGGAGCGATGGCATCCTTAAAGCCATGAAGGATTGCGGTGTTTGAGTGACATATTCCTTTAGAATCTTAAGTTGATCGAAATTATGTGAAGGGATGATATTAATTCTCACCCCACTATCAATCATGGACTATCAAATGAATGTATCATTGATCCTAACTATAATAAAGAGGGGAAGGTCATGTTCTTCCAGTGGGATATCTAGAATTTCAGTTTCATTGAATGATATAGTAGTAGAGGCCGCAAGTTCTCCTACAAAGGATGTTAAGGGCTAAGCCTCATCATGAGATGTCAAAATACATTTCAAGGCTTCAATAAGATCTTTCTTATGATCTGTGAGATTTGGATGAGATCATAGAGTGACATTTTGACTAGGGCTTGATGAAGCTATCTAACGATACTTTGTTTGATAGGATTATGGGATACTAAAATAGAAACCTTTGGTTTTGATGATGTGGTCAACTCCTTAGGAGGAGGATGGTAATGAAGGTCCTAGATTTTGGCTCGAGTTTGATTTGGGCTCACGTGGGCCAGATCGATTAGTTACCCGAACTACATTTATGAATAAGGGAGGACTATCTAGGATGTCTTCTCTTGAAGGTGAAATAATGGATGTTGGACTAGATGTGAGAAGGTAAGGATTGACTTGGTCTAAGGGAAAGTCTCCCCTCTTCAATGAGATTGTGAATAATGGCTTAGAGTGCTCTACAATGCTCAATATCATGTCCAGGGGTACAATGAAAGGTGCACATAAGGTTAGGATTAAACCATAGAGGCTTCTTTCCTTTTGGGTCAAAGGCTTTGATAGGAGGAAGCGTAATTGTAGAGGTTTGCAATAAGTGTTGGAAGATCTTTGTGTATGATCTAACTAGTGCACTATAATATTTCTTATGTGATACTTTGGATGTTTTAGATAAGACCTAAGTGTATTTATGCTTTGATGATTTGGATTCAGTTTTACTGTTGATTTATGTTTTGGTGTAGGATGATCTGGGATTGACAAGTTGAAACATTCGTGGTTCTGAAGAGATGATTACGGGTTATATGTTTTACCTCTAAGAGGATCATAGGTTTTGTATGTGGGGACACACTATCATATGGAGGAGCATCAACAATATTAACTAGGGAGTTAGATGGTAATGCTATGATTGGTTCGGTACATGAAACAACATTTGTCTGAGATAATCCGCAGAAGATGGGGATTAAGGGGATTGTGATGATGACATGGAAGAGATGTTTGAGGTCATATCAAGGTAAAGTTATTTTAAAAATTCCTCAAGTGATGGAACTATGATAAAAGGAGTATGTGGCACGATGATCTAATAATAGTAGTTTGTACGCGTAAGATAGTAGGAGGAGGGACCGGTATGGGTTCCATGGATGGTATGACAGGAAAGGATGGAATATATATATGTGATCTAGTCAAGCCTATTGTGGTGGATGAAGTGGATGGTGAGGTGGATAAGGAAGTTGAAAAAGGACCAACCCTAGATGTGGAAATAGGCTGAAATGGTTGTTTCATGAATGTCTCCAAGGGCATAAATGATATATTTACTAATGGGGTTCTGGTAGTTGTATATGTAGGAGTAGACTCCAAGACAAATGTAGATGTAATAGATGTGGGGAGGATGTCAAAGGGAATAGAGGTAGTTGTGGATGGAACAGTTCCTAATCATTAGTGTTCAGGGTGTTTATAGTATGAGCATTAGGTGCTTGGGTTGTGGTAGAAGTGGTATCTTGGCTAGTTGATGTATGATTTGGGAAAGGTTGTTTAAAAATTTCAAGGGGTTGATTGGGTGAGGAGTTTTGATTTTTGACATAAAGATCATCTTGATAAATGAGTCTTTGGACCAAGTCCTTAAAAGTATGACATATTTTTATGTCATGGCCTCGACTTGGTGATATTTATAGTAATGATCTTCATGATACCATGCAGGTTTTGGTCTTGACTCATTAACTGGTCAGATAGGAGGAAGTGTGACAAGGTTTTCTGTCATTAATTTTTCAAATATCATATTATATGACTCCCAAGGGGGTGTAGTTGGGTGTTGGTTGAGTGACTCTTTGTTGAGTCCATGTGCTAGATGTAGATGCGAGGAGATGATTTAACAACCACAACATTGGCTATCTCCGTCGATTTCTAATTTGAATTGGATGATTTAGTAAACTCATGTTTGGGTTTATTTGATTTGAGTTTTAAATTTCCATGTTTAAGGGCACATGTTTCAAGTTTTCGGGCCATGGTGAAGGCCTCGTCAATGGTTCAAAATGATTGGATTTGTAAAGTCAAAGATATATGCTTCACACAAGAACATGAGAAGATATTTATGAGGTCATATTATGGTAGAGGAAAGGATAATTGGCTTATAGTGAGGTGTCATTGTGTGAAAAATTATGTAGTGGATTATAATTTAAATTTTCACATGACATATAGATAATTAATGGTTATTTTTCACGCAATGTTAATTTAAAAATATTCTAGAAATAACTACATAAGTTGGGAGAAAGAAAATAAGCGACTACTCAAATCATTGGTGTCTAGTCTAGTACCACCACTAGGACACAAAGAAGTACATCAAATGGACCACATCCTATAGCAGGAGGATCAGGTGGATCAAGAGGAGGAAATATTGGTTGAGGTTTTGGTTATGGATCTGGTGGATAAGGCCCACATCCTAAATAACCCCCACATCAACCCCTATTTAAAAAGACACCTCGGGTTTACTATGAAATTTTTATTTGTTTACCATATTATAGAGGGCTTGAAGATGCAATGGAGAATGTGCATAAGTGTGAACTACTTTGGCGTGTCAAGGGTATTACAACCTTAGACAGGAAGGCTAATTATTTTCCTATAATGTTACAAGGGCATGCACATAACTGGTATCAGAAGTATAATCCACATCAAACTGTGGTAGATTACGATGCTTTGCATTTTACATTTCTAGAAGAGTTTCACATTCCATAGTTTGAGTATTAGACCATCAATGTTCTCAAGGATATCAATCAAGGGTTAGCTGAAAGCATGAGGGAGTATGATGCATGTTTTATAACTTTATTGTCCAAGTTGTCCTATGACATTCATCCTAGTCAACAAGCACAATGTTTTGTTGGAATATTGTTGACTCCATTTCAAAGAGTCCTCTCTCAAAGACACATTTGGATATGTGCGAGACTTTACAAGAAAATTTGTGAGATGAGGCTATTGGAAGTGTTAACACTAGTGTAAGCCTATTCTTAGAGGCACGTGATTGTAGCTATAGAAAAATAGTTAGAGAAGCTTTATACTAATTCATCACATAAGATGCATAGTGGAATTTGATGCATATATTGTGAAGTAGAGGGACATAATAAAGACAATTTCCCACATAAGTGAGTGTATGTTTTACTATTATATTGTGAAGTTTTTCACCTCAATCACGATCTTCAATATTATCCATTATTACAAGATGAGCTTACTTGATAAGGTTTCCATGTAGTGTAAGATTTGTAATTCCTACACTTATGAAACCATTGATCATGCAAATTGATTGATCACATTCACAAATCCATTGAGATAGGAGTGTTCCAGACTAGCATAGCTAATGGATCTAAGGAACAAGAATTCCATAATCATGAAGGGTGTAACCATGGAGATAATAGGAATGGAGGGTTCCGAGGAGGATATCATGGTCAAGGTCGCGGTGGTGGTAGAGGCCGGTTGCATGAGGAACTTGCTACACTTGCAGATCACCTTATCATTACCATCGATTTCCCTCGAGAATGCATCATGTTCATGGTATAGAAAGCTACATAAATTAGAGGATTTTCTGGATTTATATGAACACATGAGTAAAAAAACACCAAGATGATCAAAGT
Organism: Taxus wallichiana var. yunnanensis; assembly: GCA_018340775.1. Taxonomy (NCBI): domain Eukaryota; kingdom Viridiplantae; phylum Streptophyta; class Pinopsida; order Cupressales; family Taxaceae; genus Taxus; species Taxus wallichiana. Next base: position 318,559,307 of record CM031238.1, read on the forward strand.
GCGGTGTGTAAGTGCTGATTAGTGGATGCCTAAGAAAACTAATCCAGAGTTATAGCCCATGTTGGTTACAATGCACACCGAGGTAATGTGCATACGTGAGCCTCTGAATTCCAAGTCACTTATAACAAGGGATGAAGTGATACAGTTAAATATGTGGACGTAGCACATCGGAAGGAAGTCTACCAAGAAACTATGGGAGTCATTAAAGAACTGCAGGGTGAAATACAATGTTTAAAAGAGAAGGCACATGCAAGAGAGTAGGTAAAAGGTTTCAAAATCTTGTAGAAGGATGTGAATTATCTAAAGGAGATGTGCAAGATGCTACACCAGAAAATATCATCCCATTTCTAGGATAATGGTTGCGAGAGAAGGTACCATGTGTTGGATTTAACCATAAGAGATAGATACTTCAAGCGAATCAACCACCACAGAACATGAGTTTGACAATGAGATCACACTTGACGTGATAATTAATGGTTGGCTAGTAATTAATATCCCGGTAGATACAAGTGCTAAGGTGAATGTAATCACTATTGAGGCATGAAATCGATGGGAAGACCTACATTGCAACCATCTTCAAATGTGATGTATATCGAAAATAAAAAATAAGGAAATTCCTATTGCATCCAGGAGCTAAGTTTACTAGAGACTTTAAGGTGTTGGAGCTTGGAGAAGTAGACAACTTTCCATCATTACTTGGGTGACCTTGGTGCTATGAAATAATGTTGATCTGTGCTTTAACAAGTCATACATCAATTTTGAGAATAAAGAAGAGTGCATGATTATACCTCTGTTTGAAAATAAGGAAAATCCTTATGTTGAGCCTTTGAGTGAGGAAGAGCTTAATCAAATTTATGCAGTGATGGTGCATGATCCAAAAATCTAGAACCATCAAAAGAAGGCATTCTTCATTGGGAGGACGCCATATCTATGAGTTACATGACTAGTGTTGTTTTTGATAATTAGACACATGAAACATATGAAATGGTTTGGCACAAAGTTAAAGGATGAGTTACAAGGATGATTAGATCATGCATTTTG